>OY720348.1:16979145-18179145 GCA_963082975.1 Labia minor
ATAAAATTAAATAAAATATTAATCTCATCTTATTTTATATTTTTTTTTTTCATTAGACCGTTCTCTAAATTAAAAACTGCCCAAATAAGTTTCCGTCGTTAGATAATAGATTGCCACACCAGAAGGTTTTGTAGAAATTATTTGATGTAAAACATAATATCGTAAATTTGAACATCGGGTACTGACCTTGAAATATTAATGATAACATATCAATTTTACATTTTTTTTTATTCGTCCAAACATGTCAAATTTTAAGCCAAATAACCGTCATTTCTGGAAAACTTTGTTTTACTTCTGTTATTGGAAGATTTTAATCAGGTTATTGTAAAAGGAAATGGTGAAACTCCTTTAAATAAGATAAGTTTAAAATTGGATTACAAAGAATATAGTTGAAGAAAAAGATATGGAATTGGAAGCATTTTTGCAAAAAAATCCATAACAAAACCAAGAATTTGAATTTTTTGATTCAACAAGCAATTTTATCGTAAATTTCTTCTTTTTTTATAGAAAATTTCATAAACGTATTTGTATTTTCATAATATTTTGCTTTGGTATAGTTGTTATATATTATTATTATTATTATTATTATTATTATATTATAAACATTTAATAAGAATAATTGTAATTGAACCAATCATTGTGTAATGTGCTTTTGAGTAGTTACACCAGTGATTCTCAACCTTTTTTTTTACCTCGGCACACTTTTAACGGTTTAAAAAGGAAAACACAAAGAAAAAGATAAGTGTCAAATTATGATCCCATTATGAAAAAAATTGAAAAAAAGTCGGAAATGTTTAAGATCCTCTTTATATTTGGAAAATTTGGCGGCACATTTTGATTATCAAAACAAAAGTGCCGCGGCACAGTGGTTGAGGATCACAATTGAGTTACACCATCATCAATTTTTGTTCACCGTGAACTTGTGAAATGTATGCATCAAATAAATAACTAATTTTATTTAAAATTAGACTAATAACAATAATGTAACAAAATTATCATAATAATATCTTTTTACCGACCGACGATGGTAAGGTATTGTTTTCACACCAAATTTCACATGTGGAGATTTTTACATATCTCCACGAATCATGCATTTTCTTAACAGAAAAAAGTATTTTTAGCATGATGTGTGTCCGTCCGTCCGTCTGTCCGTCTTTCCGTCCGTATAGATGTGTACAGCCTGAACGGCTCAACGGATTTTGATGAAATTTGGTATATTTACTTAATGCATCAGTGGGATGAATTGATCAACTTTTGTTGCAAATCCGGAAACCGGAAGTGGTAGTATTAGCGATCGACGATAGGAAGGGAAGGGTTATTTTCACACCAAATTTCACATGAGTAGATTTTTTACATATCACCACGAATCATGCACTTTGTATTGGTTTTATCCTCATATTTATTAGTTTTTTCTTGATTTAAAATTATATGACGTCATCCAGCCATTCATGACGTCACAGCCTGGTCCTGCATATATATTATAAATAAAATAAAATTAAAAATGTTTATATTTATTATTTATGTATCCATATCTGTTTTTTATTACATTAATAGATATATTAAAATTATTTGAAATTGTTTCTGTAGCTGGAAATTAATTTACTTCAAACCGTCGGTCGGTTCGGACCTCGCCACAGGTCAACTTATTTTAAGTTATTTCTATATTTTACTCTATTTCATTTACCTCAAATAAGTATAGTTTTATATTTTTATTTTAAATTATATTCATTTATAAATTCTTTATATAAAGAATTTTAGAATGTTAATGATTAATTATTATATTTAATTATATTAAAATTATTTTTATCTTTTTTTTAGCCGGATTTAATGTATTTTTGGTCACACTGTGAAGTACCAACAATTTCTACACCAACACCTGGAAAATTGAACAATATTTCTTGGCCGCCCATCCGTCTTTCCTTAGGTATATATATATATATAGTAAATATAAAGGAGTAACTAAAATTATATGTTTATATTTATATTCTACAAAAACAAAAAGATAATTAGATTTATCTTATTACTCTTATTTCTTACGTTTAGTAAAAAAAAAATTCAAAATAAAAGATTTTTTAATTTTAGAAATAATTTTTTTTTTTTTTTTAATTTTCAAGTTTCCAAATAATATTTTATTTCTTATGAAATACAGAAAAAATTATCCTGAAAAATTTAATAAATTTTTCATTTTGAATTCATCAAATTTGAAATATTTTCATGGCAATTCATTCACTTATAATTGTACGAATGATAAATAATAATAATAAATTGAATTTTAATTTTTTAGAAAATAATAGTAATACACAAGAAATGGTGGAAGTCACTGATGATATTTCCCGTGTGACAATCAGCTCAAATAAAAATGGTACCATTTCACCTATTTTGAGTGGAGTAACCACACCAAACTCTACGTCAGCTATTTCAGAAAGTAATAATACATATATAATATTATACATATATAATATAGGATAATGTGTTCTTCTGCTAATTACAGTAATGCAATCGCTAAAGCATAAAGATGCCAAAATTCAAGAACTTGAAAATTGTATTCAGAAATTAAAGCAAGAAATTGAAACAATGAAAACCGTTTCAGATATTCAGGTAATTCAGATGTACCTCTTATTACTATTAATTATTTTTGGTTTGGTATTTTTATACCTCTTTCTATTCATTATTTGAATTTGAATTTTAGAATTTAACAGAAAAAACAAAACAAGATTTTGATTCGCCAATAAAAAAGATATCAGATTATAATGAAACAAATCCACAGAATAATATTTGTAACGGTAAAGAACAAACGAAAATTAATTTACCAAATGAGATTAAAGACTGTAATAAAGAGATATCAAAAGTTGAAGAGAATTACAATGAAAATAGCAAAAAATTAAGTGAAGCAGTAACAGCAGTGTCTTCTTATACAATGAATTCAAATAGTTCAAATATAAATAATAGTGAAAATAAATCAATTAATCGTAATGAAAATATAGTAAGTAATAATGAAAAACTAGGTGTACTTAAGTCTAATGTAGAGAATAAAAATTTAAATACGGAAAGTGAAATTAGAAAAAATCCAGTTGAAGATGAAAAATTAATAGCTCAAATAAATAAAGGAAATGTAACTTCGGATAAACTAAAATCAGAGACATTAAGTAAAACTCAAAATGAATTATAAAATACTCGAATGTTTCTATATTTTGTTCTTTTTATTTCAGAGCAAGAAAAACCCACGTCACTAAATTCGTCTGAATTTACCACTACATTGGAACCAGCAATATCTAATTCAGAACAAAAAATTTCAACTCCGTCATCTCATGTTCCTAAAACGGAAGTTCCTACTCAATCTTCAACTGCAAATGGGATTTCTTCTCCTCTCTTAACGCCAGAAATGAAAGTGCCTCCTCCTACTCCTCCAAATGCCGGAACAGGAACACCTCCAGAACCAAATGTGCCTCCACTTTCCCCAACTGACTTTGTAGCTTCTTCACTTCAATCAATACCTCCAGCTCAAACTATAACTGAAAGTAGAACACTTCCACCTTCTTTAATAACTGAAATATCAAATCAACCAGGAATGTCAGGACCTCCACCACCACCACCTCCACCAATGCCTGTAGAAATGATACCTCTCCCACCTTCCATACCCGGAATGAATGCTCCTCCGCCACCTCCCATTCCTGAAATAGGAATTCCACCACCACCCCCTCCACCAATGCCTGTAGAAATGATACCTCCGCCACCTCCCATTCCTGAAATGGGAATTCCACCACCACCTCCAATGATGGGAATGGGAATTCCACCACCACCTCCAATGATGGAAATGGGGGTTCCACCTCCACCTCCAATGGTTGGAATGGGAGTTCCGCCCCCACCTCCCATGTCCGGAATGGGAATTCCACCACCACCTCCAATGATGGGGATGGGAGTCCCGCCACCACCTCCAATGATGGGAATGGCAGGACCTCCACCACCTCCAATGATGGGAATGGGTGTTCCACCTCCACCTCCATTGCTTGGAATGACAGGACCTCCTCCACCTCCATTGCCTTCAGGTCCTATGCCGTTTCCTCCAGCACCTACTTCTTACTGTATGGGAAATAGGCCAAGTAAGTTTACTTTCATCATATTTTTAAATTGTATTTCAAAATATTATATCTTTATTTCATTCTTTATATAAAATAAATAAATATGTATATATTATTTATTTATATATAAAGTCAATAATATTTAGAAATACATAAATTCTTATTATTCTTATAAATACACTAATAAATCAATCATAATTCATCATCATCTTGAAAGTAATCCATGAACACGTTAGACATAGTAAAGCTTTTATTGCACAATAATTTAGACCTGCATATTGTTAGACTAATTATCTAAGTTTATTTGTTCTATAATTTAATTTTTATGTTCAATGTTCGATTGATTTTTGTCTAATAATGCTGACACCAAGATTTTTCACCCTTCCCCCATAACCTGAACCTGCTTAGTGACCGCGGGAAACGTCTCACAAGGTAAGCCCTTGTTTCACAATCTCATCTATGGCACATGAATGCACCATGCATTAGGCCGCACAATATATCACATGCTTGGTTGACGCTTAGTTATTCATATCATAGACATTTGGATGTTTTCATTATCATTAATGTATTTTAAAGATAAGAAATATTGTGTATGTAGAATTGTGAAATATGAATTGTGAGGGTGTGCAATTTTTGTTTAATTGTATTATTACAATGTAAAATGAGAAAAGTTGATTTAAGATTACATATTTTATTATCTGCATTTTTTTGCAATTTTTTTATTTTTGTACAGAACTTCAGAAAAATGTATTTTATTACTTATAAATATGTCAAAAATTTTGAAATTTTACATGCGGCTTTTTGGTTTATGCAATCAAACCACAATATGCCTATCTTGATTAAATAAATGATTGGAGTATGGCATTGGAGGGACATTTATCCTGACCACCTTGAAAATTTTAAAAACAAAATAGTTTCAAACATAGTTACAAATTTCACCTTGCAATCAATTTGAAACTATGAGAAAATTAAAAAATAGAAATGATTTCTGTATCAACCCCTCTTGGACATAAACTTTTCATTTGAAACATTTTTTTCGAGTTATCCAGGATGAATGACCATATCAAAGTCATAAGCTTTAATTCTCTTGCCTTTTACAAAATGGACAAACTAATTTCAATATATGCTTTGATAATTTATTATATTATTTAATCTTAAACCATTATGGGTTATTTTTAGTTGTATATTTGTTAAACCTTGCATCAAACGAAGCATAGAATTCTAATTAAATAAAAAATACTCTTTAGTCAGAAAATATGTTACGTCAAATTATATTCTTACTAAATTTCTTTTAAAATAGATTTATATTCAAGAAATTTGAATATTTGCGCAAAAAAAATGATTCTTGAAAATGGATTCTTTTTATATATTTTTATTGATAATAATGCTTTCTTGCAAGTTTTTTATTTATTTATTTATATTTATATTTTTTTTTTTTTCATTATTAGATCAATGAAATGCTTTTTCTTTCTTAAGTATTCGTAGTTATATTATTTCAAATTTTGAAATATTTGGATTAATCTTCAGTACAAATAATCGAAAGATTATGTTTAAACGCCTGAGACATGTTAGTTTATCAAAATAGACGAGAGGTTCTCAAACTTTTAGAAGTTCGTACCACAGAAACATCCATCAAAAATTTCAGGAACCACTAAAATGATTTCGTTACTAAAGATACTGTAGGTACCTCCAGTACGAAATATTGTCGTACATCTGTAACGCTGGCTTGGGCCTGATCAGTATTCAGGAAAGTATGTAAAACAGTAGAGGTTCAAAAGGATCACGGGCCAGTAACCATTCGGGGTATTTAAGATGTAATAGCACAAAATTAATCACATTGGTGCCACGAGACCGTGAGTCAGTCCGATAAGAGTGTTAACACCCTAGCTCAAGAGTTGAGGAATAGTTTCGTGGGGGCAGCTGAAGTAACTGGTAGAAGAAATTGGTTCGTTTTGTTTCATTTTTGTTAGGGAAGCAATTCGTTGGAGTGCCAAAAGACTCAAGAAACGCCATGCTTCTTAATAACTGAAAATCTATGAACTGTAGGTAACACTGTCAGGTTATAAGGTACCATTAGTGATATATGTACCCTAGTTTGAGAACCTCTGAAATAGGTGGTTTAATCGGAAAATTTTGATCGTTTTTAAAAGATTAACCATTTATTCTCCGGGCTAATACGGAACGTCCCCGCTCACAGCTACAATAATTTTTTTTCCTATAAGGCAAAAATATTAGAAAAAACAAATTGGATATATTAAATAATCTTTAGATCAATTACAGTTTGTCCCAAGGCTGTGGTGACATGTCGAAATTAACCTGCTTTGGCTCCGACCCAGCTCCAGTTCCGACTTCTAGTATCTATATATGAATTTAATTTAGCCGGAGCCCAATCCTGGTCTAAACCTGAGCAGGTCAATTTCGAATTGACTTCACAGCCCTGGTTTTTGGGTAAAATTATTATCTGGAAAATTTTTAGGTTAATTTATCTTAATTTTAAAATAAAAAATATCATCGAAAATATTATAATTACACAAATAATCTATAAAATATTAAAAATGTTTATGATTAATTAGAGAAAAAATATATATAATAGAATGGAGTCTATTGCAAGGCCAATTCTAGGGCTTTTTGAGTATCCCAAGCAAAACAACATACAGATATATGCAATTTTAATGCAAATAAAAAAGAATAGTAAAAAGGTAAAAAAATCAAAATTACACATATATAATGAATGTAAAAAACATTTTAATTTTATATCGGCGCCCTTCAAAATTTGGCGCCCCGGGCAGTCGCCCAACTTGGCTGCCATTTATTCGGTGCTGGTCTTTTGTATTGATGGTAAAAAATAAGTTATAAATATGTTTGTCAACTACAAAAACTTTTAAGGCAACAATTTGGATCAGCATATTGTTTTGTGAATACCGTTTTTTGAATGAACATTATTTATTATAAAACAAAAATTAGTTTCGATCTCATCTTTATGCTTGGATCTTTTATGCTTCATCTTTCATTGGAATAAATATAACTTTAATTATTTAATTTATTCTTTATTTTTGTTTTAGCACTGAGAAAAGATATAGTCAACCCACCTGTTCCTATGAAGCCACTTTATTGGACACGAATTACAGTTCCTATAAGCATTCAAGAAGAAGTACAGAGGTATTTTCATTCTTAACATAATCTAATAAATTAAATAAAACTATGTACAAGAAAAATTAATTAAAAATATTTCCAATTACTTAAGAGACATAGAAGGATTATTAGGCCCTCTTTGACTGGTATGACCAGAAATGTAACCGGTCAAAACGGGACAAAACCCGTTTTTTTTTTTATATAGAAAACAGGACAATTTTTTTTATTTTTTTATAAAAATATGCAAAAATATAATTAAATAATAATAACACTTAACAATAGAAACTAATATATGCGTGTAAATAACAATATTTTATAAATAAATAATATTAATATAAAAAATATATGCTTTATTGCAAAATATAAGGATAATAGCAATAATACTAGCAGAATATAGAATATATATAATAAATAACTTATTTACATATATGAAATATGTGTGTGTATTGTATATAATAAATAATTGCAAGTAAGACTATAGAAACAAAAGAATACCATAACTGTAAATGTAAAACTATCATTTTATTTAATTTTTTTAATAATATTTTAAACTAATAGGTGTACACTATTTAAATAGGATTAATTATCACTTATCAGTTGCACTATTGTACTTCTCTGATGACATAAATTTTATTTAATATATGAGGTTCTTTTGAAATATTTTGAAAAAATTGTTCGCATGACAAGTTACAATTTTTACAAATAATTGTATATTAAAAAGTAACTTATAAAACGGTACTGTCCCTTTCAAAACGGTACGAATGGTCATCCTATCTTTGACTTAGCCACTAAAAACTATAATATTTTAAGTTAATTAAAAAAAATATACAACTTAATAAGAATAATTGAATTAAACATTCGGTGAAGTTTCAAGATTTTTATATATTTATTTTATGTCCATTTCCACTATGTCATCATCATCTAATCAACTCAAATGCGCATAATGCATATACAGGGTGTTTCAAATTCCTAGGAACACTTTAAAAAATTCATTGTAGCCGAATGAGTAGCATTAATAAGTAATACTATATATCAATAAAGTTGATACTTTACAAATGTTTAATTAAAAATTATTCTTATTAAGTTTTATATTTTTTAAGTTTAATTTTTGTTTAAATAACTTAAAAAGTTATAACTAGTCGACGGTTAAACCAATTAATTTCATACAATATTATATAAAAGAATTTGAAAATTAATTCTTTAGTAATGTATTTTTTTAATATATTAATATTATATATTTATTTTATAAATTTCAATTACCAAAATTTGAAGAGATATGTTTCAATTTAACCTTGTCTCCTGCTAATCACGGAAATATATTTAACAAAGGGAAGGGGGTTCCTTCAAATCTCTTCTAGAATTACAGAAATGGTATAAAAATACACATTTTTTAATATATATTTAGAATATTATATTTATATTAATTATTTATTTTCTATGTTTTAATTACAAACATTTTGGAACACTTTGTATATATATATATATTATTATTATCAGATTTATCCGGAATATAATCACGTATTTTTGTGAGATTGTTTTTTCGACGTTTCGGCACCCATTTTGTCACCATTTTCAAGAGGTTATATAGGCGGGAATTTTTTTGGGATTCTGGGTCTTAGTCTGTGTGACCAAGAGTCGATATCGGGATTTTGGGTTGATAGGTTGATGTGTTGCTGTGAAGTTTCGAAGAATCTTGGGCACTATCACTGACACCGACACACGTCTGCACTTGACAACACGGAACTTCCCAGAGACACAGTAAGTACAAAATCACCCAAAATCCCGATATTGACTCTTGGTCACACATACTAAAACCCAGAATCCCAAAAATATTCCCGCCTAAATAACTTCTTGAAAATGGCGCCAAAATGGGTGCCGAAACGTAGAGAAAACAATCTCACAAAAATACGTGATTATATTCCGGATAAATCTGATAATAATAATAATAAACCAACTCACGGAAATCTAAACCAACATATAGGGTAAAGTATACAGTCGTTGGCCCCGAGGCAGTCATTGGCCCCCTATCACTAAAACACAAATAATAGATTTTTATTTTAAAAAATGCTCTATTAACTATGGTTATGGAATCGTTTGTTGTATGGTTGTATTATCACTATAGAATACCTAGGCCAATAACTATAACAGGAGGCCAATAACTGTATCTTTTAGGATTTTTGTGTGCTTATTGAAAATGTCATGAGAAAATGATTTTTTTTTATTCATCAAAATGCTTATAGTATCTATGTTCTGCAAACCTAATTTGACACAGATTGTTCCGCAATTTGACCAGATATGTATTAAAGACTGCTAGGACTTGCTTAAGGGGGCCAACGACTGTATGCTTTACCTTATATATGTATATATATATATTCATATACGAATATTTATTTCATCATTCATTTAATAGCTCAAGTGCTAAATCTCATGGAATTTGGGAGAATTTAGAAGAGGCCAAAATCGAAGATATGATGGAATTTGAAACACTCTTCTCGCGTCAAATGATACAACGAAAACCAACAAAAAAATTAGAAGAGAAAGCTACTAAAATTCAACCAACTAAAATATTAGATAGTAAACGATCACAAAGTGTTGGAATTTTGGCTCAAAGTTTACATGTAGATTTTTCTGAAATAGAAAATGGTATAATTTATATTATTAATAACTATATCTCTAAAATATGATTTAATTAAATTTAATTTAATTGTTTTTATTATTTTAATTACCCAACAGCTATATATAATTTTGATACAACCAATGTAAGCATGGAAGCTTTAAGACAAATTTATGAAGTGGTAAGGATATATATTCACTTTATTACTTCTTGTTTTTTCTATTTATTTATTTTATTCAGCCTTAACCTGATAGTTATTGATATTATATTCCTTAATTAATTCTTATTAGAAATCAATTCATTGTTATTAACTTTAATTATTTTTACTATCTCGCCAGAGCTAGAATAATGAGTACACGGGCATTATTCAAAATTCGTAGTTTTCTATCATCTTTTGAGAAATGTAGTTCAGGAGAGGACCATTACCTACCACGTTTTCATTTTTTTCCTCTAAACTGACCGTAAAAATAAAGATATATGTTTGATAGTATTTCACATGATTAAAAATTGTATAAAATTGCTAAATATAGAATTTCAGCTTGATTAAATCGCTGAAAGTACCGGAATTAATTTTTTTAAGTTGACTGCCAATCAAGCGCCAGCACGTGCTGTGGTGCCATCAACAAAGAGCCAAACACGCGCTGGTTTAATAAATATTATTTATTAATTTTAATTTATAATTTATATAATTAATTAAATTTTTAATTTAAATATAATATATGTATTTTAATCCAATTCAAATTTGCGAGATAGTCGACTGGAGACACTCCAGATTTTTTAGAAATAATGGATGATTTCTTCATGAGAATATTTTTTTTTCTTAAATACAAACATTATTATGAATATTGTAATTTGTATTTCAATTGTTCTCGTAGATTTATTATTGAAAAACTAAAAGAGATTTGTGTATATTCAAAATTTTTCAACTTCTTTAATATCCTTGACCATGATTTATACCCATTTAATATTAAATTAAACAAAAAGGTGGAGGAAAAAGGAAAATGATATTTTAAATAAATGTTTAGAGATTACCTAAATAGTACGATAATATATTTATTATTATTAACTTCTTGTCATAATGTAGAAGAGCACCAAAGAAAAGTTGCGCCAAAGATTAAAAATTACCCAAAAAAGATTATATTTATAATTTAATAAAATAATATTTAATATTATTTTTTGATTAGTTTGTTTGTTTATTTTCAATACAAACATTATTATGAATATTGTAATTTTTTTATAATAATATAAACGCTTGCCTGCGCCCCTTTTATAATGCGCCCAAGACCGTAGCCACCTTGCTTCCCATTGTTACAGCCCTGTCATAATATTATCTGTGGGTTTCGATTTCAGTTTGAATTATGATTAACAATATTAATATTTTTTAGACATGGTCGAATTTTGAGCTATAGAAGTTGTCTTTTTACTGCTGAAAGTTGAAGAATGCAGTATATTGTATATACTATATATTTACTATCTTATACTTTTATAAAATATATAAAAAAATATGCGTATTATTGGATATATTAATTGTTTTAGCGAGCGACTCAAGAGGAATTAAAACAAATTCAAGATTTTCTGGCTAAACCATCAGCTGGACCGTTGGATAAACCTGAAATATTTCTTCACGAGTTAGCTGGAATACCTAACTTCGCTGAAAGAATTGCATGTTTCATGTTTCTAGCGGAATTTGAAGATCGTATATCCGGGATTGAAAATAAATTAAATAATATTAAATCCACATGTCAGGTAAATTTTATGTTAATTATTATTTATATCATTATTATTAAATATTATTAAATTGGTTTGTAATTGCTATACGAAGGTAGGTCAATAAGTCCGTAACTATGTATTTGAATGAAATAGGTTTTTGAATAAAAAATTATTTTACTTTTCAACGTAGTCTCCTTTGAACACAATAGACTTCGTCCAACGTTTCTCCTTTTTTTTTAACCCTGTCAAAAAATAAGATTTGTCGAGGACTTCAAAATAGATAAAGGAAAGGTTTGTTAGATGATTTCATCTTGAGTCAAATCTCTTTCTGCCGAACGATTTCTTCAGGTTTGGAGACAAGAAATAATCACTCGAGGCTAAATCCGGAGAATAGGGCTGAGGACAGGGCCGCCCTAACCACAGGGCTAATTGGGCTATAGCCCTAGGGCGCAAGCCTTCTGGGGGCGGCATTTTTTATTAGTTTATATATTTTTACTAACCATTCTGTGTAATTTCTTATGAAAAGGGGCGCAAAATTTTAGGAGCCCACGGGCGCCGAAAATCTTAGGACGGCCCTGGCTGAGGAGGGAGTAATTCGTATCTCAAATTCATGGACTTTCATGGAAATTCACTTTTTTCCATTTTCTTCTCCAATCACGATGTAGTCTGGTATTAATTGATGGCAAACAAAAACTAAAAGACCCAGCTGGTTCCAATTTCGACAAGAGTTAGCTGATAGTTTCCTGCTGACAGGAGCAGTGTTGCTATTTCATTTAAGAGACAGGAAATTTTAAAAAGTCACGGACTTATTGACCTGTCCTCGTGTATATATATAAACATCTAGAATAATTATATACACGATGATTTTAAAGGAAGGATACAAGTTTAGTTTCATATATATATATTTCAACAAATATGTTATATTTTAATTATATAAGTTACATTGGATTATGCATAGATATGTTCAATATATAAGTAGAATGAATGAAAAATATCTAAATGGCAGCCGAATTCATTCCAAAATTTACAACGAATCTATTAAGTCACTTAGTTTACAATTTTCTTTAGCTCATTCAAAAATGTATTAAAAGGTGGAGCAAAAAAAAATCAATCTTTCATGAATCCCTATAAACAGAATTAAAATATAACATATCGAGTTATTTCATGAAATATATTGAACCGAAATTGTTCCTATCATTATTAATCATTTTTTTTTTTATTTATATATTTGTTTGTTTTTATTTTAATTTATTTGATTTATAAATATACATTTAAATAGTATCTAAATTTTCTTAAATGTGAATTTTAGTGTTATCTATTATTTGTGTATTATACTTATATAACTTAATCTATATTTATTTCAATTGTTTGTCAACAGTTTTTGACGAATTCTGAAAGTCTCAAAACTGTTTTGGCTATTATTTTGACACTTGGCAATTATATGAATGGTGGGAATCGTACACGGGGCCAGGCCGATGGATTTGGACTTGAAATTCTGGCCAAATTGCGTGATGTAAAAAGTAAAGACAGTTCAGTAACACTCCTACATTTTATTGTTAAAGCTTATATGAAGGTAATATCATATTGGAATGTGATTTTGTACGTTTAATAATTATGGATTTGGTTTTTAGAAATGTGAAGATCCATTGAATCCAGATCTAGTCCTTCCGGTTCCACAGCCAGGAGATATTGATCGAGCTGGAACTGTAAATTTTGAAGATTTAAAAGTGGATCTTGAGAAGTTAAAAAGAGAATTGAAACGTAAGTTATATAAAAATTGAAAAAATAAGTTTATTTTCATACACCCATATTATAATGGCTATAGCTCAAAAACGGTTTATTTGATTCTTACAAAATTCAAGCTATTTTTCAACATAATCACTCCCCCCCCCCCCCACACACACACAGTTATGCACTTGTTCCATCTTCCATCTTGCAGCTTCATAATTCCCTTGGCGAAAAATTTGAGTCTTTGAGTGGCCCAAACATGTAAAAATCAAATGGGGCAAGGTCGGGACTGTAGGCAGGATGAGGCAAGACCTCCCAACCTAATTTTTAAAGCTTATCACGAGTCAGTTTAGGAAGCTGCCAGAAAGATGGAAGATGTAACAAGTGCATAACTGTGGGGGGTGATTATCTTGAAAAATAGTCTGAATTTTGTAAGAATCAAATAAACCATTTTGGAGCTATATTCATTTGCCTCTTTACTTATTGAAAGACCATCGAATAATAAACAGATGAATAACAATTTATTATTATTTTATATATTTGACAAGTCAAATTATTAAATATTTTGAAATTTTTTAAAAATTAAAATAACAAATATCATCGAAATTTGTTATATTTATAGTTAAATTGTAAGAAATATTTCATATAAGTTAGGAGATGGAGGGATAAAGAACAATATAACAATTTATGCATTAGGGAGAGGCGAAGGGCACAGTGAGCAATTTAAGCAATTCTAATAAAAATTGAAGATTGCGGAAGCTCATTCTGTTTTTCACTCCGGGCAAAGCTTTATCGTAACATGACTCTGATAACACATACATAAATAATAATAATAAATGTAATAAGAAAATGAACAATCATATATATAAATTAATAAATCGTTTATATTTTAAATAATTTTATTTATTAATATCACATTATTTGTGAATTAATTATTTTTGTTTTTCAAATCTAGTCTGCCAAGAAAAAACGGATAAAGTAATAACAGCGTCAACTGAAGAAAATTTACAACCCTTTAAAGATAAAATGGAATCATTTTTAGAATCAGGTTTTGTTTATTTTTACATTAAAAATTACTATTATTAAAATATTTATTAAATTAATTAGGTATTGATTATATTTTTATTTATTTTATGAATATAGCTCGTACCCGTCTTAATTCAGAAACAGAAAATTTAGAAGAATGCAAATTGAAGTAAATATAATAATAATAATTATTTTTCATTTTCTTATATAATAAAAATATTTCTTTTTATTTTAGATTTCGTTCCACGATGGACTTTTATCATTTTATTCCAAAAACTGGTACATTAGATACAGTGGAGCCAAAAGATTTTTTTACTTTATGGTCACCATTTTGTTGTGATTTCAAAGATATATGGAAAAAAGAACAATTGATATTAATTAAAGAAAAGTAAGGGATAATTCATAATAAAATAATAACAAATAAAAAAATAACTAAATAATTAATTTTTATTTTTGTTTAAAGAATGCAAGAAGTTAAAAAGAAACAGGAGGCTCGGCAAGCTGTTAAGAAAACAAAAAAATCTGAATCTGGATTGGTAAGTATACATAGAAAAAATTTAGTCATAAAAAAAAAATAGTTAATTAATTTATTATGTCCTATTTTTATAATTATTAAGGGAATTTTTATTAAAAGACCACATTGTTTGTATGAATTATTTATTAAATTAAAATAACTGTACAACGCTTGAATCGGAGCAAGCGTACGGTACTTGAAAACGACTGCAGAATAAGCAGTCAAAACGTTGTACAGTTTGAATTTAATAAATAATTCATGCAAACAATGTGGACTTTTAATAAAAATTCCCTTAATAATTATCAAAATAACCACAAAAGCTTTAATAAAATTACTCCTATTTTTAACTTTATAGAAGTCTAAGTTACAAAAATTGAAGAAGGAGGTATCAGAAAAATCATAATAAATATATAAATAAATGAACATTATAATAAATTAATATAAAGTGTAAATATAATTCAAATAATAAATATAACGAAATGGCTGAATTTTTCTGGGTAAGGATTTTTATTGTTATTTATTTTTAGTAATAAATTTAACTAGAATATTTTTTTTTAAGTTTTGGTAGTTGTTATTTAAAGTTATCAAGTATCTATTTTTCAATTGATTTAAAGGAAATCAGATAAGAAGGAAAACAAATTTCGGGGGTCGAAATGTCATGGCTCTTGATTATACAATATCTTATCATTTACATCCGTTCTATTTGCTTCTAAAATGGGATTAACCAATTAATTATATGTATATCATAGACCATGCATATATATAAATATATATAAGCCAAATAAATAAAGAATGCAACTATAGAAAATTTATATAAAAATATAAGATCTATAAAATTTTAATTTTACATATTTATCATAAATAACGAAATTGTGAATTAGTTAAAAGTTGTAAAATAATAAAAATATATAATAAAAATAAATTGTCCAAAATTGTAGTAAATTATCAATTTAATATCTAACAAAAAAATGAAAAATAAAAGAACATATATCTATATATATAAGTATATATTATATGTCAAAAAAACAAGTTTTATATAAACATATTCGTCCAATCATTTATATATTTATATATTGTATGTATATCAGTGATCTATTGGTAAAATAAGAAGTAAGGGAACGCGTAGTGGGAGCAAAAAAAAGTCTTATTTTCATGAAAACTATTTTTTTCCATATAAGTTTTTATTTTTTCTTATTCTTACTATACAAAATATTTACGAACACAATAAAAGAATTCTAACAGTAGATTTAAGTGGGAGTTGTCGGGACATGAAAAAGTACTGGAACGCGTTCCGATTCTCAAAAAAGGTAAGGGAACATCGTTCCCCCGCGTTCCCCTCCCATTACACCACTGTATAAATATATATAATATATATTATAATAAAATTTTATTTTTTATTTTATATTTTACTTTTATACTTATGTTTTTTGAAAATAAATTAAATTTTATTTTCAAATATCAACTCATTTAAATAAATAAATTGAATAAATTTAAAAATTTTAATTTTTCCTCAAGGATGTTTTGGCAAATATAAATAATCTTATTTTCGTTTTTACAAAGGAAGCAACTTTTTTTCTAAAAAAAAAAAATATTAATCATTTTTCTAATTTTTTTTTTAATAATGTATGACCTTCCGTGATAAGAAAAATAGTCAGAGCCAGGCATTTTGTATTTAAAATATACCAATAAAATATACTAGTTATTAAATACAGACTACTAATATTATTAATTCATTTTTTTAGTATCAATGAATAATGACTTCTGAGAGAAAAATACATGATTAGAAAAGTATAAAAGAATGTAATTAATACGTAATTGTGGCTTGTTATTATTATTTGTTACATTTGTTAATAAAAAATTATATAAATTAATTTAGTTTAGATTGTATATAATTAATATGTGATATAATTTGTGATATATATATATATATAAATATATATATATAATATTAATTAATTTTTTTAATGTATAATTTATGTTATAATTAAGGAATAAAAATGTAATACATTTAATTTTCATGCATAAACATTGTCTTCAAAGTAAAAAATTATTCATTGGAATAATAAGTATAATAAATAATAATAACTTTATTTTAAGATAAATAATAGGAAGAATGTTATTAAGAATATTATAGAGAAATAAAAGCATGTTTCTTCTCTTGGAGATACAAACCCACAGTTTTTCTAATATTATTTAATTTTTTTCGAATTTAGACTGCTACTAACCTATTTTTTTCGGTGATATTTATTTTTAAACATTGATTGTCTTTATATGCTACTTATAGCTCTCTATTAATTTATGTATATTTATTTACTTTTTCTATTTACTAGCTTAAATACATTAAGACTTGAAATTCTATTATTTTAAATATCAACGAATAATATTATTAAATAATTAATATTAAAATTATAGATTGATAAAAATAAAATAGAGCTTAATGCTTAACATTGATAGAAAATAACTTTTAAGAAATAAACTGTTTATATAATTGTTTTTATTTTATTTTATTTGGTAAATTCTAAAATTTAAAATGATATATAGTAATAAATCAGATTAGAAGATAAACAATTATTTTTGTATATATTAGGTGTTAAATATTTAAAGAAATGGATATAATATTAATTTTGAAATTTTCATCAAAATTTCCTTTCTTTCTAGAAACAATGATAGGTAAGTAAAAATTTATTAAAAATTTTTTTTTTTTAATTTTATGTTAAAATTATATCTGTTATATACATAATATATAATACTTATATCTATATATTATTTGATTAAGAGATATAAAAGTTTTACTATCTCTTATGAATGTAAATATAATTAAAAATTAATTTATACATTATTAAAAATAGTGTGATTCAATTAAATTTTATCAAAGTATTATAATTATCAAATGTGTGTGTGTGTGTAAAAAGAAAATAATTTAAATTATTTAAATATATATTTATCAATATCTTGGTGCGAAAATCCATTTTAATAGTCGTTACCAGGTATCATTTATAAATTTGTTATATTTTATTTGTTATTTTATCGAAATAAAAGAAATTCATAATAAAAAAAAATATTAATATATTGTTATATTTTTAATAATGGCAGATTTAACAAATTAAATAATCAAAGGGGAAACTTATTTTTTTAGAAATTAAAAAAAAGGTTTCCTTTAATACGAAAGCGGTGGGGCGATTTCTTATATATAAAAGTTTATATATATATACAAATAAATAAATTATAACTAAAAAATACATTCAATTATAAGAATATACTTTTTAATTAGATATAATTTAATTATAAATGTTATTATTTTTTGGCAAAATTTTAATTTTTGTAGATAAATAAATTAAAACATTTTTATTGAAAAAATGTTTATTGGGTAAATATTATTACATCAGTGGAATAAGGATCACGTTTAAAAATAAAGGAGCATAATAATATAGTAATATTTGAAATTTATATTGCGTATTATTTAATCATTAAAATGGGGTTCATAGACAAATCGATTGGTTTCATATTAGATTAAATTTATTATTTATTGGTATAGTTTATTGATTTGAATATAATTTAAATGTTAAGTGATTTTTCATATAATACATTTAAGATGGATTAATAAAATAAAAATTTTAGATTATACTTTCCACCCTTCTTCAAAAGGATACTTATCAAAACATAAATTTTCTGTTCTAAGAGTACATTCTTTTAAAGAATAATTGCCTCTTTTATTATTATTATATTACTATTAAAAATCATTATTCATCCTGAACCTAAGAATGTTAACTATGTGGATTTATTTCATTTTATGTTTTTTTAAATTTCTTTCTATTGAATGTAGCTTTTAGAAAAAGTATGTTAGCAGGCAAATTTGCAAGGGCGGCATTTGAATTTATTAATTTAAAAAAATTATTTATTTTTATTATTTTATCTTTAAAGTTATTCACTGTGAAATAAAAATACTCTATTCTAACTTTTAGGATGTGTTTGAATTCAGGAGGGTGGGAGGGAGTGAAGGAGCTGAAAATAGAATTAGCATAAAATATAAATATAGGATTAACATAGCCTTCTATAATAATCAAGAATATTCTTCATTAAAGTATTCCGAATTTATTTATTTATTTATTTGTAAATTAAAATATCATTCATTTAAATGAATTAATATCATTTTGAATTTTTGTAGATTTCAATCTTAAAATGGTTTTATTATAAAAAAAGCAATCTAATGAGAAATTAATTAAGATATTTATTTGCTCTAACAGATCAATTTCTATAAAATTTTACAAAATTGGGGTGGATGAACAGGAGAATGGTAATGCAGGGTGGTAGTCGATTAAGCAGCTAACTTCAGTCTGCTCGGTTTGCCAGCCAAAACGAAATTTTCTAACATGGCGTCAAACAAAGTTCAATTTTTCTAGGATTCTTATTTAAAGGTATTCTTCTTATCATTCAATTAACTCTCAAAGAGAACGGAAATTCATCTATTGAATCACTTTTCATAATTTATTTCATTTTTGTTTATTTTAACCCGTCAACTTGCATACAAATCGGCTTACTTGTATCACCTACCCAATAAGATCATGCATTATTTTATTCATTTTTATTTATTTTTTTCTATATTAATCACTTGGAAATAAACCAATGAATTAATATATTAAAATAAATCTAATTATTTTAGCTGCAAATGATTAGGTATAAAATTCTTTCAAGGTCTAATTCTTTCCATTAACTGTCATTCATCTCCATTGACACCATATGCATAACCTCCGATTATAATTTATTCTTATTAATTTAATATTTCACTAAATCTTATTTCCCAATTATCAAATTATTATAAATCTTCCCATATTTGTTTGGATTTGATATTGTTTAAATATTTTCATAATTATTAATTACTTTCCTAGTCATATATATCGATATATTATATATATATATATATATATGGAGGGGGAGAGAGATATTTTATGTTAATTCCACATTATTTTGTTCTTTTTTCATTTAATTTATATTTCCTATTAGGTATAAATTTTGATTTTATTTATATTATTTATTTCTATACAAATTTAAATTAAAATTTCTAATTAAATATTTATTTAATTTATAATTGTTCAATTCTATATGTAAGCAACGACAATGTGTAAAATATCCAAAGCACTCATTGTTAGTTGGCTCATATCTAAATATAATTATATTACTAATATAGATTATATCTAGATATATAAGATATTCTATTTTATATATCTCATTATATTTTGTGATTGAATTAAAGTTTCATTGATACTTTTTTTAATACACTTAGAAGTATTTATTATATATATAAATAATAATATTTATTAGTAAATGTTTTTTTAAATAAATAATAAATTATTAAAATTAAAATTTGTATTTATTTTTTTTTTTTTTTTTTTTTTTTTTTTTGAATTTGTATTTTTTTATAAAAAAATAAAGTAATTTATTTAAAAATATTAATATAGTGGATTAGATTTGAATGTTTTCATTAGTAAATTGCATTTTTGCCCTTAACTATTTATTTATAATTATTTAAAAGTAATTTGCTTAAAAAAATATTGTTTTTTCGAGTATTTTGACTCAACCATCAGATTTTCAAAGTTTTCTATAATGAATATACATATTAGATATATTAGAGAAAATTTTACCAATTTATATATATATATATTAAAAATATTATAAAATAATACTCACTAAATACTTGTATAAACTTGATGTTTTTTTTAAAAGCAAAATTTGAAGATAATGATAATATAAAATAGATTTTATTAAAAATAATTAGAATTTAACTCAATAAATTAATATAATATATATATATATATATATTAAACTTGTTTTCTATGAAAATAATAAGTTAATGTTAGTTTCGATGGATAGTTCAAATGTCTAAATCTTTAGTTATCAAACTTTTTTTTTATTTATTTATTTTAAAATTTATAAATTTATACTCTTTAAAATAATAGTAATTTTTGTGATTGTGCAAAATATTTACATTTATAATTTTATTTTAATTAATTTAAGGTGTTAAAATTTAAAATAAATTTTCTAAATTTGAAATTTCGCTTCTTTCTTATTTAAAAACTGTTGTAATAAGGTATAAGTTTCTTAACTTATACCTATATTACTTTGATTTCAAAAGTTTAATGTAGTCTACGATATATATTTTAATATAATAAATATTTTAAATATATATATAGATAGGGTGACCATATTTTGAAAAAACCAAATCGGGACATTTTACCTTTTTTTAGAACCAAATTCAGAAAAATTTAGAAAAAAATTCGGAAATGTTCAAGAGCTCAGTCCAGAAAACTTTTTACCTTTTTTTTTGGAATTTTTAAAAAAGTACGAAATATCCTAAATATTTCAAAAAACGGGACAATAGGCTGTCCCCAAGACTTTTTTCGGGACGCTGGGACAGAGCACCTAAAAACGGGATGTTTGGTCATCCTATAAGATTTAATTCTTGAAAACTGACTGATGATAAATAAAATGACCTCAAAACATTATTCTAATATACAAAATATTTAATAGATTTTTTATTTATACACTAGTGCATTAAATATTTATATTTTTATATAGAATGCTAACTTCAAAATAATTATTTTATTTCTATATCATCTTTTCACAAAATTTTATATCTCCAAATAAATATTATACTATAATCAATAATATTTATTTATTTTATATTAAATTAATAATAAAAACTCCTTAAAATCAAAAATATGACATTTGAAATTTCTTTTATTCAATTTAATTACACCCTTTTGTTTTGTTTTTTTTATTTAAATTGATGTTCATTTAAAAATAATTTTAAATCAAATAATTTATCTAATTTTTATTTAAAATGTAAAATATTTTTCTTGCTTTTTTATTATTATTATTATTATTGAAAGATGACTTAAAAATAAAATTATAATAAAATGAATCAATATATAATATTTAAGAAAACAAATACATGATTAATAAACTATTATCTCAATAATCCATTTAAAAATAAACATTTAATATTTATTGTTAAAATAAAGTGTTATATTTCTTTTTTTATTTGTTATAAATAGTGGCGTAGCGTGATCTATTATGTTGGGGGTCCGGGGGTCTCCCCCCGAAAAATTTTTGACAAAATAAATTATTTATTTATTTATAACATTTAGACTATACTTAAACCTAATTTAAAGATGTTTTTTTACTTTTGACTTCTCAGTTACAAAACTAATCACTTTTAAATTTATTTTTTGTACAATGTTTGGGGGCGCACTTGCCCCCCTCTCCCGACCCGACAATATATATAAATATTGATAAATATTTATAACCAGTGGCCTAGCGAGGGGGGCTGGGGCTAGCGGGACATGAAGGGGCGCCAAATGTTCCGCAAAACAAAAAATTGTTGGATAATTTTTATTTTTATTATAATTCATTTCTGGAAAATATATTTTAAATTTAGTGCGAATGTTTTTAAAATATTTCTTTATAAATATGTAAAATAAATAATAGGTATCTTTTGAACTAATTGTAAAAAGGTGTGCTAAAAAGGTATTATTAAGCTTGCTACGCCACTGAATTATATATATATAATTAGTTGAGTGAATTTTTTATTGTTTGTTAATATTAATTAATTTATTTTAGTCCATGCTAAATTGAATGACGAATTATTAAAAATAAAAATCCTAGACACATATAATTTGGGAATGTCTCACTTCCCAATTTTTCTTTATTTATCCCGGCTAAAATGACATGACATTCCTTGATGGGATTTCGATGTTATGAATAAAAATGAATAATGATGAATTATAAAATAGATTATCGATGAGTGAATGACATTAATGAATTTAAATGCTAATCCACTCATAGCAGATCATTTTTTAGTCATTACTATTTAAAAGCGAATATTAACATTATTTATTTAAATTAAAAATTTACTATCCTCCATTTTAATGCGGTTTTATATATTTCATAATAATGTTATCAAATTTTATTTTATCTGTAAAACCAATTCTATTATCTATTATGTTTTGTTATTATAATTTTTTTTTTTTATTAATTTTAACATTTTTAAATGAATATATATATATAAAATGATTCTATTTTTCTCTCTTTTGTGTGAATATTAAGATAAGAGTCTTAATGAGTCATTCATTCTTTATTTCTCTTATACACTCATTCTAGAAGTTTATTTTTCTAATAACTCATCACGTTGTGTAATTACTTTTATTATTAACATATCATCAATTCAACTAAAGTCTTATAATTATCCTCTTACAAGAATAAAATTATTATTATCATTATTATTATTATATTTTGTTTATTTTCATTTCGTTTGGTTGACAGTTCGTTGAGAAGGATGACATTGGCACAATGAATTCAATGCGATAATTGAAGAATTGCATCCCTTTGGGTAAAGGATATTTTGCCATGGCCCGTAAAACAGAGAGCTTAAGAGGCGTCAATGTCGCTGTTGTTGGTTTAAGTGGAACTGAAAAGGATAAAGGCTCTGTTGGCGTTGGCAAATCATGTCTTTGCAACCGATTTATGCGTTCATTGGCCGATGATTACAGCGTTGATCATATCTCTGTACTTAGTCAGGTAAAATATAAAAAATTCATTATATATATATATATACATATAATATTTATTTATTTTTAATTAATTGCCATAATGATATAAAATCTTCGAAAAATGTAATGAATTTCATCTTTTAAAATGAAATCAATATCAAATTTAGTTTTATATTGTTTTATAATAAAAAAAAACAATTTTTTTGAAAAAATAAACTTTTATCTAATATATATACTTGTATATTAATTTCATTCAATATATCATTTTTTTTTTTACTCTCGAAAAATTACTATAGATTATTTAATAAAAAATAAAATATATTTTAATTATTTTTATTTGTTTAATTATTTATTTGAAATTTAAAAAAATAAAAAACAATATTAAAATTGTTAACAAAAAATTACATAAAAGTGTCTATGTTATACTTGTTCAAAGTTTGAAATTTCAAACTATCAAATTCTATCAAAATTTAAATATTTATATGTATAAAGGACAAGAAAAAAACTATTCATGTTCAAAAAGAGAGAAATTAAATACCAAAGTCAATAAAATAAAAATTTACAAATTATTATTATTTTTGTTTATTTAGAATTTTAAAATAAGATAAATATATATATTAAATAATTGTTTTCTATTCAATTAGGGCATTATTTCTACAAAAAAAATCGTTCATTTAATAATAAATATATTTAAAAAATGAAGATTTTTTTTATTTAGATTTTTTTTTTCTGTATTAAAATTAATTGTAATTTTTCTTTTTCTAGACTGATTTTAGTGGAAGAGTAGTTAACAACGATCATTTCCTTTATTGGGGTGAAGTCACCAAGTCCTCAGAAGAAGGCATAGATTTTCTTTTTCAAGTGATAGAACAAACAGAATTTATTGATGATGCCTCCTTTCAACCTTTTAAAGGTAATTTAATTAAAATATTTACTTGCTTTATTAATTTAATCCGGATTTGTTCGACGCTTCTCCTTAACCAGTCTCCAGTCTAACTCTTGTTCACTGAAATTCTTGGCTTGCATTATCTTTCCTTCGTCGTCCATTAAACATCTTTTTGATCGATCTCTCTTCCGTTTTCCTGGTGATGTCTAAAATAGTACCCTCTTTGGGATCCTTTCTTCTACATGAGTGTCTTCTCCATCCCCATCATATTTCTATTTTTTCATTTCTTTGTCTGTTCTTCTTAAGTAATCCATTTCGGCCATTAATAGATTTTTCCTAATTTTTTATCTGTTTCCCACACCTCTGCTCCATATGTGATCATATTTGGTACTATGCTTTTGTAGATTTTTTTTTTCTTTTGATAGCTTTTACCTTTTTGTGTTGAGGGATTGTGTTACTTTTCTCCCTTTAATATAATCCTTTCTTTAATCTCCCTCTAGCCATTTCCTTTTATATCAAATATCATTAATTAAAATATTTAATGAATATAAAAATAAATCGATATACTTATTAAAGACTTAATAAATTTCAGGTGGCAAAATGGAACCATATATTAAAAGATGTGCTGCTACAAAATTAACATCAGCTGAAAAACTAATGTACATTTGTAAAAACCAATTAGGTAATGATCTTTTATTTATTTATTCATTTTACTTGTTTATTTAACCAATAATGAATTGATTTAGTGAATATATAAAAATTGTTTGGAATAAATTAGGTTAAGGGGTAAGGTTGAATTTCGTCCCATTTTCAATGAACTTTTAGTTCGTTTATAAAATCTATATATCTGTGTGTCTGTCGCCAAAAATTTTCTATTTTTTAAATTTTGATTTTGGATTCGAGTAGAGCTTATAAAAGTGTAAATGTAAAGTGGTCTTGGTTTTTTAAAAATTAAATAATTTTATTTCATTTAAATAAATATCTATTTTTAAATATTTTTTGCTCTCTACATTATTTATCTAATTCTCTCAATATATTAAGGTCATATAAATTGGAATTATTTAAGCATTTTGTGATAAATATGAATAAAAGTTCGTTGATAGTAATGCTTCCTAGCATTCCCAGATGTTTCTAACCCAAATAGATTAATATTAATTAGTTTAAAACATTTTCAATTAATAAGAAAAGTAACGAGTGAAATTGATCGAGAAGTGAAAATAAATGAAGTTATTTTGGAATTTTGGTGTTATTAATTCCAAAGACTCCGGTTGAATAATTAAAAACCACGTAGCACTCTATAAATACAACCTGCTTCTGTAGTTACTTAAGCAATAATAATATAATAATATTATTTATTATAAAATGTATAATTTCAATCATTCCATAAATATAAAATACATTTTATTTTTATTCAAATAATATTTAAATATTTAAAATAATAGAACATTAAATGTATAACATATATATATAGACTATTATATAAAAAATGTACATTTATCGTTTTTAGGAATAGAAAAAGAATATGAACAGAAAATGCTAACTGATGGAAAAATCAATATTGATGGATTTTTATGTGTTTTTGATGTTAGCATGGTTCCAGGAAGAACAATAGAAAAACAAGTAGATATTATAGCTAACATGTTGAATAACTTAATAAAAACAAAGAAGCCTGTTGTGCTAGTAACAACAAAAAATGATGATGCCAACGAAACTTACGTCAAAGAAGCCGAACGTCTTGTAAATCGTCGAGAATATAAGGGTGCTATTATTCTTGTAGAAACATCAGCACATGAAAACATCAATGTTGATTTAGCTTTTGTTATTCTTGCACAACTAATTGATCGATCTCGAGGTCGTGCTAAAATTGTTCCATTTGTTGAAGCGGCTAGAATGAGAAAGGAAGTGTTAGAACATGCGACGGAAGCTTTTCAACGTTTAATTCGTAATCAAGTAAGAAATTATTTATTAATAAAAATAATACAAAATTTATTTTATTTTATTTATTTATTATTTAAAGGTGACTGATTATCGCGCTCTATGGAGTTATACATCTAAAAAACTTGCTCAACATGAAGAATTTAATCATTTTTGCGAAATCTTTGGTATGGATGCTTCGCAGCGATTATTTCGTCGACATGTTAAAAAACTGAAAGACGAACATTTGGCATCTAAAATTCAAGGTTTTATGGATATGCTACCTGAAATTCTTCATGAAATGGTGCCGGATTTATCATCACTTCGTGACAGGTAAAAAAAAAAATGATTAATTTTGATAACTAAATTTAATGAAAAATTTTTTAAAATCATGAAAGTTTTGAGTCTTTTTTCTAATATGTTTTTTATCTTTTTATTCTAATATTATAAAAATGAACATTAAAAATCAATTATTCATCAATAATTCAACTTTTTTAGAGATTGGCCTACGGTTCAACAACATATTAAAGAGCACCCTGATTTCAATCAATATTTCTTTGAATGTCCAGATGATATCCCCTGGACTGAATATGATTTCACTGAAATCAATGAGACACGCATTCCATATGCTGTATTAGATACAAGCGAAGCTGAGACCGTTTATAAAAATCATGTAAATGCACTTCAACAAGAACAAAAACGTTTAGAGTAAGTATTTCAATTTCGTATCATGTGTGTGCAAATATTATGAAAAAAAACATACTCACCTGATTATTTTTTTCCTTCATCGCCAACAGATTACCTAAAAGGTTAGTTTTAACATTCATTCATCCTTACTAACTCAAACAAACATCATTTAATCAAATTATTAAATATATATATATAAAATTTGCAGATGGAAAAAACAATTTAAACAACTTCTTCAAGATACGGGTTATGTTACCCCCGGTAAACTTCTTACTGAAGTTCGTGTTCTTTTTATGGGCCGTGAATGTTTTGAAGCATTAACTGAACAAGATTGTCAAATGATATATGACCAACATCAAAAAGAGATTGTAGAAAAGGCTAAGCATAATTTTCAGGAACTCCTTTTAGAGCATGCTGATCTCTTTTATCATTTCAAAAGTATAGCCCCAACTGGAACCATCACTCAGGATGATATCAAAGAAATTACCGATGCACTTCAAGATGATTTTCGTTACAAGGCGCTTGATCGTTTGGATCAAGATCGTAAACTTATGCTCTTCCAACATCTCGGTTTTGTCCATTGTCCAATTCGTGAACATTGTCCGGCTTTCCCGAATTGTATGGATGCTCTTATAGAGAGAATTCTTGGCACGAAAGCTCATAGGTAACGTTCTTCTATCCTCTTTCCATTCGATCCAATCTTTTTCTTGGTTTCTTTCAAACACATTTCTTTCAGGCCATCTTCATGGAACCACAGCAGTCAATGGAGATTAAATTCAGACAATAACCAATTAAATTTAGTTATTCTTGGAATCAATGGATTAGCTGAAGAATTAGCGGGCGAAATTCATGTAAAAATATTTATTAATTTCAAGTATGATCGATTTTCTACAATTAATTTTGATTTTAGGTTCAATGTGATGACGATGAATATGAAATTGATGGTCATCTTTATAGTTTAGATTACAGAATTATAAATGGGGATGTCAGTTTACCCCAAAATTCATTTAAGACTTCCAAATTTTTACCAAACGGTAATTATGAACCATTCAATCATTTGCTTTTATCACAATTTCTTTTTTTTCTAATAATAATTTTAATCAAATAATCTGCTTTTTTGTTAATATAAAAATTATTTTTTAAATTTTCAGGCTGTTTTTGTGTATATTCCAATGCAGATTCATTTGAATATGTAAGAGAAAGTGTAGAAAAAACTTTATTATCTAATTTAGAACAAGATGATCGACTCCCATTCCAAGGTCTACCTATAGTTATTCTTTTTATGGCCGATCCTTCATTAGACGAAAAAGAATTACTTCGCTTAAGGGAAGAAGGACAAAGTTTAGCCGATAGGTATATAAATTATTTGAGTATTATAAAATATTTTTCTTTAATATAATTGCTTCCGAGAATATAATCTCAATTGACTATTTTCTAAAGTTTGTTATATTTTTGTATATTTATATATCCCTTTAGAAATTCAGAAGTTTATATTTAACTTGGATTTCTTTCTCGGGAGCATAACTATCATTTACAAAAAAATAATTTTCTATTTTTTTTTGTTTTCATTTTTTCAGCTTACAATGTCCATTTATGGATGTTCCTTTTGATGATCTCGGAAATGCTGGTGGTATAAGTACTACCGGCGGCGGAAGTGGTTTGGGTGGTATAAGGCAGAGATTAAATGCAAATTTGATAGCCGATGCTCTTGGACAATTACTACAAAGTATCCATCATAGAGCTGGCTTTTTAAATGTCTACCAATCCGTTGTTGAATGTAGTGAACCTGATATAAGGTAAAGTTTTATTATTTCACTATTCACTGTTATAAATAGAAAGGTATAAATATGAAAAATAAATAATATTAATTTTTTTTATTTTCAGAATTATTATGTGTATGTTTTGCGGCGATCCGTACAGTGTGGAAAATATTTTAGCCCCTTTACTTAGTCACCAATGCTGTTTCATGAGTGGTGAACGAAGCATCATTTTAGAAACTTTCCTTGGTGATTCTAAACGAAAAGTTGAAGTGATTATTTCTTCCTTTCATGGAGCAAACGCTTTTCGTGAAGAACTTGTCCATGGATTTATTCTTGTCTATTCAACAAAACGAAAAGCTTCTCTGGCCACTTTAAAGTATTTATTTTTATTATTATTGTTATAATTGTTATTATTTTTATTTTCTTTATAAAAATTATATTTTTGTTTCCATTTCTAGTGCATTTTCGATGAACATTCCAAACTTACCTATTCAAATTTTGGCTGTGACCGATATGGGAGGAGCCAATGCATTCTTTAGCAGCGAATTAAGCCATGTACTTATTACTGAAGGAAATGCAACTGCTGATCGTCTTCAAGCGCATTTCATGACTTCTTCAGCCTCATGCCAACAAAAAAGTATATATTCATATTTTGATAAAATTGTCAACAATTATTTCAATTTTTATCATTATTCTAGTAATAAATAAAACATTTACACAATCCAAATTAGTAATTGTATTATATTCTTAATAATTTGATAATAGTATTCATTCAATTTATAAAAATTTTAAATACTTTATGTAATCTAATTTTACATTATTATTTCAATATTTTTGATTTTTTATAAAAATGTCTTCAACATCACAGAATATAACATATAGTTTAAATATAGAATATATATTATATTATGATATATGTAAAAAATATTGAATCATTTATTAGTTAATTATTTTTGAAATTATTTAAATTTAAAATAATTATTATACAAGACAAAGTAAGAATAATGTATTTTATTTTTAAAAATTTAGCTGCATTTTTCACTCCCTTCTTCAAAGAAGTATGGGAGAAAAAACCAGAAATCGAACAAGCATTCCATATGGAAGAACCTATCAACATCAATGATTCGGAAGATGGTACTATCGGACATGGTGGCGGACATCCTTTACCACCTCCACGTCATGAAAGTTATCATATTAAATCTGGCTCTATTGAAGGGTATGAATGAATACCGTTTGATATTGAAAAAGTGATTAATTATAATTTATATATTTATTTGAAAATATTATTTTATAGAAGTGGTTCTGAAATTTATGAAAGATTACCGACCGACGCTTCCCTGGTCGATGATGGCAATGAGCCACTTTCTCCCTGTGGATTCCCAGATGAAAGGCTGGGAACGCCCAGCGATGATAGTGATATTTATTCTCATGTTGATATGTATCACCAAGAAGGTAGCTCCGATGCGGGGCTTCTTAAACCAACAGATCTCAAAACAGGCTCTAAAATATTACAAGGTTTGTCCAGTGGATTTTTTTTTCTCTTTCTATCATTTATTTATTTATTTATGATTTTTTCTTGTGATTAAAAATTATTTATTCCAACAATATAGAAATCCAATATATATTTCATTATTATGAATTATTTTTCTATAAAATTAAAAAATTAATAAATATAAAAAAATATTTCATTAATTACCTATCTCTATAAAATTTATATAAGGAAATATCTATTATATATAGACATAATAATATATTCTATTTATTTTTTGTTACAAATAAAATATAATTTATTAATAAATTTATTTAAAATAATATTTTTTAAAACTGATATTTAATAATTCAAAGAAACATTCGAAATAAATCAAATTAATTTCAACAATAAATTTTAAAATAATTTTTTAATGAAAATAAAAATATAATAAATTAATTTAAAATTTTCTATTTATCATTTACTGTCAAATAAATTCACTTTTGGTCTGATATAAGTTTCAAATTTTTAAATAAATTATATTTCTATTAATTTAAAAGAAAATTTTAATTTAATTTCCATTTATCCATCCATAAAAATGGATAGATTTTTAAAAAAAGAATATTTTTTAAAATAATTTTAATAATTAAAATAATTTTAAACTTAAAATTGTATTAATAATATATTTCTAATGAAAATATTTTTCTTCTTGTGGACTATTACTATTAAGCCAACTGATTATTTGCTCAAGGTGAGGATGTTAAAATTTCTCTTTTCTCTATTTATTTCTTTTTAAATATTTTAGGAAAATTTCTTTAATATTTTCTATAGATATCCTAGTTAAACAGAGAAATTTTAACTTCCTACCCCTGAATAAACTATTTAGTATTATTATTATTATTATATTTTACAAATTCATTTATCTTTGAGCCATCTCTGAATCTTTCATTTGCTCTTTAGTAAAGGTAATCTTTCTTAAACTCTATCTTATCAATTTAGAAACATTTTTGAATATTAAATATAACTATTAATGTGTAATTTCATTTAAAAGGCTTCTCTTTTTGAATTATTTTTTCGTGACTATTAGTTATAAATTCTTTCAACTTTATTCAAACGAGGCTGTGTGTCGTGGATCCTTTATATTTATAAATAAAATAATTAAAAATAAAATAAAACAAATAAATAAATATTAAAAATAAAATTTTAGAACTTAATATAAATTTATAATTTAAAAAAGTGTACTTAATATTTGATATTTTTTATTATTTTTATTTTTAAAACGGGATAATTTATATAATAAAATTAATATTATATTCATTACAGTTTAAATATTTATATAAACTCGGGAATGGAATAGGGAATAAATTTGAATCTACCACTATTTAGTATTCTTTGAATATATTTAAACCTCTTTTAACAATTAAACATTTGAATTAGTCTCACCATGTTGGAAGAAAATTTAATAATTTATATATATATATATCAAAGATAAAAGTAAAATAAAATGATTACCAATAATCAAATACCAAATATTCCTGAAATTGTATAACATTTATTTAATAATAATAATTATAATAGTAGGTTTAAAAATAAATAAGACCGATACGTTCTATTTCCTGATATTTTGGCTTCTTCAATTTATGGAGTTGTCTCTCTAGGTTTTGAGGTGTATCCCCATCCTACAACTCCACCAGAGCCCGCTCCTCCCGACACTCCCCTTGGACCAAGGGGACTGGTTAAAGCAACCACTCTGCCACTGGGGTCGCACACCAGCCTCGACGAAATTACATGTAACTTAGCTGTTTGCCGTTGCCCTGCATGACCTTTAGACGATAGCTTTAAGCACCAACTTAATCAGGGACTAACCAACTCTACACCACTCTCTGATTATCTTGTATATTAATCAAATCATTGATGCATTGGTTTTTTTCTCATTCTATTTAATAGATTATACAAAATACATTTTGAAATTATTATTATTATTATTATTATTATTTTTTTTTGTTATTATTTAATTTCATCATAAATATTTTTAATTTTTCTTCCTACCTCCCCCGCTTTACATAATAAATTTTCATAAATAAAATTAAAAAAATGAAAGAATATTTTCTATTCAAAATAAAATAATTAATTAGAGTTTGAAATTAAACTTTAGAGTTATATTTGTATATTTATACTCTTATTGGATCTACGTTAGATCTCTTTTATACTCTCCTTCCTCACTCACTCTTCATTTATCATTTAAAATTTAGTAGTAATACAAAATTTAACAAATAATATAATTTATTTTTTATTTAACTCAAAATCTCATTTTCATTTATACTTGTATAATATATATATATCCTTTTATATTTCGTTTTATTTAAATTTATAAACAAATTAATTTTTTTACTGTGCAATTCGAAAATCTCTGAGAGGAGAGGAGAATTTAATCTTTATAACCACCCATCCCCTCTCTATAAGACTTCATCTGTTTATCTTATAAACATATATAATTCTGTATAAATTACTTCTACTTATTATATATATTAATGCTATTTTACAATCTCACTCTCAAATTAATAATTTTATAATTCTAGAAAATATTCTCAAACATTTTTATTTAATATTTCATAATAAATTATTCACTTAATCGTTTTTTTTTTAATTAATTTTTTTTATAATATATATATATATATTTATTATATATAATAAATTCAAAGTAAATAAATAAATAAATAAAATTGAATATAATATTTCATTAATCTCTTATATAAATAAAAAATCAAAAAATATTTCTATTTTTTAAAAAAAATAATAAAAATTGTTTTTAAATGTCAGAGAGCAGTGAGGAGTTAATTAGAGACACATTTTATTATTATTATTATCATTAATGCCTTGATTACCATGCCTTAAAAATAAATTGCTTGAAATCTTTATTTTAATAATCAATTTATTTTAAATATCAATATTAACATTCACTCATTGAATTGATGCATTAGCTAAGCAAGAAACTGCAAATAAGCCACATATAATTTTTATAATTTATTTATTTATTTTTTTTCTATTTTTTTAATTTTTTTTTTTATTTGATAGAATTAAATTCTTTCTAATAATAGTCAAATGAATATTTTTAAATCCAAATGAAGCTTTTGATCCATTTGATTTAATGGATAATATACCATTGACATTAGTACTAAATTTAACACTATCTTTTTGAATTCGGGAATAATTCTACTAGTAGCTATATTAGTAAATAATTGCCAACAACCCCCCTCCCCATCCCTTAAATATTTAGAAAAATTACTTTCCTACTTCAAAGAACGATCCAAATTGAGATCAATAGTTTTTATTTGAGGATTTTTTAAAAATAACTTAACTATAACTCAATGATTCTCAACCTTTTTTTTACCGAGGCACACTTTTAACGGTTTAAAAATTTGACGGCACACAAAGAAAAAGATAAGTGTAAAAGTTATTTACTTATTTATCTGAGCATGATCACAAAAACATTTTACTTTTTTTTTAGAACCATATTGAAAAAAGTCGAAAATGTTTAAGAGCCTGATCGCCAAAACATTTCACCTTTTTTTATACATACATATCAAATAAATAAGTACTTTTTCTTAATTTTAACTTTACATTTGTAAAATTTGGCGGTTGAGAATCACTGCTATAACTGCATTTATACACTATGAAACTAATGATAAAGAATAATATATTATATAGGTAATTGTAGATTACAATCAAAATTGGTTGGTTCAAACAATTTTATCTAAATTAATGGGATTTTTTCCTTTTTTTCATTCTTATTTTTATTTTTTATTTTTTTTTTCTTATAAATAAATAATTATTTAATAAAATATTAATTTAATCAAATAATTATATTTTTTATTATAAATAACAGTTCTGGAATCATTTGACTATTATAAAAAATAATAATTAGAAATCAATTTATTTCCTTAGTTGAGTTGTTTTTAGATAACATTTCATTGCCATTTTTTTTCTTCGAATTTTTATTGTGAATTCAAAAAATAATCATTAACTAATTATTTGATTATTGCATAACAATAAAAATTCATTTAAATTTCTAAATTCATAATTTAATTTAATTACAAATGAATTGCATGAGTTTTCATTTGGCTTTTTATATATTTTTTTTCTTTTTGTTTTGTTTTTTCCTTTTTTTTATATTTTTATTTTGTTTCGTTTTTTGTGTTAAAAAATTAATTTAAGAAAAAAGTTGCGCTTTTTCATTCAATAGCTTATTTAATTTTTATTTTATCCATAGATATACATATCAGTAATTAATTAGATTCACTCCTAATCAAAAAAGAAAAAAAAATTATATTATACATTCTTCTATTTTTCTATAGCTGACCTCAGCGAATCAAGAGAATCTCTCGCCACTAGGGATTCAGGTGAAACAATCAATTAATTTTAAAAAATTAAAAGGAATACGAATAAAATTTTTTTCCAATATATGAATTTTATTTTAGCCTTCTGAAATCTCTATTTAACTGTTTTTTCGTTTTTTGAGTTTAAAAGAAAATATATTGAATTTAATAATATATATTATTATGGTATACCTCTTCCTAATATTCATTTCTGATTTATTTTCAGCGTGTAAGATGTCTTTTAATTTTTAAATCTTTTAAACAATTTTTTTTTAATTAATAATTTAATTGTACCTTTGGATAAAATAAAATTTTTATTTTTTGTTTTTTGTTTTTTATTATTACTTGTATTTTCTTGAATGTTTTTTTTTAATCGATAATGTTCTTTTTTTTAGGATGGGTTGATGATTCTGTTTTTGTTCATCGATCAAATCGTGAGGATTCAACGAAATGGCTTTCAAGTTACAGACCGCATGCTTTTACAACGGGACGAAGGCATATCTCACTTTCAAAAACGAGACCTAAAGGAAATAGCCAAACGTTAAAAGTAAATTGAATCTTATCCAAAGCTCGATTAGAAAAAAAATATATAACAATAAAATATGTTTTAAAATGTTTTTCTATTATTATTTTGTATGTTTTATTTTAGCAACCTGGTAAATTGAATTTAAAAGAATTCTCTTTAGTAACGGATGCTATAGCAAAAATGAATGTTGGAGGAAAAGATGGATCCATAACAAAATTGAGCAAACCTTCCTATGGTGGACATGCTCCACTTGCAACTCCAGAAAATGTTGATCTTGGCTCAGAATATGCCCAAGTGCGTTTGGTTATTAATTTTTATACATACGAGGGTGGGGTGAAAAGTTTCCGGCCTGACCAAGAAAAACGACGCTTTTAAATTTTTTTTTTTTCTTTATTTTTCAACATAATCTCCATCAACACTGATACATTTCTCATAACGGTGTTCTAAAAACTTTTCACCCCACCCTCGTATATATTATATATATAGAGGGGAGGGAGATTAGGTGAAACAATTTCAAGTTTTTGTTTAGGATGATGGGAGGAGGTTAAATTAATTTAACTTTTTTAATTAAGTTATTTTTTTATTTAGATTTTACTATTTAATATTTATTTTATTAATTTAAAAAAAAATTATCTAAATTACTAATAATTTTCATTAAAATTAAAAAACTCTCTCTTTACTCGCTATGTGTACATATATTATCTATTGTTCTATTTTATTAATTTCTTATTTGTCATTTAGGTGAAAGATGCAGTTCCTGTCATTTATTCTTCTTATGATGGAGAATACACTTACACACTTGTTCAAGATGCTCTGGGAAGTAATAATAAATCCAAATTAAGACAACGAAGGGAAAAAGGTAGACCGTGTAAGTAATATTCATTATTAATTCACTTTGCATGAAAATATCAATTAGATTAGTCTTTTGGATTCTAAAATTTAATTGCAAATGTTCAGTTAACTTTTGCCATATATATAATAATATTGGTAACAAAATTTTAAAAAAATAAATTTAAAATAAAACAACATATTTTTAGCAAGCATTTTCACGAATGATTTTTTTTTTTGTAAATTTAAAATAATGCTACAATTTATTTATTAAATGAATTCGATTTTTTCTAAAATATAATTGTTTAAAAAAATAAATTATATCTTAAGTTGTGTATTATTTATTTTAAAAAATTGACTCTTGTTTATTTATTTATTATATCAGTTGGTTTACATTTGAATGGGCCTAATGGAATTTAATTTGGTAGTTTAGTTTAGTCCATTTTTTTATTTTACCAAAGTTAATTATTAAACATTCATCATTTATGTTCTTTTTGTTAAATATTAAACTATATTAACACTATAATTTTTAATAATATCTATCTCTATATATTTATATATATATATATAGAGAGAGAGACAGATAGATATTATTAATTTTTAATTATTTTAATTTTATCAAAAAAAACCTTGTGCTTGTATTAAAAGTGACTAAACTTTAATACCATAGTGAAATTAAACTTTTGATAATATTTTACTTATTTAATAAACATTTCTAATATTTCTACTTATTTTCTTTCTTTATTTTACTCTTTTGAAAAAAAAAAATTACACTTTAGTACCTTTAAAGAATACTGAATTGATCTGAACCAATAGCCCTTACTTCCTTGAGACTATTTCATGGCTTATTTAACCTAATAAGAAATAGAAGATTTTGTTAATAAATTAAAAATAATAATAATAATAATAATAAATTTATTTTTGTTTTTTTAATTGAATAAATATAAATATAGTTTTATTTTTTAAATGAAATGTTTATTTTCCTTTTGTTTATTATAAATAAATCAAATTAATATTTATTTTTTCTATAATAATAATTATCATTATAATTATGGTTATAATAATAATAAAAAAAAAAACAAAAACTTGTATTTCTAATTGGTTGATTGATAAAGGAAATCTTCATCAGATCTCTTCGTTCGATTAGTTATTGGGCTTTATTATTTCCTCTTCAGCCTATTCCGACTCTGATAGTGACTGGAGCTCGGTTGAGCAAAGACAGAGGGCAGCTGACATCTATTGCAAAGTGAACCGCAAGCCTACCCCACATAAAAGGCTGCGCAAGAAGCGCACCGCCATCCCCGTCCCTACGCCCCGCGTCCCTTCCACTGGCTTGCTCAATTACTCAATGAAGGAGGGGGCAGAAACCAGTGAAAAAGGTACTAAACTCACTCCACAAATAACAAATGATTGGAATAGAAAGCTTTGACAGTATACATCAACATCTTCTACAACTAAACTGTTTCACAATTCATGCGTGTATTTTCTATTGCAGTTATTTACATTTTGTTTTGTTTTGTTTTGTTGTTTATATTTAACTTCATTTTTCTCATTTATATATCTCTTTAATATTTTTACAATTTTTTTTTCTGCTTTTTTTGAAACATATATATAAATATATATATACATTTAATATCATATATATTATCTTATTAAATTTTTCTTTTATTCAATATTTACATTATAAATTGTTTTTCAAAAATTTACTAAACGAAAAATAACTTTTTTTTTTATTTATAAAAAGAGATATGTTATATTTACAATAAATTAAAATATTATTACAATTTATAAAGAGTTATATACACCTAATTCTGTTTTTACACGGTAGATTGGTTCCAGAAAAAACCGTGTAAAAAAGACATTGATCTTATGTAAAAATTGGTGATTGGTTCCTTATCTCTAAAACCTATTAAAATAAGAGAAAAATAAGGATTTTTTAAGAATATGTATTCAGGTTTATTCAGAAATTACCGATTGCCTAATTGAAATTTAATTTTGTTTTTATAGTTCTTACTGTCGCTTCGTTTAACCGAACATTCTGCCAAGAAATGTTGAGCCTTCTCCATTTCGAAGGCGATCTAAATTTTCAATTTTGGTTTCCAAGAAAATGGCTTTTCGTTTTGATTTTGTATTTGTAGTCTTCGACATTTTCTATAGGATAATGATATTTAACAAAATTTTAAAAAGATACAAATAATTTAAAGAATAGAAAATAATTTTGGCTTACCTTTTATCTAAGTTCGTTAAAATTAAATTTTATGTAACGTTGGAAAAACAAACTTGCGTTTAAAAAATACCTTTACATTGATAGTTTACAAAATACTAAAACGTTTCTACCTATTGCAAAAAGGGAATTCCTTTAAATTTTTGCCATTTAGAATTTCTCTGACCAGTAAATTTGCTTTAATATATGTACACAAAAAAAAAACGAAAGAGAAACAAATACATACATATAATCATTATGCTCTTTCTTTTTTCGTATGGATTCTATTCTACCTGTTTGTAAGCTGTGTGTGTTTTTATTTGTGTGTTGTGATAGTTTGAACCGTGCTAAATCGAATAAAACGTGTAAAAAAAATAAAATTCTTGATTTTCAAACCGTGTTAAATCAAATTCGTGTAAAAAAAGACCGTGTAAAAACAAAATTAGGTGTATATGTTAATTTGTTCATCTTTTTTCTTGTTAATGCAAATTAGATAACTCCTTAGGAGAGTAAAAAATTCGAAATTATATTTATTTTCATTTTATTTGGTGAATACCATATTTAATTTATTTTCAAATAAAAATATTTCTTCTAGATTAATGAAAATTTATTTTCTTAGAAGATAATCTTCCATTTAAAAAAAAAAATCTTATATAAATTATGTTTCAAATATTATTTTTTTTATTTATTATTATCTAACATAAACTTTTAATCGTTAATTTAATTAATTTATTTTACATTCAATATGTTATTGATTGAAATGAAAACAAATGACAAATCTTTCTATTCTTCTATATATATATATTAACAGTGTATTTATTTATTTTTAACTTGGTAAAGAGTTTAACTATTTTTTTTTATTTTTTCATTTCTAACTTAATGTTTTTCTTTATCTCAATTTTTATAGTAGTGCTTTTATTATTGTAGATTATTTTGGCTTTCACATTGCTTTCATTAATCTCTATTTGCTTTATCTTTTTAATTCTCTACTTTAATTAATTATAACTTCCATTCTAAATACTACTAAATTATTTTCAATATATATATATATTATATTTCTTGTTAAATTTAAATGTATGAAAGTTCATAATTAATCAATGAACCAATCCATCATTTTCTAGTTCGAAGTGAGACTGCTTCTGAAGCTAGTGAAGTTAGTGATCCAGATATGTCCAATTCGGCCATTCAACCCAGGCATAAATTTCAAAAACGCTCAATACGAAAGAAAAAGAGTTTAGCCGATGGTCCTCCTATTCCAATTCCACCAGAATTGCGAAGTGCCAGTCATTTACCAGCATCCCTTTCTGGAAATCATCAATTCCTTCCAGACAAAGTTAACGATAATTTTGTTGGAGGTACAGGTAAACATTTCGAAAATTGTTATTACCATTATTATTATTTTCATCATTCATACTAATTATTATTCAATACATAGCATCTATATAAGAATTAATTTATATATTGTAGCTAAAGAAGCTAATTAATCATTTATGTATACATTTTAGATGGTAAAATGGACATACCTTATTGGATAGTACATGATGATGATTCAAGCCTTGATGTTTCTTCACCGAGAGATGTCAATTCGCCCATGGTCAGTTGAATTCATTTTCCAAAACAATTATTAATTAATTTTAGGATTCTTTGGGAATGTCTAAAGGTTGTGTAATTTCTTAATAACCAATCTTCAAAATTAATTACATATATTATTCAAATGAAGTAAATTGTTTTATTTATATATATATGTTGAATTTTATATGTATGTTTTCAATTTTTTTTTTCTTTATTCATTATTATTTTCATTTATTAATCTAACATTCTCAAATAATATAGTCTAATTTTTATTTATTTTTTTATGTTTCAGAGTGGTATTCCAGGTAAGACTAAAGACGAGGATAAAACAGCAAGAAGGAAAGAGAAACAAAAAGCCAAAGCTGATGAGAAACAAGAAAAACGTCGCCAAAAAGAAGAGAAACTTAAAAAACTAGCTGAAAAAGAAAAGGAACGTGAAAAGAAGAAAGCCAAACAAAAGATAAGAAGTGGACCGATGATCATGCAAACGACCCTTCAGGATTTTGCTCAATCAGAAGAGAATTCAATTCCATTATTTTTAGAGAAATGTGTTAAATTCATTGAAGAGGAAGGACTGGATTCAGAAGGAATATACCGGGTCCCAGGCAATCGAGCCCATGTTGATCTTTTATTTCAAAAATTCGAGGAAGGTTTGTAAATTATTTTGTTAAAAGGGATAGTAAATTGTCTTTTTTGAAATTGGCATTAAAAACAGATATTAATTTTACTCTCCCTCTCATATTAATAATAAAAAAGTGAAACATATTTGATTATTTCTAATTTATAAATAAAAATTATTTCTTATTTCTAATTTTTAATATTATATTTATATAAATAATTCCAATTTTCTTAAAAGTTTTTTTCTTTGAAAATACTTCTATTTAAAAAAAGATAAATGAAAAATTATGTCGTTTTTTAATATGAAAGAAAATATATTGCAATATTTCATTTAACTATTAAAAATAATAAATAAATAAAATATGATCGGCTTTTTATAAATAAATAAAAGATAATTTTATAAATATTTTTTTTTACTAATAATAATTAATTAAAACATGAGTTTGAACAGAAATAATTCTATTTATCATTATCTATTATACATTGAAAAATGTTTAATATTTTAACTTATTTATTCACTAAAAAGTCTATTATATAATTAATACTCTGTTTATCCGTGATAAATATAATGGAATTTATTATTAAATATTTTTTCTAAATATACCGATGCTTTGAATAGATTCCAATGTAGACATCCGTGCACTCGACATACCAGTAAACGCGGTAGCAACTGCACTGAAAGACTTTTTCTCAAAACGTCTCCCTCCACTACTAACCCAAGAAATGATGGCCGAACTAGAAGACATATCAGGTAAATAATTTCATTGTTTTATGTGCTAAAATTAGGTTCAGATCAGACACATATATGCTCATAATGTGAACTTAATTCACACCCTTAAGGTATGTAAGATAAAGAAAGGTATTTCATATTAGAACAATTTAAATTTTGTTATGATGCTAATGTAAACAATATATATTCAAAGTAGAAACATTTTTAGAAGAAAAAATATTAGTAAAAACAAAATGACTATTTTTGTTGTTTTTATTAAAAATATTCACATTTTTTTAATAAATCTACATTTATTAAAAAATCTACATACATGTGTTATCTGTTGTCATAAATGTTTATATATATTTATATATTTATAAATCAAAATTATTTACAAATTATGATTATTAATTCTTCAATTTTGCATTTTATTTATTTTTTTTTTATTATTTTATCTTCTATTATTACTATCTCGCCAGAGATAGTATTGCGATCACGAAAATTTTCGATGTTGAGATTTTGATGTTTTTATACGTTTTGAAGGTTCCTGAATCATTTTCACTAAGGTTGAGAAAAATGTGTATGTGTGTGTGTGTGTGTGTGTGTAGACAAGATTACGTAAAAACGGTTTGAGCTAGAATGATGAAATTTGGTACATGGGCATTATTCAAAATTCGTAGTTTTCTATCAACTTTTGAGAAATGTAGCTCAACCGGAAGAGGGTCATTACCTACAACGTTTTGATTTTTTTTCCTCTAAAGTGACCGTAAAAATAAAAATATATGTTTGATAATTTTTCACATGATTAATAATTGTATAAAACTGCTATATATAGAATTTCAGCTTGATTGAATTGCTGAAAGTACCAGAATTAATTTTTTAACACTGCAAATCTCACGCGCCAACACGTGACCAGGTGTCATCAACAAAAAGCCAAACATGCGCTGGTTTAATATTTATTATTTATAATTAATTAAATTTAATTTAAATATAATATATTATGTTATTTAATCCAATTCAAATTGCGAGATAGTCGAGTGGAGACACTCCAGCTTATTATAATTTGAAATTCATGAAATGTGTTTGAAAATATTTTTTTATCTATTTCACAACTTTAATTTTCATTTGTTTTCTCTCACCTATAAAAGTTGCAAAATATGATGTGTGTGTATATAAGATTTTAGTCATTTTGTTTTTATTTTATTTTCTCTTGTAATTTGTTTCCTCTGAATATTTATATATTATATATACCTATTTATTTTATTTTTTTTAATAAAGTACTTCTCTTTATGATTAAAATATCATTAAAGAAGAAGAACCATTTATTTCTTTCAAATAGATAATAATCATCAGTTGCGAGCTTTTTTAAATTATTATTTTTTTTTTTTTGGCCATATCTCTTTTTTACAGTCTGTGTGTAAAATGTCATGTCTTTTTTATTATTGTTTATTTTATTTTTTTATTTTCAATAATATTATCTATTAATTTTTTAAATAATTTTTGGTTATCAAAACAGACTGTATACACAAATCCGAAGCAATATCCTATAATCTTGCATTAGGATTATATCACAGCAGATAATAAATCACTTTAATTGGTAGTAATAAACCAGTTAAGCAACTAGCTTTTCCTTTCTTAGGTGCGAGAAGAATTCACAAACAAGTCTCAACAGCTTATCTTAATTTAGAAGGTAAGCACTAAATTTGAATTTACCCTATACTATGCTCCTACAACCTGATCCGGTCGTCTCTTTGCCTCTTGACGGTAGAGTAACAAGGCTTAACTTTTGCACTCTTAAATTCTATCAATTTCGAGCACGTTCTTTACTTCTCTTTCTCTCTTTCTCATTCTTTCTCTTCTGCAACAATTTTATTTTTCCAAGAATCAAAGGCAAGCTCTATGTATTCGTTTTTCACTTCCTATATTATTTATTTTTGCTTTCTTTTTTTGTTTTTTATCTTTTAGTTATCCAGGATCGCAGCTGCAGGCTGATAGCTCTGCGTGGACTTTTGAATCGTCTACCACCAGTCAATTTTCAAGTGTTAAAATTTGTATTTCAACATTTTGTGAAGTAAGTAGAATTCTTTTTATCACGTCTTTTTATTTATTTATTATTAAATCATTTTTTTTTTTTAAAGTTAGACTATTTTCTGAAATTATTCATAAAATTAGTAAAATAAAATATATATAAAATAATTGAAAAAAAAATACTATAAGAATATCTCTATATATTTAATATTTCTAATTAATAAATTTAATTCTTAAAACAAAAGTATTAAAATTTTAACTTAAGTTAAGTATTTTAAATTTGATTTTAAAAAAAATATTATTTATTTCTTGATTCTAAGTAATCAACAATAATTTATTCAATTATGTATTTGCAAATTATTTTTCTTATTTTTATTTTATTTATTCTTTAATGAGTTTTAGATATCTTTTACTAGTTTTTTTTTTCTTTTATTATAGTAGGTTGTTGTTTTTTTAAATATAGTTTATATTTTTATTATTGAGATTATATACATACAATATTATAAGTATTTGTGTTATACCACTTTTTAATTGTATTCTCAGTGGCGGATACTGTATGTTAACTAAGGTGGGTGGGGGGGGTGGGAGCTAGTGTGTGGCCCCAAAAGAGTTTGATGATGTTAAAGTATTTTCATTGATGAAATAATTTTTAATATACATATTTTATAAAAAAAAAATATTTGAATAATTTATATTGTTTTGTGAAAAAAAGTACCAAAAGTTGAATAACCACATTTTAAATAATTTCATTTTACTTGTAGTAGAAACGTGGAGAAAATTGTTTTACAGTATAAAATGATAAACTCATTCAAATAACCTTATTTTTGGCCTAATTGATTTTGGAGACCCCCTTATTTCTAGCATTTATTGTTTCCACTTTTCATGATCCGCCACTGTATATTCTTTATACATTGTAATTTCAAAATAATTTCTTTTCAATTAAAATTAATTATTATTTTTTTTTAATACAAATCATTATAATTTCAAGAATATAATTATTATAAATAATAATAAAGATTATTATTTATATATATTTTAAAATATTAATAGAAAAAATACAAATTTCTATTATATACTGTAATCAAAATATCAACGTTTATTACGTTTGTATTCCAAAAACTAACCTATTCGTTTCTTTTGTTTTTGTTCTCTTTTTAGGATTTCCGAAAACTGCAAATTAAACAGTATGGACTCAAAAAATCTAGCTATTTGTTGGTGGCCAACATTATTACCAATTGAATTTAGTGATATGGGGCGTTTTGAACAAATGCGTCCTCATTTAGAAGACATTGTCCAAACAATGATTGATCAATACCCTTTTTTATTTTGCGGTAAGGAAGCTTTTGTGATGGTCTGAAACATTATTTCGGCATCAAACGAAGATTGATGCTAATCGTAACCAATCGATATGGACACTATCATTTTCTTAGAGTGCTTATTCGAGATGGAATTAATATTTCTTTATATATATATATATATTTATATATATATATGATATATTTATATAAATATATAGATATATGGATGAATGAATAGAAGGATGAATGCGGGTATGATTGTGTGAATTTCTCTTAGTGGAATATCTCTTGTATTTGTTAATAAAACTGTCTGCTAATGGTCCATGTAATTACCATAAGAGATTTGCATTTTTTTCATTCCGTTAATGTAGATTAGCTACATTCCGTATGTATCCTAGTTAGTGTTTTAGCATGTATTGTGATAGACAAATTGTAAAAGGAAGCAGTGCCATTAACCAAGGATGTCCGAGAATTATCCGCCTTGCTTCACTTGGCAATCTATTTAGGGAACAACCAGCCCTACAGAACTCATTGATAGGATGTCATGAAGATTGAATTGCATTCAATTACCAACACTGGTCGGATGATATTTTTCTTTTCATGTTTGTCTTTTAGCAATTATGAGTTCGTCTCTTTGTACTTGTTAAAAATATATGATGCTAATGATGAATTACAAAAAGAAAAATAATTCTTATTTTACGTTTTTAACTTTGGAAATACTCTAAGCTTGATAAAGCTTTGTGATAAGCACTATTCTAAGTCAAAATATAAATATATATATATGTTTATATATATATATATATATATAAAAACATATATATATATATTTATATATATTTAGTTTTATTTTTTATTCTAAGTTGCTAGAGCACAGCCAATTAATTATTAATGAAAGAATAAATTTATTTTAATTACAGTATTATCAGGATGTAGTTAATTTTTTTAATTTGTTTTAATTCTCTTGAAATTAAAATATATATTAATATATATATCTATATATATATAGATATATATATATAGACGTATGTATGTATATGTATTATTAATATAATAAGTTATGAATGAGTTGATTTCGTAAGCCCTGTTCCAATGACAAATCTTATTCAATTTATAAAAACTAGTCTTCTCTTGTATCTCTTTCGAGTGAATTTAATAATCATTTTAAGATCTTAATAATTTAATTTAATAAACTACTAAGAAATGTCAAAATTTATAATAAAAAAATAAACAATTGTTGACATTTGAAAGGAATTTTTTTGTACTGTAACAGGGCAGTAATCTGTAAATTCAGTGTACTGTAAATTTTAATCATCATTTTTTTTTTATTTATCATTCACGGCTGTTATAATCAGAAGAGCCAGGAAAAAATATAAAAATATATATATATAAAATAAAATAAAAATTATATTACAAATAATATAATTTCACGATTTGTGTATTTCAATGTTATGATTCTAGATGAAGATGATACTATTCAGATTAAATGTTATCCATGAAACCAATTAAAATGTTGAAATTAATGATAATTGTAAATTTAATAAAACTACTGTCAAATACATTTATCTAATTCTTATTAACATATATTTAAATTTCATTTTCATAATACTATCATTCAATTATAGAGAAAAATAATGAAAAGAAATGAATAATAAACGTATAACCGAATAGGCAGTAGTATAAAATGTTCCCGAATCAATCATTTTTACTATAGTATATTAATACTGCTTTATATGTCTGTAATTCATTCCATATTTTGTCAAATAATTTATTCAGTTTTCTCTCATCGAATTATGATAATGATTGTTTTTTCCATTAAAAATGACTACATTCGAAAATTTTGTCATGTAAAACACAAATATCAATCATTTTGTTTTATTTTTCACATAAATTTCAATTGATCTATCTATATTGAATATATATTATCAACGGTTTTAATGACATCGGGTATCCAGAAAGAGAGTTTCTTCTACAACTAGAATTGTTTAGTATATTATATATATATATATATTTATATATAAATATATATATTAGATAATCAGATATGGAATTCCAATTAATGTGTTTCTTATGGGAATGGAAATGTTCAAAAATTAAATAAATAAAATAAAATTATTTATTAAACTTTTGACTTCTAATAATTTTAATTAATACAATATATACAATATTGTTAATTTGTATACCACCCAATTAATTCTTTCTTTAACAAATTGATAAAATCATAAATTATTTTGATTTTGATTTTGTTTTATACAATCTTGTTATAATATTTTACAAATATAATAATACTAAGAACAAATTTAATTATATATTTATATATATATATATATAAATATATATTATATATAAAATATCTTTGTTTTAATTTTTTTTTATTTATTTATTTTTTTTTAAATTTTTACTTTTTAAAATATAATAATCTAAAAAGAAAATAAATAAAATATTGAATACTAATATTAAAATAAAACATAAACAAAAAAAAAACAAAAAAGCGAAAAAAGAAAATCTTTAAAAAACAGATATAAAAAAAAATAAATTTTTATTTTTTTTAAATGCTTTCATTTTTATATGGATTTTAATTAATAAATTATATATATATAAAAAAAATAATAAAAATAAAAAAAAATAAAATAAAATTTTTTAAGACCATTTTAAATTTAATCACATTCCATGGTAGAACACACTTTATTAAGAAAAAAAAAATAAATTATATTTAAAAAAAAAAATGAACAAACAAAAAAAAATGAAGCAAAATGGTGTTTAATAACATGTGCTCAAATGATCAATCATTGGTAAAATCACCAAAAAAATACAAAAATAAAAAAAAAAATAAAAACAATTAAAAGAAAAAAAAAAATTAATGTAAATTTTACATTCTAATAAACAATAATATTTAGTAAATAATCCTTAAAAATATGGTGCTTTTACAACGATTACTTTTCATGGCTTTCATTGATAAAAAAAAAATGGAAATATTAAATGAATTGTTTCATCACGTGTGACTCGTGATTTACATTCAATTACAATAAATAGTTGCTTATATATAGAACAATTTTCTGATCATCCAATGTATACAATATTAACAAAGATATATTAAAAACTTAAAACATATATATATATATATGTATATGTATATGAAATAAATGTAAAAATAATTAATTTTTTTGAATGTTTACCAATTGAATGATCTGAAAATGTTGAGTGCAACATGGTGCTTTTCATTGTAACCGTAAATGTGTGTCTATTAAGTATAATATTTCTCACACAAATATCAATCTTTAATTTGGGAATGCTCAATGTTCTTTCGACCAATCCTACTAATGGTAATTTTCCAATATAAAAGTTTCTAATAATAGGATTTAAATGGAGCCCTTCATAATTAATTTTGACAAAGAAAAATAAATAAATAATTAATATTATTCCCAAATTAATTTAAGCCAAAATAAGCGAAATGTAAAAATCTTTTACAAAATAAAAAATTAATAATTAATATTAAATTATTCGACATGAATATTTCTATATTAAGTGTTTTCACATTCTCTCTCTCTCTCTCCTTATTGCAATTTTTGGGTAGATCAAAGATTGAAATCTAGAAAATAACAAGTCCAAAATATAATAATTGTTTATTATTTTTATTAAAATCATAAAAATATTAAACTATAATAAATAATAATAAATTTTCTAAGATATTTAATGACCAATTTGTAAAAAACTTGGTATGGATTTCATCTTTTGAATTATCCAATTATTTCTAATAGGAACAAAAAAATATCCTCTTATTTCCCTTAAACACTTTTACATACAAACAATACAATTATTTTATTAAACATTTCTTTGCAAATCATTTAAGAAATAAAAAATTGTTTCCTTCTAAAATTAATATAAGTTTTACATTTCTTCAATTTAAATACATAATTGTATTTTATTTTTTTACTAATAAAATTATATTAAACCCATTTTATTTAATAAAAAAAAATTTTATTATTTTTATTTATTGCTATTTTACAATATACAAATTATTAATACACATAATGATAATAATACACTTATTATTTTATTGATTATTTGTACTGAATTTTATCAATATACGATTTTCTTTAATTAATATAATATATTAAATAATATTTAATTAATTATCTCACTAGAGCCACACATTAAATTGAATGGCTGTTAAATATGAATAGAATGCTTAATTTTTATAATAAATAAATAATTATCACATTTGGGTAGTTTAAACATAAATTATTGAATTATAAATAATACTAATAAAATACTTCTTTGGATTCATTTTCTTAGCAAAGAAAATTAATTGAAAAAAAAGACAAATAAGAAACAAGCTTAATACCAAATAATCGATATGATAATATCAATTTAAATGTTGTGAATTAAAATATTTAAAAACAAAATAATTTTGTATTTTAATACAAGGTAAGTACAACTTAAATATTTACTAGTATAAAATAATACTGTAAATTAGTAACCGAAATTAGCATAGTACAAAACAAACCAAAAAAAAAAAAATACAAATATTGACAATTTTTTAGTTATTAAATATTTTAGTAAGTGATTCAAAAGACGATTGTAAATCTTTTGTATGAGTAGATAGATTAGTAATAAATATTAAATAAGAATATTCACTTTTTTAAAAATATATATATATATTTTTTTTTTTTAAAAAATAGAGTGATTAATCTCTTGTGAAAATAGTTTGTTTTTTTTAATATTTAATATTTTTTGGATAAAATAATAACAATAAAAAATAACAGTAAGAGAATATAGCTGTTGTAGATTTTATATATATATATATATAATTTAAGGTGACCATTTTTTGAAAACACCAACATTTTACCTTTTTTTAGAACCAAATTGAAAAAAAATTCGCAAATGTTCAAAAGCTTAGTCCAGAAAAGGTTTGACTTTTTTTTGAGACAAATTGAAACAATTTTGAAAAAAAGTATGAAATGTCCTAAATATTTCAATAAACGGGACAGATATACAAAAGGAGGACAGTTAGGAGGGCACTTACAAAAGGAGGACAGATCTTATATATATATCCTTAAAAAATGAGGTAAATCCAGGAAAGAATAATTAGGAAAATTCTTTCGTTGACGTTTCGAAAGTTAGTCATATTCTTATTCAAAAGTCGTTAGTAGCTATACTTGAATGTTTGTGAGTATGTAAACTAAAAAAAAAAAGAATTTCTCTAATTATTCTTTCCTGACTACCTCCTTTTTTTTCAATTATATAGAAAAAAATATTTTTAACAGAAATAAATAAAGCAAAAAATTTAAATTTCAAAAGTGATTGTTGTTGATGTTAGTTTGAAAAACCCATTATTAATGTATTATTTATTAAATAAAGAAAAACAATTGTATTAATTTTAATGATAATATTTTAAAATAGGATGATTCACATGATTAAATTTTAAGTAGAATGAAAACATATATTTATCAAGTGTTAGAATTGTATTAAATAAAAGAAGAATATTGAAAATAGAATTCTATTAAAAAAAAAAATAAAATAAAAAAAAAAAAAGTATATGAGTTAAATATCAACTACGATCCAAGTGTAAAGAGGTAAGAGTTCTTTTTTGATAAGGTCATATTTTAAGGAGTTAATTCCATCCGAATCGAAACGTTCTCTTCCAGAATCTAAATATTTATAACGATCAGGACTAGGAATATCTTTCGAATGGGCTAACATAATATACGTAGAAATTTTTGGCGAGAATCTTATAATCTTCAAGCCTTTATAAATAATTCGGTTCTGGAAATCGTCATCCTCCCCGCCCCAACCGTAAAAAACGTTGGAGAATCCGTTCACCAATTCGAAATGATGCCTGGTTAAGGCGACCACACCACCAAAAAGTCCATGATAAGGAAGATTATAACGAAATGTGTTCAAACTTGATGACATATGCCGTGGCTGTTGCGTGCACGCATAAATATTCGCCAAATTTTGTGGTATCAGATCGACATCATGGAAAATCAAACATGGATATTTATCAATTTTCATTGTTTCCATGTAACCGATGTTAAATAATTTAGCACGATTGAATGAATTATTGCCGGTCTGTTCTACCACCACAATACGATATTTTAATAATTGTTTTTGTAGAAAATGATGCATATAGTAGAGAAAAATAAGCAATTGACGTAGCCGATTACGGTAGGGTACAATGATCGCCACCTCAAATTGTGGAATACAATGATTGGGTTTCCAACTGCCCCCGGCCTCGATGGATAAATTCCGGGCGATTGTTTGAAAATCCATTGCGACTGGATACTCATTCGGGTATAACAATGTTCGCTCTTTCAAAAATGGACAAAGGGGAATGTAAGTGTCCAACGACAATCGGACAGCCTCTGTCGAACGTTCCAAATTCTTGTCCATTGCATCATCGTCAATGTAAGGATAATGGGATGCGAATCGTCCCGGATGCACACAATAAATAATTAGAAACACAATGAATATCGCACAAAATAGTTTGTCAATTTTTAAAAATGTCAATTGTAAATTGATTAAATGAATTTTATTTTTCAAACGAATCCACATTTCACTGTCCATTGTACAATAATCATTCAAAAGAAAAATCAACCTATTTATTTATTTATTTAATTATTTATTTCAATCCATTCTCAAATAGAATTATTTCATAGATGAAAACATGATTTCTAACCTATACATTTTTTTTCCACCAAAATAATATTGAATTTTAAATTTCAATGGAAGAAACTTCTTTCTTGATTATTCACCAATATTCATTTAAATTAATTATATAAATTTAATTTAAAAATAAACAATATGTCAAATTAATAATAAAATATTAAATCACTTCAAAATTTTCACACAGAAATCAATTTGAAATGTTTCAGCGGGTTTATTTGTTTTGTTTTTTTTTTTGAAATTAATCAATTGATTATACAATAATGTGTTTTTTATTTTCTAAAATTAAGAATATATAATCCAGAGAAATAGAATATAATTATAATTGATGAAACAATTTTATAAATTCATTTTATTGATGCATTTTTGGTTTTGATATAGAAAAATTTCTACCATTTTACCCAAAATAAAATTATTTATATTTATATTTTCTAGTATCTCCTCATAAATTGTTTTATTTTCAAAAGATGTTAATTGATTTCTCTATATAATTTTCATAATAAATTATTTGCAGTAAATATTTCTCCTCTCTTTCTACTTATTAATTTTATATAAGTATAATTTGTTTGTTTGTTTTACAACTACTAAATTGACAAACACAGCTTCATTTTCTAGTATTCTCATTTCAAATGATTCTAAACTGTCATATGGTTGATGTTTAATGCCCCAGCTATTTCCTGACAGCTTGCATGCGGGTGCAAAATTCCATAGAATTTTTTTTACCAGAACGAGGTGTATCTTTGACATTAAAATTGGCATGTTCTTGCATCGTTTTTACCTTTTCTTATGATAAAAAACTTAAATCTTCGGATAATTCACTTATTTTCATATCAAGAAACTATATACATGGGTAATAAATTAGAAAACTATCTTCACAAAATTGAAAGTTTAAATGTCACCTTTTAAGCACATGTTCGATGAGTGTTGCCCAATATATAGTTATCAACACTATCGGGCGGCCAAAAACCGCTAGATTTTTTCCCAACATATATCTACTTTGACAAAACCCTGCCTGGATTCAATTTAAACTATATTTTTTAATAAAACATCATGAAAATTATTAAAATACCTACTACAGTACTGACCCCTTCGAATAACGACCTTGTGCGTCTTACGCAGCGGTTCTATATATTGATAAATAAATTATATATAAATTGTAGAAGATTAAATCAAAATCATAAGAATCAATTTAAAATTAATAGAAGAATTTCGAATTTTTTATTAATTAGTAAATAAAGCCAAATTCTTTCGAGGAGAAGTAAAGGATTTCGGTCAGTCTGATGAAAAAAAAGAATTTCTTCCTCCATTTGTTTGGATCAGATTGCGTGCACTCTATTTTATATAATTCAATGATCTTTCATGTCCTTATTCAATCCATGGTAGGTGATATAATACTCCCACTACTACTAAATTAATAATTTTTGGACGTTGATTTAAAATAGAATCGATTGGATTTGATTAGGAATCCATTTTCTGGCTATTGTTCAGGTAAATAATTGATGAATTTCTGTTTTGTTCGTTAAGTTGATTGATGGAAGGAAAAATAAAATAGATTATATATATATAAACATTATCCTATCTATTTATATATATAGGATGTTTTTTTATTTAAATGGTTTTTTCGATTGAATATACTAGGATGCTTTCTGTTTGGATGTTTATGGTTATTTTATCATTCTTCTTTTTTCATTCTCTACAAATGAATGGTGAATAATCTTTCAATGATAGATTAAATTAGTATAATATAATATATACTAAGATTGATTTTTATTATTTCTATAAATATGATAAGGAAACGTTGTTTTTGTTTAAGATTATTATTAAATGTAATGATTCCAATTCTGTGGTTCAAAATTAACATGAATTATTTATCAAATTATTTTCTACTACTGTCCTTACTTACCAAGAGTGAGGAATTTGGTAATTGGGGTAATGGTGATTGGTTTGACCATGATCCAATGATGGCGAGATATCATTCGAGAAGGAACTTATCAAGGTTGTCATACCTTAAAAGCTGTTCATGGCCTTCGATGGGGGATGGTTCTCTTTATCGTGACGGAAGTATTCTTCTTCCACAGAAGTTTAGCACCTACTATCGAAGTGGGAAAGGTGTGACCTCCTACGGGGATTGTGCCTTTCAACCATCGATTTTATTTTAATATTCCCTCTTCCCCAAAGAAGAATTTATTTTATAATAGACCAGATTTTTTTAAAAATTATTATTTATATACATATCTATATACATTTATTGGGATTAGGCTCAAGGGGGAGGCGGAGAGGGACTTCACCCTGACCCACAAAACCCTTATTTCAAATTCTTTATAGCATTAGGACCTTTCTAATAATGTGACATTATTATTATTATTATTATTATTAATTGCAGGCAAATGAAAATGTTTAACAAACACTATTATTAAGAAAAGTTATATTTTATTGATGTTCGGTAGCAAAATATATTTTTATCCCCACTTATTATATCATTCTTCGATTGAAAAATTAATAAATATCTAAAATTGACTCCTTTTACCCTAAATGTAGTCTTTCCGTAATAGCTGATGTTTTGGATGACTACTCGAGATGTTATCTTCAATCACAAGGCTGTAGCCGAAAATGCATTAAAGAAGGTAGATCACTCACCTCTCAATTCTACCTTATTCGTAGTTGTAGTCGATCAAAGATGAATATTGTAGCCAAAGCCAATTTATCCTTGCAACGATGTGTGAGTTTGGCTCAGCGAAAACGCGCGTTCGCCATTAACATCGCACCCATTTATAGTAATTATATTTATATTATTATTATTATTGTATACAATAACAACTTATTATTTACTGTTTTGTTAAATATAATATTAAATTTTCCAGTTAGTCACAGTAATTTGAATGAAACTTGTCAAATCCTTGCATGTCCAGAATTTGAATCTTTATTATCTTTAGAAAGGAATATTAATTATGACTACTACAGTATTTATGCAGATCCTTTGCGTAAGTTTATGTATTTATGATATTATGATAATGAAGATGTTTAAATGAAATCTGAAATGTAGATTCATTTGGTTTGTTTGTTGCAGCACCCAACGCTTATAAATGTATTCCAGGGGTGGGACTCTTTCGAGTGGAGTCATCACTTCGTAGTTGGAGGAGTTCGAGACTAGCTTGTCTTGATGAGGACAGCGACTTGGCACAAGTGACCAGTCCCCCACAGATGTTGGCTGTTCAGAAAATGTTGGAGGAAGAGCGTAGTAAAGCTCTAAGTCAACATATGAAGATTTATGAGAGGACATGGGTAGGGATGCAGAGATCTGATCGGTTTGCACCATTCTTTACTATAACAGGTTAATTGACTCACACTCCAAATTTTATTTTCAATAAATTTCATGTTCCTATTAATATTACGACGAAAGTTAATAGTAGTATTATTTGTCTGTCCAATTCCTTTCTTTCAATTACGAGAGCAAGTCAACAAGTCTGTGACTTTTTGAATTTTCTGTCTCTTAAATGAAATGTTAGCACTGCTCCTGTCAGCAGGCAACTATCAGTTGACTCCTGTCGAAATTGGAACCAGCTGGGTCTTTTAGTTTTTGTTTGACATCCATTAATAGCAGACTACCTCGTGATTGAAGAAGAAAATGGAAAAAGTAAATTGAGATATACGAATTGCTCCCTCATCCGCCCTATTCTCCGGATTTAGCCCGGAGTGACTATTTCTTATACCTAAACCTGAAGAAATGGCTCGGTGGAAAGAGATTTGACTCCAACGATGAAATCATCTCACAAACAAATTTAATTTAACCTATTTTAATGTTCTCGACAAATCTTATTTTTTGGAAGGGATAAAAAAATCGGAGAAACGTTGGTCGAAGTGTATAGATCTAGATAGGAGACTACGTTGAAAAATAAACGAATTTTAATTTTGTAAAAATCTGTGTTTCATTCAAAAAGACACGGACTTGTTGATCTGCCCTCGTACATTCAGAATAGAGTAAAATCTTCGATGTTTAAAGTAATCAATATTCAATTTTATTTTATTTAATTCATTAATAAAAAGAAGAAAGAAAGGTAACCTTGTGCTGATGAGAACTTCTTCAATGTAAAGAAGTACAGCTCTTGTGTAAACTCATAATTTCTCTCATCTTTTTTGTTTATTCTTACGTCTTTTACCTACAAATTTCTATGTATTTTTCAATACATTTAAATATCAATTTAATATAAATATAACAAGAGTTTTGTATTATTATTATTATTATTATTATTATTATTTTTAAATTATTTTATTATAGGACAAATGCTCACGTGTTATCGATATCGAGCTTGGGCTCCACAAGAACCGAGAAGAGATCAGAAAAATTGTGTTGGGATGAATTCCACTCGATGGTATACACTTCAGTGTAATGATAGATACCCGAGTATTTGTGAACTTCGAGCCAATGGGCCATCCTTGGCTTCTGGTCCTGGCCATTGGGACTTTCCAAGCGGACGATGCCCAGCCCAAAGAATTCCAAAATTGTAACATAAAACTGCTTCAAATTCGATTATTAAAAAAACATTTTAATAAAATAAGAACAAATATACACTTAAAAATACCATTAAAAATTTATTATATATATATATAATAACAGTCTAACAGCTATTACATATTATATTCTTTGATTTTTTTCTAAATGTATATAAAGTTTTAGAAACAAAATTAATTATTTTCATTGCTGCATTGTAACATGAATAATAAACAAGATATTTTGAAATAAATAAATATTGAAATATTTATCTATATTAATAACAAGTGAATATTAAATCTTATAAAAAAAAATAGATTATAAAAAAAGAAATACAAAGATATTGGAAGAAATTAAAAAAAAAATATTGATTTCATATTTAATTTTTTATTCATTACATACCACAATTCGTATATAGAAGTATTCACAATTTAAATACATCATTATTATATCCATTTATATATATATATATATATATATATATAGCATTTTTAATAAAATCGAGAAAAAATATATATTTAGATAAATTAGATTTTCTAATTAAAATTACTCAAAATTAATTATAGAATTTAAAATAGTTTCATAAAATAAAGTGAATGAACTTAAACATAGTTCAATTACTACGGTATATATATATATATATATATATAGGTAAACTAATTTTTATTTTATGATACATTTTAATATTAATTATTATGTTGTATAAAAGAATATTACATATGTACATATACCTATACATTCATGTTGATATATATTTAGATATTTATTATATTTTTTTATATATATTTAAAATAAAAAATATTTAAATTTTTTCTAAGAAACAAAATAATATTACTACAATTTGATCAGGAAATATAATTGATCGATTAATTGATAGATTCTCTGGTATTTTTTTTTTATATAATTTAGGAAACAATAATAATATTTATAAAAAAAATGAAAACAAAAAGAAAAACAATATAAAACGTAAATATATTGAATAAATTAAAAATTGTCTGCTGTAGAAAAACTATTATAGTTTCGAAGATTGTCTTCTTATCATCAAATAGAATGTTTCGTTACAGCAGATTGGTATATTTTTATCTCAACTATGAAAATAAATTATTCTGTTACTTTCATCACATTCAACTATCATAACAAATAAAAAAGAATAAAATGGTTTGTTTGCTTATATTTAAAGGTAGTGTTTAATTTAAAAAGAATATAAATAATTATTCTAAATAATAAAAAGAAGTTAATGAAAATATGAAATAAATAATAAGTCTGTGTGATTGATGATTTGGATAAATTTTTAATTCTTTATCGTTAAAAAATTTAAAACTGACTCATCCGAAATAATACCAGACATAAACAATTTAAGAAATGATATTCTCATCAATTTTTATTTTTAAAATATCTATAATATAAAATAGATTCTGGTTATATGCTTAAAAAAAATATAAATAATTATTTGATATTATAATAATTATTTATTAAATGAGTCTAAATTACTAAAATGGTTAAGAATAATGAGCTTTTTTAACGAAAAATATTTGTTTTTCTGTTCTAACTTTAGATTAGCCAGAGTGTACAATTTTACACATTTTAGAAAGTGAAGATGGAGTATCGAGGCAATTATTACAACTTTTATAATCATAGATAAAGCAGAGACACTGAGAGAACGCGTTCGATCATTTAACCAGAGGAAGAGCTCTGGTGAGCTAATAGGAATAGAAAACCTTAGATCAACTCCAGAGTATAGAGGGACATGCCGTTCAGCGTGTTCCAACATAATATGAACAAAGTACTCCGAGTGTTTCTGATCGATATGATGCAGAAGAACTGATATCCACCACACTATCTGGATATGATGCCTACTTGATAGATTTGAATGAAATCATGTTGCCGACTGAAATCTAAAACTACCTTAAGACCTTGGAGGAATTTAAGGACAGTTCGGCCCTAAAGTGGCAAATTAGCTTACCTACTAGAACCTCCAGGACGAAATATCGTCGTACATCTGTAACGCTGGCTGGGGCCTGGTCATTATTCAGAAAGTATGTAAAACCATAGAGGTCCAAAAAGATGTGCTTGCCCAAAATTAATCACAATGGTACCAGGGGATCATGAGTCAGCTCGATGGGAACGTTAACTCCCTAGCTCACGAGTTGAGGAAAGGTATCGTGGGGGTAGCTGGTGGTAGAAGACAGAAGGGATAACATTGAGATAAAAGAAGAAATTGTGTACTGGATGGGGGAGATTTCGACTTTCCAGATTAAAAAAATCATAAACTATATGAATGTTATCCAGGTCCAATTACAACGAGAAGGCGAATAGAAACACAGATTCAGAGACAAAATAACTGTACACCGTTAAGAGATGAGTTAACACCAAAAGGAGCTACTGAAAACTTTATAAGATATAGAGAGAGAATACCATACTACATCAAGACACTAGAGCCAAATTAATAAGAATTAGATGGAGTAATGATGAATTAGAATCGAGGTTGGGCCATTCCCCTGAACTTTGAGGTATTATTCAAAAACTTACTATGTTACAGGAACGAATTAAATTAATGAAAGTAGTTCAAACATTGGATTTGTTGAATTAAGTGATCAAATGGTTAAGCGGGAATGAATTTAATTTATTCTAGGGAACAATTAATAGCTTCAGACATTGGAAGACTATTTTCAAATAAAGATCGGAAGCACATTCCCTGAAACTTGTTATTTACAAGACGATTTAACACCAGAGGGATGGATACAAACCCGAAATAATAATTTTAATTTAATAAAACCATTTAATCGGAGAGTTCATAGGGTCGATATATCATTAAATAATAGTAAATATAAAATATGGTGTAACAGATAGACAAGTTATAATGCATTATTGGATAATTAAAAGCGGGTAGCGGGCAGGCACTTCTCTACAGTCGTGGAGAACAGGTCTGCTTCAGGCAAGCGACCCTGCCCTTTCGCGATGCCTTGATGCTCTCCCATACCCATCAGGGGGAAATTCAAGTCCTATCCTATCAAATCCTACCCAAATCAATTCCGACTCCACTAATGGCCGAGGTGGGCAAAAGCCGGCCCGTGGGCCGAATCCGGCCCTTTTGCTTATTGTATCCGGCCCGTTGAAAAAGTTTCGTTCTTATTTCGATCTTTCATTCAATATGGCTCTAAAAAAAAGGTAAATTTCTTTTACAAATGTTCCAGTTTGGTGTTTTTGAAATATGGTCCTCCGGCCCGGGAGACATTTGGAAAATTTCATTTTGGCCCTTAAAAGTATTTGCCCACCCCTGCTATACGGGATAAGGCAGCTTATTCTACCTGTGGGGGGGTAGAGGGCGCACCTGATGGGGAGTGCCTCCTAGATATAGGTGGCAGGGGGGAAATGAATACTCAATTCCTAAGGAATATTATAGAAGACGATCTACAACAAAGACAGATTCTCTATAATGGGGATGGATGGTATGTCTGGAAGATGATGATCGGAGTGGATGAAATGAAAAAAGGATGTAATGCATGTTCTGCTTGGGTCGACAATCCCTTCTGAAAATTTAGGAGAATTTATTAGCGATAAATGTAAAGAATTGGAGGGCAATAGAAAACATCATCCAGAATGTAATGTAAAGGAAGGTAGCTCACCTGAAATAATGAACGAATAAGGTCCCCGGTTGGTAATGAAGTAATGCCTGACGGTGAATCCATTCCAGTCGAACGAGGGTGGGTGTCGGGAGGTTTTTGGCGGATAGTGTGTGTTAGACAAACCAGAAGTTCGCATAACCTAAGGATTGCCCCTTGGGTACCTATAAATAGGTTTTCCTCTCGTGAAAAAAAAAATGATGAGAATATCTTTTTCAAAAAAGAAACATGATAAACATCTAAACTTTTGTTTTAACGGGAAAATAATTCCAAATCAATTCTATGTTTCCCAATTCAATTTTCTATTAAATTAAAATAAAATATTATTAAAAAATATAATGGATAATAATACATCCTTAAAATAATTTTAAGATAATAATTAAAGCGATAGAGAAAAAAAACAATATATAAATTAGAGATTAAAATAATATAACAATTGTCTTTAAAATGTATAAAAAAAATTTTTTTTTTTCAAAATAAAGATATTTTCAGTTAAAACTAAGAAAAAAATACTTATAATATTATGTAATAATGAAATGCTATATATAAGAAAATAAACAATAAAATTAAAACATAAATAATAATATTCCAAAAATCAATATTTTTTTTTATAATAAAAATTATTAATAATTTTATTTGATATATTTAACACAGGGTAGGCTTTTGAAGATTGAAAGCAACTTTGGTTTTGATACATAATAAAATATTGGATTGTATTTTTGCTTTCATTAATCCTTATTATAATAAATATATTTACATAGATAAAACGGATTCTATTTTTAATGGATTTGCAATGAATACAGCAAAAATTTTTAAATGTTTTATCTTAAATGTTCTATGAAAAATTAAAAACGTTCTCTTTCAATGCTGTATTTGAATACATTGAATTAATAATAAATTCTTTAAAATAATTATTTAATTTAGAAAATTAACAATAAAATATTTGTTATAATTTAAAATAAAATACAATTGGAATGAAATATGAAGTATATTTTAATTTATAATTCATATAAAATGTATATGGGCAACCAACATAAATAAAATAAACAAACTAGTTTTTTTTTTAAATTAATTTTTAACAATTTTTTTTATTTCTATTGGATGCCAATAATACTTAAATTATATTTTTTCTTTTACCACCCACTAAAATTATTTATATTTATTAATGGAATGGAATAGTTGTTTTTTTTTATTTCAAATAACTAAAATAAATAGAAGATAAATCATGGAAAAGATTTAATTATTGATTTTGTAATTAAAAAAAAATAATAATTTTATTCAAATGATTATAATTAAAATAATTTTCAAATTTAATTTTAATGAATAAAAATCATATACAAGTATGTATGAATATTTTTTTTATCATCTACAATGAAATCACTTCTCGTTTCCATGTAAAAACATTTATAGAAATTTTAATTGAATTTTTTTTTTTATAATTTTCTCAAGCTTAGTTCTAGGGGACATATTTTATATATACAGACAGTTTTTAAATTCTTCCTTTTTTTACATTTTGTTTGTTTCTAATGAGACTAAATGTAATGATGACATTTTTTTATTTTTGTTAAGTAATTTGTTGTTATTATTTGTAATAGGAATAAAAAAAAAATAAATCAAGAATGTTTTCCTCTGAAATCAAATAATAAAATTGGAGACTAGAGTCTAATAAAAATATTTATTAATAGGGAAATTTATATATATATATATAGTGTTATTTTTTGGAAATAGAATATTTCCTATATTGTCCCATAAAAAATATTATTTTAGACTAATGATTCATTAGATTTCAACGAAAAATCTTTCTATTATTTATTTATGCATTATAAATAAATAATTATGCTACCTAGCAATAAACATTAATTTTTTATGACAACATTAATTTTTTTTGTTTATATATATATATATTAATATGTATATATATATATATATAATTACTAAAGAATGAAATTTTTACATATCAAAATATTAAACATCAATAAATATAAAAATTCTCCGACTTTATTTTAATTATCAGTGATTGTAGACAGGTATATATATATATAATTATATAGATATATATTTATAATATATAATATATATATATAATTATTTTCTATACAATTTATATTAATCATTTCAAAGAATAAATAAAAATTTATTTCTATAAGTTAATGGAAAAATTCTTCAGATTAGAATCAATATCAAAATATTTTTTTTTCTATTTTATTATATGAAAATTTTAATTAAAAAAAAAATATGTTAACTTTTAGTCATTATTTTCGGTTAAAAAAAAACACAATAAAAATGAAATTGATCTAAAAATTATTTTAATCGATTAAATAGAAAAAAAAAATCAAAATAATTATTTCTTACTTTTATTTTTAATATTACAAATAGAAATAATTTCCATGATAAGCTAAATTTTTTTTTTTTTTTGTTTGTTTTTATATTATTTTTTTTTTATTTTTATTTCTTTTTTTTGTGCAATATATATGAGCCATTGTTTTGTAATTGTAGTGGAGAAAGGTTTTCATCATAGAATTTGAAGGAGTTGTTATTATCCCATGCCTTTCAACCAATCAACACCTCTTTGATGATTTAATATAATAAACAACAATTATATTTAATAAATTATTTAAGAGAATCCCTCCAACCAAATACCTCCCTTCTCCCCTCCCCATAAGAAAAAATAATAGAATAAGTTATAAATTACATTGTGCAAAAAAAATCGGTCCATCTTTTTCTTTTAATTATTTTTCTATAATGCAACAAACTAATTAAAATGAATATATTAATTAAAATAATTTATTTCATTAAATCTTTTTTTTTTAATTCTATTAAAAAAAATATGAATTTAACACGTTCCCGCCGGCATGTGTTAACCTGAGAAGAGGCTAGGAATTCGAAATAATTGTGGAATATTCTTCAACAATGAACACTATCGAGTGAACAAGAACAGAATTTGACTAAAGTTTCTGTAAAGATTGTTTCCAAGAGGAATTGTTGTAAGGCACGATATGGTCTGAGAGTTTCTCCTCATACCTTAACCATTGCCGTACTATGAGCCTCATAATTTGGCAGTATAATCATGATGATTAATTTTCGAACCAATAACGAATCAAATTATGTTATTTTTCTTCTTGTTCATTCAATAATATACATCCAGTTGTGTAATTTTCTTAAATATACAGGTGAAAACTGGTATTCTGGACATCAGGTGGGTCTTTGTACACGATGAACAACAAGAATCAGTTTGACCTGAAAATTACATATCAGAATTTTTCTCTAATGTTGTTTTAAGAGTAGAAGATTCCACAAAAGAATTTATCCAAATTTAATCAAGTGGATGTTCACAGTCACAATTTAAAATTGATGAAGATAGTAAACAAGTTAAAACAACAAAAAAAAATAAATTTTTTTACAAATTAAACCCTCTTCTCTAAAATTATTTCATATTTTTATCATAAATGAATTTAATGAAATAAATAATATATGTTTTTAAACAGTGTTTAAATACATTTTTAATCAATTTGTTTATTATTATTAATTTAGCACATGCAAATTGAATTAAATAAATAGAAAAATAAAAAAAAAATAATAAATGATGGAGAAATTTTTTTTCCCTTCAAGTGAATTTTTATTCTATTAAATTCATTATTTGATGAAACGGCAACATTGTTTTCCCATAAAAAATAGATATAATATAAAACAATGAATCATAATATATATATAATTTGGTTATTAATATAATACAGTGAATGAGGTATAAATTATATATATATATATATTCATGATTCATTTTTCGTCCTCAATGCTCCATAAACTTTCCAGGATATTAAATGTTTGTGAACAAAGAGGGTTGCAATGTCATTAAATCCCAGTCAACATGTCGCACCAAGAAATTCCAATGATATACTAAGTGGGATTTTAAAGATCTCATCAGTTAATAGCACATAATGCATCCAAGTTAATAACAGTAGGGGAATGGGACACACCATTTGTGGTAACTTCAGAACGCTAACAGAATCCATTGCGGATATAATGCAAAGGTCAATAGCAAACTATAATCTATAATTACACAAATTTATTTGAGGTGTATGTATATTTCAGGTTGGAATTGTCTAATAGATGAATAATAAAAACAAATTTTAATTTATAGATAAAAAAAAATTAGAAAGAAAAAATAAAAATTATATATATATAATAATAATAATAGTAGCAATAAAAATGAAAAAAATTCATAGATTTAATAATTATTTTTTTTATTGGATTTATATAACTATTCGACAAGGTGGCAAATTCTATATAATCCTAAAAACATTTAATTTAATTTCAAAATCTTCCCTATTCTTCCTTTCATAAAGCAGTACAAATGATGGCTTAGAAATTTAAGAAAAAAAAAGAAAAAAAAAATGTTTGAATTCCAGATAATAAAGTTAATGTACATTTAGTAAACAGAAATTTAAAAAAAAAAAAAAAATAAACAAGCGAAAAAGTACACACTACATTTAAAATTTAAAATCGACCATAAAATTATGATTAGTTAAATATTTTGAAATAGACACATATCTAAAGACAAGAATAGTTTATGATGTAAGTAATTTTAATCAAGTCAAAAATTATGAATAAATCAATTAACTTTTTTATCTAAAAAATTGTTTGAAAAGAATTTAATTTGAAGATAAAAGAAATTTTGACCAAAAAAAAAATAAAACTAAATAATTTAGAATAGTCGAATTAAATTTAGTATATATATAGTTAACTTTGTGGCATTTGTCTGGATTGCAAGAGGCGTTCTACCGCTGCATTTATATCCCCATAAGTTGCAATCAAAGCTGAAAATAAAAATAATTGTTATATAAATAAATGAAAATATATCAATATATTTAATTATATTTTTTTTCAATAAATAAAAATTTGACAGAGAATATATGTAATGTTTATTGAATTAAATTGAAAAACATTAATAATAATTAAATTATTAATTGAATTTAAATTTTTAATTTTCTAGTGTAATAGAAAAATTTGTTTAATACCTTGTAAATTGGCTTCTCGATTAAGGAAACCCATCGCACTCAATTGCTCTAATTGAGAATGATATCTTTCTTCAGGTGGTAGAACATTTTGGGTACTCATATTAGCCAACTAAAATATTAAAAAAAAATAAATATATCATAATCCAAAAGATAGTAAATAATAATTATAAATCGTCATATAATTATTTTTAAAAAACAACATAAAAACATAAAAATATTAAAAAGATGATTACTTATTCATAATCAAAATATTTTACTTTTTTCGTTTTTCTTTTTCTTTTATACTTTTATAATTTTTAATTATTTTTAATGATTGATCACTTATTAGTTTATAATAATTCTATAAATTATGAATCTAATAAGATTTATTAAAGAATAATGATTAATCGTATAGTGTACTCTTATTTTTATAAAATATGAGAAAAATAAAAAGATAACATCATTAGAGAAATCATTTAAGAAAAAATCTGAAAAATCACAAGAGTAATGAAAAAGTTTCTTTCACATTCCAGTAAATTATTTATCATAAATTACAATAATATAAAATTGATTGTTTTTGCTCTAGTCTTACAGTGCAAATTCTTAAAATTATTTTTCAAAACTCAAAAAAACTCAAAAAATCTTTAAAACATGTATTTCTTTTAAATTAAATCTCAAATTCAAATTGTTAGATGTAGTTTTCTTTTTTTTTATATTCCTAGATCATATAGTATAGTAGATAGCAGTGATTCCCCGGGGAGCCGCGAAATATTCAATTAATTTTCTAATACTTGAAATTTTGCGGCAACAATCTTGCAAGCTTTTGGCTGTTAAATGGGTAATCGCTTTTAAAAAGGAGTTTTCCAATTTTTCAAGAAAGTAAAAAATTTATATAAAAATCTAATGTATTAAAGGAGCCTCAGAAAAAATCCGATTATTTAAGGAGCCGCAAACCAGAAAAGATTGGGAACCTCTGGTATATAGTATATAATATATCATATATCATCATTAGAATAAATAGATAAGAAATAGAATAAAATATATATATATATATAGAAAATTCTGAAAAAAATAAATAACATACATCTAAACATCAACAAATAAAATAGTTTTCATTATTTTTGAGATAATGTATTAGTTTACAACCAAACAAAACATTCTATACCTAATAAAAGATTAAAGAAGAAAAATACGCTTACCATTCGAGCCATGAATTGTGAAAGAACATCATTCGATTCAGTAGCGGATTGATTTCCAGTAGCGGTAGTAGTAGTAGTACTAGTATTTGTATTTGTTGTTGGAGTTGTTGTAGTAGTATTAGAAGGGGAAGTGGGAATAGTTGCAGGTGCACTACTGTTTGTTGTTGTGGTTGTGGTAGATGATGTGGTAGTAGTATTAGTAGTTACTGGTCTTTGATTTAGTCCAAGATTGGAAACCGAAGAGAGACCCATACTGGAAATAAATTTTTATTTAGCCAAATCATAGAAAAAATAGTTGAATCGATATAAAATAAAAATAGAAATCAATCGATCATGAACATACCTAGAAGCAAGTGTTGGAGCCACGTTTTGCAATTGTTCTACACCTTGTTGAATTTGCATTAAAGCATTTAATGCTTGAGGATTGGTCATAATATTTTGCATTTCAGGATTTTGCAGTTGTTGAAGAAAATTTGGCAACATTTGACGCATTTGCTCCTTTATTAACAAAATATTTTAAAAATTACAAAATATATCGGATAGTAATGATTTATAGAAAAAAATAAATAAATTATAATTTAAAATTAAAAATATACAAAAATTATATATAATAAAACTTAAATTCATTAAATATATTAATTATAATATTTTGTGAGAATTATAAAAAAAAATTAAATAAAACTAATTTATAGTTGAAATAAGATGATAAATATGAGAAAATTTAAGTTATATCTCATAAATAATTAATAATTATGTTATTAATAACAAAAAAATATTTATTATTAAAACCATATATTTATTTTATTAAAATTCAATAGATCAAAAATCTCGTTTAAATAAAAATGGTCTTTTTAGTAACAGAATTGTTTATAAATAAAACAATCTATTTGAGAAATAATTAATAATATAATAATAAAAAGTAATAATAATTTAAGACTATTTAATTATAAAATTGAGGCAAGAAAAAGAAAATGTCAAAAAAAAAAAATTCTTATTTTATTTTCAAACATAGAGAAACATTAAATAATAATATTAAATATTAATTATTAATAGTTATGAATAAAAATAAAATATTAATATCTTTAGTATTTTTAAACTTATATTTTTATAAAAATCATAAATATCAAATAATTAAATTGAAAATATTTTCAAAGAATAGTTGTCATTTTAATTTTTAATTTAATTTAAAAATAAAAAAGAATTCTTTTCAAATTTGTCTCATAAATATTATCAAATTGTTTGAAAAGATTTTCTAGTCACAGTTAAAAAAAAAAAAAATAAATATGATTTTTAATATTAGAATTAAATTACCTGAAGTTGAGGATTTTGGGCTAAAAGTGGGTTTTGATTAACAATCCTGGATGCCGTATTGGGATCGGAAGCAAAGGCTTGCAACATAGATTGAGTATAAGGTGCCGATAACATATTTTGCATTAATTGCGGGTTATCCATAATTTGTTGCATCAAAGATTGCATTCCAGGCGAATTTAAAATATTAGAACCAAGTGGGCCGCTGCCTCCGCCAGTATTTGGCCTGCTTCCACCCCCACTACTCTCACTTGCACTATTTGTAGTAGAATTATTTCTTTCACTTCCGCCTGGGGCCCAGGGATTTGGTAAAGGAGCACGATTCTCTTGCCCCTGTTGAGGATTATTACCAGACTCATTACCTGTAAAAAAAATTAATCATTTATTTTTATTTTTTTTTAGTAATAAATTTTGATATCAAATAATAAATACCAGAATTTTCCAATAAAGCAGCAAAAGGGTTTCGGGATAATTGTTCGGATGCAGCATTAAGCATTGGTTCTTGAATATCCCTATACATTCTTTGTAAAGCATTATATCCGCCTAAAAAATAGATAGAAAGCAAACATAAGAATTTCATCTCAAACAATATTCCATTATCATTATAGAGAATTCATTTTTAAATAAAAAATAACTCAACTTTATTTACATTTCATTAATTATCAAAATTCTATTGAATTTAGATTAATAAAAGCTGATGCCATAAATCATATCATCATCATTATTATCATAAATAAATTTTTAATATTTAATTTTACTTGAATGTTTTAGGTGGAATACATTTTTATTTTTAAATAAATGATTCACAATATAAATAAATTTAAGATTTAGAATAGGATAAATTAATATATTATGATGAATATACCTGGGATTGATTCTAAATTAGATAATGCTCTATCGTGATTTCTCATTAATTCTTGTAGCATGGATGGATTTCGAGCTAATTCCATCGTTTGTCGTAAAAGATCTGGATTATTTAACATGTGAGTAATTTCTGGATTTCTCTAAAAAATGGAGAAAAAAATAATGATCAATTTTATTTATATTTTATATTTAATAATAAAAGATGAAATCAGCATATGAGTTTCTAATCTAATATATAGATTAAACCATTTACATTCACATTTCACATTATTTCAAATGTGTCACAAAACAAAAACAAAAAAAGAAAGAATGAATTGAGATTAAGCTTTTTAAGTTATGAATAGATAGATACAAGTTTATATAATAATCGTTTTTTTATTTGAAATTAATTAAACTAAAAATAAAATTTTAATAATAACCTTACTTTATATTTTCGAATTGTATCAAGAGATGAAATAATTAAATGTCAGTTTCTTTCCCAATTGATAGATTCATTTCTTACATTATTTAATAATATTTCAAAGGATATATACGATTGCAATGATGGTTAGTTTATGATTGACATTAAAACTGACATTTCATTGAACACACTTATAAGATTGATTTAACATAACACCAATAATAATCTTATCTTATTATGCTAGCTAAAATTGTATATATGTATTTATCTATATATATTGGTTCTCAAAAACCGCTCTAACGATTTTTTTCAAATTCACACTAGATATAGTATTTATAAAGAAAAATTAAGTTTTATTGATGATATCTCTTGAAACATACAGCTTCATTATTAATTTCTTAATTGAAAATTATATATGGAAAACGTCAAAATTTTTAATACTGCCTGCTAAGACAGTAAAAAAATGACAATTTTTTATCTAAATACATATAGTCCAGCGGTTGGACTGATGTTTTAACGAGTGGATTTCGTCGGTTCGAAACTCGCCGGGTGAATCGTTATTTAAAAATGAAAATAATGATTTTGTTATTTTTTTTTCTTTTTATCTATTGTTTACTTTTTAATAAATTACTATTCTATATTTATTTATTCATTGTTCTTTTATTAATAAAGTTTTAGATAGTTTTATAAGTTTTAATATTTTTTCAATAAAATATTATTCAATATATTTATTAATATTATTTTATTTATTATTATTGAGTACCCGAAGTTCCATTCATTTTAATCAGATTGATGCAATGATGCAACAGTTAATAATTGTAATATTGTAATAAATTTCTATCTTGAAAATTGTTACATATTATTCAGGATATTTTAAAAACTATTTCTTTCTTTAATTAATATTCATTTTTTCTATAAGTCAGATATATTTCCAAATATTAAATAATTTTTGAAGTGAAAACTTCTTTAGCGGCGTTGAGCACTTTTGCGGGATGGGGAAAAAGTATAGAACTCGCGTGATCGTGACCAACACCATGAAACCATCTGCTTTCAAATTTCTTATAACAGAGCGCGAAATTTGAATTGTCATTAGAACTGTTTTATAAATTATCTCTAACATAAATATATATTTATTATGTAAAGTTCATTTCATATATACATATATAATCAAAATTATACGAAATGAACTTCACATAATAAATATATATTTTATGTTAGAGATAAGAATTATAAAACAGTTCGTATTGCAATATTTTAAACAAAGTTGTGTATTTATATATATATAAATATAAGTTACAAATTTGTTTAAAATATATGTTTAAAATAATATATAAGTTATATATATATACATGCATATGAAATTCATCTTTCTCGTGAAATAGCGCGAATTTCGTCTGTTTTAAAATTTCTTACGCAGAAGTTTTCACTTCTGTCGGCCAGTCCCACGACTGCCAATTTTGCTTTTTTAATTCCGAAAAGCTGCAAAGCACGTTTTTTTGTCTTTAGTTTGTTTTATAACCACTTGGGGCGCTAAACAGTTTTTCAAAAAAACACTATAGAAAAAAAATATATGTACCTATATATTATATATTTATGTATTATTGAGGAGCACAAGTTCATTAATTTTAATCAGATTGATGCAAATGTGTAACATTTAATAATTGTAATAAATAATTAAAGAATTGTGTATCAATATTTTTTAAAGGGTAGAGCGAGAGCTCGGTGTCCCAGGTATTAATATTACCAGCCAAATCCAATAATAATGAATCATTTTTTTTAACTTAAGTACCGAGCCGAGGCTCGGGGTCCCGGTACTAATCATAATAATAATAAAAGATTGACAATTTAACTTACATCCATTAATTCTTGCATTTGTGGGTTACTTGTAATAATATTGCGCATATTTTCCGGATCACTCATAAGCCGCTGAACAAGAGGATTATCAAGAATTTGTCGCATCATATCAGGGTTTGAAAGAACTTCACTCTGCATACGTTGTTGAAGTTCCATAAAATTAGCAGAACCAAAACCCAATGATTCCATTCCAGTTAATCCACCCAACATTCCCATATTCAGGAGACTTTCTAAAAAAAAAAAAAATTGCAATCTTAATAATTTTTGTTGTAATTTTATTAAATTTAAAATTAATATACTTTACAATAAATATAAATAGATCAAAATAACATTAGTGTGTGAATTTTTTTTTTAATTATAAATTTCTATCTAAAGAAAGACATAAATGTATTTTGAAGTTTTTTAAATAAAGTTAAATTTAATTAATAAATTTAACTGACCATTTCATTATACAATCATATAAAAAATAGTTTTAATTTTCAGTCTAGATTTAATTTTAAAAAATAGATAATCTAATATTATTCTTATATATTTATCTATTAGAATTAATTATAAAGAATTGATTTTAAAACTGTCAGTTGAGTAGACGAAAGCATCTGATGAAAGTGTAAACCAACGAAATACACATAAACACACATATATTTCAATAAACTTCACCAAGTATATAATTAACATTTATTCTGATTAAATTGTATGTTTTGAAATTAAATTTTAGTTTACATAATTTTTGAAATTTGTTTTTATTTCAAAGGTATATAATTAAATAAAAACATACATTAACAACTAAAAACAGTAAAAGTGAAAGTGTAATAATATATATATGGAAATATATAGAAATCCTCTTCCCACTCCAACGAAAAAGACTAAATATAGAATTGACCCTTTTCAATGCCAAACATTAAATATGAATTAATATATATATATATAATGTTTATCAAAAGAAAATAATATAGTTTAAAAAAACAATAACATAAAAATAAAATATTTTAATATGATTTAAAAAAAAAAATAATTTTTTTTTATCATTATTTAAAAAAGAATGTTCTAATTTATTATAATGAGTTTTATATAATAGAAATAAAAATGCATTATATATTCAATTAAACTCTTAGACAATGACTTGCGATTTTATATAAAACTTAATAAAAAAAAATTTACCATTTAAAAAAAAAGGTAAAGATATATATTATTTTTAATAATAAAAAAATAAAATAAAATAAAATGTATGTCAAATTAAATTTGAAATATATACCATTTGGTCGATTTGTGGTAGATGATGATTCCGGTGAACTCGAAGATCTATTACTCTGTTTGACAACTAGGTGTACAGTTAGACCATCTTTAATATTATGATTTTGAAGTGTTTCATGATCTTTCATTATTTTTCCAGCGAATATAAGGCAAAGCTGATCGGGTGCAGCATTAAATTTCTTCGCAACCAAATCTTTAAACTGAAATATAATATTGCATAAGAAAAATAAATGATTGACATCAATTATATTAACAATAATGTTAAAACATAAATAATATATAAATAAATAAATATACAGATATTTATAAATCTCTATATTTACATATATATATATATATATATATATTTATATGTGTGTGTGTGTATATATATGTATGTATATATATATAGTATATACAGAATTCAAATTAAGCCCAATTAAGACTTGTGTTATAGGAAAGTAAAAGCACATTTAATAATTATAGATAATATTTTATTTAATAAAATTAAAAAGAAATATGAGAAATGATAAATTTTTCTATAGTGGCTGCGTCATCAATGAATTATATATATATGAAATATATATCTATGTATATATATACATATATATAGTTTGGTTAGATTTATGTAGACATATCTTAAAATATTAAAGTACAATAATTTACTGCTTAGAAATATAATAATACATACCAGTTTGATGGAAGCATTTTCTTCGATTTCAACTGTCTGTTTTTCTTGTGGTGTTTTAACAGTAATTGTAATTTTCTTAGTGCTCTCTTGCCCTTCCGCCATTTTTAATCATTAGAAGTTAAATGCTAGTATTGAATGAGTTCGAACGGAGAGGATTTTGAAATTAGAAACAAATGACCTCTATACCACTATTCATAGTTTAGCTCATTTAACGATAAATCCGGTCGATTATGTAATATATGTCCGCTATTCAATTATTTTATTTTATTAATAATTTATTTTTTATAATTTATAATAATTAATAATTTTATAAATCAGCTTTTTTAAATTAAAAATATATATATATATATATTATCAACTTTTATTTGAAAAAAAAAATAATAAAAATGAAAATAAATAAATAAAATATTTGTTTTAAATTTAATTAAAATAAATTATCTGTAAACTGAAGAAACCAATATATATAATTATTTAATAAATATAAATATTTAATAAATTTTAAAAATAAAAAAACAAAACAAATATGCTAAACTCAGTATCTATAAATATAAATATCTCAATATCTATCTGTATAAATAAATTTATTTTCTTATTTTATATATATATATATATATATATATGGGTAAAAATTAAAGAAAGGTTATTAAAGGAAATATATAATTTAATAATTATTTAAATTTACCTTTAACACCCATATGAAATATATAACAAAATAATATAAAATTTAAAATAAATTAATATTTTAGATAAATCCATGATGGCTATATAATAAGAAAACAAAAAAAAATAATATTTTTATTTTAAAATAAATTTATTGAATAAATAATTTTTATTATATTAATAAATTATTAGTAAAAACTATATTTAGAGAGGACACTATATTTTCATTGAATGCATCTATATAATGATATATGATTAACGCGCGCGCGCGTGACCATTTATTTTTTTCCTAAAAACTAGACATTTTTTAATTTTCGGTAATAGTTTGGGGAGGCTATGAAGAAAACGTATATTTTTCATTATTTCTGTTTATTATAATGATAATAACTGAAAAATATAGTAAATAATATAACAATAACTTAGTATAATAATATAATCATAAATAAGGGACAAGCTACCTGAAAACGGGACTGTCCCGTTCAAAACGCGACGTATGGTCACTTTATATATGATATACTAGGTGTAATAATATTATTAAATAAATTAAATAAATAAATATATATATATAACATAAATTGATGATATTAATTTAATTTATATTGAATGAAATATTGAATATTATTTCCATTAACATTCAAAATTGAAACAAAAAAAATCAAATTTTAATCGATTAAGAAATTTTTTGTGATTTTATAAATAAACCATAGGATTTCTATAATTAATATACACATTTTACAAATTTCAATAGAACATAGTATATACTTAAATAAATATATAATGTTTTATATAGGCATTAAACGTTGAAATAAGAAATTATGTTATCATTATATATTATCATAATAATTCCTTAAACGTTGAACAACCAACTTTAACAGTTGATAAATTATTGGTTAATTACCGGTTTATAAACAAACAGTTAGATAAAAAGTGATCGATTCCTTTACAAGAGCCACAACCAGACCAGTGATGGTAAAATAAGAAGTAAGGGAACACGCATAGTGGGAGTAAAAAAAGTCTTATTTTCAGCAAACTATTTTTTTCCATATAAGTTATTATTTTTTCTTATTCTTACTATACAATATATTTACGAACAGAAAAAAGAAATTCTAACAGTAGATTTAAGTGGGAGTTGTCGGGACATGAAAAAGTACTGGAACGCGTTCCTGTTCTGAAAAAAAGTAAGGGAACGTCGTTCCCCTCTCAAAAGTCACTGAATCAGACTGATTTTCGATAATTATAAAGCTCATAGTTTACATTTCATTAACCCCACTGCCCTTCTTGAAAATATCACTTACTTGTAATTATTTGGTTTATCATAAACCGAGGTGTTTAGTTTTAAAGAAAAAAAAGGTGTTCAAAAACGATTATTTTATTTTAATACAATTCAATAATTAAAATTTAAAAATTACTTTGCTAATATAATTTAAGAAACTATATAATAATATTATCAATAGTAATTTTAATAGGATTAAATATATATAAATAAAAATAAAAATAAAATTTTTTTCTTCAAAATAATATTTTATTTATTATAGAAATAAAAATATTTCTTCTAATATTTATTGATTTTATTTTTTACAATTTAGAGCAGTCGTTTCCTATCTGGGATACACGGACTATTTTTAGAGGGAGGGGCTCCAAATTATTTTAATCAAATATTCATTTTTGTACCTTAATATATATACCCTATGTATATACCATGTATATACAAATAAATAGAACCTCATATCGTAATCGTAATACTGCATTTTTCAAATTATTTCCAAGATCTTGATTACTCAAAGTTTGTATGGACACAGACATTGAAGATGAGGAAATGGGACTGAATATCTTTGAAAGGAAAAGTGATGATGCGATATCACATTAAAACAGAAATTTCAAAATGAAACCTTGATTCATTTTGGATGAATTTTAGCGGAAAGTATGAAGCTTTCAGTTGTTATTTGTTAAATAACTTTTTAAAATGTGTTAGCAATATTTTAATCAAAATTTGTAAACATTAATAGTATTTACCATTATTTATTATATAACTATAATTTATTTAATCTGTCGCACAATCCATTTGTTTTGTTATAAAATTTTATTCTAATTTTTATTTTTAAATTTTGTATTTTAAAATTTATATTGGAGGAGCACTGTACCATGTGGGCGTATTTTTTCTATAGCATGTGTAAACTTTCGAAATTAAATTTATATACCTGTGTCGGTGAAGAGTATCAGAATCGCCGTGGAAATTAATTAAATGTTTTTACTCTTTTAAGCAAATTATATAAATATATAATTTAATCAATACATGTAAATATAAACATAAACATTATTGTTGTAAATTCTTTATATTTATTTTGTATGTTTTCCTGTTGATAAAATAAAATTTTGATTCAATTAAAATCAACTAAATACCTATATAAAATGTTTATAATCGTAATTGTATAAATATAGTTTCTTTATTTATAAGTATAGTTGTGACCGTGTATTTTTTACAGTTGTTTATAGTGTTTTTTATATATTATAAAAAAAGATTTGAGTTATAAAATAAGTATATAAGTTATAGTTTAAAAGTATAGTTATAGTAGTAACTATAGTTAAAATGTTCATAAGTTAATTTATGTGCTTTTTATTTCTTTTCATTTTTAAAAAATATAAAAATATTTTTTATAATTCAAATGCTTTCTTGTTATTGAACCACCTGAAAAATAAATTTGAAAATAAGAGTTAAAATGAATGGGTCATTAAAAGAATTTGCCTATTTTTATGATAAATGTAACAAATTAAAGTAGAGATAATAAAATACATATATTTCTCTCTCAAGTTATTATATTACCAAAAAAATATTATGGTTAATTAAAATCATAAAATTTTATAAAATACGTTTAACAAATAAAATAAATTGATAAAGTTAAATTTGTTTAGGGTCATAGAGATATAGGCCAATAGAAAATTTGATACAAAAAAAAAGATAAATATATTTAATTCAATTTATTCTCTTATCAAAATAAAACAAAACAATTATAAATAATAAACTTATCCAATTTTTATTTATTAAAATAAATTAGAGGCTATTAATTATTACAATAATCCGGAATAATTTTGTTTTGATCGTAATTTTTTTTTTAATTTTTTTACATATATTTTGATAATTTTCTAACCTTAACTAACAGTCATCCATCAAATAAGATGTCATTTTAAATATTTATATATAATTTTTTTAATTAAATAATTATATTTCAATGATTATTATTAATACCTAATTTTATAATATATTATAAAATATTTAAAAAAAATTAACTTCCTTCTTGAACATTAATCATCAGATTAAATAAATTTTTATAAATAAAGTTAATAAATAAAAAAATATTTTTAAAAGATATCTATTTTAAAAAGTCATGTATATATACATATATATATATATATATATATAAAATAAAAGAAAGAAGATGAATTTAGTTTTCAAATTATCATTTTTCTTTTTTTTTTCAAAATTTAACAAAATAATTATAAATGCTTAAGAAATTAAATTCTTCTTTATTAAAATAAAAAAAAGGCATTTTATTATTAGATTTACCACCTGATCTCTTTTAAAAAGAACATATTTTCTTTTTTAGTAAAATAAATTTTGGTTCTTTCCTTTTCTATTTTTTTCCATGGATGAAATTGGAAAAGATTTCAAAATGATGTGAAATTGAAAACTTCATTCAATTGATTGCGTTTAAAAACGTTGCTGTGGTTGACCCCAAATGCTTTGATCAATTTTGTAATTTAGTGATTTCTAGAGAAAAACGTAAATAGTGATCAATTTAAAACCCTTTTTTGTTGTCTTAAATAAGTGAAATTTTTTCCAACCATATCTATCCAGATGGAATTATTAATAATTTGTGATTTTCTTTGCCATGCAATTTACTTTTCCTATTGTAAATTTTATATATTTAATAATATATCAAATATTGTAACGGGCGAAACTTATTTAATTAATTAATTTGTTTAATTTTAAGATAAATTGTTATTTTAAATTTGGGTGATTCTTCCACTGGGTTTGGCTCCTGTGAGATTCTGCCCTTCGGGGCAGCCCGGAACCATAGAGTGATTCTCAAAAATACGTTGACCGGCTCTCTTTCCCACCAAGAGTCGAGATCAGATCCATGCATTGTTAACATTTTAGTGCGATTATTTCTTTGTTCAAAACCAATCCTAACTCAAGTCAGAGTGGCTTATTTTGTATTATTTAACAAATCCTATTTTTTTGTATTTACATATATCAGTGGTTCCCAAACTTATTTGGCCAAGCGCCCCCTTGGAAATTAACTTTTATTTAATTTTAATAACAATTAAACAGAAAGATAAATGTACATATTTGCAAAATATTATAAATAAAGGTGTAAATTAGAAACATTGAAATTATGAAGGTATCTATTTATTGATCTCAGAATAGAAAAGTAATATACAAGTAATTTTCCCTAAATACACCTGAGGCCATCATCGACCCCCTGGATCGCTCCAGCGCCCACTTTGGGAATCACTGGTATATATAAATATATATTATCGTCAATATCTTAATTATTATCCAACTTATACAATTGGCTTCAAAGTGTGCCATTAATTTTTATCCAACTATTATATTAACTGCCCAACGTGTATTTATCAACTTTATTATATTGGCACCACAGACTTGGAACATGAATTATTATATCAACTGATTATAAAATATATGTATCAGGTCAATATAGTGAAACCAAGGTCCAACGCCGGTTAAATAAAAGAAAATCACATTTTAACATGAAAAAAGTGGCTTGTATAAGTAGAAAAAAATAGAGAAACTGAGAATGGTGAATGAACAATGATAAAATTTATATTTATTTACAATTATACTTTCTAAATTGTTTAATGTTATGTACTTAAAAAAATACCAAAATAAAGAATTATTATTTTCCATAATATGTCCTCTTATTTTTGTTCTTAGCAGTTAACATACATAATTATATATTTTGTATCAATAATGTAGAATAAAATTTTATTTTATTATATTATTATATATAATTATCTTTATATATTTGAATAATAAACAATATTTCGAATTTTTATTATTTTTTTTTTATCTTATACAAAAAGTTTTTTTTATAGAAGTATTATAAATTGAATTGAAAGTTTAAATTGAATTATGTTATTTCATATATTTTACCTACATATAAATTTCAATAACAATAATAATTATAGATATTACATATTCAGTTGTAATTTTTCTAAATTTATTAATAATTTACAATAGAAAAATAATTATACAAATATATATTAATTTATATAAATAGTTATTTTTTAATATAGCACGAAAGGATAAAGAAAAAATGAAAGATAAATGAAAGATATTATCCAATATTAGAATCGAGATCGTTTGAAATTATTTTGTATTTTATATTTTATAATATTACATAATTTATGTATTTTTTTTTTCATGTCAATTTTTTATCTAAGTATATTATTATAAAAGTTTAAAATAAAATGTTATTAAAAGTTTATATTTAACACATAAATTTAAATAATTTTTAAAAACAAAAGATTTTCTATTTTTCTATTGTAAATTTTAAATATTTAATAATAAAACAAATATATATATATATATATATATCAGGTCAATATAGTGGAACCAAGGTCCAACGCCCATGTCCAGGACATATTTTCAATTTGGAGGAAAATATTCTTCTTCAAGGCCCCGAATCATCATCACGCCATAATCACTCAATTCTAAAACATTTATGAATTAAATAATAAAATTAGAATGTGTGTTAAATTGATAAGTTAAAAAAATAAGATGAACAATTATTTAGAATTTAGGAAAGAAAATTATGAAAAGATTAACTTAACGACAATGAGAATAATTCATTCGCGAGTAGACAGGGTGTCGCCATCAGGACTTCAAAGAAACCTTCGTACCAGCCAGGCAAAGAATATAAAGATATTAAATGGCAGCCGATATCAACAAAATCTGTCAAAATTCATTAATTAATATTTAATTAAGGAGGCATCGTAAAATTATATAATGCTAGTAAAAATGAATCTACATTTCATAAAGAATAATTTCGTATAGGTTTTAACTATTCTTATCAGGAAATGTTAATTTAGTGTACTTCTTAAAGAAAGTAAAAATTAATTAAAAATTTCATTAGCATAAGCATAAAAATCAATTTTATTTAAAATCTGGCTAAAATTCTGTTGTATCTTTTACTTTAATGAAGTTTTTTATGAAATTTTGTCATAAATTTGTATAAAAGAAAAAACATTGAAAAGCTTTGTTTTTGTAAATCTCCAATGAATATAATATAAATATGAGTTCCAAATTTTGAACTAGTAAGAAGCGTTAGAGAGGTGGGTCCTCTCATGAGACATTCATTAATATGTGTCTCACTCGTGAATTTACGAGGTTTTGCATGTGAGAAAGTTGAGTGTAAAAGCATAATATTTCAATTTACCCCCCTTCGGGGGGTAAATTGAAATATATATAAGAGACTCTTAATAGAGTCGGAATCTTATTAATCAGAGTCAAGATTTAATTTTTTTGCTTTTTAATGAATCTATGCTAGGTATTCTCCTTCATCCAAATAAAATGGATTTTTTTTTATAGAGGATTCAAGGAAAGGAACGGAATGGATTCAGAGGAGCCAAAGGGTTTGGACATGATTCCCCCAAGAGTGAGTAGGAAGGAGAAATCATGAGCTCACGTCAGGGCAGGGACGCCAATCCCTGAAGTAGACATCTTTTCTATTGCGAATGTAGAAAAGATTCTACCCGTTACCCGGGATGCTTATTAATTTTTATTTTACCTTTTTATATGTTAACGATATTGGTTAAATGTAGCCTCATGGTTAGAGATGTCGTTCTGCTGACCTTGATATCGAGGGATCGAACCTCGCCAACTGTAATTAGATTTTAAGAATTAATAATTATTATTTCAAATAAATACGAACGCTGGTAAAAATGGGCATATATCCCAAAGACCAATAAATAAATAAAATTTAAAAAATAAAAATAAATTTAATCTATGAATTTGTAAACACAGTTATCAATTATTTCCATTTATTTAAAATTATTTAAAATAAAAAATGTTATAAAAAAATTAATGTATGGTAAAATATAGTATATATATCTCTTATAATAATATCGTCAAACACAAATAATGAAATACTAATAAATAATTCTACCTTTTTTTAGATTATATAATATTTGAATTGTAGAAATTGAAAATTGATTAAAGAATCAATCATATTTTCAATAAGTTGAATAAGAACTGAAAGAGAATTAATGATAAATTTGTCTACAGCGACCTTACAAAACCTCAGAGTTAATATTTTTTGAAAAATTGAGATTGTTGAAAATTTAAATACAAATGGGTGTTGTACTTGTCAAATTTTATAAGTTTTGAACATATACCAATTTTAATGACTTTTGTTTCTATTTCCTTGTTGGAAAGAGAATAGACTAATAAATAAACAATTTCTTTGAGCAAATACTTTTTTGATTTTATTTAACTTAATTTAATTCTTTCATATCATATATAGAAATACATATATAACTTATTTTAAAATTGTTTTCTTAAGGCGAGGTACAAAATCAGGCCCAAAATCAGAAACGTTTTTTTTATTCACCCATGTGTTTTGACAAAAAATCGTCTCTTGACTTTGTACCAAATTTAGATTGCGCTCTTTTTACCGACCGACGAGAGTAAGGGAGGTATTTTCTTTCATTTTGTTTTTACTTGATTGGATTGTTTTTCGGGGACTCCTTATCTATTTATATTTTTTTACACTAGGTGGCTTTAGGTCCATTTTTGATAATTGTCAATTTTGACAGATACAAACCAATAAATAAATAATTTTAATTTATATTATACTAAAATATATTTTTTTTCTTATAAATGTTAATATCAGTTAATATGTATTTAAAACTTTGGTAATTATATTACAGACGGGCCCAACAAGGTGGGTGGTTGAAACTTACTTTGAGTGGTTCCTTGAATGATTCTGAACAACTTTATATGCAACTTTTTTTTATGATCTCTTTTAGTTTAATTAATAAAAAGTAATTAATTTTTCAGTGTATTTCCCATATTTAGGTTGACATTTTGACTGATTTAAACACATTTTCGGTTTTTTAAATTCGGTTTATTTTATTTTAGAAATAGTTACATTCATACATAAGTCATTAATAAAAATAATAAATTTGTTTTTATATAAATAATAATATTGAGAAAGTGTTTAAATGACTTTAATATGAATAAAACTATTTCTAAAATAAAATAAACCGAATTTAAATAATCGAAAATGTGTTTAAATGACTTTAGTATCAATCTAACTATTTCTAAAATAAAATAAACCCAATTTAAAATACCGAAAATGTGTTTAAATGACTTTAATATGAATAAACTTTATTAATTAAACTAAAAGAGATCATAAAAAAAGTTACATATAAAGTTGTTCAGAATCATTCAAGGAACCCCTCAAAGTAAGTTTCAACCACCCACCTTGTTGGGCCCGTCTGTAATATAATTACCAAAACTTTCAATAGTATAAATATAAACTCTCAACCTGAACAACAAAACACACAAATAAAAATTCGGTAGAATAATTGTATTTATTTGTAAGGTAACCATTTTTTGACATTTTTTTAGAGCAAATTGAAAAAATTTTGAAAAAAAGTACGAAATGTCCTAAATATTTCAAAAAACGGGACAGATATCAAAAAGGAGGACAGTTAGGAGGACACTTACAAAAGGAGGACAGAGCTTACAAATGGAGGACTGTCCTCCCACCTTATTTGTCATATTTTTGACATCTTTTTTTAGATATATAAAATAATTATTATATATAAAACTATTATATTTTATATTTTCATTTCATAGTTTTAAAGATAAATTATTATTTTTTATTCTCAATAATTTAAATAAATACATTATAAAGCACTTTCTTATTATTATTTATATATATTTATTATGCAATTTTATTTTTAAGTTGTATGATAATGTAAAACTAAGTATAATTAACCTTTGAATATATTAGTAATGGGAAAATCAGTTTTCCTTTGATTTAATGAATACATTTCTTATTTATATATTAAAGATACATTTATCTTATTTTAAGATATTTTTGATAAATTAAATAAATACGATTTGGTTTCTATTTTTCAAAACAAATAGTAATTAAATGGTTATAAATTAATTATGCTCGTATAATCACTCATAAACTGCTAATTATATAATTTTTTTTAATTTAAATATTCTTCTTTTCCTTTAGTTTTATGTTACGATTATGTCTGAATAAAATGAACAATTTAACTCCTGGAAACAATTTCATCAAAATCAACAATTTCTTTTAATTAAATTATTCTGACATTTTATTTTAAAACAAAATTGAATTAAAATTTATTAAATCGCTAATCGAAACAAATATTCAGCAAAAATTAATATTTCTATAATAATGAACAAATAAATAAATAAATAAAAACTTTTGTTTATGATTTGCCTTCCAATCATTCCCAGTAGGGTCATTTCAAATTTTACTTGTGGAGAGGGCATACATATTTTTCTTAAAATTACAAAAAAAAAAAATTATAAAAAAAAATATATCTTTTAGTAACAAACTAGAATCTATTTATCATCATTTTTAATACTTTAATTAAAATATGATAAAAAATTTAAAAAAAAAATTCAGAAAAATTGAGAAGGACGTTTTTTAATTTTTATTCATTTTATTCATTATAAAATTTAAAAAGGATCAGATTCCTTGGGGGGTGGGGGTGGGCAAAAGCCCTCCTTACCCCCCCCCCCCCAAATGACTACACTTATCATACCCAATAAATTATTAATATATTATGTAAATAAAATATATAAAATTGAACAATATAATTTATTTTGAATTATTAATCTATAAACAACAAATGATTTTTATTAATATAATAGTTTAATATTATATAATAATAAGGATTAATTTAAAATTCTATATGATTAAAAACAAATTATTAAATTACATTTATTTATTAAATTTCAATTTTTTTGTCATAAATCATTATATATATATATGAAAATTTTAATTATATATTTTTTTTCAATAAAATTTAAAATTTTTATTTTTGGTAATATCTAATCTCTTATTATTTTTTTTTATCTAATTTATATATAATCTTTCCTGTGCAAATAAAAAAAATGGTTCCGACATACTTTGATATACCTTCATATTTATTTTTCTTATCATATATACAAAAAAAAAAAAGAATCGGAAAAACTTATTATAATCATAATTTTCTATTAATTTACATATTGTCATGAAAAAGATCAATAAATCAGATATATATTTTTTTAATCACTTGTTAATTAATTCATTTGAATATACATTATTTGTTTTCCGAATGTCTACATTCGATATGATTATTTTGAAGAGGGTTTTTTTTGATTTATAAAATTTTAAATACTATTAAAATAAAAACTGTTTCACAATAAATTGAAATAATGTTTAATTTTTAACAATATTTAAAAATATACAATTTATAAGATGGATATAATAGACATACATTTATTATACAAAACTTATTCTCTTATTTATTAATGATACAAAGTATATGCCATAAATATTTCAATTTATATATTAAGATAAGAGAAAAAAAAAATATATATTATATATATAGTAACTAGAACACCGAGCTATGGCTCGACCCTTTAAAAATATTGATATACAATTCTTATTACAATTATTAAATGTTAGATCATTGCATCAATCTGATTAAAATGAATGGAACTTGTGTGTGTGGGATCCTTAATAATAATAAATAATAGTAATATATATTAAATAATATTTTAGTGAAAAAATATTATTAATTTATTTCGAAATTAAATAAAATATTTTAAATATAAAAAAATATTAATACAATATCAATTAAAAAAAAGAATGGAAAAAGGCAAATTCCAATATGGATGACGTCATTTGTGACATCATATAAATTTAAATTAAGAAGAAACTAATTAAGATGATTTTTCTCCAGACTGAAACCAATACAGATCGATTTATATTTATAAATATTATCTATGGTGTGAATTTCAAAAAAATACTTAGAGCGGTTTAATATCTCAAAAATATACAAATCTATATATATAAGATATATCTTATCTTATTATGCTAGCTAAAATTGTATATATCTATCTATTTATCTATCTATATATATTGGTTCTCAAAAACCGCTCTAACGATTTTTTTCAAATTCACACTAGATATAGTATTTATAAAGAAAAATTAAGTTTTATTGATGATATCTCTTGAAACATTCAGCTTCATTATTAATTTCTTAATTGAAAATTATATATGGAAAACGTCAAAATTGGCATCCATTTTTATTTGTATTAATATTTTTTTTTATTTAAAATATTTTAAAATTTATTATTTAATTTCGAAATAAAATTAAAAATATTTATTTTTAATAAAATATATATAGATATTTATTAATCTCTCTCAAAAAAAAAAATAAATAAAAAACATCAAATACTGCTAAGACAGTAAAAAAATGACAATTTTTTATCTAAATATATATAGTACAGAGGCTAGAGAGATGTTTTAACGAGTGGATTTCGTCGGTTCGAAACTCGCCGGGTGAATCGTTATTTAAAAATGAAAATAATGATTTTGTTATTTTTTTTTCTTTTTATCTATTGTTTACTTTTTAATAAATTACTATTCTATATTTATTTATTCATTGTTCTTTTATTAATTAAGTTTTAGATAGTTTTATAATTTTTAATATTTTTTCAATAAAATATTATTTAATATATTTATTAATATTATTTTATTTATTATTATTGAGTACCCGAAGTTCCATTCATTTTAATCAGATTGATGCAATGATGCAACAGTTAATAATTGTAATATTGTAATAAATTTCTATCTTGAAAATTGTTACATATTATTCAGGATATTTTAAAAACAATTTCTTTCTTTAATAAATATTCATTTTTTCTATAAGTCAGATATATTTCCAAATATTAAATAATTTTTGAAGTGAAAACTTCTTTAGCGGCGTTGAGCACTTTTGCGGGATGGGGAAAAAGTATAGAACTCGCGTGATCGTGACCAACACCATGAAGCTAGCACATTACGTCTGCTTTCAAATTTCTTATAACAGAGCGCGAAATTTGAATTGTCATTAGAACTGTTTTATAAATTATCTCTAACATATAAATATATATGTATTATGTAAAGTTCATTTCATATATACATATATAATCAAAATTATACGAAATGAACTTCACATAAAAAATATATATTTTATGTTAGAGATAAGAATTATAAAACAGTTCGTATTGCAATATTTTAAACAAAGTTGTGTATATATATATATATATAAATATAAGTTACAAATTTGTTTAAAATATATGTTTAAAATAATATATAAGTTATATATATATATATATATACATGCATATGAAATTCATCTTTCTCGTGAAATAGCGCGAATTTCGTCTGTTTTAAAATTTCTTACGCAGAAGTTTTCACTTCTGTCGGCCAGTCCCACGACTGCCAATTTTGCTTTTTTAATTCCGAAAAGCTGCAAAGCACGTTTTTTTGTCTTTAGTTTGTTTTATAACCACTTGGGGCGCTAAACAGTTTTTCAAAAAAACACTATAGAAAAAAAATATATGTACCTATATATTATATATTTATGTATTATTGAGGAGCACAAGTTCATTAATTTTAATCAGATTGATGCAAATGTGTAACATTTAATAATTGTAATAAATAATTAAAGAATTGTGTATCAATATTTTTTAAAGGGTAGAGCGAGAGCTCGGTGTCCCAGGTATTAATATTACCAGCCAAATCCAATAATAATGAATCATTTTTTTTAACTTAAGTACCGAGCCGAGGCTCGGGGTCCCGGTACTATATATATATATATAGTACCTGGGCCAACAAGCCACCGCTCCGTCAATAAAAAGAATGATACCTTATTATCGGGCTTGGCTGGTAATATTAATACCTGATTCACCGAAAGGACAAAAATAAAAAAAAATTGGTCATAAACATACACCCCTTAAACGTACGTATTAATGCACTGGAAGACAAAACAATGGCCTTAAAAAATGATTTATTTAGACATTTAGAGATAAAACTAACATTTCAGTTATGCTGATATTATGCTTTTCTTAGATCATACCTGGTTTACCAAGCCGCCGCTCGGTCATTAAAAAAAAATTTCCTTATTATCGGGTTTGGCTGTTAATATTAATACCTGGTTAACCGAGTTATACTAAAAATACTTTTTTCTATTAACAAAATGGATGATTCGTGGAGATTGTAAAAATCTCCACCTGTGAAATTTGGTGTGAAAACATTACCTTCTCTTCCTGTCTGTCGAAAAAAAAATGTAATTTGTCGACAGCAGCGCCATCTAACAGTGATAAGAGTAAACACATAAGATTTCCGGAAGTCAAATTTGCGTGTCATCCACCTGCTTGCTATCTTAATATTTGGTTGTTATTTTGATTGTAAATCAAAATCCAAATTTAAAACGTTTATATCACAGACCATCTGGTTTATTACTTATTACCTAGTATATATTTTATAATTGATACTACATTAATCAATTCAAAATGGATCTTTATTCCCAAGAAGACACAAAATATCCAATTTATATAGGTAATTTTTATTTCTGTTTTTTCATCTAAAGTAATGTTAATTGCCAATAAAATTATTTTTAATATTATTTATAATGATATTATTCCTTTAATTGAATTATATAATAGTTAGATATATAAAAATATAATGATTTAAAATAACGAAAACAATTCTTTTTTTAGGACCTCTATTTTCTTGTGTATATTGTCATATGAATTTTATAAGTGAGGAATTTTTATCTAAACATCTAAAAAAATGTTTTCATAAAAAAATATTTTCCATTTTCAAAAAGGATGTAAAATTCAACAAGGATACAGAGAAATATTTGGACGAAAAATTTAAAGAAGAAACTGATTCAAACCATACTGAGGACAATCGTTTTCAATGTAATCATTGTGAAAAGAAATTTAATCTGAACGGAAATTTAAAAACACATTTATTAATTCATACAGGAGAAAAACCTTTTGAATGTAATCATTGTGAAAAGAAATTTAATCTGAACGGAAATTTAAAAACACATTTATTAATTCATACAGGAGAAAAACCTTTTGAATGTAATCATTGTAAAAAGAAATTTAATCTGAAATCACATTTAAAAACACATTTATTAATTCATACAGGAGAAAAAGCTTTTGAATGTAATTATTGTAAAAAGAAATTTAATGTGAAATCAAATTTAAATCAACATTTAGTAATTCATACAGGAGAAAAACATTTTGAATGTAATTATTGTGAAAAAAAATTTAATCGGAAATCATCTTTAAATAGACATTTACTAATTCATACAGGAGAAAAAGCTTTTGAATGTAATTATTGTCAAAAAAAATTTAATCTGAAATCACATTTAAATACACATTCATTAATTCATACAGGAGAAAAACCTTTTGAATGTAATTATTGTGAAAAGAAATTTAATCAAAGCTCATCTTTAAATACACATTTATTAATTCATACAGGAGAAAAACCTTTTGAATGTAATTATTGTGAAAAGAAATTTAATATGAAATCAAATTTAAAAACACATTTATTAATTCATACAGGAGAAAAACCTTTTGAATGTAATTATTGTGAAAAGAAATTTAATCGGAAATTATCTTTAAATAGACATTTACTAATTCATACAGGAGAAAAAGCTTTTGAATGTAATTATTGTGAAAAGAAATTTAATCAGAAATCAAATTTAATTAAACATTTATTAATACATAATGTTTGAAAAATGTGCTTAATAATAAAAACATTTTCTTTGCTTATATACTTTATAGCACAAATTATAGTTTAAATCAATAAAAATCTGATTTATTTAACTTAATATTTATATTTACTATTTTATTTGTTCCATTAATAAATACGTTATTACTAATTATCTATTCCATTTAAGAATCCTATCATTTTATTATTCATATTTTTATTTATTTATTATTTATTTATACAAATCTAAAATATGTCTATGATTCTTTCAATTTACTAATCTATAATTGTAATTAAAAAAGAACCTTTAAAAAAATCCTTAATTTAATTCTTACACGAAAAAAGCATTCTGAATTTAATTTAATCACATTTAAATTGTCATTTACTAATTCATACACGTAAAAAGTTTGTTTCAATGAAATTATTGTAAAAAGATAATTAATAATATTTAACATTTATTAATACATACCTTTTTCACACAGCCACAGCTCGTTGATTAAAAAAAAACGATTCCTAATTATCGGGTTTGGCTGCTAATATCAATAACTGGTTCACCGAGTCACTGATTTATTTATATGTATGTGGATTCTTGATAAAGGATGTTTCAAGAGAAGAAATTATTTATTTATCACGACAACAACACAAAATATATACATATAAAACAATTTTAATGACATAAACACAAATACAATAAAAACATTAACATAACATTCAATTCAATTAATTATTCTTTGAGACCGTGTGGATTCGTAGCAGTGTCCAGTCTGTTCTATGTTTGTTTTTCAGTTGTCCCAGTGATGGCTTATTGTTTGCCATTTTCAAATCCTACATGTATATATATATATAAAGGTTTTTATCTGCACATTGCTGTCGATTTAAAATTTTTTGCATGTGTTGCCTGTGTTTCATGATCTCTAGAATCCAAGAGTGACTTTATAATTTTTCATTTTTATTTTTATTTTTCTGATATTGACCTTTTTAGCTTTTTTCATACACTGAAAACATTCACATTAAGATTATATGAATAAATAATTTTAATTTTGATTTCATAATTGGATTTTCAAGTAAGATTTTAAAATGGGTGGACAGTATATGAAGGGTCACTTGAAGAAATGTGGATGTTGCAGCCACGAACTTTCGAGTACCGTAGAGCCACAGAGATAGATAGATAGATATAACATATATAATAATAATATATAATTAATTTACTGATTAAATTAAAATATATTTCAAGTAAGAACACAAAAACAAATGAATGTTTTATCTAATATACTGATTGAAACAAAATGGATGAAAACCTTTTACATATAAACTTCCAACCAAATACAGGGACGGCACTATCTGACGAAATTGAAGACGTCATTTAATTTCCCTCTTTAAATAAAGATAAATCTTCTAAACGTTTTGAAACAATTTCAAATAATTTAAATGTATGTATTAATGCAATAAAAATCAAATATTGATATAACATAAATATTTTTAATTTTATTTTATTTATAATATAAGATGAGATATAAGGAGGCGCTGGCTGTGACGTCATGAATGGCTGGGTGATATGTTATGACGTCATATCTATTTATATTAAGAAAAAACTAATGAAGATTATTTTTCCCGAGGATGAAACCTATACAGATCAATTTTTCTTTGTAAATACTATCTATGGTCTGAATTTCAAAAAAATCGTTATAGTGTTTTCTGAGATTTACATATATAATATATATATATATATTGTGATTGATTGAAATAAAATAAAAATCCACGTGTATTTGAGTAAAATGAAAATTAAATTGAAATGTATACAAAAATCGTTAGTATTAAATTTACATAAATTCTATGTCATTTTATTAATCCAATAATAATGGTGAGCATGGAGCATTCACCTTTAATTCGCCTCAATAGGACAGCTGAATGACACAATGAAATTGAAAGAATAGAAAGTCAAACATCTACTTTACAATTATAATTGGGGGGAAGTATTGGAGGTCAAATTCAAATTTCTGATTTTTAATCTTAATTCTTTCGAATATAGTAAGTCTTTTTTATATATAAGAATAAATGATCAGTTGTGTATTGTAGCAGGGGTGGCCACACTTGGTGATACTTAGAGCCATATTGAAAAATCGAAAATGTTTAAGAACCAAATCGGAAAAAATTTTACTTTTTTTTTTATTTTGGTGTCTTGAGTTTAAATTTATTAATTGAGCCAGAATAAAGTCAAAAAGAGCCACGGTTTGGCCCCCGTTGTATTGTAGGTTTCTACCGCCCTATTACCGATTTAGAAATTGAATTTTCAATAAAATTTATAAAACCTTTAAAATTTTAAGAAACTAGAAAAAATATTTAATTGTAAAACATGTTTTAGTATACAATATTCAGTTATTATCTAAAAGCGATATAAGTTATTGTTTTAAGGATAATTAATTTAAATATAATTTTAAAGATGTTTAATATTTATTGAAAAATTCATAAATTTTTTTTTTAAAATTATTGAATATTAAAAGTTAAAAATAATGAGTAGTCTAGTCTTATTCAAGAGGAATTTTTTTTTATAGCATTATCAACATTTATTGAGTTTGTCATTTCTTGATTAATAGTAAAGATACTCAGATTACTTAACCTTAGTGCAAATAATTTTCACAAGTGATATATGCGAGTGCTCCAAGCACGAAAATAGTCTCAAATTATTTAAAAAGTATTGTTGATCTTAAAAAAAAAAATTGGAATTTTTTTATCTCAAAGACGCGCTCATAAGCTCAAAGTTATTATAATTTTTTTTAATATCTGCCGACCTTTTCAGAGTGCAGCCCGCAAGTCCTGCCTCCTCTTCGTTACGACACTCAAAATCTAAAATAAATTAATAAAAAAAAACTTTTTAATATACACGTTTTTTAATCAAAAAAAGCCATAAAAATAGAAAAATAAAATATTAATTAAACCTTTGATATTGTTTTTTACATATAATAATATTAAATTCTTTACCTACTTATGTTCATATACGTCCACGTTTTTTTTTGTTGGGCATATGTAAAGGATAATATTCAAGGTTTAATACATATTTTATTTTTTATTTTTTATAGCATTTTTGATTAAAAAGAGTGTATATTAAAAAGTTTTATTTTATTAATTTATTTTCAAGTTTTTAGTTTATTTTTATATTTGTTTTAATATTTTATTGTGGCTTGCCAGATGTAAAACATTGCACTATTTAATTTAATTCTGTTATTCTCGAACATATATTAGATTCTTAGCGAAGTTTCTAGGCCTTTTCTAGATGACATTGATTATGCAAGTGGCTTATTAAGCGATCGGCATATTGCCGTGTAATATGCGGCACTGAGTTCTTTTCGGAATCACAGAACAAAATAAGCACATTGTATAGAAAATGTATAGAAAATATAAAATATAAAAAATTTGTGAATATAAATATAAATATGACATTGTATGCGGCACTGCGTTCTTTTTCTTTAAGTAAATATAATTAAATTGACAAATTTTAAAATCACGTATTTTTGAAAAATTCTTGATTATTGCAGTGTCATCGACTTTCAATATACGTTTCAAATTTAAGCGAAATCGCTCAACTAGAAGTGGGTTAAAATCCAATTACAAATTTTGAACATTCCAGACAGACCGAAAAGTGAAGTTAATGAAAAGCGTATAAAACCCCATGAATTTTGTTGGAAATTTCTATTTCTTTATTTATTTTAATTGCCAATTGTGATATAATAAAGAATGTGGGAATTTTAGTAATCATTTGCCTCAATTATTTACAATAATATTCATTTTTATTTGTATTTAAATTTTTTTATTGAACTTTACTTATCTAGTACTAAAAAATATAAAATCAAGTTTCTGGGCATACATTTTTCTCTAAAACTAATTGAAAGAAAAGAAGAAATTATTTTCACCTTTAAATAATATTAAAAAAAAAATATATGAAAATTATAAACAAATCAATACCCCTGATTCATCATGCAAGTTAAAATTATATAAAGATTTTTTTTGAAAATATTAAGATTAATTATGAGATAGTATAACTATTATACAACAATAATAAATTACCTTTAAATTATGAGATTCCTGTCCCAATTTATCAATATTTTTTCACGAAATACATATATAACAAAAATAAGTAATTTTTTTCAATAGACAATTCCAAAGAATAACATGAGACTATAATTAATATTTGTAATCTTAAACTCATTTCTTTAATTATAAAATTCCTAAAAGAAAATTATCTTGTTGAAAAATAATAAAAATAATAATACTATATTAGCCTAGATTTTACTATCTTGAGAGTGATTTTTTTTTTAAAGGTAATTGGACTTTCTTTAATATATTTGATTTTAATGATGAAGATAACAAATTAATCTCATCCTATAAATACTCTGAACATATCCTTAGGAAATCATTATTTACTGTTTTTATTGCAAGGTAAGTTGATCTTCTGATTTAGAGTTGATTTATTTTGAATATATAATAAATTATATATATATAAATTATTACAATATTTATATATATATTTTGAGAAATTATTCCCAGGCTATTTTCACGCTTATATGTGAAATTTGGGTCTCGGCGTTTCGGCGCCCATTTTGGCCGCATTTTCAAAAGAATTTACTTAGGGGGGGAATTTTTTTTGGAGATTCTCGATCTTTGTTTGTGTCACTTGTGTATTGGGAGGGGAACTCGGGGGAACGACGTTCTCTTACCTCTTTCCAGCACTTTTTCATGTCCAGACAACTCCCACTTAAATCTACTTTTAGAATTTCTTTTTTTGTTTTCGTTAATATTTTGTATAGTAAGAATAAGAAAAAATAATAACATATATGGAAAAAAGTAGTTTGCTGAAAATAAGACTTTTTTGCTCCCAATATGCGTTCCCTTACTTCTACTTTTACCAATATATCACTAGTCTGTGTGGCCAATCGATGTTGAGATTTTGGGATGAATTGGTGGGTGATTTTAACACAGTAAGTTCAAAATCACCCACCCAACATCGACCCTTGGTCACACAGACTAAGATGAGGTGATTTTGGAGACAGTTTAAGGTGATTTTGGACTTGTCAGATTTTATGTTCCTGTGCGAAAAAAGCAGTTATTTTTTTAATCTTTTTAATCTCCTTTATAAATTCTTATACTTAAATTGACAGTGATCACAGTGAGACCACTAAAATTACCGTGACGTATGTTATGTGTAGGTGGGTATGTAGAGAGTTTAAAATTTATGAACACAAAATTTCGATCAAACGTTATTTTATATCATAATCAAATCTCATATTTAATCTTAGATTAATTAAAGATGATTTTGATTTTGAAAATGGATTAATAAGTAAATACATTTTATGACTAGAACTAAAAAAAAATATGTCTTTACAGAATCCTACAATGTGGTGGAATTTTCTTTTTATTCTCATTGTGGGCGCATGTGCCTTCCCTGATCCGATTGTTAATTATAAGGGGCAGAAAGTTTTTCGAATAACACCAAAGAATGAACAGGAACTTGAAATTTTAAGAAATTTTCAGAAAGAAAATCCGGAGGTAAATATTATTTTTATTCAATTTATCTAATTAATTTAATTTATCTATTTAATTCTATTTATCTAATAAAAATATAATTATATTACCTACAATTTTATTATTCAAAAAAAAAAAAAACAAAAAGAAAAATCAAAATTAAAAAATAAAAAAAATCATTATATTTATTATATTACAATTTTTGCACAACAGTTTGGAATTAATTTAAAATAATCATAAATTAATATTTATAAAGAAACTTTAACTGTTTCTAATTAAAAATATTATTATTTTTACTATTTCATTGTAGTTGGATTTTTGGAAAGGCCCAACTTTTGTCGGCAAACCTGTTGATCTTCGATTAAATCCAGAAACAAATAATATTCTGGAAAAATTAAATCTTTCTTATGAAGTGTATATTGATGACTTAGAAAGGTTTGTTAATTTTTTCTATTTCTTTAATCTATATATATTTACAAAAAAAAAAATAAAAAAATAAAAAAAAATAATGAATTATTATAATCTCTAAGTTGATAGAAATTTATTTGATTATTTATACATTTATTTTTTAAATTATTGACTATTAAGTATGATTGACAGTTTTATCTGATAAAACATGATTTTCCAAAATTTTCATTTTAAAGAATAATTAAAAAAAAAAATTAAATAAACTAATCATGTTTTTTTTAATTAACATGTGCATTTATCTATTTATTTAATATTATCAATATATAAATTATTAAGTTATTTTAAAATATTTTATTTTTTTAATTATAGTGATATTTGTCAGTTGTTTTAAAATTTTTAAAAATGGATTAATAGTTGTTGATAATGTGATATTTATCTCATAATTGGATTACATTTAATACCGATGAAATGATAGTATTTCTAGCACGAAATGTTTTAGGCCAATTGTTCATATTAGTTGTCATGTCATGGATTTAGATAAAACTTTACTAGTGGATTCCTTTATTTGTTCCAAAATTGGGAAACTACTTGATAAAAAGTAGCGCCTCCGATCAAGAAAATCAAGGTAAAGGTTGATAGGACCTGTTTTACTGATCATAGGACACCTGATTGATATAACCGACTTGATAAGCGTCGGTCTCTTCTAGTTTACGAGATAAAAATTATTAAATTTGACAGATTACCTGGTTATGAACGTCGAAATGTACAGCCATTAAGTAATGTTCTCTTGACTAATTCACTAATTATTCACTTATTCATTAATTTTCGTTTTTTTTTTTGTTCGGTTTGTATATAGGTAAATTATTAATTAATTATTATTAATTTTAAAATTTTTCTATATCCAACCCCCTGAAAATTAGTGAAATCCTCTGCTGGTCAAATGAATAAAACATTGTAGTTAAATAGAATATCAATGGATTTATAAGCAAATTTTAATTTTTATCCCGTTTACTAGAAGCGACCCGGAAAAATTGAATAAGGAAAGTTTCTTTGAAATTAAGAAAGGAATCCACTGGTAAAGTTTTATACAAATCCATGATATGACAACTAATCTGGACAATTACATTTATAGAATTAATCTCACAGACAGATCCTTCATTAATTATTTAATTATTTTATATTCTTATTTTATAATATGTGTTCATGGAAATATTTTCTTATTATTTTAGGTTAATCGCTCAAGAAAGGGCCGAACTCAGCAAAAAAAAAAATTTTAAAATTGACTGGAGCAATTATTATGAACTTGATGAGGTGAATAAATTATAGTTTATTATGCTTTTTGTTTAAATGAATGAAAAATTTTAATTATCATAAAATAAATAAATAAATAAAGATTAGATATATTTAATTAACTTTTTTTCTATCAATTTACTATATTGTGCTTAAAATTAATCAATCTAAAATGAAAATTTATATTAATAAATTTTGTTTTTTACAAAATTTGAAAAAAAAGTTTTAGTTATATTCTTAAACATAATTTTGTTTAATTTTTTCAACAATTAATATTTTTTATTTTATTTAAATTTTATTTTTTTTTTCTTTCTTTCTTAAATATTTAATTATTATTATATATATATATATATATATATTATTTTAGTTGAATGTATAAATAAGTATGTTATTATTTGATTATTTAGATTCAAAGTTGGATGAATGATTTGGTCGCCCAATATCCAAATCAAGTGTCTTCCATATCCATTGCTAAAACTTACGAAGGCCGAGAATTGAAAGGAGTGAAGGTAAAAGATATTGTTTATGTTAATGGGCGATACTAGGGCCGTTCCTAGGGTATATGCCGCCCGGGTGCGAGAATAATTTTGTAGCCCCTTCCCCCAAAGTTGTTAAAAATTTACAAATGAAAAAGATAAAGTAACCATATTCAAAAAATTGAAAAAAAATCGAAAGTATTTAAGATCTTGATCGCAAAATCATTTGACCTTTTTTTTAGAACCATATTGAAAAAAATTTAAAAATCATATAAAATGAATAAGTACTTTTAAGGCGGCAGGCGCCGCCCCCCTAAACTTGCCAGCCGGGTGCCCCGCACCCCCTGCACCCCCGGGTCAGAACTGCCCTGGACGTATCGTTGCTGAAGGTTTAATTCCTCCAGAACAAAAAGATTGAAATGAGAAAGAGAAATCAAAGTAAAGAATATTTCACTATTTATGAATTTAAGATTTTGGATTCCAAGTATGGTATTCCGAAGCTTTTCAGCTGTTTATTATTGACTTATTATAGTTTATTAATTCAGGGCTTCACGGTGGGTGGAAAATGTAGGAAGGGACGTGATGAGAGATGGGAGAGGGTTGAGGTTGGATGGTTGTGGCTCAGGATAAGGACACTTGGAGAAATGTGGTTGCTGCGGTCAAGAACTTTCGAGTTCCGTAGAGTTGCAAAGATTAGGTAGGGGCTCAATTTTTAATTTTGGCCCCTCGTGCAAATTTTCCTTAGTGCAGCCCTTCTATCTTATTATACTTATTATCTTATTATACTAACAAAAATTGTATATATATATATATATACAATTTTTTTATATATATATATATATAGTATTTTTGAAATATTAAATCGCGCGAAGGATTTTTTTTGAAATTCACACCATAAATAATATTTACAAAGAAAATAGGTTTCAGTCTCGAGAAAAATCATCTGTGTTAGTTTTTTCTTAATTTAAAATAGGAATTTTAATAATAATAAAAAAAATGGTGCTGGACAGCGTTTCCTTAAATACAAAATATTATTAAAATAAAATTAAAAATATTTAATATTTAATAATATTTTGTAATACAATTATGAAATATATATTATGTCATATCCACAGGGCATACTTTTCTTTCTTTCAGTGAATTAATACGTACGTTTAAAGGCTGTATGTTTTTCGAGTATGACTATTTTTTTAATTTATATTCTTTTAAATTATATGAAATTGTTTCATATATTTTCTAGTTAAATATTCATAGTTCATAAGGAATAATCTTTTTAAAGTACCGAACCGCGGCTCGGTGAACCAAGTACTTTATTAATAAAATTGATTAAAATGAATAATTTTCAGAATATATATATAAAATTGATTTCGATTTATTTTTCTATTTTCAACAGATTTCCTATGGAAGTGGCAAACCAGCCGTTTTTATTGAAGCAGGAATTCATGCACGTGAATGGATTGGACCTGCTGTAGCTACTTATTTCACCAATTTAATCCTAACATCTGATGATGCTTCTATTCGGAAAATTGTAGAGTCCTATGATTGGTATATTGTTCCTGTATTTAATCCAGATGGATATGTATACACATTCACTTCAGTATGTTCGAATATAAATAATTTCTTTTAAAATTTCATTTTATTAAATTCATTATTCTTGAAACAATATGTAATATTGATTTTAGGATCGTATGTGGAGAAAAACAAGAAGTCCTGGAGGTTTATTTTGTACTGGTGCTGATCCTAATCGCAATTTCCCATATCACTGGATGAGTATGTTGAAATAATTCTCTTATTAATACAACATCCACATAAATATCGAAACGATTATATATATATATATATATATTTATTTATTTTTTCGAAATAGATGGTGGTGCTAGTAGTAATCCATGCGCTGAAGATTATGGTGGTAAAAGTGCAGCTTCTGAAGTTGAAATTCAAGGAGCAACTGCATATTTAACTGGAATTTCTGATCAAGTCGAAATTTATATCTCACTTCACAGTTACAGTCAACTTTTAATGTTCTCTTTTGGTGACAGTTATGACCACATTGAAGATTACGATACATTGGTATAAAATACTTTCTTTCTTTCTTTCTTTTTATTTCAATCAAATGAATAACAAATATTAAAATAAAACCTTATATTGATTTTATAGTATCGTGTTGGTGTCAATGCTGCAAACGCTTTAGCTAAACGATTTGGAACACAATTTCAAGTTGGAAATATTGCTGAAACTATTTGTAAGAAAAATTTATTTCTTAGTATTGTAATTGAGTTATTTAACAGTTTTGTAATTTTCTTTTTTATTTTTTTTACTATCTCGCCAGAGATAGTATTGCGATCACGAAAATTTTCAATGTCGAGATTTTGATGTTTTGATACGTTTTGAAGGCCCCTGAATCATTTTCACTAAGGTTGAGAAAAATGTCTGTGTGTGTGTGTGTGTGTGTATATGTATGTAGACAAGATTACGCAAAAACGGTTTGAGCTAGAATGATGAAATTTGGTACACGGGCATTATTCAAAATTCGTAGTTTTCTATCATCTTTTGAGAAATGTAGTTCAGGAGAGGACCATTACCTACCACGTTTTCATTTTTTTCCTCTAAACTGACCGTAAAAATAAAGATATATGTTTGATAGTATTTCACATGATTAAAAATTGTATAAAATTGCTAAATATAGAATTTCAGCTTGATTAAATCGCTGAAAGTACCGGAATTAATTTTTTTAACAAGTTGACTGCCAATCAAGCGCCAGCACGTGCTGTGGTGCCATCAACAAAGAGCCAAACACGCGCTGGTTTAATAAATATTATTTATTAATTTTAAAATATAATTTAATTAATTAAATTTAATTTAAATATAATATATGTGTTAATTAATCCAATTCAAATTTGCGAGATTGTCGAGTGGAGACACTCCAGATTTTTATATTTAAAAATTTTCAAATATCATAACTGTTTTAATTTCTATAATTATTATTACCATATTCTTTGCCAGTTTTAAATAACTAAATAAAATGCATGATTCTTTTTAATTTCAGATATTGCAAGCGGCTCCTCTATTGATTGGATGAAAGGCACCTTTAATACCACTCTTTCTTATACTTATGAACTTCGTGATACCGGAAGATATGGCTTCATTTTACCCCCAAGCCAAATTATACCAACCGCAGAAGAAACAAGTGATTCCATGTTACAAATGGCCAGCGATGGCCTGGAGATTATTAAAAATGTTAAATCTTATAAATATCCAAACTTGTAATTAATATTTAATATTTTATACAGTAATTTTTTAATTTTATTTATCAATTAAAATAAAAAATAAATAAATTATATTTAATTATTTTTCTCTTGCTGTCCAGAATCTACCCAACCTATGTCCATTTAGGGGGGACATTAGGCATTTTACACTCAGTATAAATATGAGCTGTGGTCAGGCACAGAACCGACCGATGATTTGAAATAAAGTAATTTCAAATCATATTAAATATATATATATATATATATATATTTATAAAGAATAAAAAAAAATATTTTTAAAACTTGAATTAAAATGACTAAATTATATTATCTTGGGTTTTCTTTTTAGTTTAATTACTCAATTATTAATTACTACTATATATTAAGTGAAATGTTTTTTGACAATGAATATAAAATTAATACTTTGTAAAGTATCACTTTCGGTTTCCGGATATACACCAAAAGTTGATTAATTCATACTAGTGATGCATTAAGTAAATAAACCAAATTTTATCAAAATTTTTGGATGAAGGCGGAAAACTTAGGTCCCTGAAAAAAAAATTTTGAAGTGCGGCAAAAATTTAGTTTCTTTAAAAAAAAAATTTCCGAAGAAAAATTGTGGAGTTTAGACCCCCCCCCCCCACACCCGAAAAAAGTCTATATTCGCCTCAGGTTATATGGTTTCAATTACTGTTCTGCATCGGGGCGCAAAAATCCATTTTTGAACTTTCCTGAGATAAACAAAAATGTCACCGATGATATGAGCAACGATAAAATATGTTATTTCTCGATTCCGAACTTAGCAACCAAAATATAAATTATTTCTCTCTATTCCTTTCTGACTTCTGACATATACATAATAATTAACCATTCTTTCATATTTAATTTTAAAGGTAAGCATATTGGAAATTGTTAAATTATTAAAAAATATTTAATCTAAGAATTTAAATTAAGTTTAATCGTAAATATGAACAAATCTTATTATTTCTTTTAATCTTTTTGCATTAATCAAAATTAAAAATATCTTATTACAGTGGCGTACCTAAGGGGGGGCGGTGGGTGCGGTCCGCACCGGGCGGCACTTATCTTGGGGCGGCATTTTTTAGATTTAGTTATAATTATAAAAAGCAACTTATTCATTTCATATTTATTTTTTTTCTTTCTTGAATAATAAATGATTATTATGATTATTATAAGTTTACTATTTGATTTCTATAAATTATGATCAACTATATGATTTCGAATATTATTCCTCGGTGTATATAAATGCATTTTAGTGTAAATTTTGAATTCTAATTCCAAGAACAGGATAATAATTTTATTTTATTGTATTCATTAAAATTCGTTGAATTCGTAAACGCATCTTTAAGATTTTGTTTTTCAAAATTATCTTCGTTCTACAATGAGTCTATTAAGACTACAAAATCTTGAAATATTGTCAATAGAACAAGAAATTACAAATAATATAAATTTTGAGAGCAATATACACGATTTTTCTAGTATGAAAGCTAGAAGAGTAAATATTATATAAATATGTTTACGAGTGCATACAAATATGTGTAAAAAAATTTACTATTAATTAATATTGATTAAATAACTTAATAATTTTTTTATGTGTATTTATTTATAAAAACCACTATTTGATTAACTTATAATAGAAAGGGCGGCAAACTGGAGATCGCCCCGGGCGGCCAAAGTTCTAGGTACGCCACTGTCTTATTACAAACATTTAAATCCTTTTAACCTTTTAAATTTCTTATTTTATTTGCAGTTAATTTTTATAAGAAAGGATTTCTCGATGTCCTTGTACATAGACTTCCACCTATATATATATAAATTATATAAACATAAATACAAATATATATATATACTTATAAATCGTCTTCTCTTTTTTCTTGGATGTACTTTAGCAAAGTCTTGTCTTGCTTTTTCAAGATATTTTTCTTATGCTTCTCCTTCTAATACATTCGAGTATATTTCTTGATCTTTAATTTTTAGTTCTCCATCAGTAAATTTTTCTAAAATCTTCTTGGCTGAATCTTCTCTTAATAATCGAACAGAAGGCTCTGCATCCCCTTGGTTAAATTCTATAAGAGCCACCTCGGCGCTATATTCTGAAGTTAACACTTCTTTGATATCTATTCGAGTGATTTCTTCTCCAGTAAATCCAGTTAAATGAATAATAGCATTCTTTGCTAAGTTTGGAACCGATGTTTGTTGTTTTCCCTTATTCTTTAGAGCATGCTTGTCTAAAGTGCGGCCTAAAACCCTTTGAGATACAGGGTGTTCGGGATAAATTTGACATATTTATAATTGATTATATTTTTCTGTAGGTTAGAGGTATTAACATAAACTACTACTCATTTAAAAGTTTGAACCTTTCTTTATTCATATAAAAGATGGCAGAAAGATTGGATGACTGGAAGCCACCTGAATCATGGAAGAGAATAACTTGCATCATGATGATACGCGCCGGCCATCAAAATAAGGATTTTATGACTAATACCCAAGGCTCCCTGAACACAATAAAAACAATCAGGCATAAACTAGAGACTTGCAATGGTGACTAGGAGGATGTAGAAAGAAGAAAGATCCCAAGTAGACGATCTGATTGCGTTTGTACAGCAGAAATCCTCGCAAATATGCAGAAACAGGTGTTAAAGAACCCTGGCATTGGAATTCGGACTTTGTCACGTGAAATGAATATTGCAACCTCTACTATGAAGCTTGCACTCAATGAAGACCTTCGCTACAATTCATACAAGCGCCTTAAAGTTCAGCTACTCACAGAAAATAGTTATCTGGAAATTTCTACGACTTCACCAATCCAAATGTTTGGCCTCCAAACAGGCACGGCCCGAGCTCTTATGGCGCCCTAGGCCAAGGGTCTAAAGTTCGCCCCATATGTTTTAACAAGCAAAAAAAAAAGAATCAACTAAAAAATTTTTGTTTGTTATTAAAAAAATATTTTTATTTATCTTCCTAAAAAGGAGATATCTTGGTATGATATCAACATTATATTTTTAAAAATGTAATAATTTACTACATATTTTAAATAAACGCAATTTTTTTATTGCGTACCATAATTTTTTATTTACTATTAAGTCTTATAAGCCCTGATATCTTGCGAAGGATTAATTTTTTTTTCATAATGGCGCCCCTGCCAGCCAAGCGCCCCGAGCCATGGCCTTACTGGCTCGGCTCTAGGGCCGGCCCTGCCTCCAAACTCCCCAGACCTTAACCCCATGCATTATTTTGTATGTGGCACATTTGAAAAAAAAAGACACCAATCATACTTCCAGTAATACAAAAGCCCAGTTTATGGTAAAATTAAAGCAGTTTTTGAGGCCCTTCTCAGAGAGACTGTAGCATCAGCTTGTTCGAGGTTCCGAAGAAGGATTGAAGCTGTGATCGATGCTAATGGAGGTTATTTTGAGTGAATCTTGTTGATAGTATTGCAATTTACTCTGCCTGTAATTTTTTTTTGTCAATTCATTAAATTTAATAGTTAGAAAGATTTTCTTTTTCCTTTCGAAACTGTCAAATTTATGTCGAACACCCTTTATAATTTTATAAATATTTCTATAATTCAAATAAAAAAATTATAATAAAAAGAAGTTATTTTATTTTAATAAAACTATATATACAGTAATACCTCTCTACAAGGACATTCTCAAAATACTCTTAAAAACTATGTTTATCGTGAATTAAAATGAATGAAGTAACTATTAGACGTGTCCTTATAGAGAGGTTTTACTGTAGTTAATTTTATTTACATTTGGTCTGTGGTGCGGACAATGTCGAAAAGAGCGTGGGAGAGATGGGAGAAAATACTAGTTAGATGTGTGCAGCTCAGAATAGGGACACTTGGAAAAATGATGTTACTGCGGCCAAACAATTTCGAGTTCCGTGGACCCACAAAGATAGATCTTTCAATTTTTAAAGATATCACTATTAAATATAACTTAACAGTTTCTATAGAATTATCAATTAATTAATTAATAATTTTAATTAATAATTATTCTATACAAATACAGATCTATGAAATAAAAGAACAAATAAAATTATTATATTTATTCTAAAAACAAATATAATTTGAATTTAAATAATGCCACACACAATTTTTTTAAATTCGCACCTCTAGTGGATGCAAAGAGTACTAACACTAACACACACATAGGGATAGTTGGTGAGACGAATATCGTTGCTAACTTCCTCGGTGACATTTCCACACACATATAGGGCTAATATCGTTGCTAACTTCCACGGTGACATTTTTAAATTCGCAGTGGCACCTCTTGTGGATGCAAAGAGTACTAACACTAACGCACACACATAGGGATAGTCGGTGAGACGAATATCGTTGCTAACATCCCGGTTGACATATTTTTTTTATCTCAGAAAAGTTAACTATTGCAAAAATCCTAAAGTCGGTCTACTTTTCAGCATAATGTATAATAATTTGGTTAAATTAATAATTTTGGTAATTAAAAAAATACATTAATAAATATATTTTTTGTTTATATTTATTTTCTGTAATCTTTTTTCCATTAAACTAATGATAATTTATTTTTTTAATTGACTAATCATCAGAGAATGATTGCCACAACATTTTTTTTTATACATATATGCATATCAAAACGGCCTGCAGTTGAAATAAAATAAAATTTAAAGAGCTTTTTCTTCATAAGAAAATTTTTGCTGACATAATTTTCAACAAAAAAGACCCGAAATTTAATGATATATTAACATTAAGATCAATGGAAAATATAATGTTTTGGTACATACAATATGGCGGCTGTGACGTCAGATAGGCGACAAGTTTTGTTCCAAATGTTCACCTCCTACCTCCCTGGTGACACCTAATATCGTTGCTAACATCCACGATTAATTTTTGGTTTATCTCAGAAAAGTTGACTATTTAAAGACAGTTTGTTATTTTGATTGTAAATCAAAATCAAAATCATTTATATGACAGGCACTCGGGTTTATATTACTTATTACCTAGTATATATTTTATTATTGATGATACATTAATCAATTCAAAATGGATCTTAATCCCCAAGAAGACACAAAATATCCAATTTATATAGGTAATTTTTATTTCTATATTTTTTTCATCTAATGTTAATTGTGACAATAATTATTTTTTTTTAATATTATTTGTAATGTATTTATTTCTTAAATTGAATTACATAATAGTTAGATATATAAAAATATAATGATTTAAAATAATGAAAACAATTCTTTTTTTAGGTCCTCTATATTCTTGTGTAAATTGTCAAACGAATTTTATAAGTGAGGAATTTTTATCTAAACATCTAAAAAAATGTTTTCATAAAAAAATATTTTCAATTTTCAAAAATGATGTAAAATTCAACAAGGATACAGAGAAATATTTGGAGGAAAAATTTAAACAAGAAACTGATTCTAATCATACTGAGGATAATCGTTTTCAATGTAATTATTGTGTAAAGAAATTTAATGTGAAATCCTATTTGAAAAAACATTTATTAATTCATTCAGGAGAAAAACCTTTTGAATGTAATTATTGTGAAAAAAAATTTAATCTGAAATCAAATTTAAAAATACATTTATTAATTCATACGGGAGAAAAACCTTTTGAATGTAATGATTGTGAAAAGAAATTTATTAAAAAATCACAGTTAGATAATCATTTATTAATTCATACAGGAGAAAAACCTTTTGAATGTAATTATTGTAAAAAGAAATTTAATCAGAGCTCAATTTTAAAAACTCATTTATTAATTCATACGGGAGAAAAACCTTTTGAATGTAATTATTGTGAAAAGAAATTTAATGTGAAATCAAATTTAAATCAACATTTAGTAATTCATACAGGAGAAAAACCTTTTAAATGTAATTATTGTGAAAAGAAATTTAATAAACAATCAAATTTAAAAGCTCATTTATTAATTCATACAGGAGAAAATTCTCTTGAATGTAATTATTGTGAAATGAAATTTAATGTTAAATCAATTTTAAATAGACATTTACTAATTCATACAGGAGAAAAACCTTTTGAATGTTATTATTGTGAAAAGAAATTTAATCTGAAAGGAAATTTAAAAACTCATTTATTAATTCATACAGGAGAAACTCCTTTTGAATGCAATTATTGTCAAAAGAAATTTAATCGGAAATCACATTTAAATTCACATTTATTAATTCATACATTGAAAAAACCTTTTGAATGTAATTATTGTGAAAAGAAATTTAATCTGAAATCACATTTAAAAACACATTTATTAATTCATACAGGAGAAAAAACCTTTTGAATGTAATTATTCTGAAAAGAAATATAATCTGAAATCAAATTTAAAAACACATTTATTAATTCATACAGGAGAAAAACCTTTTGAATGTAATTATTGTGAAAAGAAATTTAAACAAAAATCAAATTTAATTAAACATTTATTAATACATAATGTTTGAAAAATAGGCTTAATAATGAAAACAAGGTTTTCTTTAAATATAGCTTATATACTTTATAGCACAAATTGTAGTTTAAATCAATAAAAATCTGATCTATTTAAAGTAGTATTTATATTTATTATTTTATTTGGTCCATTAATAAATTCATTAATACTAATTATCTATTCAATTTAAGAATCCTATCATTTTATTATTCATATGTTAATTTATTTATTATTTATTTATACAAGTCTAAAATATGTCTAATTATTTTTTCATTTTACTAATCTATAATTCCCTTCCTATCGTTGAACAGTAAAAATGGACGTCGGCGACAAATGTTTTTTTTTGGAGACTTTTTAAAAATTCTCGAATAAACCTTAATCTTCAGGCTACCTAATGACACCTTGAGAAAATTTTTAGTGCTTATAGCGATTTTTAAAATAAAATTGGGAAACAAAAGATGTCCATCTGGTCTCCCCTATATTGATATTTTCAATAGACCTTGTATTTAGGATAAGAATACTGATAAAAATAATCTGAGAATATTTTTAACATTCCAGTAAAGGAAAAAAAATCTTAAAACAATACATTTAAATATTCCAATTTATGAAACTTAAAGAAAATTTATAAACTATGTACAGGAACAAATTTTCTTATCCAAATTTTATTTAATTATTAGAATACAAGCGGATGCTTAATCCAACGTAAAGTAAGTTAAAAGACTCGATAATATTAAGAGTAAATAGATAGATATAGTAAAAGAGGGGACACATACATATCATAATTAGAATACATTAATAAAAGTAAGCAGACCTGTATCATCATATTTCAATAACATTATTTTTATATAATTAAATAATTAAATATTTTATTAATAGTTTGTTTTATCGTTTAAATTAAGGCGCTACAATGTAGAAGCTACCGCAGCTGGTTCTCATTCTCGAGGTCCCGGGTTCAAGTCCCGGGCTTGACAAGTGAATTTCTCTAGCTGGGGTCTATGGGTTGGAGTCAACCCAGCTCCGGGATCAAAATTGGGAAGCTATTTGATAAAAAGTAGCGCCTCCGATCAAGAAAATCAAGGTAAAGGTTGAGATGACCCGTTCTACTGATAATAGGACACCTCATTGATATAACCGACTTGATAGGCGTTGTCCTTGCGTAGGACGTACAAAAGTCAGAGGTGTTTTTTATCGTTTAAATAAAATAAAATGTTAATTGTCGAGATTAGTTGTCATGTCATGGATTTGGATAAAACTTCGATATTCCTTTCTTAATTCTAAAGAAACTTACCTTATGCAATATTTCTCTGTCTCTTATAGTTTACGAGATAAAAAAAATTAAAGTTTAACAGATTAGCTGGTTATAAACGTCGAAATGTGCACCCATTAAGTAATGTTTTATTGGCGAATACACTAATTTTCGGTTTTATTCGGTTCGGTTTGAATATAAGGAAATTATTTAATTATTAATTTTTCTAATTTTTCTATATCCAATCCGAACTAAAAATAAACCCAGATAATAAAAAAATATTTTCAATTTTCAAAAATGATGTAAAACTCAAAAAGGATACCGAGAAATATTTAGACGAAAAATTTAAAGAAGAAACTGATTCAAACCATACTGAGGACAATAGTTTTCAATGTAATTATTGTGAAAAAATGTGAAATCAAATTTGATAAAACATTTATTAATTCATTCAGGAAAAAAAACCTTTTGGATGTAATTATTGTAAAAAGAAATTTAATCTGAAATCAAATTTAAAAATACATTTAAGCTTTTTCTTCATGAGAAAATTTTTGCTCACATTATTTTCAACAAAAAAGGCCCGAAATTTAATGATATATTAACATTAAGATCAATGGAAAATATAATGTTTTGGTACAAACAATATGGCGGCTGTGATGTCAAATAGGCAACAAGTTTTGTTCCAAATGTTCACCTCCTACCTCCCTGGTGACAGCTAATATTGATTGTAAATCAAAAACAAAATCTAAAACATTTTATATTTATATTTTTAAATTTATATGACAGACAATCGGGTTTATATTACTTATTACCTAGTATATATTTTATTATTGATGATACATTAATCAATTCAAAATGGATCTTTATACCCAAGAAGACACAAAATTTCCAATTTATATAGGTAATTTTTATTTCTATGTTTTTTCATCTAATGTAATGTTAATTGTCACTAAAATTATTTTTTTTAATTAATTATTTATACTGATATTATTCCTTTAATTGAATTATATAATAGTTAGATATATAAAAATATAATGATTTAAAATAATGAAAACAATTATTTTTTTAGGTCCTCTATATTCGTGTGTATATTGTCAAAAGAATTTTATAAGTGAGGAATTTTTATGTAAACATCTAAAAAAATGTTTTCATAAAAAAATATTTTCAATTTTCAAAAATGAGGTAAAATTCAACAAGGATACAGAGAAATATTTGGAGGAAAAATTTAAAGAAGAAACTGATTCAAACCATACTGAGGACAATCGTTTTCAATGTAATTATTGTGAAAAGAAATTTAATGTGAAATCAAATTTAAATAAACATTTATTAATTCATACAGGAGAAAAACCTTTTGAATGTAATTATTGTGAAAAGAAATTTAATCAGAGCTCATCTTTAAATAAACATTTATTAAATCATACAGAAGAAAAACATTTTGAATGTAATTATTGTGAAAAAAAATTTAATCGGAAATCATCTTTAAATAGACATTTACTAATTCATACAGGAGAAAAAGCTTTTGAATGTAATTATTGTGAAAAGAAATTTAATTTGAAATCAAATTTAATTAAACATTTAGTAATTCATACAGGAGAAAAACCTTTTGAATGTAATTATTGTAAAAAGAAATTTAATCAGAGCTCAATTTTAAAAACTCATTTATTAATTCATACGGGAGAAAAAGCTTTTGAATGTAATTATTGTCAAAAAAAATTTAATCGGAAATCACATTTAAATACACATTTATTAATTCATATAGGAGAAAAACCTTTTGAATGTAATTATTGTGAAAAGAAATTTAATTCGAAATCAAATTTAATTAAACATTTAGTAATGCATACAGGAGAAAAACCTTTTGAATGTAATTATTGTGAAAAAAAATTTAATCGGAAATCACATTTAAATACACATTTATTAATTCATATAGGAGAAAAACCTTTTGAATGTAATTATTGTGAAAAAAAATTTAATCGGAAATCATCTTTAAATAGACATTTACTAATTCATACAGGAGAAAAAGCTTTTGAATGTAATTATTGTGAAAAGAAATTTAATTTGAAATCAAATTTAATTAAACATTTAGTAATTCATACAGGAGAAAAACCTTTTGAATGTAATTATTGTAAAAAGAAATTTAATCAGAGCTCAATTTTAAAAACTCATTTATTAATTCATACGGGAGAAAAACCTTTTGAATGTAATTATTGTGAAAAGAAATTTAATGTGAAATCAAATTTAAATCAACATTTAGTAATTCATACAGGAGAAAAACCCTTTAAATGTAATTATTGTGAAAAGAAATTTAATATGAAATCAAATTTAAAAACACATTTATTAATTCATACAGGAGAAAAACCTTTTGAATGTAATTATTGTGAAAAGAAATTTAATCTGAAATCAATTTTAAATACACATTTATTAATTCACACTGGAGAAAAATATTTTAAATGTAATTATTGCGAAAAAAAATTTATTAAGAAATCAACTTTAAATAGACATTTACTAATTCATACAGGAGAAAGTCCTTTTGAATGTAATTATTGTGAAAAGAAATTTAATCTGAAATCAAATTTAAATAAACATTTATTAATTCATACAGGAGAAAAACCTTTTGAATGTAACTATTGTGAAAAGAAATTTAATCAGAGCTCATCTTTAACTAAACATTTATTAATTCATACAGAAGAAAAACATTTTGAATGTAATTATTGTAAAAAAAAATTTAATCGGAAATCAACTTTAAATAGACATTTACTAATTCATACAGGAGAAAAACCCTATGAATGTAATTATTGTGAAAAGAAATTTAATTTGAAATCAAATTTAATTAAACATTTAGTAATTCATACAGGTGAAAAACCTTTTGAATGTAATTATTGTAAAAAGAAATTTAATCAGAAATCAAATTTAAATCAACATTTAGTAATTCATACAGGAGAAAATCCTTTTGAATGTAATTATTGTGAAAAGAAATTTACTGATAAATCAACTTTAGATAAACATTTATTAATACATAATGTTTGAAAAATAGGCTTAATAATGAAAACAAGATTTTCTTTAAATATAGCTTATATACTTTATAGCACAAATTATAGTTTAAATCAATAAAAATGTGATTTATTTAACTTAGTTTTTATATTTACTATTTTATTTGGTCCATTAATAAATACATTAAAACTAATTATTTATTCCATTTAAGAATCCTATCATTTTATTATTATTCTATGTCTAATGTTTTTTCATTTTACTAATCTATAATTGTAAATAAAATGGAAACTATAAATTTTCTAATTACATTTAAAAATTTTGCTTCATATTCATGTTCGTTTATGTTATCTATTTATTCAAGTCTAAAATAAGTATTATAATTCTTACACGAGAAAAGCATTTTGAATTTAATTTAATCACATTTAAATTTTCATTTACTATTTCATACAAGTAAAAAGTTTTTTGTAATGAAATTATTGTAAAAAGAAAACTAGTTAATATTTATTATTAATACATCCTGTTTGAATAAAAGCCGTAAAATGCTCATTAAAGATTATTTTTGTTTCTTTCTTTGATTAATGTTCTACACTTTCTAGTTTCATGTTCAATTCAATAAAAATATTATATATTTAACTGATTATTAATATTTATGATTGTATTTCGGCAAAAAAACATTTTCTAAATACATTTAAAAATCTTGCTTCTTATTCATGTTCGTTTATCTGTTATCTATTTATTCAAGTTTAAAATAAGTCAAAAGATTCGTTCAATTTACTAATCAATAAGAATAAATTATTATAAAAATTCTAATTTTAGTTCTATACTTTTAATTTTTACACGAGAATGCAATTTGAATATACTTATTCTAATTAATTGATTGTAAATAATGAAAAATTTGATTTATATTTTTAATTCTTTAAACTTACAGAGAACAATGTTATTGATAATATATATATATATATACAGTCCAGTCCCATTAACGTGACTACCACGTACTTTCCACGTCAGAGTTAAATAACATATCACAGTATATATATATAGCACAGTGCAGTTGAGCTTATATAAAGGGTGTGTGTAGGCTTCGGAAAACATTTCAATCGTTGACATAATGCAGAAACGAAGCGATTTATGACTTCCAAAAGGGCATGATCATTGGTTTTCAGGCCATTTCCGAAACGGCTGAGTTTGTGAACTGTTTGTGTCCCGCCGTGGTAAAAGTGTACCGTGCATGGCAAAATGGGACTGTTCAAAATCAGCGACGTGGCAAATGTGGTGCACCACGGGCCATAGATGACAGAGGCGGACGACGGTTGCGGAGATGCGTTTGGGCAGATAGACGGACTACTGTGGAGCAACTGACTACCAAATGAACATCCCAGTGAACACCTTCAAGAACCTGTTCTTTTGTACACATTTGTATACAATCAAATATTAAAACGGCAGCTTCAAATAGTATATATAGGTTTTAAAAATAACAAAAAATATAAACCATGGTTCGATGATGAATGTTTAGAAATAATAGAGATTAGGAAAAAAGCCAAAATACAATGGTTTAATAGCAAATGCGAAGTAGATAGATTCGAATATATTAATAGAAGGAAAATAGTGACGAAAGTCAAAAAAAAGGGAAATTTTAAAAAATAGAATATTAGAAATAGAGGAAAGTAGCCACAACAAGAATAGTAAAGATCTATACATGGGAATTAAAAATATTAAAAAGTGTTATCAGGCACAGTTAGACTTAATTAGAGATGCTAATAATAATTTAAAAACAGACGCGAGCGATATTAAAAAAAATATATGCAGGAACTATTTTGAAAATTTATTAAATTCGAATCTAGGTAATAGAACAGAAACCTTAACGGTAGACTCAGCAGAAATTAATCTCGAAGAATCTACGTTACAGGAGGTAGAAATGATAATGGGGATTTTCAAAAATAATAAAGCAGCTGGAATAGATGGGATTTCAGCAGAATTGGCATAAGGAAAAGATTCTTTTAGAATGGCAGGAGGCAGTTATTATCCCACTCTTTAAGAAGGGTAATAGAACCAACTACAATAAAACTACAGGTGAATTTCTCTTTTGACGACATCGTATAAGATTATCTCGAATATTATCTCAATGAAATTACGACCATATGCAGAGGAAATATTAGGAGAATATCAGCGGGTTCAGGCCAAACCGATCAACTGTAGACCAGATATTCTCATTAAGGCAGATATTAGAAAAAAAACGCGAATTCAATATCACTGTTCACCAAATTTTTGTAGATTTTACAAAAGCATATGACTCAATAGACAAGGAAAAACTTTTTCAAATCTTGATCTTAATGGGAATTCCAAAAACACTAGTACGTATGATTCAAATTTGTCTTGTAGGTAGTAAAGGAAGAGTAAGATGCGGGAATCAACTATAAGAAACTTTCGAAATTTGGAATGGGCTATAACAAGGAGACGCATTATCACCAATCCTATTTAATTTAGTTCTGGAGTATGTCATTAGACAAATTGGGGAAAAATCAAACGGAATAGAATTAAACAAAATCGTTTTTCAGCACATTTGAAAGAAATAAAAATTAGTTTAATATTTTAAGAAGTGTTTTAATTTAAAAATAAGTAAAAACTAATAAAATGAAAAATAAATTTTTACTATATCGCAAATAAAAAATTGCCGCCTCAAAATGCTTGCGCCCTGGGGCTATAGCCCATTTAGCCCTGTTGTTAGGGCGCCACTGGCGCCAACACTTAACGTAGTGCCATCAACAAAGAGCCAACCATGCTCTGGTTTAATAAATATTATTTATTAATTTTAATTTATAATTTACAATTAATTAAATTTAATTTAAATATAATATATTATGTTATTTAAACCAATCCTTGGGCGTTCTTCACACCTAGACGGGGTATCCGCCCCCTGTACCCCCGAGTGGTACATGATATTTGGTTGAAAGTAGTAAAGATTTCATCCATTTTGTTTCAATCAGTATATAACATAAAACATTCATTCCTTTTTGTGTGATCATTTAAAATATATTTTAATTTGATGAGTAAATTAATTATATATATTATTATTGTATATGTTATATCTATCTATCTATCTATGTGGCTCAACGGTACTCGAAAGTTCTTGGCCGCAACAAGCACATTTCTCCAACTGTCCCTATCCTGAGCCCCTGTTCCATTATTATCTATTCGTTGTTGTTGGGCGAATTTTTCAGCCCACCTGTTATGTATAATAATGTCATCTATTGAAACATATTGTCAGACATGTTTAACTTACTCATTAAGATTAAGATTAGTTTAGTTGATATAAGAAATTTATTTAATTATCATTTAAATATTGAAAACCATTGATGTAATTTTATTATTTTCGTTTATATAAACATAAAGATCGTATAAAACTTTTGATTTTTAATATCCTTAAGAAAATTTAATTACTATGACTTGACTTCATCTTTTTTACCGACAGGCGATAGTAAGAGAGGTATTATTATCACACCAAATTTCACATGTGGAGATTTTTACATATCTCCACGAATCATGCATTTTCTTAACAGAAAAAAGTATTTTTAGCATGATGGCTGTCCGTCCGTCCGTCCGTATAGATTGATCAACTTTTGGTGCAAATCCGGAAACCGGAAGTGCCAGTATTAGCGATCGACGATAGGAAGGGAAGGGTTATTTTCACACCATATTTCACAAGAGGAGATTTTTTACATATCACCACTAATTGTATTGGTTTTATCATCGGGAAAATCATCTTTATTAGTTTTTTCTTAATTTAAAATTATATGACGTCATCCAGCCTTTAATGACGTCACAGCCTGTCTTACATATATATTATAAATAAAATAAAATTAAAAATATTTATGTTATATCCATATCTGTTTTTTATTACATTAATAGATATATAAAAATTATTTGAAATTGTTTTTGTAGCTGAAAAATAATTTATTTCAAACCGTCGGTCGGTTCTGTGGGCCTGGCCACAGCTAAACTTATTTTTTATTAATTTAAAATTATATGACGTCACCCAGCCATTCATGACGTCACTGCCAGCTGCTCATATATTATAAATAAAATAAAATTAAAAATATTTGTTATATCCATATCTGTTTTTTATTGCATTAATAGATACATTTAAATTATTTGAAATTGTTTCTGTGACTGAAAATTAAATTATTTCAAACCGTCGGCCGGTTCTGTGGCTGGCCACAGGTCAACTTATTAGTTTTTAAATCTTAATCAAAAAATGTTTTACAAAATCTTATTTCAATTTAATATAGTTTAATGAATTAATAGTAATTAATATAAGTAAATATTTGATTTATTTAAAAAAAAGTATAAAATTCCTTTTGTCCTAAAAGTATATCTGTCGTTAATTATTTTGTTTTTAAAAATTTATTGTTCTGAATAAACATTATGAGTAATTTTTCAGATAACTATGAATTAAGAAAAAGGTGAGAATAAATAAATGATAATTTATTGCAGATTTTTAATTAATTTTTTTTTTATTGACAATATAAACACTGAACAGATAGGTCACTTTTATGAATTTTTAAATGAGTATTTAAATTGTTTAAATTTCTTCTGGCAATAGTTACAGTCAAAACGTTTTTCATCTGTTACTAAGTGAATTGTTAAATTACATCTTTGATTAAAGAGGATTAAAGTTATTCTAAAAATAGTTTCATACAAAAGGTTAGTCATCTGTATAATTTAATAAATAGATTGTTAAACTATATCTTCGTTTAAATTTCTTGTAACAATAGTTACAATCAAATGTCATCTAAAAGTATTAATATATGAAATATTAAATTAAATTTATTTAAAAATTTCTTCTGACACTCAAAAGGTTTGTCTCCAGTATGTGTTAATAAGTGCATTTTTAAACTATATAATATCACAATGGTTAGACTCAAAAGGTTAGTCTTCTATATGTGTTAATAAGTGTTTTTTTAACTTATTTTTTCTATAAAATTTCTTCTGACAATGGTTACACTTAAAACATTTTTCATCTGAATGTATTAATAGATGAGAATTCAAATATGATTGATGTTTAAATTTTATCTGACAATGGTCACACTCATAAGGTTTGTCTTCTGTATGTGTTAACAAGTGTTTTTTTAACCAATTTCTTTTATAAAATTTCTTCTCACAATGGTTACACTTAAAACGTTTTTCATTTGAATGTATCAATAAATGAGATTCATGTTTAAATTTCATCTGATAATGATTACATTCAAAAGGTTTGTCTTCTGTATGTCTTAATAAGTGTTTTTTAAAAATATATTTATTATCAAATTTATTCTGACAGATTTCACACTCAAATGGTTTGTCTTCTGCATGTGTTAATAAATGAGTACTTAAATGAGAATTAGTTTTAAATTTCTTCTGACAAATTTCACACTCAAAAGGTTTTTTGTCTTCTGTATGTGTTAATAATTGCCTTTTAAACCAATTTTTTTTATAAAATTTCTTGAGACATTGGTAACACTCAAAAAGTTTGTTTTCTGTATGTGTTAATTTCCCTTTTAACCTATTGTTTTTATAAAATTTCTTCACACAATGGTTACACTCAAATGGTTTGTCTTCTGTCTGAGTTAAATGATAATTCAAATAATCTTTATTTTTAAATTTCTTCTGACAATGCTTACACTCAAAATGTTTGTCTTCTCTATGTCTTAATAAATGTGTATTCAAATAAGATTCTTTTTTAAATTTCTTATGACATTGGTTACACTTAAAAGGTTTGTCTTCTGTCTGAGTTAAATGATAATTTAAATAAGCTTTATTTTTAAATTTCTTCTGACAATGCTTACACTCAAAATCTTCTCTATGTCTTAATAAATGAGTATTCAAATAAGATTCTTTTTTAAATTTCTTATGACATTGGTTACACTTAAAAGGTTTGTCTTCTGTGTCAGTTTTTAAATTAATTTGATTGTAGTTATCCTCCTTGTCCATTTCAGCTGTATGCGTATATATAATTGAGAATTTAATTTATAATTTTTTTATTTTTTCTAATTATGATATTGTACTTTTCACTATATTATTTACCTTATTTTATTCTCTCTCCATGAATTTTATAATAAATTTTGAATCTCATTAAATTTCATAATATTGTACAAATTTTTACACACTTTTTAAATATTTCAAAAAAATCTCTTGATTTTAATAATTAATAAACAGATATAGGAAGCAAATGACCTGAAAATAATTTTTTTTTTATTAGTGTCAGATATTAAATTTCATAACAAATTATTCCTATTTAATAATCTATACCATTGAAATTTTATTAGTTATTACAGATCTTTCAATTTTAGCGGATATTTAATTAATCCCTAATTTTACCTAATGACTCTGTCTCCTATATTATTATTAATTAATGTATATTTATCTATAAAAATCACCATTTATTTGTATAAGAAATGGCAAGTATTAACGATGCCACTGTTCAACCTTATTGTAAATAATAATTAATAATAATAATAATAAATAATAATTGAAAAATAATAATTATCAGACTAATTGTAATTTAAAAATAATTTTATATGTTCATTGATAGACAAATTAAATTTAGTTTTTTAAATACAACTATATTTTGAGAAAAATATAAAAATTTCAACTTACCTATTATTCCAATAAATTCAAATTATAAAAAAATGTTTAAAGGTAATTAAATATATAATAAATAATAGAGAATTAACCTTAAAAAAAGTGTATAAAAAACAATAAAAAATCCTGCTTTAGGCAACAGTTGTTGAATAAGAATTACTTAAATTGAACTAAATTAAAAATACTAATTATTTTCTTAGAAACTAACTTAATTTTAAATCCATTAATATATAATTTATTATTTATTTTAAGTTAGTAAGTAAAGGTTATTGTCTCCAAATTACTCAGAATTTAAAAATCATTGCATATTTTCGTGTTTCATGTGACCCCTAGAATTTGAATATTAGAATTTAAAATAAAAAGTTAAATTTTACAATAATTTTTAAATTCTGAGCAATATGCAGACAAAAACCATTATATATATATAGATAGATAGTCGACGCTGGGGATGGGTTTTCCCAAGAAGAAGAGAAAGCTCTTAGCTCCCCAACCCCCCCGAGGCCCTAGTAGGGATTAATTTAATTATTTATTATATTTTAAAGGAACAAATCAAAAAAATATTTAGATCAGATATATTCAACAATTTATGTTGAATAAGATATTCTTTAATTATCATTTTAAATGAATATTTTAATATCATTTTAAATGAATGAATGAATGAAAATTCAAATTGTATATATAGTTTTTTATATATGTTTATTTATGCAGAAAAAATTAATTGACATAATTATTAATTTAATAAAATACAATTTAATAATAAAATTTAATTTAATAAAATTAATTTAATAAAATAGAATAATTTAATAAAATATTAAAATAATAAAAATTAATAAATTTTTAAAAATAATATATAATACTTAAAGAAAAAAATGTGCCTTTGCGAGTTTCGAACTGAGGGTGCAAAGTCATAAGAAGACGCGCTAGCTCAATTTCAATTTAATTTCAATTTAAAGAGTATGTTTATTAGCCAAAAAAAAAAAAAAATTTACAATAGTTGATTATCAGAACATACAAAAGATGAAAGTTACAATATTTACAAGATTAAATTGTTTCTTTTGCGATCATTTATTGATACGCTATTACAATTTTAGTTAATTATATTATGTTTTATTTACATTTGTTTTCTTTTTTTTACTTAAGTATATTTTAAGTTTAATATACATATAATCAGGGTTGTGATTGTCAACTCACCAGGAAAGGCTAGTAAAACCTGGAGATTGCAAGTGAAGGAAGAGGGGAGGGATGAGGGGTGATAATATTATTTATTTACAATTTTTCTTATAAGTTACATTGTATAATATATATTATATAATTATAAGGATACAAATAAATATTTACATTTTTTTTTTAAAAGATATATATATATATATATACAAAAGATTATGTGATCCACCATCTTTTTTTATCCACCTTTTTCCAATCTAATTTGTCTTTGTTCGAAATTTGCATATTATATCTCCATATTCTGTAAGGATCTCTTCCATCCAGAAACGGATCATAAGTTATGGATTTATCTCCACATCTCCTAAATACATGATAGATAATTGGGATTCCATTATCATCTTGTATATATCCTTGTTTATCAAGGAATATGAACGCCTCTGGTGGGATAAAACCGCTTTTTAAAGTGTTTTTGAAATATGGCTCGTTTTGGAAGATTGACCAGCTAATGAGACTATTTGGAACCTGTGCAACTTGGCAATAAAGGTTCCTTATTAATTTTAATATGAAGCAATCAATGCGATTTATGTTTGTTTCATTATATATCTTTTCATTACTGATATACCGAGTATAACCAGAATGCGCTGATCTGTATTTACCAAGGCAAGCTCTCAGGCATTTCCTTTCAAATAGTCGGATGAGTTCCATGTCAGACGCTCTCTGATTAAACCAAACGTTACAGCTGTATGTGATGATAGGGCGGATTAGAAGCTGATAGGATAATATTTTTATTTTGTGATCAAGGTCCCGATTAAAGAAAAGATTCTTTAGTGACATAAATGAAGCCTTTGCCTTAGCTAATTGGATATGTAAATGTTTATTCAAGTATAATAAATCATCTAAGTTTACGCCTAAATATTTAACTAATCGTTTGTTAGGGATGGTTTCATTTTCAAATTTGATTTGAAATTTGTTCCAATTTTTTTTAAATTAGAGTTCCCTTTGTCTAAGGTTGTTCTAAATAGGATTGTTTCACATTTGTGTAGATTAATTTTCAGTTTCCATGTGTCATAAAATGAATGAATTTTTTCAAAAAGTGATTGTAGTTCTGTTTGTATTTTTGAAGGTTTTTTCCCTGAAACATACACTATGAGATCGTCAGCGAAGGCAATGGCTTTTTTATTTGGAGAAGTATTTAGTTCGAAGCATTCTAAGATTTCGCTTATGTATATATTGAATAGTATTGGAGAAATTACTGTCCCCTGTTGCAAACCGTCGCTTACATCAAATGCAATTGAAGATTCTTCTTTAAAGTTGGTGACTTTAAAAGACCTTCCCTCGATCATATCAGAGATCATTTTTATCAAATTTCTATTAAATCCTTTTTTGAGCATTTTGAAAATTAGTCCATCTCGCCAAACCGTGTCGAAAGCCTTTTCTACATCAATTAGGCATGCACCTACACTTTCTTTATTATTAAGGGCCCAATGTATATCCGAGGTTAATTTAGTGATAGCGTGAACGGTTGAATGTTTGGCTCGAAATCCGAATTGAGCTTCTGGTAAAATTTCGTTTTCTTCGCAAAAAGAGATTAGTTTATTATTTATTACTCTTTCGAATATTTTTCCAATATTAGGTAATAAGCTAATAGGTCGAAAATTTAATAATGATTTAGAATTGTTTTTTTTGGAATTGGAACGACTTTTGCCTGTTTCCAGGCTTGGGGAAAATATCTATTGTTTAAACAGTTATTGAATATAATAGTATAATATTGAGAAATTTTTTTTGGTATATGTTTTAGAGCTACATTTGGAATTTGGTTATTACCTGATGATCTTTTGTTGTTTAATTTTTTAAATAGTGTGCTTACAAAGCTTTCATTTGTAAGAAGTTGTTCATTGTCATCTGAAGGGTCAAGTGAAGAATTATAAATTGAAAATTGATATATTCCACTTCCGTTTTCTTTTTCTATTTCGTTTTTTAAATTGTTAACGTGTTTATTTACAATGTTGGAAAGTCCTGGTTTGCCTAAGTGTTCGTTTTGTTTGTGGATCAATGAGAAATGACTTCCTAATACATTCAATATATTGTCTCTATCGTGTATTGTAAATTCGCCCTTTTTATTTTTATGAATAGAAAGGGTATCTATTTTTGCATTTGTTAAGATATTTGTTTTATTGTCTGGAATTTCTAGAATAGAAGGGAAAGCTGTTTGTTTTTTTCGAAATATATTATTTAATTGGGGGAATGTTTTAAGTGAATCGTTGTGTGATGTTTTTAATTTTTTCAGACCAGTAATTGTTAGTCGATTTTTTGAATTCTTTTGCCAATTGTTCTTTTACTTCAGATAATAGTTTTTTTATGACCATAAATTCAATAGAATTTTTGTTTTTACCTTGTGAGAGAAATTTATTCCTCTCTTTGAATAGGTAATTTTTGTGCTTCTGAAGTTGCTGAATTCTTGGGTTTATATAAATTTCTACTGAATTTTTTTGTTTAATTTTTGGGACTGAAATATTTATGGCTTTTAGGATGTGTTCACCAATGTTTTTTATAAGACGCGCTAGCTCGCTCAGCCAGGAACCACTTTTGTTTTCAAGTCTCCTATAAGGGTAATTATAGAAGTCAAATTATCGCCACCAGCGCCTCTATGATCTAGCATTGTAACTAAACTAATTTTATTTAAATTCCACACCCTGGACACACCTTATCAATTAGCGGTTTTATAAAAGAAGTCTGACATGCCCTGAGACCTACTGAATATGCATAAAAAATTTCATAAGAATAAAATAAAATTTAATTTAATAAAATATTAAAATAATAAAAATTAATAAATTTGTAAAAAATATATATAATACTTAAAAAAAATGTACCTTTGCGAGTTTCGAACTAAGAGTGCAAAGTCATAAGAGAAGAAGGTCTCACCTTAGATAACTTTTATGAATTTTTTGCTCCGTATGGAGCTATAGAAAATATTCAGATGCAATCAAATACAATGAACAAGAGTTAATTAAAAAATGGAGAGAAGCTTAGAAAGAAAAAGAAAAGAAAAGAACGAATGGAGAATAAGTTAATTCAAAATGCTCTGTGTCTAAACTATGACCATTCGTGGACCAGGTTGCAAAAAAAATTATGCTGGACCGCACATAAATATTTTTTCAAGAAATGTAAATAAAATTAACTACAGTAAAACCTCTCTATAAGGACACGTCTAATAGTTACTTCATTCATTTTAATTCACGATAAACATAGTTTTTAAGAGTATTTTGAGAATGTCCTTGTAGAGAGGTATTACTGTATATATAGTTTTATTAAAATAAAATAACTTCTTTTTATTATAATTTTTTTATTTGAATTATAGAAATATTTATAAAATTATATCTCAAAGGGTTTTGGGCCGCACTTTAGACAAGCATGCTCTAAAGAATAAGGGAAAACAACAAACATCGGTTCCAAACTTAGCAAAGAATGCCAAAATTTTCCGATCATCGCATAAGCTATCCTTATTTCATGAGGAAAGCTAAAATGATTTACTTATAGCTAGAAAAATATATTTTCTTTCTAAAACTGTGAATAAGAGTAAATAAAATACAAAATTAAATTTTTTTTGCCAGATTTTGTAAAATCAGTGTTTCATTTACAAAACTTTTTTAAATAATTTATATAAAAAAAACTTAATGAAAATTTGTCTTTGAGAGAGCCCAGGGGGGACGCCATAGGAAGGTGGAGCGGCTAGTCAAACCCCCCCCCCCCCAGGATCAAATCCTGGTTGCGCCACTGATTATATTATATTATATTATAATTTATATATTATCTTAAAATCATTTTTCAAATATCAAAATATTCAGGTATTTGAAAAAACTATGAAACTACTTATTTTTTTTCTTGTTTTCTTTTTCATTAACAATTCAATTTTGTTTGCTTGAAGAAGAATGAAAAAAAGGACAAACCAACAGAAAGGACTTTTTCAAAGCTCTCTTGTTTACTTGAAAAGGAGAGACAATAATAAAAGAAGACCCCTGACCATTGGCAAAAGATAATACAAATGTGATATTCCAGTTCAAGAAAAAAGATATTCAAGGGTTTTTTTTAGTTGTAACCAAAGTAGAAATAAGAATTTGTGTTGAAATGTTAAAGTGAATTTAGAAAAAAAATGAAACCATGAATTTAACACAAATACATATTTTGTTATCTTCTAAAAACATGTTATTTTAACTGATCTAAATATTTTTAATTATTATAAATTATTAATTAAAATATCGAGAAAAAAAAACATTCCTGGGTTCAATCAATTAAAAATATTCTTAATTATTTAAATTTTTACAAACTTGTATTAATTTATGAGTCTAAAAGTAAGACAAATCATATAATAAATAATATGTAGATATATTATATAACTATGTATTGATTTTTACATTATAGATAAAGAATATAGGAATGAATATGGGATTGAATAAGTTGAGGAAATTATACGAGTAAAAAAATGTTTTTAACAAAATATATTATAACAACGTTTGTATTTATTGAAAATAAAACAAAATTACAAATTGTTTATTTATTATTCTTCTACATAAATATCTTTTAAAAATGTGCAATACTTATATATTTATAATATATTTAACTTTAACAATTTTTTTTTCATTTCAATACAAACATACAATGGTAATTTATTTATTTTTTTATATTAAAGTAGTAATTTCAATTATTTTATATATATATATATATATATATATATATATATATAAATATTTTTAATATAGATTAATATTATAAAATATAAATCTTAATAATTATCTTCGATAATACTTGCACAAGGTAACAATTTTTTTAAATTCTTAGGAGCATCTCGAGGATATACATTAGGTGGCAAGCCTTCTTGTATAATGTTCAATTTATGTAACCTCAAGTGCTTTTTAATTTCACTAACATCTCTTTTTACCCATGTGCCTACAAGAATTAATCTATATAATGTATTACACTGAAAAATGTATCGAAGTACTTCATCACATATATATGAACAAAACAAAGACAAAGTATTTAATTTTTTTATTTTATGGATATCCTTTAGATCACTATGATTTAATGAAAAACAGCGTTCTAATCGGAGATCTGTTAAATTTTCAAATTGATGAAGCAATTTCAAGGCATTTTTCTGGACATCATTGCAATGAAATATTTTCAAATTTGTTAATGGTAACCTTTTTTCAAGAAACACTTTAACTAGTTGCTCTGTAAATGAATGAATTTCCATAAGCATTACTTTTTTCAATTTACCTAATGGTGCCATTTCAAAATAACTCCTGAGAATTTTTTCTGGGCCACGGTATGTAATCTGTAGGTGTTCTATATTTTCTAATTTAGATAAATAAGATGGCCAGGTATTATCACCTGCAAGAAAAGCGATATCTAATTGTCTTAAATGAGAGAAGTTAACTATGGTTTTCAAATTCAATTTTGTGGATTGAATACAATAACCTCGAGCATTAGGTGACCAGTCTTCTTGTATAATGTTCAATGTATGAAACCGCAAGTGCTTTTTAATTACCCTAAAATCAATTTTTACCCTTGTGCCAAGAAGAATTAATCTATATAATGTTTTAAATTGAAAAATGTATGGAAGTACTTCATTACATATTAATTTACATCTCCACAAAGATAAAATATTTAATTTTTTTATTTTATGAATATCCTCTAGATCACTAGAAATTAATGCAGGACAGTGTTCTAATCGGAGATCTGTTAAATTTTCAAATTGATTAAGCAATTTCAAGGCATTTTTCTGGACATCATTGCAACGAAATATTTTCAAATTTGTTAATGGTAACCTTTTTTCAAGAAACACTTTAACTAGTTGCTCTGTAAATGAATGAATTTCCATAAGCATTACTTTTTTCAATTTACCTAATGGTGCAATTTCAAAAAAACTCCTGAGAATTTCTTCTGGGCCATCGTATGTAATCTGTAGGTGTTCTAAATTTTCTAATTTAGACAAATGAGATGGCCAGGTTTTATTATCCGAATCAAAAGCGATTTCTAATCGTCTTAAATTAGAAAGGTTTGCTATGGATTTCAATGGTTCAATTGTATTTATCCAAAAAAAAGGCAAATTTAATGTTTCAAGTTTGTTCATTTTCATAAATAATTTATTAATGAAAAAATCTTGATCGTTCCAATTATCTGGAATAATTAACTTTTTTAAATTTGGAAAAAAATAATTAATAGCCCATAGAAAAATATCATGTTTAATTAAATTACCACATAAAATAATTTCTTCTACCGTCTTGAAAATAGGAAAAGTTGGCGATTTACCTTCTTGGACATCACTTGATAATTTTATTAGAAGATCTCGTAATCTAGCTAATTCACTTGTGGAGCAAACTCGAAAATCAATTGTTTTTAATCTTAGCATGGATGAATGTTTTATAAACTTGATTAAAAATTCATAATTCCACTCAGTTACAACAACAGTTTCGATTAAAAAATAGAATCGTTCAAAAAACTGTTCAGCGTGGAAGGAATCCGAATGGTCGAATAATATTGGAGGTAAGGAATAAACAATTCCAGAATTGATAATCGCATCGTAATAATATGAATCTTCACTAAAAACAAGCAATTGTTGAAATGTTGAATATTTCAGAATATTACCTACTAATTCTTGCGGTAATCTCCTCATATGTTGATGTAATTCTTGATCACAACTGTAATTTACAGTTGTTTTCTTTACAGGAGTTATCTTCTGAACACAATGGTTGGTTTTTTCCATCTTTTTGGATGGCATGATTAAAAAACAAAAAATAAAATCAAAAACAAAACAAATTGGTAAGTACACTCAGTTAGCAAGCGTGCTAATGTTGACTTGGTGAGATGCAGAGAGCAAATGGTAGCTGAAGGAATTTGAGAGTGCCGTCTAAGTCGAAAAAAGGTGTGACAAAACAGGCAACCAATCAGAAGACTCCTTAAGTAAAAATAAGAGAGGGGTTCGAATCTTTTTTCTACCTACCCATACCTACCTCTTATATTATTTCAATATTTTAATTTTCTTATTTTTTAATCTCTCTTTGTAAAGATGAAATTATAACTTTCAAATGATTATTTTATATAATCATTAAAAATCAGAATTTATAATTATTAAAAAAATCAAAATTGTTCATAAAAATGTCTTTTTATTTTTCATGATGTATTCACCGTGTATATAATATATGGAGTTTTTTTTTCATTAGATTGAAGACTATTTCAATTAATAAATATTTAATCGTTTTTTGAAATTTATTTAATTATTATTTTATTAGTTGTGGTGCTTATTCAAATCTTAATTGGCAGCATGGAACACATTCGATAAGGACTGACATTTATTTCGAGGGAAACGATCAGAACATTTATTCAAACTTCTTATTTAAACTGGTTTTAATATTTTTCATTATTAACAATTATTGTACTATATTTGTCTCCCGTACCTTTTTTTTATATCTTTTTTTTATTGTATCAATATTGTATATTGTATATTGTTTTGTGTGTATTAATATTTTTTATATTTAATATTTTTTAAAAATTTTTTATTTAATTCCCAAATAAAATTAAAAATATTTATTTTAGCCCTTCAAGCCGCGAATTAAATTTTCCTATGCCAGCGCTCCGGTGGGAATTAAATGGGCGAAAAATGCACTTTCTTGCACTAGTACCTAAAATAATTAATATCTCATAAACTACTCAACATAAATTTGTGAAATTTTCAAGAGATCTCAAGGGAAAATGTTTCTTTGTATACAAAAAATTTAATCAGCTTAGCTTAGGAATGGAGTCTTTGAAGTCTCTCGAAAAAAAACAAAGTTTTTTCTTCTTTGAAAAAACATGTGTTCGAAAAAAAAACAATAAAAAAAAGTGGAAAAAAGAGAAAGTATATTGAATGTAGTTTTAAAAAATGCAAAAATTTTCAAAATTGATAGAAGAATGGCAGAGAAACGCATATTTATATTTTAGTCAATATTTGCTAATTGCATTAAAATTAATTAATTATAATTAAATTATATTACTCCCATACCTTCTAGGGATCCATTAAAATATCTATAAGAATTGTCAAAAGTCTAGCTAAGTTTAAAGTTGATGGAAAATTGATTTCAATTTATCATAAGAGCGAACAGGCAGACAGGAGGACAGATAGACGAAAGCGAAAATAATAAAAACCTTATGAAAAATCGTAATTAAATAAAAAAATAATTTATTTCAAATATTAAAATAGAAAATAAAAAATACATGGTATAAAAAAAAACTAATTTAAGCTAAATTAATAATTTTTAAAATTCATTCGCTTCTCTCCAAAATACATTTTTTTGAAGTGAAAACTTCTTTAGCGGCGTTGAGCACTTTTGCGGGATGGGGAAAAAGTATAGAACTCGCGTGAGGGAGACCGACGAAAACGACCCGACCCGACCGAGCGAGATATACGCATGCGCAATACGCCAGAATGTTAGACAGTACTACATCTGATATCGGCGATATGTGAATGGTGAATTGGTGAATGTGGTCTGTGCAGGTCAGGCCCTGGACACCGAGCCCCCTCTCGTGAAAACATGTTACGCACTTAAGGCACACCAGAGGCGCTGCTGGCACTAATTTAAATCCGAAAGTTGTTCATAAAACAACCAACAGATGCCGCACCAGGCTCATTTTTAAATTCATGAAATCCATTTGAATCATTTGAAATATTGTGAAGTGTCGTAAACATGTAAACTGATGTAAACATCTGATTGTCTAACCTAAACAATTTGAAACAATTGTAAATATTATATTATCTGACTGATCCGACACCCTCCAATTGCGATCAATATGAATAATAATAAAGTAAGTATGATTAATATAATTTTACTATTATTGAGGATTATTTTTCATTATAAAGTTATATAATATATGTACATATAAATAAATTTTTGATTTTGCAGTTTTTAGATTGTATTCATAAGAATTGTGTTACAAATTCTCTACCTGGAGAAGAACGAGGACACTTGTTCAGGTTGCCAATGAGTATAATAATAATAATAATAAGTATAATAGTCTGCTAAAATATCGTGTATGCAAACTTCATTTTAATGATTATGATTTCTACACACCTGAAAAGAAGAAATTAATTCGTTGAAGGATACCCTTGAATATAAATCAAGATGGTAGGTTTTGTGATATTTAATAATAGAATATCCAAGGTTGGGAAAACAGAGGAATATATACCTCAGTTGTATAAATTTTATAATTATTTTTTAATTTTGTTTAAAAACATGTCACAATAATAATCTATTTATTAAATAAATAGGTTACATAGAACATTATTCTTTTCATTTTAGATGTGCAATTTATATTAATACTAGCTGCTCAGAGCGCCTTCGGCGCTCTTCACACCTAGACGGGGGCTCCGCCCCCTGTACCCCCGAGTGGTACATAGTATTTGATTGAAAGTAATAAAAGGTTTTCATCCATTTTGTTTCAATCAGTATATTACATAAAACATTCATTTCTTTTTGTGTTCTTATTCAAAATCTATTTTAATTTAATCAGTAAATTAATTATATATATTATTATTATTGTATATGTTATATCTATCTATCTATGTGGCTCAAAGATACTCGAAAGTTCTTGGCCGCAACAATCACCTTTCTCCAAGTGTCCCTATCCTAAGCCCTTGTCCCATCTCTCTTACGTCCCTTCCTACGCGTCATTGGTTTTCCAAGCGGACGTTTTCCAATCGGTCTCCCCACCAATATCTTTTTTCCTCTCCCATTCTAGCCACGTGCCCTGCCTATCGCAGCTTTTTCCCTTTTATAACCCTAACTATTTCTGAAGATGCAGAGAGGCCATGCAATTTCTTGTTATGCAGTCTTCCCCATTCCCCGGTGACCTCATCTTTCTTTGGCCAATAAATGCAGGGAAGAATCCTATTCTCAAACACTCTGAATCTACTCAAATCTCCCAGGGTCATATAATGCAACAGGCAAAATAATTTTTTTATATATTCCCTTTGATAATAATTTTGAAGAGATAAGCCTCTTTATTGCAAGATAACAGGCGTTTCCCGATTGCAACCCCGATTTAAATTCTTCTCAAATATTATTATCCTTCGTGATTACATTCAATTTTTCTACATATTCAAATTCTACATTTTGTATCTTAAGATTTTGTATGTTAATACTCTTCCTCTTAAATATTTTTTCTTATCACTATTAATTTCAAACCTCCATTAATTTTTCCTCGCTATCTGCAATTGCAATTTCCTAATCTCCTATTATATTTAAGTCGTCTGGGTAACCTAACATTTTACATTTGATTTCTTCATCTTATTCTTTCTTTACTACCTTCAAGACAAATTTGAAGATCAAAATATGAAAAAGTTTATGCTGATCTATATTGAGTCATACGTATGTTTTACTAAAGTCTACAAATAATTAGTGAGCAGAAATATTGAATTCGCGGTTTTTTTCCTATTATCTGTCATAATGAAAATATCTTAATTAATGTTGATCGATTTGGCCTGAACCCGCAATGATATCTCCTAATATTTCCTCCGCCTATGGTTCTTAAGTATTGTATATGTTATAATAGTGAAATAGAGTATAATATTTCTTGATCATTACATTTTTGTATTTTATTTTCATTGCTAGATTATTATTGAATATTTTTAATTATAATGAAACTTGAGAAAATGCAAAAATAGAGACTTGAGACAATTTATAAAAATTAACGGTATAAAACTATAGATAAATGACGAATATATACATTCATTAATAGTATTAATTTAAATTAATTGATTTATTTGTTTTTTTTATTATTAAGTTCATTTATTAATTTTTTTAGATCATAGTTATTTTCCTTAAAAGAAACTTAAATTCTGTGATGCTAGGGGATTTGAAAATTATTCGTCGCAATATGAAGATTTCGCTTACAGTTTCTGTCATGTCCGACTTCCATCCAACAGTTATTTTCTGTTAAGTTTTTTGCTTCTCTTAATCATGTGATCTATATATTTAATTTTTTTTGATTCATTATAATAAAATTTAAACAAATAAAAATTTTTACTTTGTTAATTTATATAAATTTCAATATAAACTGATTGTGAGTGATACGCTTAGCCAATACTCTGAATAATTTGTGTACAAAAATATTGAATGTTCTTAGCGAGATTTGATATAATGTTGTACGATTTGTCCTAAATCTGAATTAGAAGAAAATTATAAATTGCATTAAAATGAGACCTTTTAGAATAAATTATTTAATTGAAATGATATTTAAATATAAGAATTTAAAAAAAATATTATATTCTTTGTTAGGCAATTGTTATTTAATTATGTGCAACATGATTCGACTTGCACAGAGCATCGTTATTTTTTATTAATATCACATAATAAAAATGAATCTTTTAAACATAATAAATAAAAAAGACATTTTAATAAATTTAAAAAATATACCCAATTTAAAAATGTCAAAAATTTAAAACAACTTTATATCATCATATTTTAATTTTATATATAATATATATATATATTTAGTAATTAATAATAGAGTAATTAAATTAAAATAAAAAACAAAGATAATATAATTCAGTCATTTTAATTCAGGTTAAATAATATTTTTTTTTATTATTCAATGATAAAATTTATATATTATTATATATATATTATAGAAAAGAAGAAATATTCAATTAAATAAAAAATAATTTAAGATAAAAATATGATCTAATAAATATTTTAATTAAATTGAGAACTTTTAGAATAAATTATTTAATTGAATTGATATTTGTATATTAGAATTTAAAATAAAAAGGGAAATATTATAATAATTCTTCGATTGGGAATCTCTATGATAATTCATTGTTTGAAATGATTCCGCTAGGCCGACAGTGAGCCGCGAGCTGCTCTTGAATGAACAACACGGAGAATTATATTAACTTTAAAAAATTAATTTCTGCGGTTATTGATAAGATATTAATAAAATTTATAGCCTATGTTACTCTAGAGGTATATAAGAATATTGTGATGTAATTTCAAAGAAATCGGTTCAGCCAATTCTGAGTCTATAAAATAGTAATTTTCCGGACAGACAGACAGACAGACAGACAGACAGACAGACAGACAGACAGACAGACAGACAGACAGACAGACGTGAAAAATTCTAAAGTCACTTTTGGATTCTAGAGGTCATGAAACGCGAAGATATGCAAAAATTTTTAAATTCTGAGCAATGTGCAGACAAAAACCTTTTTTTATATATATAGATATAATTGAAAAATTGTGTAATTTTTATTTAAGTGAGAAATTTAATATAATATGTTTAAAGAAAAATATGTATAAAAGATTTATTTACAAATGAGATACACATCATTATTGTTAATGATATTTTGTAATAATCTATTTTCAAATAAATATGTCACATACAACATTATTCTTTTCTTCTAGACATGCAAATTATGAAATTTTTCAGTTAAGTGAAAAATTATTTATTTGGGGATAAGACCAACATTTCAGCAATTTTCTGAAAAAAAAAAAATTTATTTCTGAAATGTCAGTTTTAGCTCTAAATAAATAATTTTTCACTTAACTGAAAAATTTCATAATTTGCATGTCTAGAAGAAAAGAAAAAAGTTGTAATAAAATTGAGAAAACGGCTCTCGACGCGTAACACGAAGTTAGGAGAAATTAATCAAATACAATACAATTTAGATAATTTTAAAAACGAGGAATATAAATTAAAATATCAAATCGAAATCAAAAATAGATTTAATAGTTTGAAGGGAATGACGAGGCGAATGAGCCGGAAGAAATATGGGACAAAATACAATCAAATATTAAAACGGCAGCTTCAAATAGTATATATAGGTTTTAAAAATAACAAAAAATATAAACCATGGTTCGATGATGAATGTTTAGAAATAATAGAGATTAGGAAAAAAAGCCAAAATACAATGGTTTAATAGCAAATGCGAAGTAGATAGATTCGAATATATTAATAGAAGGAAAATAGTGACGAAAGTCAAAAAAAAGGGAAATTTTAAAAAATAGAATATTAGAAATAGAGGAAAGTAGCCACAACAAGAATAGTAAAGATCTATACATGGGAATTAAAAATATTAAAAAGTGTTATCAGGCACAGTTAGACTTAATTAGAGATGCTAATAATAATTTAAAAACAGACGCGAGCGATATTAAAAAAAATATATGCAGGAACTATTTTGAAAATTTATTAAATTCGAATCTAGGTAATAGAACAGAAACCTTAACGGTAGACTCAGCAGAAATTAATCTCGAAGAATCTACGTTACAGGAGGTAGAAATGATAATGGGGATTTTCAAAAATAATAAAGCAGCTGGAATAGATGGGATTTCAGCAGAATTGGCATAAGGAAAAGATTCTTTTAGAATGGCAGGAGGCAGTTATTATCCCACTCTTTAAGAAGGGTAATAGAACCAACTACAATAAAACTACAGGTGAATTTCTCTTTTGACGACATCGTATAAGATTATCTCGAATATTATCTCAATGAAATTACGACCATATGCAGAGGAAATATTAGGAGAATATCAGCGGGTTCAGGCCAAACCGATCAACTGTAGACCAGATATTCTCATTAAGGCAGATATTAGAAAAAAAACGCGAATTCAATATCACTGTTCACCAAATTTTTGTAGATTTTACAAAAGCATATGACTCAATAGACAAGGAAAAACTTTTTTAAATCTTGATCTTAATGGGAATTCCAAAAACACTAGTACGTATGATTCAAATTTGTCTTGTAGGTAGTAAAGGAAGAGTAAGATGCGGGAATCAACTATAAGAAACTTTCGAAATTTGGAATGGGTTATAACAAGGAGACGCACTATCACCAATCCTATTTAATTTAGTTCTGGAGTATGTCATTAGACAAATTGGGGAAAAATCAAACGGAATAGAATTAAACAAAAAAAAAAAAATTCAAGTATTAGGTAACGCAGACGACTTAAATATAATAGGAGATTTGGCAAGTGTAATTAAAGATAGCGTAAAAAAATTAATCGAAGCAGGAAAAGAGGTGGGCTGGAAATAAATATTGCTAAGACAAAGTATTTAGTAACAGAAAGGAATAGTATTAACACACAAAGTCTTAACATACAAAATGTAAAATTTGAAAATGTAGAAAAATTTAAATACTTAGGTTCTGTAATAACGAAAGATAATAATATTCGAGAAGAGTTTAAAGCGAGGTTACAATCGGGAAGCGCCTGTTATCATGCCCTAAAGGGGCTTATCGGGTCAAAATTATTATCAAAGGGGATAAAAATGGCAGAGGATGGGGTTTGGGTCAGAATAGGGACACTTGGAGAAGTGTGGTTGCTGCGGCCAAGAACTTTCGAGTTCCGTAGAGCCACAGAGATAGATAGATAGACACACACACACACACACAGACATTTTTCTCAGCCTTAGTGAAAATGATTCAGGAACATTCAAAGGGTATAAAAACATCAAAATCTCAACATGGAAAATTTTCGTGATCGCAATACTATCTCTGGCGAGATAGTAAAAAGGTTTATATATATTTTATTTAATTAATTTTTTAACATAATTAAACATTTTAATTTTACATTATATTAACCCTAATTTGTTAAATTTAATCTAAAAATTCAATTAAATATTTAGAGAATAATTAAAATGAATTAACAATTATTTAATTTAGGTATATTAAATGTGAAATTTTCAATACAATTTTATTTTATTTTATTTATTTTTTTAATAAAAAAAGTGAGAAAAAAATTTCTCTTCAATAATAATGATAATTAGATAATTCTAGTTCTGTTTATTATTTTCAAAATCATTTTATTCTCTTAGCTATGGTCATATGGTATTTATCTTTTTTGTAATTAATCCGTTTACGATAACAGAACAAAAAATGAGAGAAAAAAAATCGTTGTTTCGAATCGAATCATGTACGATAATAGTGAATCTGATCCTTGCATGAATTCAGTCCTCTTGACAACATTTAATAATGGAGTCAAATTGGGAATTTGGATGGCGGGAGTTTTCTCCACTAGAAAATATTTTCACCCCTGAGGGGGACTCGTTAACCATCGGATTGTTACCAGACAAAACAGTTTTTTGTGATGAAAACTGTAGTCAATTTCTTCGTGAAAGTGCTGAACAATTACAACACGCCCTGAATATTCCACCTTTGATTGTTCTTGGTGTGGATTTATCTTGTTTATCAGGCAACAATGATATTATGACAAGATCCGGTGAGTATTTACAATACAAAAAAAAAATAAAATTATATTTAAATTCTATTAATTTTAATTTTACAGATTCTGCTCTTGAATTGGTTTCCCAACCTATCCATTCCAATGATAAAATTTATCATTGTACTTATAATGGATGTAATAAATCTTATGCAAAGTCATCTCATCTGAAAGCCCATTTAAGAAGACATACAGGTAAGGAATTATTTAATAATATTTTAATTATAGAATTAATTAATATTTATTAGAAGTGTTCAATATTGTATTCTTTGATAAAATATGCCAAAATTATACAGTAAACAACACGTTTATTATCAAAGGAGATCAAAATTAAAACATATAAAACAATTATTTTGCTTGTTGTGGTATATAGCTGTGAGGCATGGACTATGATCTTGGGGGACGAGAGTAGATTTAGAGTATTTGAGAATAGGATTTATGAGCAAAGATGAGGTCACCGGGGAATGGCGGAGACTGAATAACGAGGAATTGCATGATCTCTATGCATCTCCAGACATAGGGTTATAAAACCGAAAAGGATGCGATGGGCAGGTCACGTGGCTAGAATGGGAAAGGAAAGAGTGGTGAAAAATATATTGTTGGAAAGACCGATTGGGAAATGCCCAGTTGGAAGACCAAGGATGCGGTGGATGGATAATGTAGGAAGGGACATGGGAGTTGGATGGTTGTGATTCAGGATAGGGACACTTGGAGAAATGTGGTTGCTGCAACCAAGTACTTTCTAGTTTCGTAGAGCCACAGATATAGATAGATAGTAAACATCACATTTAAAACATTATTGTATGTTAATAATGAAAATCAAAGTCACCAACACAATTTAACAACAATATGCCTCAAAATAATTTCACATTCCTATTGTTAAACTATTGTTGTATTATATATAATTGCAGGTGAAAAACCGTTTGCTTGCTCCTGGCCTTCTTGTGAGTGGCGATTTTCCCGTTCGGATGAATTAGCACGCCACGGGAGATCTCATTCGGGGATACGACCATACGCCTGCTCGTTATGTGATAAAAAATTCGCCCGTTCAGATCATTTAAACAAGCATGTTAAAATTCATCGACGACAACGATGGAAAAGTGTCCAATCGACATTGGATACTAACCCTCCTTCTCCAAGAACAATCATAAAAACAACTCATTGTATAACCACCCTCTAAGAAGAAAGATTAATTGGAAACTTATTAATTTATTGATAGGTTCTCCACTTTGAGACATTCCAATGAAGAAGTTTCTAAAGAAACAAAAATATGTTTGAAATAATAAAATAATAATAAAACAAATTAATGATATAAAACGAATTGTTTGTTATTTATTTTCGATTTCAGATTAAAATATATTTTCAAATTTCTTCATTTACTAATACAGAAAGCAAAAATTATATAATTTTAAATCAACGTTATGTCTAGATTTAGATTTAGATGAAGAGAAGTTTCAAGCTATTTCACTTGGGAGGCTTTTCTCTCTCCTCTCCATTTTATTTTTATAAATTATATCAAGTGAAATCTGATTTAAGACGCACCCCTATTTTCTTCCAGGTAAAAACTTGAGCTTTAACATATTATGTATGATTATGATGAGCATTTTTTTTGAATGTAGAAATGTATAAAATATGCTCAAATAACAATTTTATGATTCAATTAAAGTGTATACATATGTTTAATGGTACATGTTTTGAGCATAAAATATATTTATAAATTTTATTTACTCGAATGGAAGCTTTTATTAAATGATAATTAAAACCCTAAGTCGAAACTATAAACAGTAAGACCCCACTTTGTTTCGCGTTTAGCGTTCTTTTATTTTAATTGTTTTGGTATGAAAACATTCCTTCCCTTCCTATCGTCGGTCGGTAATAGTACCACTTCCAGTTTTCTGATATACACCAAAAGTTGATGAATTCATTCGTACTAATGCATTAAGTAAATATACCAAATTTTATCAAGATCCGTTGAGCCGTTCAAACTGTGCACGTCTATACGGTCACACAGACGGACAGACATTATGTTAAAAATACTTTTTTCTGTTAACAAAATGCATGATTCGTGAAGATATGTAAAAATCTCAACATGTGAAATTTGGTGTGAAAACAATAACTCCTTTTCTATAGTCGGTCAAAAAAATAAAATAAAATATAGTGGAGTCCTCTGTTGGTAAAAAATAAAACATGGTAGCTAAATAGAATATCAATGGATTTATATGCAAACTTTAATCCTTTTTATCACTTAAAAAAAAATTGCATAAGAAAAGTTTCTTTGGAATTAAAAAAAGAACCCACTGCTAAAGTTTTATCCAAATCCATGTCATATTAACTCGATTTAATAATTACCCTTAATTGAACAATTCAATTTTTTAATATTAAAAATTTTGTATATGTTACATAGGGGGGGCATAAGAATTTTAGGACTAAGGTAGGACATGACATAAAAAAGGTTGGTAAACACTGTTATAGACAGACTAACCTATAGATGTTTTAAATAAAAATAGATAGAAAATTAAATTAATGTAATTTAGTAAATCGATAATAACAACTAACAAAAACTAAACTTTTTTTGTTAAAAAGTAACTAAAAAATTCAAAGAATCACTAAAAACGCAAAAACTCACTAGAAACAAAAGAATGTTACAGTTTTTTTTATCATTGACGTTTTTCGATATAATATATCGTTTTTCATTATCGATATTCTGTTCCTGCCCTTTCCTGCCAATTGTCAAAACAATTTTATAAACATCTATTAACATCGTTTACATAAATATCTATACATATATTTAAATATCAATATATTTTATATTAATATCTTTTATAATCTGTTTATTTTTTTTAAAAAAAATAATAAAATTTTCATTAACATGACAAATGATTATTGATAAGAAGATTATTTTAAATAAGATAACAAAATAATACAAAAAAAATAGAAAGTTTTAAATAATATAATTCTAATTCATCTTCAATCATGGTAATTATTAATTATAATTTGTTTTTACTTCAAAAACAAAAACAAAAATCTATTTTAATTCATTAATATTTACAGTCTCAAAATGTCAAAGTATGTGACATCGGTGATGATGTAAAAGTTGCATTAAAAAAATTTCGATTTCAAAAAAGTGAAACAAACTCAGCATTGATATGTAAGATTCATTTATACAAATTGATCGATCTATTTTAATTGTTTGATGTGTGTTTTTTTTATTTATTTATTTTGTTTTAAGTGAAAGTTGATCGAGAAAAACAATGTATACGTATTGATGAGTTGTGTGAGGTATGTTTATAATAACATTTATTATATTTTAACATTATATCAAATATTTATTTTCAATAACTATTATTCAATTAAAAAAAAATTAAAAGGGCAACAATGAAACTTAATGTTTATTTAAACAAGGTATTATAATAGGTTAATTTAAAATTGAAATGTATTCTATAAGGGAATTTTGTAAATAAAACCACTTATTGATATTTGTTATTGTAAATTTATTAAAAAAAATACAATATTTTTTTGTATGTGGTTTTATTTACAAAATTCCCTTATAAATAAAAACAGCCACCAAAGTTTTAATAATTTAAATGTGTTCTAGTTTATATTTTTAATTTCATTTCATTAATTTTATCCTAATAATATATTGTACATATAAAAAAAATTTAGAATATAATTATACCTACATTTATTTATGCATTTTAAAATTTATTAAATTAATTTCTTTGAGTCCTCAAAGAGACTCATTCTCACAACCACCAATAATATTGGATCATTTTTCAAAGAATATATATATATTATTCAAATATATTTTTTTTAGAATACAAGTCTAGAAGAGTTAAGAGAGATTTTGCCAGGCCATCAACCTCGATTTATCGTTTATAACTGTAAACTAGATCATGGTGATGGAAGAATATCCTATCCAATGTGTTTCATTTTTGTCACGCCAAGAGGTATTCTCTTTTATAATCAATTTTTAATATTAAAAATATGGAAAAAAATACAGTGAAATTTCTTCTATTGGAAAACGTTAGATTATATAAATTTTGTCTTCTTTTAATATACACTTGTATCAAACGATTCCATTATAAGGTATTTTCACTGTACTTAGTTAACTATAAAATTATTATTATTAATATAATTTAATTAAGTTGCATGATTAATATCAACTAATTTATAATTATATAATGTATAGGAAATTCTTTAATGATTTCATTTTATACCTAAACCGTTTTCATATTTGGTATTGCAAAGGGTAAATTTGTTTTTCTTTCATTGAATATGAATTATAAATTAAATTTTATCTATTTATCAAATTATATTTATTTCTAATTGGTTTAATTTTTTTTTATAATTGAAAAAAAAAATTACATATAAATATAAATATAAATATATACAATTAATTATCAAAATATATATGTGCCACTCAGAAGCCAAACAGATTAACTCCAATTTTTAAAATTTTGCTAGTAATGTAATGTAATCTGCAACATGAAGTGAATAATGAACTTGATAATCTTAATATTGCAATTCAATAAACTTTTTTCTGTAATTTAATACAAGCTTGGAACTTTGGGCTTCATTTTCTCAGTTTCTTTAAATGTGGAGTTAATCGCTTTGGCTTCTGAGTGGCACATATATTTCTGTTTCCTAATATACATACATACTTATATAAATAAATAAAAACTAAAGTTATTTATATATTTATAAAATTAAACAATTGATTGATATAAATATAATTTTTATCATAATTCTTTTTGTATTAAAAATAGTAATTCATATTTATATTTAATGATTTGTTTTAGATAGCCAAATTGAATTGCAAATCATGTATGCTGGCACAAAATTAGCTTTACAAAAAGAAGCTGATCTCACTCGTTCATTTGAAGTACGGGAATTGGATGAATTAACTGATGAATGGTTGCAAGAAAAATTAATGAAATAAATGAATATAATATTTAGTAATGGATGAGAAAAATAAACAAACGTTAACTATAATTTATTGAATTTTACTCCATTTATCAATTTGCAATTAGTAAAATAATATATTTTATAGTTTTAACATTAAAAAAAAAATAAAAAAAAGCAATTTATTATTATAATTAATCATAAAAATATAATTTATTATGTATGATGCTTTTATTGTAGTGAAAGATATTAATTATAGGGAATCACGAACAAACTTTTATTCCACGTTCTAAACATACACCAATATGTAATTCCAATTTTTTCCAAATCTAAACATTTTGTAATGCATTTATTATAAAATAAAAATGTATAAAAATTCATAATCTGAAAAATTTCATTAATTAGCGTGTATGTCAATAAGTTTGTAAATTTTTGAAAGAAAAATAGTTTTTTTTTAATGAAAAAAGCATATATTTTCTAACTTTATCCAATGTTTTTTATTCTTCGCAAATAATAAGTACACGGATTTATTGATCTCAATCGTAACATAAATAAATGATAACCAGGAACAGGGACATCAACAATATGAATTGATGAATATCTTTTAACTATTTATATTCTTTTATAATTTTACTCCTGTTATAAAATTATAATTGATTGATTTAATATATAAATGGTATAATAATTTAATATATGGTTTATTTGCTTAAAGCAATGCTTAATAATTAAGATTAAAATTAGATTTGATTAACAATATAAAATAATGACGGATAAATAACTATAATTTTATATATACGCACTATTATATTAGTCTATTAATTAACCCAGTCTCAAATTCAATATTAAAGAATTGATTTTTATAATAATAAAAAAATCACCGATAAATTGTTCAATTAAAAAAAATCTATGGGAATATAACCATGATATATATATATATATAAATTTTAAAATATTTTTCATTTTTTAAAATGAAGTAATTATTCAGAAACTTTAAAATATCATACAATTAAACTGATGAGACTACTGATTTATATGCATTTACAAATGAAATGTTAATTATAATTTTATTAGAGAAATTCCTTTTTATATATTTATTATAAATACTCTGAAATTTTTATATATTTAATTAAAAATAAAAACATTTCTTAATTTCAACAAGTTTTTTTTTAACATTTATTTTTATTATTACATTATTTATTCATAATTTTTATTGTGAAAATTAATATAAAATTTAATTAGAAATTAATAATTTTCTTTAATTAAGGAAAAAGTAAGAGAATATTTTTGTAGTATATACTTTTTGAAAATTATACATATGAACACTGATTGAAATTCAATGTTAAACATTAAAAATGAGAAGAAAAAAAAAGAATTAATTATGAGTATTAAGTTGTATTAAATAATTATTTTTAAAAATTATTAAAGATTAGAGATTAAATAAAAACGGACGGAAAAATTAGTTTATCAACTTTATATAGTTGATAAGAATTAGTGAGGGAAATGACGATGATATATATATATGTCTGTAATAAATGGCAATGATATGAAAATATCAATAAATTAATAATTATATTTAATGAAGTTGTATTATATATTTTGCTAATTTTGAAACTAAGAATTACTAGACAAAAAATATTCCAATATATGCTAAATAATTTACTAAATAGGATACTTTATTAATGAATAAATAAAAGTTTAAAGGTGTCAGACAATTTTAATAGTTTTTTAGAAGATAATCGACCCAAATAAATTATAATAGTTAAAGTTATAAACAGATTAGATTACAAAATTTCAAATTTGTATTTTTTTAAGCAATAATATGAAAAAAAACAAAACTTATATTAACTTATTAATTTATGAATATATTATACATAGATATATGGATCAATATAAAAAAAAGATATTTTATGAATCATTTCTATAAATAATTTATAAAGATTTGTGAAGTCTTGAACTAAATCATTTATGCATTGGTTCCACTTATTAATTTGTAGTCGTTGAAATATGTAAGTGTTTATACATTCAAAATTGACAATGTCCATTTGTTGAAGATTTTGAAAATTCAGGTTGAAATAAGAGAATATATCATTCTAAAAATAAGACATAAATGAATAAAATAAATTCTAAATAATATTATATTAAATAAAAATCTAATTGTGTTCTGCTTGAAACATTTTAACTAATAATAATAATAATAATTGAAAGAATTGTTTTTATTTTTTAATTTGTTATTGTATTTGCAGTTGGCATAGATATATTTCACATTTATTCTAAAGTTAAATGTACAAAAATTTAAAAAAAAAATTATAAAAAAATAAATAATTAATTCAATTACAAAAATTGATTATTATTGACATAGATAAACGAATAGAATGCTCCATAAATTATATTAATTATTAGCAAGATGACATTTTAAGTCAGCATAATGGTTATAATTAATTGAATAAATTCTCTTATTAATTTAGAAAAATTTGTATATGAATAATGGCTGTCAATGAACAAATGTCATAAGAGAAATGTTATTTAAATTAAATTTATAATAAATGGTATATAATTACCCATAAAGATAGTAAAAAAATGAAAGTAAGTAAAATGCCAATTTTATCCAACCTTCTCGTTGACATTTACTTAAAACATCAGCATTCATTATACTGGTCGGATCATAAAGCCCTGGTCCTGTCATTACTGGTCTCGTACGGTATCTTAAATTTAAGAAAAGTTATATATATATATACACATATATATATATAAATCTACTTTTATCACCTGTTAATATGATACGCAATTAAGGGGATATTTATACACAGGGAAAACCATTCCCCTGATGCTATAAAAAGAAGATTGAAGAGTGTGTGAAGTATATATTCTGGCAAAACCAACTGAAAAATAAAATCAAAAACTCGAATGATCCATTTCACATAAAATAACATTCAAATTGATTACCGGATTTAAGCTGTTACATTGATCAATTGGATTTTTATAATCTGTTTTTAATTCATCGATTGCAATGACCTTTTAAAAAAAATTATTTGATTAACCTTAAAAATTAGTGATTGTCTTATATTTTTTCATTGAATTCAAATTCTTACTTACATGAAAAATTGAAAAAAATATAAGGAAAGCGTCAATTATTAGAGCAATAATATACGAAAATGCTGGAAAATTAAAGGCCATGATTCTTAAATTTTATATTTTTTATATTTATCGTAAAACTAACTACTAAAGTTTTTTAAATATTAGCAGAACGTTTTTTGATTCATGAAAAGACAATAAAGCAATTCATTTGTAACCCTTTAGAGGGGGTTACTGATCCTATAATATTGCAAGTATGAGTATAAAAAAAATATGAGAATTGACTTGATTGACTTCAACTAGGAAAACAAAAATAAAAAATAGACATTAAATGTTAATGTAAAAAAAAATCATTAAGAATTAAATGCAAATTGTTAATTAAATTATTTTTTTAAATCGAGCACAAATAATTAGTAACAGGATAAAATATTTAAATTATCATTTATTTATAAAAATCGTGAGAAAATAAATTATAATTCTCATCTGACTAGTAATTAAATAATACATATATATATATATATATATATATATATACAATTTATGAACAATTTGAACTTAATAAAATATTTATGATAAACAAAACAATTATTAATTTTATTATTAACATTTAAATAAAATTTGAAAAGACAAATTTTCTAAGTTCAAATTATGATATTATAGATAGAATATAGAATCTAATTTCACCCATTAGTTATTAAATATAAACAGATTATTACTTTTATTATTATCTATATTAAAAATATATAAACAAAATAATACAATTATTATATTTAAACATTATGAACAAGGTTAATAAATATTGGGACCCATGTGAGCAATAATTTTATATTTTATACAATTTCTTTAAAATTTTAAAATATTCCTTAGTATAAATGTTTAAAAATATTAAATAAATATATTTTATAAAGATTTAATTAAACATTCATATTTGAAAGAAATAATTTTGAAAAAAGAATTTTTGAAGATTTGAATAATTCATAAAAATAAATAAAAAAATATAAATTAATATTTTTCGAATAATTTAAGGATTTAATCCTTTTACTATAACCCTATACGTCATTTCAGATAATTAATTATATAATCTTCTTATCATTAAAATAATGAATTGCCTAATCATTTCATAATAAAATACATAACTGAGTTATAATATATATATAATTTATTCAATCTTAATTCATTAAATAGCAAAATGAATTTTAAACATTTAGGACATTATTTATTTAAAAGGTATTTCAAAGTGTTTTCCAGTAAAAAATGTATTTAATATAATTGATTTCATTATAATTAAGTTTTTTTTCTTTATATAGAACTCATTTCAATGTATATCCAAGACTATTTTCTTCAGGTAATATTAATAAAATTCTCATTGCCAATCGAGGAGAAATAGCATGTCGAATAATGAAAACAGCCAAAAAAATGGGAATTAAAACAGTTGCTGTCTATTCTGATGCTGATATTAATTCTTTACATGTTTCTTTGGTAAAATATTTCTATATTCTTATATATATATAAATCAATTATTAACAAAAATAAACAAAAATGTATATGAAGAATTGTAAATTTTGTGATCATAAATATTAAATTCAAAAATGTATTAATATACAATTTTATTTTGTTTTTTTTTCTTATTTATATTTAAGTATTTATTTAAATTCAATTTCATAACATTTTTTTCAATGAGTATAAATAAGGAATAAAATAGTTTTAATTTTTTATTTAAGGCAGATGAAGCTTATTATATTGGACAACCACAATCGCAGGAAAGTTATTTAAGAGGTGATAAAATATTAAATATAGCTTTACAATCCAAATCGGATGCCATTCATCCCGGTTATGGATTTTTATCAGAAAATTTTGAATTTGCATCATTATGTACTGATAATAAAGTAGTTTTTATTGGCCCACCTGCTTCTGCCATAAAGGATATGGGAATTAAAAGGTAACCAAATATTATAACTTAATAAACTTCAAGGAATAAATTTTATGATTTTATCTATTTCTAGTACTTCAAAAGAAATCATGTCTAATGCTGGAGTGCCTGTCATTCCAGGGTATCATGGAACAGATCAATCATTGAATGTTTTAACAGAAGAAGCTAAAAAGATTGGCTTCCCAATTATGATAAAAGCTGTACGAGGTGGTGGAGGAAAGGTGACAATTGGTGAAATTTACATTTATACTAATATAATCTAATAATATTATTTTCTTAATTAAATTGAATTAAAATATTTATTATGTTAGACATAATTTTGGATGCATATCAATTGAATTTTTTCTTTTTTTTTGATTTGGAAGGGTTTAAAATTTATCTTTCCTAAAAAAAGTACAATTTGGATTATTGTATTAATTTTTATTTTTAAATCAAATAAATTATAAATATATAAGATATTTATTACAGAATTCAACACCTAAAGTTTTTTTATTTTTAATAAAAAATTTAAAAGTATATTTTTTTATATCAAATGGGAGAAGATACCCTATGTAATATAATAAATATTAGTACCATAGGGTTATCTAATTCTAATTTTTAGAGGATGTATATTATTATTATACACACAATTAAATTAAATATATTTATTTTATATAATTATTATATATTATTTGATAATTAAAATATTTAATATGTTTTTTAGGGTATGCGAATTGCAATGAAAGAGGATGAATTTTTAGCACAATTAGAATCCGCCAAAAGAGAGGCGATTACATCCTTTGGAGATGATGCAATGTTACTTGAAAGATTTGTAGCCAAACCCCGACATGTTGAAGTGCAAGTATTTGGTGATAAACATGGAAATTATGTTTATTTATTTGAAAGAGATTGTAGTGTTCAAAGAAGACATCAAAAAATTATTGAAGAAGCTCCAGCTGTAAGAATTTTATAAGGTTGATTTATTTTTTTTGTTTTAAATTTATTTACATTTTTATAATTTCAGCCTGGTTTAACTGAAGAAGTTCGTAAAGGTTTAGGAGAGGCTGCAGTACGCGCTGCGAAAGCTGTAGGTTATGTGGGTGCTGGAACCGTAGAATTTATTTATGAACCGGTGACACAAAAATATTATTTTATGGAAATGAACACACGTCTCCAAGTAGAGCATCCAATAACCGAAATGATCACTGGAGTTGATCTTGTAGAATGGCAAATAAAAGTAATGAAAATTTAATATATTATTATTATTATTATATATTAATTGATAAAATAAATTAAAAATAAGTTGATAAACATATACGAGGGCAATTTACAAAGTATGTTAAGTTTTGGAATTAAGACAACACTAGTACAGGAAATGTTTTTTATTATATACATTTGAAAGAGCAACTAAAATACTATTTTTCTACATAATCACCAAAAAAGTTGAGACATTTATCGTAGAAATGGGATTTCTATGAGGAAGGAATTTCGAAGCTCGTTCATCTCTAAGATAAATGTTTCAATTTTTTGGCGATTATGTAGAAAAATAGTATTTTAGTTGCTTTCAAATGTATATAATAAAAAACATTTTCCTGTACTAGTTTTGTCTTAATTCCAAAACGTAACCTACTTTGTGAATTGCCCTCGTAACTGTTCTTATGATATTTTTTATTGTTTTAATAAGATTCTAATTTTAATCAAATATTTTCAGGTAGCTCAAAATGAAAAAATTCCACTATCACAAGATCAATTAAAAATCAATGGACATTCATTTGAAGCTCGAATATATGCAGAAAATCCTGATGATGGTTTTTTACCAGGTGCTGGCCCTCTTACATATTTAAATCCTCCTAATTCGAAAGTGGATGTTCGTGTTGAGACTGGTGTTCGTCAAGGAGACGAAGTATCTGTCTATTATGATCCAATGATTGCTAAATTAGTGGTTTGGGATGAAAATAGAAAAAATGCTCTTAATAAATTAAAAACAAATTTATCAGATTACAATGTAAGTAATAAACACATTTTCTATTATTAATTTAAATGTTAATTTAAAAATTGACCCTTCTAATATTATTTTATTAATTAATTAATTTTTTGAAGATTGCTGGCTTGGATACAAATATTGAATTTCTAATGAATTTAAGTCAACATAATGAATTTATTAATGCAAATGTTCATACGGATTTTATTGAACAACATAAATCAGAATTATTAGATAATAAAAAAGTTGATCCTGACGTCATTTTGCAGGTATATATTATTCTTGAAATAATTATTCATAATTATTGAAAATATATGGTTTTGCGACCAAGAACTTTCGAATAAATAAATATAGAAAAATAATATAACAAAGAATTCCTGAAAATCATCAACTAACTACCAGTAAATTGAATTTATATTTAATCTGTACATTTTTAGAATTCAATTAATGATAAATATTAATTAATATTCAGGCGATTCTTGGACTTTTACTAAAAGAAGAAAAAGAAGCAACTCTACTTCCCAATTCTTTATACAAATCTACAAACTGGAGACTGAATCATTATCTAAGAAGAACATTAAATTTAACAATTAACAATCAAAGTAATATTCTCAAATTTATATATATATATTGATCAAATGAAAAACAAATGATTAAATATATTATTAACAGAATTTAAGGTGTCTGCAATTTCATATTCGCCAAGTGTCTATGAGATAACAATTGATGATAAGAATACATCACCAATCATGATTTCTGGTTCTTTAATGTTAAATGGAAATATTTTAAACCTTCATACAAAATTCGATAAGGAACAAAAAAAAGCTCGAATTTATTTTGATGAAAATAAAGTGCATCTATTTACACAGGTGAAAGTTTTATTAAGTCGATTTTATTTTGGTTTATCATCAGGAAAAGATAAAGTTTTTATAATAATTTTTTTTTCCTAGGATGGATGTTATAAAATTCAATTTGATGGTAGGTTTCATGATGCTAATATCTCTACTATTGGTGAAAGTGCTGGAGATTCTGTGCCAAAATCACCAATGCCTGGAATTATTAATAAAGTATATGTTAAGCCAGGAGATAAAGTTAAAAAGGGGGATCCACTTCTTGTGATAATTGCTATGAAAATGGAGGTAATTTTTTTATTGAATAAAAAAAAGTTTTTAAAAATTAAAACACAAAATTATTTTAAAATATATTATTATATTTACACAAATATTCAAATAGGTATTAATGATAATAAACACCCATTTATACTCTGCTACTATCTATTGCAATGTTGTTATTGTTTTTACGTCAATTAAATATAATAAACATTTTTATATTTATTAATTATGTTTCAAAAAATTAATATAGATTGTATTTTTGTTTTAGCATGTCATTAAAGCAAATCAAGATGGGGAAGTAGAACAAGTTTATTTCACCGAAGGTCAAAATGTTGACAAAAATACTATTCTCATTAAATTAATTTAAATATATATCTCAAAATTTACAAAGAAATATTGTTACCTTTTCTGTTATTATAGAGATTGAGAGAGTAATTCGGATAATCTTATAACATATAAATTTTAAATATGTATATATATATAAATTATCTTTTCTCTTTATTTTCCTAATGTCAAAATAAATTTTACGATTCTATTATACTTATATAATATATATAATTTATATATTATATATATGTGTATATTGGTTGATAACTATTTTTCAAAATAAATATATTTTTAAATAGCTGTTGAAGTTTCAAGCCAGGTTATTTGTGCATCTTGCCATCTGAAAATGATAAAATTTATATATTATATATATTAATTGTTATTGAATATAATATTATAACTATTTTGTATTATTTTAAATTTTAAAAGAATCTCTTTTTATAAATATATATATATAAATATATAAATGTTTTACTTTAAAAGAAAATGTGTTTTTATTTTTTTCGCTTAAATTATTTTTAAATTATTTACTGATTTATTTTTTCAGAAATTTTTTTAATAAGATATTTTATTTAAATCAAAGACAAAAAATAAACCAAAATTTAGATTTTCTTCCATAAATAAAAAAAAAAAAATAATTAAATAAAACAAAGTAGACAAAAATATTTCAATTAATTTAATATTTATATTTTATATTAATGAATAAATTTAGAATAAATAAAAAATATACTTTTATAAAGAATTATATTAAAGTTATTTTTTATTTATTATTTTTTTTAATTTAAATAGAAATTTAATTTCATTAAATATTTATCTGTAAAAATATGTGATATTTTTCATTTCTTAGTCAAAAGCATTATTTAAATTTTCAAATATATTCAATTTTACAAAATCCGTATAATTAAATTAATTTTTAAAAAAATTATATATTATGAATAATCTATTAAGATTTAACGGATTTAATTAATAATAATTAAAAGTTTCTAAAATTATAATCTATAATCAAATTTTTATAAAGAATATTTGTGATGGTAAAATTCTATAATTGGTTAATTCAGTAGTAAAAATAAGTGATATTTTTCATATATTTCATTCAAATTTCAATCAAAAGTCAATTTCTCATAATAAAAGAAATTTTTTTTACTAATAAATCATTCAATTACTTGGTATGAATAAGTTTCTCTAAACAATTTGAAATAGACTCTTCTCTTATATTCCTGTTGCTTGTACCAGGTTCATTCTGGTCTGGTTCTGCAAATCTTGTATCAACACTTAAAAGATTATAAGTACCTCCACATGTGTAATGATGTAATTCAAATCTAAAAACAAATGATTTATTATTAATTGGTATTTATAAATTGATATTGATTTAATATTTCTTTTAATGATAGAAATGAAATACCTTCTTTCGGCATGATAATTCCGTAAAAGTTCTTTGTTTGTATTAAATAAGACACCATAATGACTGTTACAACTGATCACCCAAATGGGCACGGATGGTGTTTTGAGTCTTGACCCAGGGATTCTCGATTCATCTGCAAAGTTTTCAAATGCATCATCCCATAACAAGAAACCCACTTCACTTCTTGAAAGAATGCCAAAATGAGGAACCGCCTGTAATAAAAAAGAACAAATTTAAAAAGAAACAGAAGGAATTTAAGGAAATGTAATTGCAGTCTACATAATGATCTTCATCTCCAACATAAATAATTCCATTATGAAGAAAACAAGTAGCTCGTCCGCTAAGTAGTAACATAACTACAGCCATAGAACCTTCTTCAGCAGCTGAAATCAAACTAAAGCTCTTCTCAGGCTCCAAATCGGATTGAAGTCTAGAAAAAAAATGTCCAAATGAAATATATATATATATATATATTCATATATATATAGAAATTTGAAATACTTAGAAAGACCGCGAGTGAACACGGCACTATATAATAAAATCAAACAACCAAATCCGGACTCATCCTGGAACTAAAAAAACTCATTAATAAATTATTAGTTATTTCAATCTCATATCTACGTACATGATAAGCCAATGAAACAAGACGATTCAAAATAAAATAAAATAAAAACATTCATTATTTGATATATTCTATTTTTCTTTATTATTAAATTTATTGATATAAACGTCAGTGATGTATTGGTAAAATGAGAAGTAAGGGAACGCATAGTGGGAGCAAAAAGTCATATTTTCAACAAACTATTTTTTTCCATATAAGTATTTATTTTTCCCCCGCGTTCCCCTCCCAATACACCACTGATAAACGTGAACTACTTGAATGGGAATTTTATGTATGACCTCAACAAATGGTCATTTATTTCGTCTACTTTCATTGACTTACTCTGTATATTTTGATATACTATATATATATTTATTACCTGGGCAATGGCACGTTTAATAGCAAATTGTAGATCTTCTAAAGTTGTATATTCATAAAGATTCAACTAATAGTTTATAAAAAAAAAGAAAAAAAGTGTAAATTATATTTATTTAAAAACAAGAAATATTTATTTCATTACTTTAAAATAGAAAAATAAAAGAAAATAAGAGAGTAAAAAATATTGAGCATTTTAGGAGGACGTAAACCTGACACAATGAATGTAATCCTCATAAAGTTTAGTCCTTGCCTAGCTGTGCCCCGGCAAATTCGGCTCTATGATATTAATGTGAAAATGAATAAGAATAAAGTAGAGTGATCAATGAGTCGTATTACTTTAGTTCTTATTATACCCTTAGTCCCACAATAATAATAATGATTTTCACTTTATCTGTTTGTTGTAAGAGGCAATTTTAAGATGTATGCCATCACAGTGATCATATATAATTAAAAATTAACCATATATTTTAATTATTTACTTTTTCAGTACATCCATCTGGTATATAATCTTGGTTTATTGATATATAAGAAACACTTCCAGGTAAAACTAAACAAACCAGACGTTTTTCTCCGATATTCCATAAAATATCTGCTAAAGCCATCCATAAGGCTTCCGTTTGTCTCTGTTCATTTGGCATTAATAATCTGTAAACAAGAATTGTTTTTGAAAAATTAATATAATATAAATGAAAATAAAATTAAAAAAATTATTTTAATTAAAAGTATGACCTCATGGGATGCTCTTCCCTTCGTCCACCTTTCATCTCCTGGAAGAGGAGTTGTCGGATAATATGAGCCTGAACTACGGTGAGAAGTCCACGGGTCGTGTTTCGTTGGGATTTAATCCCGTAGGCAAGCGGTGTGTTCTGATCTCGCATGACCATTCCTGCACGGAGCCATTCGCCTCGTGGAAGAAGGTTCGATGTCCCGAAGACAAGTTGACGAACTTCCTGATGGGAATGAATAAAAATAATTGCTAATGAAATTTAAAATAAAAAAAAAAAAAATTAAAATAAAATATTATGAAATATTTATATGAATCATCTCCTTTTTGATCGAATATTGATCGATGATTGGAATTACAAATATAAAACAAAATTTCAGTGTCGGTGATGATTTCAAAGAATATACATTTTAATTTATTTATGCCAATACAAGAATGGTATTCCAAGTGACCTGACTATCAGAATTGGTTTCAATTTCACTTATAGAAAAAAATAAGTTGATCTGTGGCCAGGCGCAGAACCGACCGACGGTTTGAAATAAATTAATTTCCAGCTACATAAACAATTTCAAATATTTTAAATGTATCTATTAATGCAATAAAAAACAGATATGGATAGAACATAAATATTTTTAATTTAATTTTATTTATAATATATTATATAAGTAGGAGCTGGATGTGACGCCATGAAGGGCTGGGTGACGTCATATACTTTTAAATTAAGAAAAAACTAATAAATATGATTTTCCCGAGGATAAAACCAATACAAAGTGCATGATTCGTGGAGATATGTAAAATTCTCTTCATGTGAAATTTGGTGTGAAAATAACCCTTCCCTTCCTATCGTCGGTCGGTAATACTACTACTTCCGGTTTCCGGATATACACCAAAAGTTGATCCATTCATCATACTGATGCATTAAGTAAATATACCAAATTTCATCAAAATCCGTTGAGCCGTTCAAGCTGTGAACATCTATACGGACGGACGGACGGACAGACATCATGCTAAAAATACTTTTTTCTGTTAAGAAAATGCATGATTCGTGGAGATATGTAAAAATCTCCACAGGTGAAATTTGGTATGAAAACAATACCTCACTATCGACGGTCGGTAAAAAATGGTCTCAGATGGTAGGAAAACTGAGAATCAGGAATACTTCTTGATTGGGGTTATTTAATTCTACAAATTCACATACGTTACAAGACGAAATTGATTTAAACGAACATCATTGATCTTAAAATGAAATTCCAAATAATAAGGAAAATTTCTAAAAAAATTTTAATTAAAACTTAAAAATTAAACTCAAAGTTTAAATTTAATAATTCTTCTCTATTTTTTTTAAGTTTAATTAATTATTATTATATTTTTTTTTATTTTAGTTAAATTATCAATTATAAATTTACATCTAGTTTTTTTTATAATTATCTAATTATAATTTTTAATATATATATAATATATTTTTATTAATGTTTTTAATATATATTTAATTATTGGACTCTTAATAAGTTTGTCTTTTTTATTAAAAATCAAATATTCAGTCATCCATCTATTTTATTAGTAAGTCTAAACCAGCACTCTCAACCAAAACTCTCAATTAAATTTAAATTAAAGACCAATGATTGAAGGGAGAGAAAAAAATTTTCTTTATACGAGGGCAGGTCAATAAGTCCGTGACTTTTTGAATGAAACACAGGTTTTTGCAAAATTAAAATTAGTTTATTTTTTTAACGTAGTTTCCTTTGAGCTCTATACTCTTCGTCCAACGTTTCTCCGATTTTTTTATCCCTTCCAAAAAATAAGATTTGTCGAGGACATCAAAATAGGTATTTGTTTGTGAGATGATTTCATTGTTGGAGTCAAATCTCTTTCCACTGAGCCATTTCTTCAGGTTTGGATACAAGAAATAGTCATTCGGGGCTAATTCCGGAGAATAGGGCGAATGAGGAAGTAATTCATATTCCTTCTTCTTCTCCCTTTAGGAGTTTGACTATCATCATGACTAGGATAGCCTTAGAAGCTGCCCAGCCATGATAATTTTTCTTGGGAATGTTAATGCGGTGGTTTCCCGTTGCCTTCCGCATGTATAGAACCAGGAACTGACACTTCCTGGAGCCGGAGGCAGCTGATGTTAAATTGAATTTTATTAGAAAAATTTGTTCTTAGTTGGAATCGAACGCCGACTTCTTGTGTAGAAAATTGCTACGCTACACTCTCGGCTAGCTGCCTCCTATATATTCACATATCCCAATTCATGAATTTTCATCGAAATTACGAGGTAGTCTGCTATCAATGAATGCCAAACAAAAAACAAAAGACCCAGCTGGTTCCAATTTCGATAGGAGTCCGCTAATAGTTTCCTGCTGACAAGAGCAGTGTTGCCATTTCATTTAAGAGACAGGAAATTCAAAAAGTCACGGACTTATTGACCTACCCTCGTAACATGAATATATAATTTATTTATTGTATAACAATCTTTAGTGATGGAGAACTTAAAATCAAGACTGCCCCTCCTTAAAACCTCTTCCACCTTGTTATTGAAATTTATAAAAAGAACAAAAAAAAAACTAAAAACCTAAAGATAATTTAACATAACGGTGTATATCAATCACATTTGCCTCATTACTAAATGAAAACTGAAATAAATCAATGATTTACTCACAACGGCTTCATCGGCGGTGATCGGTCTTCCGTTGACGATTCTCAGGTCGGAGCTGCCTCGTAGGTGTCGCGGGTACATAACCCGTTCTGCAGGGATACCAGGTCCAGCGACGAAATTAGACTCGCATCTGACGGGATAGGTTCACCTTCTCTTTATTGTACGCTACGTTCTGACGGAATTTCACCCTTTATACATTTCCATCCTCTTTATATAACACCCCCATTATATGAAAATAACCGATCAGGTAATAATAATAATAATAATAATAAAAAATACTCTTCCATCACTCTCGAAATTTCAAAGTTTTGAAAATAATTTATTATTCGGATTAATTATAAAACGAATTATACGTGCTAGACTCTCTAATAAGCAATTCTAATTCTAGCTTAAACTGTCAGAGGAGAAACACGAACCCATCAACTGTCACGAATATCATAGATGAGATTAATATTACTACAATAACTACTATAACTACTATACTTTTTTTAACACCACCTTAATCACTAATTAAAACGGATAGGCGTTAAATAGAGCGAAAACATAAAAAAAAAATAATAATAAATACATTTTTCTTTTTTTTTTTTTTACTTTTTCTTTTTTATTTTGTTATATTAAAATAAATATAAAAAATAATTGTACTCACCTGTATCTTTAATATTACGACGAGTATTACGCGATTGTCCATTATCGGTAACAATTTTATGCCCAAAAATAACTTTCGGTTTATTTGGACTTTCATTAGCCTCAGCCATGATTAGATTTTTTTTATAAATAATGGATAGCAATTTTGCAGTGGCCTATTCATTGCTGGATTAAGTAGTATAATCCATCGAGTCGTGCGTGGTACTGAAGGGCAACCGTCCGGTGCACTTCCATTTATTGCCAGGTGTGCAAAGGTGGGTGGGTGGGAGAAAGAAAGGGGAGGGAGTGGGTGTTGAAGCTGTTGCTCAGGTAACATCTATTCATAACCCCCACTTGAGAAAATATTTAATTGAATTTAACTGTAGCCAGTCTTTAAGAAAGATCTATTCTATTATTTTTTGTTAAAATTAAAATGAAACTTAAAAAGCATGTTAAAGTTTTTATAGATAAGATAAATATTTGACTGAGACAAGTGATAGACACTTTGAAATTAGTTTGCTCTTGTGATTTTTATTTTTTTAAACAATTTTGATTAAATTTTATAAAAGTCCTTTAGAAGAAGTTTTATTGCATCCCTATATTATTATTTTTACTATCTCTGACAAGTTTCTCAAAAGGGTGTGTGTGTGGGGGGGGGGGGGGGCATTATCATTTAACTAAAATATGATGTTTCAACTAAATTTATGAAACTCAAATATCAAAAAAAAAAAAAAAAAAAAAATTAAAATTAAAATAGTTTCATTTTAAAATGTGAAAATAAATCTTTTAAAAAACAATAAGTAATTAGAAGTTATTATAATTTAAATTTTAAAATAAATTAAAAATACAGATTGATTACTTTTATGGATGAAGATTGTATTTTTTTGTAATTTTTCAATCAATCATTTATTTGTTATATATAAGGCACCCAATTTTTACTATCTCGCCAAATTTTCGATGTCGAGATTTTGATGTTTCTATACGTTTGAAGGCTCCCGAGTCATTTTCACTAAGGTTGAGAAAAATGTATGTGTGTGTGTGTGAGTGTATGTCGACAAGAAAAAACTGTTTGAGCTAGAATAATGAAATTTGGTACAAGGGCATTATTCAAAATTCGTAGTTTTCTATCAACTTTTGAGAAATGTAGTTCAGAAGAGGACCATTACCTACCACGTTTTCATTTTTTTCCTCTAAACTGACCGTAAAAATAAAGATATATGTTTCTAAGTTTTTCAAAATTGTATAAAACTGCTATATATAGAATTTCAGCATGATTGAAAATACCGGAATAAATTTTTTAAATTTTGACTTAAAAATTGAAGGTAAAGGTTTTAAATTGAAATTTTCTAAATATAAAAAATTAAATTTAATTTAAATATAATATATGTTAATTAACCCAATTCAAATTTGCGAGATAGTTGAGTGGAGACACTCCAGATTTTTTTAATTTATATTGAATTAAAAATAACTTATATTATAGAATTAATATCTCAATCATCATTATTGGTAAATTTTAATAAAAATAATAAATAATAAAAATAATAATGGGGACATTAATAATTCGTTAGCATTAACATTCAGCAAGCAGGACAAACCAAGATCAAGTTATTTTCTAATAATTAATAACTACTCTCGGCTCTAGAAATTGACAATTCTTGGTTCTAGATGCAGAGTGACTTCAGAACAAGCAACAAACCGTGACCCGCGAGAAGAACAATCCAAATTATTGATAGATCAGATGAAATAACGTAAAACAAGATCTAAGATGTATAAGAGAAGATGAGCGATGAAAGGTCATACCAGAGATGGAAATAAAAAGAAGAAACAAGGAAGACCGTCAAAAAACGAAAAAAAAAAAAAAATGAAAATATTCTTGCAAACCAGCAAAGAAATATGGATAAACTTTTAAGTGATCTTCAAGGGTTTATTCGCATAATAATAATAATAATAATAATAACAATAAAAATAAAAATATTCTAATAAATTACGTTGGTTTAATTCTAGTTACCATAATAAAAAGAAGAAACAAGGAAGACCGTCAAAAAACGAAAAAAAAAAAAATGAAAATATTCTTGCAAACCAGCAAAGAAATATGGATAAACTTTTAAGTGATCTTCAAGGTTTTATTCGCATAATAATAATAATAATAATAACAATAAAAATAAAAATATTCTAATAAATTACTTTTAAGTGATCTTCAAGGGTTTATTCGCATAATAATAATAATAATAATAACAATAAAAATAAAAATATTCTAATAAATTACGTTGGTTTAATTTATTTCTAGTTACCATAACTAAAAATCAAACTATTATTATTATATTTTATTAATTTTATAATTAATTGAAAATTTATTAATTTCTTATTTTATTAAATGTGTTACAAATAAAAATGTATTCGAATTTATTTAACTATTACGTTCGAGATGTCTATTTTCAATAAAAAATTAACGAAATTTTAATTTTTGAAATGGAGAATTTAGTAAGAGAGGTTGTATACATCACAGGGGCAAAGAAAATGAGTGAAAATAAAAAAAAAACTAATTATGTAAATTCAATTATATATATGTCTTTATATTTAATGTTTTAATTAATAAAAATAAAAGTAAAATTCCATATTCAATTTAAATTGATAAAATAGAATAATAATACTAATAAAAACGTTATCAAATACCTATTAGAAACGTTGAGAAATGTAATTATTGTAGTTGGTGTCTTTGAGAAATTGTTGATAGTTTTATTAAGTAGTTCAGGTTGACGAACTTTCAAAATATATGATACTATCTTCGTACGAAAATGGACGAACTTCTTTTTTATTCTTGCATTTTCCCGTTGGGCGGAATCTGTAAAACATTGTTTTTATTTTATTATTATTATTATTTTTTAAATAAAAATTTAAAAATTTATTTAGACTTCAATACAGAAAACATTTATATTTATTTATTTATTTTTTAATGTGATAATAATAATTGTCTATTTATTTTAAATGGCGGCATGAGCCACCGGCGGTACATGGCGGTGAGAACGTGTTAATGTGCATAATAATAATAATAATAATAATTGTTAATTAAAATAAAATGTTAATTGAATTTTAGATTTAGATAGATTGGCGGTTAATTGTTTCTTGTTTGTGTTGTCACTACAATTTTAATGATTTTCTAAATAAATCCGAAAAGCTGTTAAATCATCATCTTGACTATTAAAGTTTCAATAATAATAAATTAACTGTTTTCTTTTGAATGGGACCGTTGCGTATGGGGTGAAAGTGGGGGAGTGGAAGGGTAAATTTGCACCTGTTTGTTTTAGGGGATGGTATGGTAGGTCTGGCAAGTGTCTGCAATCGCTTGTTTCTCAGCTCCTTCTTTGTGTCCGGATCGATGGTTCGAAATTGGCTGAGACCCTCCTTTTTTCGCTGACAGCTGACGAATGGTTTCGAGGTGTTGTTTTGTTTACCTCGACAAAAGCGAGCTGCTTAACACGAGGATCTCTGCCATTCACGGAATCGAATCAATCCATTTTCTTGAATGACAATGGAGACAATCCATTGGCGAATGAAAGAAGGGCAAAGGACATGGGGGTAGGTGGGGGGGGGGGGAGTGGAAAGGGACGAGACTCAGTCAAGTGCCTGAGATAAAGATCCCAATTTCTGATTGAATTAATTCTATTAATTCGAATGCTATTATAAAAAAGAATTCATTTTTCAATCAAATTCGATTAATTCAATTTATTTATTAATAAAAATAAATAAATCCTTTGATTATTTTATAATATTGAAACTTTGTTTGAAATGTAAGATATTCATTAACTTATTTAAAAGAAAAAAAACAATACATTTTATATATATAATTAAAATATAAAACTCTAATATTTTGAGAATAAGTATAATTTTTTTTTATTTTTTTAAGAAAAGTATTCATCAATTTCCAAACATTTTTTAAGAGTATAACTATTATATAATAAATGATCAATATATTTAAATTAATTATTTTTTCATTAAATAATAAAAATAAATATTTAATACAATGGTTTCCAACCTGTATGTACCGGCGCCCCCCTTTTTATAAAATTAATTCTTGCGCCTCCCTTAATTTTTGTAATAATCTAATTTCATAAATACTCACATAATATAGTAATTTATTTAATGGGCTACAAAATAACACATAAACATTACAATAAATAAAATAAATTATAATATAAATAATAATTTAATGAAATTGTGAGATGATTATTTTCAATAAAAGCTTTTCTTCTCTCTTTTAAAAAGACAATAATAAAATAATGGCAATTTTTCAAATAAACGCATTTTCATGGATTTGGATAATACTTTACCAGTGAGTACTTTTGCAATTCCAAATAAATATTTTTTATGAAATTTTTTCGGGCTTCTTCTAGTTTACGAGATAAAAATTATTAAAATTTGCATATAAATCCATTGATATTCTATTTAGCTAGCATGTTTTATCCGTTTGACTACCAGAGGGCGCACTAATTTTCAGTTTTTATTTTTGAAAATTAAAAAATTAATTAAATGATTTTCCTATATCCAAACCGAAAATTAATGAATAAGTGAATTAGTCAATAAAACATTACTTAATGGCACATTTCGACGTTCATTACTAATCTGTCAAACTTAAAAAATCTTTATTTTAATAATAAGAGGCCCGAAAAAATTTCATAAGAAAAGTTTATTTGGAAATGCAAAAAGAACCCACTGGTAAAGTATTATCCAAATCCACGAAAATGTGTTTATTTGAATAATTACCAATAATTAATATCAATCTTATAATATATTAATTAAAAAAAAAATTATTTTATTGAAAATTTATTATTGGTCAAAATTGTTAATGGTCCATCTGATTTTATTTCTAATTACCTTTGATCATTAATTTCCAATTGACAATTAATTCTAAATTTAATTAAACCTATTCCCCTCTGATTTGAAGTTGGACAAAGATGTGATTTCTCTTCTATATAAAGATATAAAATCATCAAAGAGCTACGGAGAGAATAGAGCCAATAAAATGAGGGAATTTAAATGAGGAATATGGAGTGTACAAAGTTTATGAGCCAGGTGCATTTCAAATTACATTAAGGGAAGCTTAAAATTATGATTTAGGTAGGGATATGAAGGAGTTGGGAGAGAGTGAGAGTTGGATGGGGAGGCTCAGGACGTTTGGAGGAGTATGGTTGCTGTGGTCAGGAAATTTAAAGTTCCGTAGAACTACAGAAATAGATAAAAATTCTAAATTTAAATTATAAAAAAAAACATAATTGTGCTTTTCCTAATATTTATGATATAATTTAATAAAAATTCGCGGTATTTTGAAATTTAATTAATAAATAACAAATTTATATGAATGTAATTTATTTCTTTGATTTATTAATATTTTATTTGAAATGATCTTTTGGAGTAAACATTTTTTTTAAAACCTGAAATAGTACTTGGAATATTCAAGTACAAAAGGGATATTATGTGTAAAAATATCCTATCAATTTGTCTCCTATTTCTTCCCTCTCATTCCAATTTTCTGTCACTATCCTTCTCTCAAATAAAATTGAAAATAGTATAAGATAACTGACATTTGAATTCATATTTATATCTTATATTCCTCTTTCTATATTTTTAATATTTTCTATACATGCCAAGCAAATAAGATATTTTGTTTTTGATTTGTTTCAAGATCGTTTTCAAATTTTTATTTTGGTTTATTATTATTATTATTTTTTTTTTTAATTTCCATTTGTTGGATTGGATTGAAAGACGATGCTTCTCAATTTTCTCTCAAAGCCATCAAAGTTATTTTGCGTGGTCCCAACTTGGGAAATGGCAGGTGGTAAAGGTTAGATAAGTATTCGATCCTATCTCTCGAAATCATGCCGAACAAGAGAATTTGAATGAGGAACGTCACGCAAATCAGCTCGGGTCTTATAAATACTCGGTTACTACCCTCCTCAGCCCACCACTCCGCCCATCCCTCAAAGGTTAATCATCAGCAAACTTATGCTCTATAAATTTAGCATAACCTTCTTGATTAAGTATATACATTCAGTTTGAGTTCCAGTTCGATTGAAACATTGCAAAAACTTATCTATCTAGAGGTATATACATATGAAAAATAATTAAATTATTTGGAGAAGGGCGGAGTATTTCCTGAGGATGCTCATTAATCAAGATCAAAAAAAGAATCAGTTATTATCTCTCTTCTCTCTTATCTATTATATATATATATATATATATATATATATATATATGGGAGAGTGACTCATCTAGAGTCACATTACACCTTGAGAAAGCTCTTTTTTGCCCTTAATTTTGAATTAACTCTTAATGCTAGCAGATGTATAGAAACTGCAGCACAATAAAATTGTCAGATGGGTTTTAATTCAATTTGAAAAGCAGCTTAGAACTTATTAAGTTTTTTTATTTTTAGAACAAATCTAGTAAATTTCATATAAAATTTCGATAATTGTAAAATTAAATTTAATAACAATATTTTGATGAAGTATGAAACCGGAATTTTTTTGTAAATATTCCACGTCGGTTATTTGAAAATTGTAAAAAATATTTTATTTAAAATAGTCCCCATTGGAATTTATACATTTTCCCCACCTCTTCGGCAGGTTATGAATGCCTTGCCAAAAAACAAGCAAACCAGTTGTCGAGCCATTTTCGTTTATTTTAATACGAATCGAGGTGTTGTTCAGCGAGTGCATGTTCCAATGATGCGAATAAAGACTGCGAATCAGACTGAACCAAGTCTGGAGAATAAGCCACATGGGCTAGTACTTGAACGCCTCGATCGTATCCGTGACCCGTTTTGCTGTGTATGAGGAGGTATTATCATGAAGCAAAATGACTTTATGTTGCCTTTTTCCATATTCCGGTCGTTTTTCACGTATTGCTCGATTCAAATCGATTATTTGTTGTAGGTAGCGATCAGTGTTAATGGTTTCGCAAGGTTTTAGTAGCTCATAATATATTATACCCTATTTCGGTGGTTTCCCACGCTCATTGTTTCTAACGTCAAAATCACCACTTTTAAATTTTTTAATCCACTCAAAGCATTTTGTTTTGCCAAGAGGAGGTTCACCGTATGCTTCGACAAGCATTCTATACGATTCTGCAGCAGTTTTCTTCAAATGATAGCAGAAAACCAATGTGGTCCGCAAATCATAGTTCGTAGGAACAAAACTCGACATGGTTGAGGTTATAGAAAAATATACCGATATATGAAACTTAGGTTATTGTGTGTTGACAAACTTAGTCAGCTGTTAGATGGAGAAGATGGCGTTACAGAAGCGGTCTTACGGTCTTCAAACTGAAGCGAGTACCATCTATAGGGAAAGAGCAGTCTGGCATGTTCTGGTTTCAAGCCTAACAGCATGGCATTCTAAAGTTTCAGAATATGTGTATTGTTTCTGGTATTTGTTGAAATGGTCCACCTTCGTACAAAAGATATGCCAAGTTAACTTTTATTTTGAAATATCTTTTATATTTAATCTAAGTAATATGTGTTTATTATTAATTATTTAACACCTGGTTAAGCAGCCGCTCGGTAATAAAAAAAATTATTCCTTATTATCGGGTTTTGTTAGTAATATTAATATCTGGTCACCGAGCCGCTCCCCAAATAATTTAAATTTAAAAGAACAAAAATTAAAAAAAAAATAGTAATAAAACATACAGCCCTTAAACGTACCTATTAATGCACTGAAAGACAAAAGTATAACCTGTGGATATAACATAATATATATTTCGTAATTTTATTTCAAGCTGTACACGTATATACGGAGACACATCGGACGGACGGACAGACATTATCATAAAAATTCTTTTTTCTCTTCACAAAATGGATGATTCGGGGAGATATGTAAAAATCTCCACATATGAAATTTGGTGTAAAAACAATACCTTCCCTTCCTATCGTCGGTCGGTAAAAATGTAATTTATCGACAGCAGCGCCATCTAACAATGAGAATGGTAAAAACACATAAGGTTTCCGGAAGTCAAATTTGCGTGTCACCCACCTGGTTGCTATCTTAAAGACAAATATTTGGTTGTTATTTTGATTGTAAATCAAAATTTAAAACGTTTATATCACAGACCATCTGGATTATATTACTTATTACCTAGAATATATTTTATTATTGATAATCCATTAATCAATTCAAAATGGATCTTTATTCCCAAGAAGACACAAAATATCCAATATATATAGGTTATTTTTTATTTCTATATTTTTTCATATAAAGTAATGTTAATTGTCACTACAATTATTTTTTTAAATTATTATTTATAATGAAATTATTCCTTAAATTGATATATAAAGTAGTTAGATATATAAAAATATAATGATTTAAAATAATGAAAACAATTCTTTTTTTAGGTCCTCTATATCCTTGCGTTTATTGTCATACGAATTTTATAAGCGAGGAATTTTTATGTAAACATCTAAAAAAATGTTTTCATAAAAAAATATTTTCAATTTTCAAAAATGATGTAAAATTCAACAAGGATACCGAAGGGATAGACGAAAAATTTAAAGAAGAAACTGATTCAAACCATACTGAGGACAATAGTTTTCAATGTAATTATTGTGAAAATAAATTTAATCTGAAATCAAATTTAAATAAACATTTATTAATTCATACAGGAGAAAAACCTTTTGAATGTAATTATTGTGAAAAGAAATTTAATCGGAAATCACATTTAAATAGACATTTATTAATTCATACAGGAGAAAAACCTTTTGAATGTAATTATTGTGAAAAGAAATTTAATCTGAAAGGAAATTTAAAAACTCATTTATTAATTCATTCAGGAGAAACTCCTTTTGAATGTAATTATTGTGAAAAGAAATTTAATCGGAAATCACATTTAAAAACACATTTATTAATTCATACAGGAGAAAAACCTTTTGAATGTAATTATTGTGAAAAGAAATTTAATCAGAAATCACATTTAGATGCACATTTATTAATTCATACAGGAGAAAAACCTTTTGAATGTAATTATTGTGAAAAGAAATTTAATCTGAAAGGAAATTTAAAAACTCATTTATTAATTCATTCAGGAGAAAAACCTTTTGAATGTAATTATTGTGAAAAGAAATTTATTCAGAGCTCAATTTTAAATAGACATTTATTAATTCATACAGGAGAAAAACCTATTGAATGTAATTATTGTGAAAAGAAATTTAATCGGAAATCACATTTAAATAGACATTTATTAATTCATACAGGAGAAAAATCTTTTGAATGTAATTATTGTAAAAAGAAATTTAATCAGAAATCAGATTTGAAAAAACATTTATTAATTCATTCAGGAGAAAAACCTTTTGAATGTAATTATTGTGAAAAGAAATTTAATCAGAAATCAAATTTGAAAAAACATTTATTAATTCATACAGGAGAAAAACCTTTTGAATGTAATTATTGTAAAAAGAAATTTAATCAGAAATCAGATTTGAAAAAACATTTATTAATTCATACAGGAGAAAAACCTTTTGAATGTAATTATTGTGAAAAGAAATTTAATATGAAATCAAATTTAAAAACACATTTAGTAATTCATACAGGAGAAAAACCTTTTGAATGTAATTATTGTGAAAAGAAATTTAATCGGAAATCAACTTTAAATAAACATTTATTAATTCATACAGGAGAATAACCTTTTCAATGTAATTATTTTAAATCAATAAAAATTTGATTTATATAACTTATTATTTCTACTTACTATTTTATTTGGTTCATTAATAAATACATTATTACTAATTATCTATTCCATTTAAGAATCCTATCATTTTATTATCCATATGTTAATTTATTTATTATTTAATTATCCAAATCTAAAATATGTGTATGATTATTTCATTTTACTAATCAATAATTGTAAATAAAAAAGAAACTTTAAAAAAATTCTTACACGAAAAAAGCATTTTGAATTTAATTTATTTATTTATTTATTTAAGCCAGTAATGGTTACAATTAAAAATTTTTATACATATATATTTACAATTATTTACAATTAGTCATTTATTAAAAAAAAAGAATTTAATTTAATCATATTTAAATAGTCATTTACTAATTCACACGGCTAAAAAGGTTTTTCAAATGAAATTATTGTAAAAAGAAAATTATTAATATTTAAAATTTATTAATACATACCTGGTTCACCGAGCCACTAAAAAAAATGATTCCTTATTATCGGGTTTGGCTGGTTATATTATAAAACGATATTTTTCAATTTTTTTTTTTGTTTTATTTTTCAAAATTCAAGATAGCTGAGACCTGTACGATGTCAGCTGAACGTGTGCGAAATATTTTGCAAAACCATTTGAATATGGAAAGCTGTGTGCAATGTGGGTGCCGCATTTCCTAACGTTAGACCAAAAATTGCTTCGAAAAACCATTTCTAACGACAATTTGGCGCTGTAGGCGTAATCCAAACGAATTTTTGCGTCGATTTATAACTGTTGATGAGACTTAAATTAAATAATTTATTAATTAATTAAATGAATTAAATTAATTAGAACACAGTTATGAGAAATATATCAGTGTTGATGGAGATATTGTTGAAAAATATAGCAAAAAAAAAATTGAAAAACATCATTTTTCTTGGTCAGGTCGGAAATTTTTCAGTCCACCCTCGTAGATTATATAAAAAATAAAATAGAAAAAAAGTTTGTGTTAAATTTTATACTTTATAAAAATGGGTTTATACAGAGGCGGATTATCCGTAAGGCAAACTAGGCACGTGCCTAGTGGTGCGTAGTTACAAGGGGGGCGCGCGAGCTCAGAATTTTTAAATAAATAAAGAAATTAACATATTAACGATTAAGAACTAAACGAGACTATGTCATCCATATTGAAATTTGACTCCCGCCTTTTTTTAAAGGATATTGTATATATTAATACAATATAATACAAAATAATAATACAAAAATATTAATATTTTTTTTAAATTTAAAATATTTTAAAATTTTTTATTTAATTTCGAAATAAAATTAAAAATATATATTTTAATAATAGTTTATAACCCCAAGTTCCATTCATTTTAATCAGATTGATGCAATGATGCAACATTTAATTAGACATGTTGGAAATTAATATATTAGACTGTAGAGGCCAGTCGTATGATAACGCTGCAAATATGTCTGGCATATACAATGGATTACAGGCGAAAATAAAAGAACTATGTCCCCTAGCAGATTATATACCCTGCTCCGCACATTCACTGAACCTAGTGGGTGAATGTGCAGCTGAATGCGTTCAAGAAGCTTGTTGGTTCTTTGGTCTCCTTCAAGAAATTTACACATTTTTTACAGCTTCAACTCAAAGATGGGAAACTCTACAATCACAAATACGTCTAGATAATAAAAATAAATCTACTGTCAAAAATCCATCTGACAAACGCTGGTCTTCTCGAGCAGATGCTTGTAAAAGCTTAAAAGAGTCATTTTCAGAAATTCACGATGCTTTGATTGCTATCGAAAGCAATCCTGCGCAACAACGTTCTACTGTATGTGAAGCTAAAGGTATAAGGTTCAAATTAAAACGGTTAGAAACTGCCTTCATGACCGTGTTTTGGAGTTTTATTTTGGTTCACATGAACAAAACCAACAAAAAATTGCAATCCGTTGATATTGATATGTGTACTGTTGTTCAATTGTATGACAGTATTATTCACATAATTTCTTCTGAAAGGGGAAATTTTGATAAATATGAACAGCAAGCCTTGGAACTGTCATTAGTAAAAGAATATGAAAAGGGCACAAAGAGGATACGGAAGAGAAAGCTCACAGCAGATGAATCTGCTGAAGATATAACTTCTTCATTATCGGGTCGAGAAACATTACGGGTAACAGTATATCTAGAAATTATAGACCGAATTGTCGTTGAACTTGAAAAGAGACGAAAAGCGTACAATAATTTTTGCAATAAATTTTCATTTTTATGCAATTTGACAAATTTAAACACAGAAGAAGTTCAAAATAGAGCAAGTACGTTGGTAACAATGTATTTTAATGATTTAGAAAAATGCTTTGTTGACGAATGTATCCATCTACGTTCTTATTTAACAACGATAGCTCGAGACGGAGAACTGCCTCGAACAACGAACGCGGTATTACAGGTTCTGAGAAATAAAGGGCTTGAAACAATTTACCCCAACATTGACATAGCCTTAAGAATGTGCGTATCGACGGCAGTCAGTAATTGCTGTGGGGAGCGGAGTTTTTCCTGCCTAAAGAGAGTGAAAAACTATCTTCGCTCAACCATGACTGATAAGAGATTAAATTCGTTAGCAATACTAAACATTGAATCTACCTTATTGCTGTCTTTAAACTACGACGATGTTATTGACAATTTCGCGAAACAAAAATGTAGACGCAGAAATTTTTAATTTTTTAAATTGTGTTTGTTATTCTCTTACTACTTATAATTTTTTCAATAAATAATTCAAAACTTTTTTTTTAAATTTATTAATAATAATAAATTATTTAAGCTTTTACATAATCTATATCTACATCTACAGAGAGGAATCATGAATTTCGATGTTCGTTCTGTCGTCCCTCTTGATTTCTTCAGTTATAACGTCATATTTCATTCGCGCATTTGCGTAAGTACAGGGGTCCTGGTCTACTAAAGTCTAGGGCAGGGGTGGGCAACCGGCGGCCCGCGGGCCAAATGCGGCCCGCGTGCACATAAACTGCGGCCCGCGAACCTATTTAAAATTTATATGGTGGCCGGCCCTTATTCTAATGTTTTAATGATATTTATCAAAATATTGAGTTATTTCTAATGACATTCATTACTAAAGTAAATAACATACCAAAAACATCATTGTTTTGTCAATTGTGGTTCTTTTATGATAAATTTTCTTCACCGTTTTCTGAAAACATAATTTTCATTTACCTACAAAACCAATATTAATGGCCCGCTTAAGTTTGGTTGTTTTCAATTTTGGCCCGCATTACAAAAAGGTTGCCCATCCCTGGTCTAGGGTTTGATAATACGTCATCGCAAAAACAACTAGTTAAAATTTATAGTATTATGATGGCCATTTATGGCCGATACAGGGGCGTCGATAAAGTGATTGCCTAGGGCGCTCTGGACCTTTAATCCGCCTCTGGTTTTATAATTGTTATAAATTAAAATTAAAATTATTATATTCAAAACCAATGATTGTCTGAGCAGGTAGTAGTTAAATAAGAATTAAGGAAGTAAATTCCAACAAAGTAATGTAATGATTTACTATATTAATTAAAGAATTATTGTTAAGTACCAGTATTTGAAAATGGACATTCTTTCAATTTGGTGTTTGTTGATAAAAGAAAGAAATTGAGATGCGGTTATAAAAAAAATATTGTAACCCTCAAGGCCACGAATCATCATCACGCCATAAACACTCAATTCTCTCTAAAACATTTATGAATTAAATAATAAAATTAGAATGTGTATTAAATTGATAATAAGTTAAAAAAATAAGATGAACAATTATTTAGAATTTAGGAAAGAAAAATATGAAAAGATTAACTTAACCACAATGAGAATAATTCATTCGCGAGTAGACAGGGTGTCGCCATCAGGACTTCAAAGAAACCTTCGTACCAGCCAGGCAAAGAATATAAAGATCTTAAATGGCAGCCGATATCAACAAAATCTGTCAAAATTCATTAATTAATATTTAATTAAGGAGGCATCGTAAAATTATATAATGCTAGTAAAAATGAATCTACATTTCATAAAGAATAATTTCGTATAGGTTTTAACTATTCTTATCAGGAAATGTTAATTTAGTGTACTTCTTAAAAAAAGTTTAAATTAATTAAAAATTTCATTAGCATAAGCATAAAAATCAATTTTATTTAAAATCTGGCTAAAATTCTGTTGTATCTTTTACTTTAATGAAGTTTTTTATGAAATTTTGTCATAAATTTGTATAAAAGAAAAAACATTGAAAAGCTTTGTTTTTGTAAATCTCAAATGAATATAATATAAATATGAGTTCCAAATTTTGAACTAGTAAGAAGCGTTAGAGAGGTGGGTCCTCTCATGAGACATTCAATAATATGTGTCTCACTCGTGAATTTACGAGGTTTTGCATGTGAGAAAGTTGAGTGTAAAAGCATAATATTTCAATTTACCCCCCGAAGGGGGGTAAATTGAAATATATATAAGAGACTCTTAATAGAGTCGGAATCTTATTAATCAGAGTCAAGATTTAATTTTTTTGCTTTTTAATGAATCTATGCTAGGTATTCTCCTTCATCCAAATAAAATGGATTTTTTTATAGAGGATTCAAGGAAAGGAACGGAATGGATTCAGAGGAGCCAAAGGGTTTGGACATGATTCCCCCAAGAGTGAGTAGGAAGGAGAAATCATGAGCTCACGTCAGGGCAGGGACGCCAATCCCTGAAGTAGACATCTTTTCTATTGGGAATGTAGAAAAGATTCTACCCGTTACCCGGGATGCTTATTAATTTTTATTTTACCTTTTTATATGTTAACGATATTGGTTAAATGTAGTCTCATGGTTAGAGATGTCGTTCTGCTGACCTTGATATCGAGGGATCGAACCTCGCCAACTTTAATTAGATTTTAAGAATTAATAATTATAATTTCAAATAAATACGAACGCTGGTTAAAATGGGCATATATCCCAAAGACCAATAAATAAATAAAATTTAAAAAATAAAAATAAATTTAATCTATGAATTTGTAAACACAGTTATCAATTATTTCCATTTATTTAAAAATATTTCAAAAAATGTTATAAAAAAATTAATATATGGTAAAATATAGTACCTATATATATCTTATAATTATATGTTCACACAAATAATGAAATACTAATTATAATCCTACTTTTTTCGATTAAACAACATTTCAATTACTTGTAGAAATTGAAAATTGATTAAAGAATCAATCATCTTTTCAAAAAGTTGAATAAGAACTGAAAGAGACTTAATTATAAATTTGCGTACAGTGACCTTACAAAACCACAGAATTAATATTTTTTGAAAAATTTTGATTATTGTTAATTTATATAATCATACATTTTTAATATTGTCTAATGCAGTATTTCTCCAAATATGGGCGAATCGTAAACGAATATTGAGTGGGTCCTCGCCACGGTTTCTTATTTCAACGGTTTTTTTATTAATATTGATAACTTATAAATAATATGTTTACTATTTTAATTATAACTAATAAGGCAGCATTAAGTAGTTCCACGACTTACCTCTAGAGAATCTGAGCATTACCAATTATGCATTTATATATATATATATATTACCCTCTTTTCTCTAACTAAGACGGCCAAAAGATGGGTCCCTAAAATTTTTGTTACATGGTTTAGAGCCCAGACAACTTTGGCAACCAATAGACAATCCAAATTATTGATAGTTCAGATGAAATAACGTATAACAAGATCTAAGATGTATAAGAGAAGATGAGCGATGAAAGGTTAAAACAGAGATGAAATTAAAAAGAAGAAACAAGGAAGACCGTCAAAAAACGAAAAAAAAAATGAAAATATTCCTGCAAACTAGCAAAGAAATATGGATAACCTTTTAAGTGATCTTCAAGGGTTCATTCGCATAATAATAATAATAATAATAATAACAATAAAAATAAAAATATTCTAATAAATTAGGTTGGTTTAATTTATTTTTACTTACCATAACTAAAAATCAAACTATTATTATTATATTTTATTAATTTTATAATTAATTGAAAATTTATTAATTTCTTATTTTATTAAATGTGTTACAAATAAAAATGTATTCGAATTTATTAAACTATTACGTTCGAGATGTCTATTTTAAATCAAAAATTAACGAAATTTTAATGTTTGAAATGGAGAATTTAGTAATAGCGGTTGTATACATCACAGGGGCAAAGAAAATGAGTGAAAATAAAAAAAAAAACTAATTATGTAAATTCAATTCAGTGGCGCAACCAGGGGGGGGTTTTGGGGGTTAAAACCCCCCCCAGGAGAGAAAAAAAATAATAATTGCTGTATATTCAGTGGCGCAACCAGGGGGGTTTTGGGGGTTAAAACCCCCAGGAGAGAAAAAAAAAATAATTACTGTATATTATGTACTATATTTCAAATAGAAAAGAAAAGAAATTCTTAAAATATAACTTAGTGTATAATAAAAAAGTTTTTTTTTATTAATACATGTGGAAATTGATACCGAGGTCAAGGGATGTTTCGAGCTCCTCACTCCACTTCCTTATCCCTCGTTGTAAAATGTAACCGAGGGATAGCGGAAACGCAGGCCCCCACCCCCACAGGGCCTTTGGTGACGTCCAGGAGAAAGTCTCCCACCCCCTTCTCCCACCACAACGGGTAGGGTATTTGTAAATAAACCATTTTATAGAAATTCGCAAACAAGAAGAGAACATTTACTCTAGACACCAATTCAACCCCTTCCACATTGCTACATACATTAATTGCTAATTTCATAAAAATTATGAAGCAAAAACTAATTACAGATTTTTTTCAAAATAAGAAAAACAAGAAAGGTAAGATTTAAATTTTTTTTTTTAAATTAGTGAATTAATTCTTAAATACTTTTCCATTTAAGAATTAGATAGTGAAGCTGGACCTTCAGAAACAACAGATTGTGTTAATAGCAATAGCGAAGAAGACAATAAAGAAATAGTTGATTTCACAACTGAAAAGATAAATTTTTTTATTTGTTTATATATATTAACCCATTTGTAGAGCCAGCGTTCCCAAATGGGAACATTTATTTTTATACACCAAAAACCCTTTCAAAAATATTTTTTTGTAAAAATATATTTTTTTCTATATTTATCTACATGATATCTGGTCACCAATGGGTTAAAATCGAATTTCATTTTTTCACGTAGCCAGGGAAGAGGCAGGGGGGGAGAGATTCGGGAGCTTCAGTTCCCACACATAAAATCTATTTTTTTCTAAATTTTCTTAAGTTTAATTTTTTCAAATTATCCTACCACTACGGGCGCACGAAAAGCTTTCGACATCTTAAAGTAGTTTATTATAAATAACTCCTTTATTATTAAGTTTAGGTAAAAATGAATATAATGAAACTTTTAGTAAATGCGATTTCCTATAAATTTAATAAGATAGTATGATAATTCTCATAAAAATCGGAATTTATAAAGAAATTCAATAAAATGTGTTTTGACACCTCTTTAAACTACTTATGGTCCCATCTTGTCCAAAAACAATCCAATCCCCGCCCATCATTCCAAAAAAAACATCTAAATATCAAATCCCAAGATAATATCTCATTTCGTTTAGACTTAATTTTGGTAACGAACGACCGGCCGGATCAAATTTTTTTTTTGCAGGTTTGGATTTAGAACCGTCTGAAAAATGGAGATCATGATTTCATGTCATGAGGAAAGCTATAAATGATATCTACTTATAGCTGGAAAAAAATATTTTCTTTCTAAAACTGTGAATACGAGTAAATAAAATACAAATTTAAATTTTTTTGCCAGATTTTGAAAAATCAGTGTTTCATTTACAAAACTTTTTTAAATATTTAAATTTAAAAAAAATCTTAATGAATTTGAATTTTAATCAAAATCTCAAGAAATAATTTTGAAAAATTTGAAAAAAAACAACTGAAAAAATGCATCAGTTAAGTACTAGTATTCATAGGCTGATTTTGTTCATATCTCAGGGGGGTACCTAACTTAAATATAAACTTCCATGAGCGGGCATTTAAAAGGTGCACAAGCCCTCATTCAAAAAAGATATCCTAAAGCTATTTATGTTCATTGTTGTTCTCATAATTTTAATCTCTCTTTCTGAAGGCTGTTCCATCGCAGAAATCAGAAATTGTCTTGGAATTATTGAAATTGCATACAATTTTTTTTCATTTTCCAAAGAGACAACGTGTTCTTCAAGCAAAAATCGATAAATTTAATGAAAAACCAAAAGCTGAAAAGTTAAAAAGAATGTGTCCTACTAGATGGATTGAAAGACACTCTTCTCTACTTTCATTTATTGAGTTATTTCAGCCTATGATTAATGCTTTAGATGAAATATGTAAATGGTCTGAAAAAAAGCAGCAACTGATGCTAAATTACTCTCAAATGCTATTTGTAAAAGTGATTTTCTTATGAGTTTATTTGTCACTAAATCTGTTTTTGAAATCACTCTACCATTTAGTAAATTTCTACAAACTGTCAATATAGATTTAAGTCTTGCTCTTAATAGTGCAAAAAATATTAAATCTACACTTGAAAATATGCGGAAAGATTCTGAGAATCATTTTTCAGTAATATTGAAAAAAGTTTCTGATATTTGTCTCAAAAATAATATACCTTAAAGTTTACCTAGAATTTGTTCTCGACAAACAATGAGTGCCAAGTGATTCGAATGAAGAATATTTTAAAAGATCAATCTTTATCCCTTTTCTTGAGCAAACAATCGAATCCTTGGACAGTAAATTTTTAAAACATGAAGGTTTATTACACCCATTTCAGATGCTTATAAATGCTAAAGATGATATTTTTTTTGATGATAGCCTAGAAAATTTAGCAAAATTTTATGGCCTAGTCCCAGATGGGGAAACCACAAAAGGAGAATTCACTCTTTGGAATCAATTTATTTCAGGGAAAGAATTAAAAAATTCCATTGAAGCATTAGATATATGTAATCCTGAAATGTTCCCTATGGTACATAATCTGATTACAATAATGGCTACACTACCTGTGACGACTTGCTCTTGTGAAAGATCCTTTTCCTCACTTAAGCATTTAAAATCTTATACAAGAAACAGTACTGGCGAAGACCGTTTAAATGGGCTAGCCTTAATGAATATTCATTTTAATGTTTCTATTTCTTCGGAGGAAATATTGGATGAACTTGCCAAAAAACCAAGAAGAATAGACATTAGATTAAAATAATATATCAATGATGGTACGTATATTAGATATACATGTATTAATATTTATTGTTAGAAAAAAACAGTCTTTTTTGTTCCAGATGTTCCAGATTAATTTATTTTTTATCAATTGTGTTGGACATTATTTTTGAGACAAATAGCAGAAACTTTTTTGAATATTACTGAAAAATGATTCTCAGAATCTTTCCGCATATTTTCAAGTGTAGATTTAATATTTTTTGCACTATTAAGAGCAAGACTTAAATCTATATTGATAGTTTGAAGAAATTTACTAAATGGTAGTGATTTCAAAAACAGAGTTAGTCGCAGACCCGGTCGCAGTGTGATCTTTTGTGATTTATTTTTATATTTATTAATTATTGTTCTAATATGTTATCTGATATTATCTATTTTTTATATTTATATTTATTTTTATATTTATATTTATATTTTTTTTTCAAATAAATGTTGTTTATATAGACATTGGATTATTATTTTTATATTCCTCATTTTTGTAATAATTTTCTTAATTAATCCTATGGATACGGCTAAATGGGCAAATAAAAAGGCAAAAGGCGCGCACCAGCGAGTTGGCGGGGGAACCCGGTGGGGGGGACCCGGTGGGGGGGACCCGGTGGGGGGGACCCGGTGGGGGGGGTGGGGGGGGGAACCCGGGGAGCGGCTAGTTAAAACCCCCCCCAGGATCAAATCCTGGTTGCGCCACTGATTCAATTATATATATATATGTCTTTATATTTAATGTTTTAATTAATAAAAATAAAAGTAAAATTCCATATTCAATTTAAATTGATAAAATAGAATAATAATACTAATAAAAACGTTATCAAATACCTATTAGAAACGTTGAGAAATGTAATTATTGTTTGAAATTTAATTAATAAATAACAAATTTATATGAATGTAATTTATTTCTTTGATTTATTAATATTTTATTTGAAATGATCTTTTGGAGTAAACATTTTTTTTAAAACCTGAAATAGTACTTGGAATATTCAAGTACAAAAGGGATATTATGTGTAAAAATATCCTATCAATTTGTCTCCTATTTCTTCCCTCTCATTCCAATTTTCTGTCACTATCCTTCTCTCAAATAAAATTGAAAATAGTATAAGATAACTGACATTTGAATTCATATTTATATCTTATATTCCTCTTTCTATATTTTTAATATTTTCTATACATGCCAAGCAAATAAGATATTTTGAATACACGTATATACGGAGACACATCGGAAGGACGGACAGACATTATCATAAAAATTCTTTTTTCTCTTCACAAAATGGATGATTCGGGGAGATATGTAAAAATCTCCACATATGAAATTTGGTGTAAAAACAATACCTTCCCTTCCTATCGTCGGTCGGTAAAAATGTAATTTATCGACAGCAGCGCCATCTAACAATGAGAATGGTAAAAACACATAAGGTTTCCGGAAGTCAAATTTGCGTGTCACCCACCTGGTTGCTATCTTAAAGACAAATATTTGGTTGTTATTTTGATTGTAAATCAAAATTTAAAACGTTTATATCACAGACCATCTGGATTATATTACTTATTACCTAGAATATATTTTATTATTGATAATCCATTAATCAATTCAAAATGGATCTTTATTCCCAAGAAGACACAAAATATCCAATATATATAGGTTATTTTTTATTTCTATATTTTTTCATATAAAGTAATGTTAATTGTCACTACAATTATTTTTTTAAATTATTATTTATAATGAAATTATTCCTTAAATTGATATATAAAGTAGTTAGATATATAAAAATATAATGATTTAAAATAATGAAAACAATTCTTTTTTTAGGTCCTCTATATCCTTGCGTTTATTGTCATACGAATTTTATAAGCGAGGAATTTTTATGTAAACATCTAAAAAAATGTTTTCATAAAAAAATATTTTCAATTTTCAAAAATGATGTAAAATTCAACAAGGATACCGAAGGGATAGACGAAAAATTTAAAGAAGAAACTGATTCAAACCATACTGAGGACAATAGTTTTCAATGTAATTATTGTGAAAATAAATTTAATCTGAAATCAAATTTAAATAAACATTTATTAATTCATACAGGAGAAAAACCTTTTGAATGTAATTATTGTGAAAAGAAATTTAATCTGAAATCAAATTTAAATAAACATTTATTAATTCATACAGGAGAAAAACCTTTTGAATGTAATTATTGTGAAAAGAAATTTAATCTGAAAGGAAATTTAAAAACTCATTTATTAATTCATTCAGGAGAAACTCCTTTTGAATGTAATTATTGTGAAAAGAAATTTAATCGGAAATCACAATTAAATACACATTTATTAATTCATACAGGAGAAAAACCTTTTGAATGTAATTATTGTGAAAAGAAATTTAATCTGAAATCAACTTTAAATAAACATTTATTAATTCATACAGGAGAAAAACCTTTTGAATGTAATTATTGTAAAAATAAATTTAATCAGAGCTCAATTTTAAAAACTCATTTATTAATTCATACAGGAGAAAAACCTTTTGAATGTAATTATTGTGAAAAGAAATTTAATCAGAAATCAACTTTAAAAACACATTTATTAATTCATACAGGAGAAAAACCTTTTGAATGTAATTATTGTGAAAAGAAATTTAATCGGAAATCACATTTAGATGCACATTTATTAATTCATACAGAAGAAAAAGCTTTTGAATGTAATTATTGTAAAAAGAAATTTAATCAGAAATCAGATTTGAAAAAACATTTATTAATTCATTCAGGAGAAAAACCTTTTGAATGTAATTATTGTGAAAAGAAATTTAATCAGAAATCAAATTTGAAAAAACATTTATTAATTCATACAGGAGAAAAACCTTTTGAATGTAATTATTGTAAAAAGAAATTTAATCAGAAATCAGATTTGAAAAAACATTTATTAATTCATACAGGAGAAAAACCTTTTGAATGTAATTATTGTGAAAAGAAATTTAATATGAAATCAAATTTAAAAACACATTTAGTAATTCATACAGGAGAAAAACCTTTTGAATGTAATTATTGTGAAAAGAAATTTAATCGGAAATCAACTTTAAATAAACATTTATTAATTCATACAGGAGAATAACCTTTTCAATGTAATTATTTTAAATCAATAAAAATTTGATTTATATAACTTATTATTTCTACTTACTATTTTATTTGGTTCATTAATAAATACATTATTACTAATTATCTATTCCATTTAAGAATCCTATCATTTTATTATCCATATGTTAATTTATTTATTATTTATTTATCCATATCTAAAATATGTGTATGATTATTTCATTTTACTAATCAATAATTGTAAATAAAAAAGAAACTTTAAAAAAATTCTTACACGAAAAAAGCATTTTGAATTTAATTAATTAATTTATTTATTTAAGCCAGTAATGGTTACAATTAAAAATTTTTATACATAAATATTTACAATTATTTACAATTAGTCATTTATTAAAAAAAAAAAGAATTTAATTTAATCATATTTAAATAGTCATTTACTAATTCACACGGCTAAAAAGGTTTTTCAAATGAAATTATTGTAAAAAGAAAATTATTAATATTTAAAATTTATTAATACATACCTGGTTCACCGAGCCACTAAAAAAAATGATTCCTTATTATCGGGTTTGGCTGGTTATATTATAAAACGATGTTTTTCAATTTTTTTTTTGTTTTATTTTTCAAAATTCAAGATAGCTGAGACCTGTACGATGTCAGCTGAACGTGTGCGAAATATTTTGCAAAACCATTTGAATATGGAAAGCTGTGTGCAATGTGGGTGCCGCATTTCCTAACGTTAGACCAAAAATTGCTTCGAAAAACCATTTCTAACGACAATTTGGCGCTGTAGGCGTAATCCAAACGAATTTTTGCGTCGATTTATTTATAACTGTTGATGAGACTTAAATTAAATAATTTATTAATTAATTAAATGAATTAAATTAATTAGAACACAGTTATGAGAAATGTATCAGTGCTGATGGAGATTATGTTGAAAAATATAGCAAAAAAAAAATTGAAAAACATCATTTTTCTTGGTCAGGTCGGAAATTTTTCAGTCCACCCTCGTAGATTATATAAAAAATAAAATAGAAAAAAAGATTGTGTTAAATTTTATACTTTATAAAAATGGGTTTTATTTTTATAATTGTTATAAATTAAAATTAAAATTATTATATTCAAAACCAATGATTGTCTGAGCAGGTAGTAGTTAAATAAGAATTAAGGAAGTAAATTCCAACAAAGTAATGTAATGATTTACTATATTAATTAAAGAATTATTGTTAAGTACCAGTATTTGAAAATGGACATTCTTTCAATTTGGTGTTTGTTGATAAAAGAAAGAAATTGAGATGCGGTTATAAAAAAAATATTGTAACCCTCAAGGCCACGAATCATCATCACGCCATAAACACTCAATTCTCTCTAAAACATTTATGAATTAAATAATAAAATTAGAATGTGTATTAAATTGATAATAAGTTAAAAAAATAAGATGAACAATTATTTAGAATTTAGGAAAGAAAAATATGAAAAGATTAACTTAACCACAATGAGAATAATTCATTCGCGAGTAGACAGGGTGTCGCCATCAGGACTTCAAAGAAACCTTCGCACCAGCCAGGCAAAGAATATAAAGATCTTAAATGGCAGCCGATATCAACAAAATCTGTCAAAATTCATTAATTAATATTTAATTAAGGAGGCATCGTAAAATTATATAATGCTAGTAAAAATGAATCTACATTTCATAAAGAATAATTTCGTATAGGTTTTAACTATTCTTATCAGGAAATGTTAATTTAGTGTACTTCTTAAAAAAAGTTTAAATTAATTAAAAATTTCATTAGCATAAGCATAAAAATCAATTTTATTTAAAATCTGGCTAAAATTCTGTTGTATCTTTTACTTTAATGAAGTTTTTTATGAAATTTTGTCATAAATTTGTAGTACCGGGACCCCGAGCCTCGGCTCGGTACTTAAGTTAAAAAAAATGATTCATTATTATTGGGTTTGGCTGATAATATTAATACCTGGGATACCGAGCTGTCGCTCGAAAAAATGTTTAGACATTATTATAGACATTTTTATTCTGTAAATTAAATAATTTTTTTTCATTTAAATAAATATCTATTTTTAAATTATTTTTCTCTCTACATTATTTATCTAATTCTGACAATATATTAAGATCACACCGGGACCCCGAGCCTCGGCTAGGTAATTAAGTTAAAAAAAAATAATTCATTATTATATTGGGTTTGGCTGGTAATATTAATACTTGGGACACCGAGCTGATATACAATTCTTTAATTATTTATTACAATTATTAAATGTTGCATCATTGCATGGAACTTGGGGTCCTCAATAATACATAAATATGTATTATTAGATATGTTTCTAAGTGCATGAATATTTTTTTTTTATTGGAAGAATGATAAATATATATCGTAATTTATAATTATAAAATATTATTAAAATATATATTTTTAATTTTATTTCGAAATTAAATAAAAAATTTTAAAATATTTTAAATATAAAAAAAATATCTTTTAAAAAAAGGCGGGAGTCAAATTTCAATATGAGTGTCATTTGTCCATATATAAATTAAAAGATAAGATAAGTTAATTAAAATATATATATAAACAAAAGCAAAATTAAATAATAAAAATTTATAAAATTTTGAATTAATATTAAATTATTAGTTAATGACTAATAAGTAATTAATAAAATAAAAAAAATAAAATTTATTACAATATTACAATTATTAAATGTTGCATCATTTTAATTAATAAAATAAAATAAAAGAAATTAAATTTAATCAAAGAACAATGAATAAATAAATATAAAATAATAGATAAAAAAAAAAAAAAAATTTTTTTCCGCCGGTTTCGATCCTGCTAAGTTGACTATTCAAAACAGTGCCTTTACCCAATAGACTAATATATTTAGATGATCAAAATGACATTTTTAATCTCTTTGCAAGAATTATATGTTTTTTTTGTTTTTGTTTTTGTTTTTTTTGAGAGTGATTAATAAATATATATATATATTTTATTAAAAATAAATATTTTTAATTTTATTTTGAAATTAAATAATGAATTTTAAAATATTTTAAATATATAAAAAAATGTTAATACAATTCATTTAAAAAAAAGCGGGAATCAACCAACCGTATTTTTTTGTTAATAATTAATTAATTAAGATTAATAAATATATATATATATATATATTATTAAAAATAAATATTTTTAATTTTATTTCGAAATTTATTTTATTTTAAAATATTTTAAATATAAAAAAAATATTAATTGAAGTAAAATTGATGACGTCACACCCATATATAATTTTCAATTAAGAAATTAATAATGAAGCTGTAAGTTTCAAGAGATGTGATCAATAAAACTCAATTTTTCTTTATAAATACTATATCTAGTGTAAATTTGAAAAAAATCGTTAGAGCGGTTTTTGAGAACCAATGGTTATATATATATACAAATATATATACAATTTTAGCTAGCATAATAAGATAAGATAAAAGAAAAAACATTGAAAAGCTTTGTTTTTGTAAATCTCCAATGAATATAATATAAATATGAGTTCCAAATTTTGAACTAGTAAGAAGCGTTAGAGAGGTGGGTCCTCTCATGAGACACTCATTAATATGTGTCTCACTCGTGAATTTACGAGGTTTTGCATGTGAGAAAGTTGAGTGTAAAAGCATAATATTTCAATTTACCCCCCTTCGGGGGGTAAATTGAAATATATATAAGAGACTCTTAATAGAGTCGGAATCTTATTAATCATAAGAGTCAAGATTTAATTTTTTTTGCTTTTTAATGAATCTATGCTAGGTGTATAGTCTATAAGGTAAGGTTAGGAGGCTAGAATTGAATATGCGTTGTTATAATTTTATAAATTTATTTATTAACAAGAAAGAGGAATAAAGGAAAAAGATATAACGTATTTTAAATTTAAGACAATGAATAAGGAAGATGCCACATGGGCGAACATGAACGACAAACAATAAACAACGATTTTAACCTATAAAAATAATAGTAACACAATTAAGGCTTTAAACTATAAGTATGATATTATTAACACTTACAATTGTTTGCCTCCTGTATGTGCGACTTGAATATTCCTTTATTATGAAATATATATATATAACACTTAAAAATAACTTAATCATACGACTTGTACTCTTGTCTCTTGCTATGCCAACATCAAACAACTCTTCGTTCCCTCGCCACTCATCGGCGCATGCGCTCAGGCATTGCTGCCTTTACATACACCCTCCCTCAGTAAGAGAATTTAAATTATCTTACTCTCATCTTAAAATTAATAGGTAAATGTGTAACAAAATTATCTTATTCTTACTTACAACTAATAATAACACATATAACATTGTCTTAATCTAATCAAAATCTTGGGCTTGTTAACCTCATTTCACTCACTTCACTTACACTAACTCCTTTCTTCATTAGAAGTTTCTAAGAGACATAATTTAGTAATTGGTCTTTGATAGGTTCCGTATTTTGTTTTGACAGATACTCTTCTTATATATCCTAAGGAATCTGGAAAGGTCTTTTCTATTCTACCTATCGGCCATTGATTTCTGGGCAGACGTTCATCGTAGACCAAGACGACATCCCCTTCTTTGACGTTCGGTTTCCTTAGATGCCATTTTTGTCTCACTTGTAGTGTAGGTAAATACTCTTTCACCCATCTTCTCCAAAACACGTCGCTTAAATATTGAACCTGTCGCCATCTTCTTCTCCCATAATTATCCAAAGTCGAAAATACGTCATTAGGAAGGACAGGTGAGGATTTCAGTAAAAGGAGTTGATTAGGTGTTATAGGGTTTTCATCTCTAGGATCACTAGAGGGCATCGTTAAAGGTCTTTGATTTAATATTGATTCTATTTCACAGAATAGAGTTTGAAGACTTTCCTCCGTAAGTGTTTGTTCATCAAGTAGTGCATTTAAGATTTTCCTGACTGAACGGATACATCGTTCCCATACCCCACCTTGATGGGATGCAGTAGGTGTATTGAACTTCCACTCTATTCCCTTTTGGATTAAAAAGTCATTGACGGCTTGGTCATTCCATCTCTGGATTCCTTCCTTTAGTTCTCTACAGGCTCCTACGAAATTCGTACCATTGTCCGAAATTAATACCTTTACTTGACCTCTTCTGGCTATGAACCTTCTTAGAGCCTGAATAAAAGCGTCAACATCCATCGATGATAAAAGTTCCAAATGGACCGCTCTTATCGTCATACACGTAAATATTAAGCCATATCTTTTAATTAAACTTCTTTTTTGTTTTATTAGAAAAGGTCCAAAGCAATCTATGCCAACAAAGGTAAATGGAGGTTCATCTACTGCTACTCGATAGCTAGGTAGTTCTGCCATTTTTTGTTCTAAATGCTTAACATTTAATCTTTTACATTTAATACACTTTGACAACGTATTTCTTACAAATGATGTTGCGGATAATATCCAATATTTTTCTCTCACCTTTGCTAATACATATTCTCTTCCGAGATGACCTAAGTTTCGATGTATTTCTTCTATCAGAAGTCTTGATACGTGACATTTTGGTAAAATGATAGGATTTTTTGCATTATCATCAATAATAGCATTTTTTAATCGACCACCCACACACAGCAATCCACCACGCCAAATCGGATCAAGCCCTTTAAGAGGTCCTCTTTTTATTGTAAAGGCGCTTAATGAATTTAAACCGTTAAAATATTTCCTTTGAATAATTTTAAGTATTGTCAACTCAGCCTTTTCTATTTGCTCATATGTCAACATATCACTCTCAGTCTGTATAATCCTTTCTTTATAATTCTCATTAACTCTTTTTTCGAAATCCTTATCTTGCACTTTACGTTTTAGATTGTTTATATACTGTTCCACTCTTGCCATAACTCTTTTTAATTTTATCAGTCTCGAGTATTTATTTAAGGCAATACTTATACCGCAATTTTCTTCTAAAGTTTTCGTAAAGTTTGATTTTATCCTTGGTAAAATTTCTGGGTCTAATTCTGACATTGATATATCGAAGGATTTGGTTATAATTTCTTGTTGTTGAAGGAATTTAGGACCACTTTTCCAACACGTATTTGCTATAAATTTATTTATACGCTGTCCTCTTGTTATATAATCGGCAGGATTTTCTTTTGTGTTTACATAGAACCATTGTTCTGGCTTAGAACCTTGGTGTATAATACCTAAACGGTTAGCTACAAAAACATTAAATCTTTTGTTTTCATTATTTATATATTTCAATACAGTGGTGGAGTCAGTCCAAAATGTTGAGCTTTTTATTGTTAGACTTAACTCGTCTTTTAGAACGTCATTCATTTGTACTGCTAGGGTAGCAGCCATTAATTCCAATCTTGGAATCGATCTTGTTTTTATAGGCGCAACTCTGGATTTTGAACATAATATATTTACATGTATAGGGCTGTTTTCGTTTATCACTCTTATATATGAGACTATACCATATGCTGATTGTGATGCATCTGCGAAATGATGCAGTTCTATAGTAGTATTCGCTTGGAATTCCTTAGGTTTTAAACATCTAGGCACCTTTAATTTTGCCAAATATGGAAGGTCCTTAAGCCAATTTATGAAACGATTTTCAATTTCGCTCGGTAAACTTTGGTCCCAATTCATCCGTTGCCTTGTAGCTTCTTGTAAAATAATTTTTGCCGTCATTAAAAAAGGTGTTGCTAAACCTAAAGGATCAAAGATAGAACTAATTATAGATAATAAACCTCTTCGTGTCATTGGTTTTTGCTTAGGTTGAATATCAAAACAAAAAACATCTTCCTTTGCTTTCCATAAAACTCCTAATACTCTTTGTCCTTCTTTGTCTTTATCCATGCTTCTTTCAGTTAAATTTGATGCTCGATTTTCCTTTGGAATTGCATTCATTATATCTTTGCTGTTTGATAACCAATTTCTCATGTTGAATCCACCTTCTTTCAATAATTTCGTTAAATCAGCTCTTAATTGTATTGCTTCAGGTATAGTTGCAACTGATTTTAAGCAATCATCAACGTAAATATTTCTTTTAACAGTTTCTTTTACCGTTTTGTCATAATCATATTCCATGTCATTAGCTGTCTGCTGTAACGTCATCATGGCGATTGCAGGTGAACTAATGCAACCAAATATATGTACCTTCATCCGCAATTCCAGTTCTTCTTGGTTGGGATCATGGTTCTTCCACCAAAGGAATCTAAACATATCTTTATCTTGATTGTTCAACTGTACTTGATGGAACATCCCTTCTATATCTCCAGTTATGGCATATGCTTCTTCACGAAACCTAATTAAAACTCCAAACAGAGAATTCATACAATCTGGACCTTTATATATTTTTTCATTTAAATTTGTATCGTTGCATTTGGCTGAACAATCAAATACAATTCTTAATTTGTCGGGTTTTTGTGGATTAATTACCGGATGGTGAGGTAAATACCACAATCTTTGAGTTGGCTCATTTGGGTTTTCTATTATTTCTGCATATCCTTTTTCCAATAAATTATTTATGTTCATCTTGTATTTTTGAAAGAGACCATCATCACGTGCAAACATTCTTTTTAATGAGTTTAATCTTCCTCGTGCTAGTTCTTTCGTTCTTGGCTCATAAACGAGATCGGTTTTCAACGGAATTTTCACTTGATATCGATTGTCTCGTTTCTTCACTGAATCAGTATATATTTGTATAAATCTTTTATCTTCTATTGAATGTTCTTTCTTATTTGGTATTTCTTCTAAATTTATCCACTTCTCTACTTGTTCTTCTAATTTTATATCTGACTTTAAAAGGTTTAATTTTACCCTTTGATAATGCACTTGACAGCCTGGTTCTGTGGGTCCATGAATGGTCCATCCTAACAAGGTTCTTTGCGCAAAAGGACCGTTCCTTTCTCCTTGGACAATTTCTACTGGTTCAAGTAATTTGGGTATATTATTTCCTATTAATATCCCTATATCAGATTCAATATCTTGTATGTCCACATTTCTCAGATATGGCCATAAATGCACTTCTTCTTTACTTAATCTATCTCTCTTTGAGACTGGTAACTCCTTTCTTGTATATATTTCTGGAAGTTCTACTTTGTTGTTTCCATAAATGTCACTTATCTCTAAGTCCTTTAGTTTAAAACTTTTAAAGGGGCTATCCTTTTTCTCAATAGTAGTAACTAATAAATTGCAAGCTATACCCTCAATTTCCAAATCTTTCATTACTTTCTCAGTACAGAAGGTATGCGAGCTGCCACTATCTAAAAAGGCATAAGTTTTAATTGATTTGTTATTATTTTTTGACTTTAGTGTAACTGGGAGTATTCCCATTGAGATTCTTGGTTCTCTCAGTTGCCCTTCTGCCTCGATGTAGCCATTCTTAATATTATCCCCATTTATCCCGCTCTTTGGCACCTCTTGGGTTTCTCGATTTAACTCATTCTTCAAATGTAATAATGTAGAATGCCTTTTCTTACATATTTTGCAAGGAATAATGTACTTGCAATTTTTCGCTGAATGATTGCCTTTAAGGCAACCATAACATAATTTATTATTGAACACGAAGTTCCTTCTTGCAGGAACTTCCCACGATAAAAAGTCTGGGCATTCATTCAAGTAATGTCCCTGTTCGCACTTTATGCATGTTTTCTTGAAACCAGTACTTAGGCTTATAGAGAAGTTTGTTTTACTCTTGCTTCCCTGTGTCAGATGTTCCCTTTCGGGTTTTTTATCCAGAATATCCCCAAATAGTGGATGATTCACTTCATCTGCCGCTCTTGAGATAAATTCCACTATATGTGTGAATTTAACCTCTTCACATTTTATCTCTGTTAGATTATACACTCTATTTCTCCAACTCTTTTTTAATTCGAAAGGCAACTTCTCTATTATTGCTCTTAATGTATTGGGGTGGTCTATGTAAGTTTCTCCCTTTAAATTTTTTAAACTGTTTTCGCATTCAATTAATAAAAGAGAAAACTTTTGTAATGTTGCTCGATCTTGGTTCTTTATAACTGGCCATTCTTCAATTTTCTTTAAATATGCAGTTCCTATTTTTAATGTTCCTCCATATTTATCTTTTAATTTTTTTTTTGCCAATTCGAATGAATTACTGACATTCATATTTTGAAATGATCTTACTAATTCTTTAACATCGCCTGATGTGTACTGTTCAAGATAGTAAAGTCTTTCTCTAGAATTTTTAACCTTTGCTTCAATAATATATTCAAATGCTGATAAAAAAGGAAGAAATTTAATCGGATTTCCATCGAAGATAGGTACGTTTTGTTTTGGTAAATGTGCCTGTAATTGTTGTTCAGACAATAATTTAATTAATTCAGTTTGATTTTTTATCATTTCAAGTACTTCACGATTTGATATATTACTCTCTACATCATCCTCACTTTCCTCGTCATTTTCACTTTCAATAGCTTCTGTATTTTCATTCAACCAACAAAATACATTTTGTTTGAATTCTTCGAACCTTTGACATACCTCCTGGTGATTGTTAACAAGCTCTTGTTTTTTTTCTTCTTCTTGTACTGTATCTAAGTATTCATCATGTGTTAGAGAATAATTTTTAAATATATTTTCTATGTCATACGTTTTAACTTTAACAGTATTTATATTTTTAACATCCTTTTGTAGTTCTTCGATTTCATGCATATGTTTTGTGACTCTAGATAATCTTCCTCTTCTTTGGTTTTTTAATTTTTCTATTTTATTGTCTTTATTACTCTTTTTACTTTTAGAATTTGATGACTTGCTTGATTTTATTGTAGACATATTTTGTATTTAAATATAACTAAAAATGTAATTTATTTTATTTATTTTTTTTTTTTATAAGACTTACTTGATGTAGAATGTATCCTTTATTTTATTATTTTATTTACTTTTGTCTTGCACTTGAATATAATGTTGAATATTAAATAATAATTTTTCTTGACTTGGGGATAATTTAAATATTTGTATTTAAATATTGCTTTATAATAAAACAATTGTTAAAATTGAATGTATAGTCTATAAGGTAAGGTTAGGAGGCTAGAATTGAATATGCGTTGTTATAATTTTATAAATTTATTTATTAACAAGAAAGAGGAATAAAGGAAAAAGATATAACGTATTTTAAATTTAAGACAATGAATAAGGAAGATGCCACATGGGCGAACATGAACGACAAACAATAAACAACGATTTTAACCTATAAAAATAATAGTAACACAATTAAGGCTTTAAACTATAAGTATGATATTATTAACACTTACAATTGTTTGCCTCCTGTATGTGCGACTTGAATATTCCTTTATTATGAAATATATATATATAACACTTAAAAATAACTTAATCATACGACTTGTACTCTTGTCTCTTGCTATGCCAACATCAAACAACTCTTCGTTCCCTCGCCACTCATCGGCGCATGCGCTCAGGCATTGCTGCCTTTACACTAGGTATTCTCCTTCATCCAAATAAAATGGATTTTTTTATAGAGGATTCAAGGAAAGGAACGGAATGGATTCAGAGGAGCCAAAGGGTTTGGACATGATTCCCCCAAGAGTGAGTAGGAAGGAGAAATCATGAGCTCACGTCAGGGCAGGGACGCCAATCCCTGAAGTAGACATCTTTTCTATTGGGAATGTAGAAAAGATTCTACCCGTTACCCGGGATGCTTATTAATTTTTATTTTACCTTTTTATATGTTAACGATATTGGTTAAATGTAGCCTCATGGTTAGAGATGTCGTTCTGCTGACCTTGATATCGAGGGATCGAACCTCGCCAACTTTAATTAGATTTTAAGAATTAATAATTATAATTTCAAATAAATACGAACGCTGGTTAAAATGGGCATATATCCCAAAGACCAATAAATAAATAAAATTTAAAAAATAAAAATAAATTTAATCTATGAATTTGTAAACACAGTTATCAATTATTTCCATTTATTTAAAAATATTTCAAAAAATGTTATAAAAAAATTAATATATGGTAAAATATAGTACCTATATATATCTTATAATTATATGTTCACACAAATAATGAAATACTAATTATAATCCTACTTTTTTCGATTAAACAACATTTCAATTACTTGTAGAAATTGAAAATTGATTAAAGAATCAATCATCTTTTCAATAAGTTGAATAAGAACTGAAAGAGACTTAATTATAAATTTGCGTACAGTGACCTTACAAAACCACAGAATTAATATTTTTTGAAAAATTGAGATTATTGTTAATTTATATAATCATACATTTTTAATATTGTCTAATGCAGTATTTCTCCAAATATGGGTGAATCGTAAACGAATATTGAGTGGGTCCTCGCCACGGTTTCTTATTTCAACGGTTTTTTTTATTAATATTGATAACTTATAAATAATATGTTTACTATTTTAATTAAAACTAATAAGGCAACATTAAGTAGTTCCACGACTTGCCTCTAGAGAATCTGAAAATTACCAATTATGCATTTATATATATATATATATATTACCCTCTTTTCTCTAACTAAGACAGCCAAAAGATGGGTCCCTAAAATTTTTGTTACATGGTTTAGAGCCTAGACAACTTTGGCAACCAATAGACTAATGAATATAATAGGTTGTGTTCAATAAGTTCATGAAACTGAAATCAAATGAAAGAACCCAACCCATTTTGCATATAGTTTTTTGAAACCCAAATTAACACTCAAAATATTGCTCACTGTGTCCAATGAAATGTCTAAAGCTTCTGTTAAATCTCTTTCAGTCAATCGACGGTTTTCCAATATTTTATCGCTCCGCGAGTTTATTGAACAATCTAGTATCTATTATTTATTATATTATTATACTATTATATATTAAAATGTGTAAATGTGCACAAAGTTTTTCGATGTATATGAACCAATCCATCCATATACTTTCTCAGGCTTATAGAAAAATTATCTTATTCTTTTTACTCCATGAGAAAAACGATATTTTATAAAGTTTTTTTATATTTATATTATTTATTTTATGTATATTAGTAATTTTTGTTTATGAATATTTTATAAATATTAATTTAATTATAATTTGTTATTTTTTTTAATAAACTTATACTCCTTAAACTATTGTTTAATACAGTGAATCTCAACCTATGTGCCACGGCACTTTTGTGTGCCGCGAAATTTTCAAAAATGTGCCGCCAAATTATTACAAATCTAAAGAGGCTCTTAAACATTCCCGATTTTTTTTCTAAATTTTTTCAATTTGGTTCTTAAAAAAAAAGGTAAACCGTTTTTGGAACAACTTTTTTTCAATATGGTAAACTTTTACACTTATCTTTTTCTTTGTGTGCCGCCAAATTTTTAAACCGTTAAAAGTGTGCCGCGGTAAAAAAAGGTTGAGAATCACTGGTTTAATACAATCATATTCTTAAAATAAATAAATAAATTTTGCAGATTATGATAATTCTAATAATTCTAAATATATAAAAGTATATATATTTGCTTTATTATCTTTAATTACTATAATTAAAAACTCACTATAATTCTGAGCTGTTTGTGTAGAGAACTGTAAATTTGACAAAATTTTTCAATTTTTTGGGTTCTAAAAATTTAAAAAACAAAAAACAATGAAATAAAACAACAAGATAAAGAAATGTAACTTTATTTATTTGATAATATATATTATATTTTATTAATTAATAATAGCAGAATTAGAATAAATTCTTTATCAAATATTTAGCGAAATCAGCTTACAGTATTTTTTTTTTAAATAAAGGAATGTCATAATGACAATCATTTCTTACACAGCCATAATTCTTTAAGTAATATATATGAATATATATATTTATATAAAATAATTATTAATATATCGTACAAAAATGTCAAGAATTAATTAATTTAAATAAAAAATGCTAAAAGTAGTAATAAATACAGCCCAATGATTTCATCACAATCGATTTATTAAATCGTATTGGATATTAATATAATATAAAGTATAGCTTATATTAAAAATTTTAAAAATTTCGATTTATTATAATTAAATTTAAAAAAAAAAGAAGAGAAATAAATGTTAGTTATTTTTGTTTAGGTTTATTATTGAACGATAGGATGAGGGTGGAATAGGATAAAGTGGAGGAAGGATGGGGGGAATGGAAAAGGTAGTTAATCTGTCGATTGGTGTTGGCAAGTGGCATTTCTCGGTGGAGGCTGACGACGATCAATGCGATTGGTTTTTACTGTGCGCGGCAACGAGGATCTTGGCACGCTGTGTAGCCAAGACAGCTACGCTTACAGCCTGTTGAAGAAAAATGGATAAAGAGATAGAGAGGTGGGTGGGAAAAGAGTAATTATTTTCATGATTCAATGAGGATAAATGAAATAATTTCTCAAAAATGGGCTAATAAGCGATTAGAAAATAAATGATTCGTGTAATTCTTTTTTTGGTTTATGAGCCCATTTAGTAGGAAATTGAAATTTTAATTCACATATAGATACCAGGGCAGGTCAATATGTCCGTGACTTTTTGAAATTCCAGTAATTTAGTAATGAGGCAAATGTGATTGATATACAACCAAAATATTAAATTATCGTTAGGTTTTTAGTTTATTTTTGTTCTTTTTATAAATTTCCAAAACAAGATGGAAGAGGGTTTAATGAGGAACACTCTCTCTCTCTTCGTTTTAAGTTCTCCATCCCTAAAGATTATTATATAATAAATAAATTATAAGATGTAATTATTCATGTTACGAGGGTAGGTCAATAAGTCCGTACCTTTATGGATTTCTCGTCTCTTAAATGAAATGGCAACACTGCTCAAGTCAGCAGGAAACTATCAGCTGACTCCTGTCGAAATTGGAACCAGTGTTTGATATACATTAATTCATGAATTGGGATACGAATTGTTCTCTCATCCGCACTATTCTTCGGATTTAGCTCCGAGTGACTATTTCTTGTTTCCATACCTGAAGAAATGACTCGGTGGAAAGAGATTGAACTCCAACGATGAAATCATCTCACAAACAAATACCTATTTTGATGTCCTTGACAAATCTTATTTTTTGGAAGGAATAAAAAGGAGTGGAGAATCGTTGGACGAAATATATAGAGCTCAAAGGAGACTACGTTGAAAAATTAAATAATTTTTATCTAAAAACCTTTGTATCATTCAAAAAGTCACGGAATTATTGACCTGCCCTTGTGTATATATCTATATATATATATATAAACAATACTTGACAAAACTAAAGCAAAATAAAAAACAGTTAAAAGGGACAAATCTAAATCAATTTAGTAGATTTATTGCTTAAAGATAAAACATTTTTTAAAATTGAGTAAAAAATCCATCACTTAAATTGCTATAGTTTTCTCCCTCCACTTTTTTAGTATATTTTTTTCTAAAGTTGATTGTTCTTAAAGATTTTTATATACCAAGCATGATTGGTTGTTTTATTGAGAATTCAAAAATGACTGTATCATTATAATAAATATTCATTATAAATGAAACCAAAAAACAATAAGTTGCTTGAATTTTGTCAGGCAGGCAGTATATAGACTTCAGTAAAAGTTTTTTTATGAAAAGTTATTTTCAGGTTATTTCCAAGTGTTTTTGTGAGATAGTCTTGACGTTTTGGTGCCCATTTCGGTGTCAGTTACAAAAGAAATTTGAGGATAGAATTGATTTTTGGCGGCGAAACGTCTAGATCTAATAATCTTGAGTGTCTCCACGAGACTATCTCGCAAATTTGAATTGCATTAATTAACATATATTATATTTAAATTAAATTTAATTAATTAAATTATAAATTAAAATTAATAAATAATATTTATTAAACCAGCGCGTGTTTGTTGATGACACCACGTCACGTGCTGGAGCGTGATTACGAGTCAACGTAAAAAAAATTAATTCCGGTAACATATATTATATTTAAATTTAATTTAATGATTTAAATTATAAATTAAAATTAATAAATAGTATTTATTAAACCAGCGCGTGTTTGGCTCTTGGTTGATGGCACCACGTCACGTATGTGATTTGCAGTGTTAAATTAATTCCGGTACTTTCAGCGATTCAATCAAGCTGAAATTCTATATATAGCAGTTTATACTATTTTTAATCATGTGAAAAACTATCAAACATATATCTTTATTTTTACGGTCAGTTTAGAGGAAAAAAATTGAAAACGTGGTAGGTAATGACCCTCTTTCTGGGAGCTACATTTCTCAAAAGTTGATAGAAAACTACGAATTTTGAATAATGTCCTTGTACCAAATTTCATTATTCTAGCTCAAACCGTTTTTGTGTAATCTTGTCTACACACACACAGACACACATACACACACACATTTTTCTCAACCTTTTGTTAGTGAAAATGACTTAGGGACTTTCAAAACATATAAAATCATCAAAATCTCGACATCGAAAATTTTTTGATTTTTTCGAAATTTTGCCGAGATAGTAAAAATCATAAACAAAGCATATTCATCATATCCTGACAATATTTTTTCATCTTTCTTTACAGAACAAAGTTGCAAATGTATATTCAAGTTAATATAAACTTTTTAATTATGTTAAAGGGTATTTCTAATACTGCTAGTAAGTACACAATTAAAGAAAATTGTCTAGTTATAGTGAATATGTTCTATATTTATTCAACATATGAGTTGGATGCTATAAATAAATAGCATGTGTTATAGTGTAAACAAATACACACTCACACACACACACACACACACACATATATATATATACATTTTTCTCAACATTAGTGAAAATGACTCAGGAGAATTCAAACGTATAAAAACATCAAAATCTCGACATCAAAAATTTGGCTAGATAGTAAAAATTTGTTGCCTTATATAGAACAAATAAATATTTTTGAAAAATTACAAAAAATACAATCTTCATCCATAAAAGTAATCAATCTGTATTTTTAATTTATTTTAAAATTTAAATTATAATAACTTCTAATTTTACTTATTGTTTTTGAAAGATTTATTTTCACATTTTAAAATGAAAATAATTTAATTTTAATTTTTTTTTATGATATTTCAGTTTCATAAATTCAGTTGTAACATCATATTTTAGTTAAATGGTATGTTTTCCGCCCACCCTTTTGAGAAACTCAAATTGAAAAAGGGGTTTCTATTTTCTATGCACTTTCCTTAATCAGTCATCGGCCACTTATGCTTTTATTTTGTTTGATCGATATACTAATTAATTGTAGTTTTGTTCGTGTTGATGGCTGCTTGATGAAAGATTATATTTCCGGACTGTCAATCATTGAAAGGATTATTTTCTACTTCGGTAGTAAATGTATATACTCGGTTGCCTAATAAATCGACTACATACTCTAGTTGAACATATTGCATTACATCATGCGATCTTACCCTCTCCACATAATTCAAAATAAATTTTGTAATAAAAAATTTAATAATTTTTAAAATTGAATAATAATTAATAATTAATTAGAAAATATACAAATTAATATTATTATTATTTTTATTATCTTAACAAAATTGGTTAAAAGTTCTAAAATCAAGGAGAGAGAAGTCTTTTTTTTCACTGAAAAAACGACCTCTTATATAATTTTCTTTACGTTAAGTTTTGGGCGTTTATTAAATAATTAACATAATTGATAAACGTATTAAAATAATTGATTTAGAAATATACCTATGCACTGGAGTATGGGTTATATACCTATTAGCCTATCAAGGAACATTGGAGTCTTTAGGGTTAAAAAACAGGGTGTCTCAAAAAAATGTTGGTTCATTGGTTTACGTTGTCAGCGTTGTCTAGACCATAACGGTCATCAATTTGAACATTTGCGAACATTTCTTCTATAATTGAAGCCTTTAAACTTGTCTTTATGTTTATAAATAATGTTTTTATAGTCATTCAAAATGTTAGTACATTTTTTTGAGACACCCTATATTATTATTATATAGGGGCAGCATGGCTGAGTGGGTAGAGTACTAGATTTCTACACAGGAAGCCTGAGTTCGAATCCCAGCATAGAACTCAAGATTATATATTTATTTAATAAATATAAAATATAAAAAATCTAATTCAATTTAACATCGGCTGCCCCACCGAAGAAGGCAAGGGGAAACCACTTCGGTCAAATTTTCCCATGAACACCCTATGACTCCTTGGAGTTATTAGGGCCACGACACTTCCGCTAGGAAGTTATCGACAACGAAGAAGAATATTATTATTATATGAGCAATTCAACACAGTCTCAGGGTCGGGATAACATTCGGGTTCAAATCCCAGAAGTGGCAAGGAAATTTCTTTTTAGCTGGACTCTATGCGAACGAGGTCCATCCAAATCAAAATTTGGAAGTTACTTGAAAACAAAGTAGCGGCCTCCGATCAAGAAAATCAAGGATAAAAGGGTAAGTTATAGTGATCATACAATACATCTAACCCGGTTAAGCGACAAAAAGCTCGATAGACACTGTTGGGGCAAATATCAAAGTTTTTTTTGAATCATTATTATGAGATCATGCATCCTAGATAATAACATTTAGCCAAATATATTGATAAAAATTTTTTCTAAAATTCCATTATTTTTCAATGTGGAAGTTAATATAAAGAGTTTGAATTAATAGAAAAAAAAATGAAATAGATAAAATTATTATTTAATGATTTATGAAAATGTTCTAATTATATATTCATAAAACCCTAAAAAAATCAACGAAAAGTATTTTAAAAATTTATTAGAAACCCTCAATATTTAATATTATATTACCGTTTTATTATATAAAAGAAATTGCTATAATTATTTTATTTAATGATGTAGACATAATTTAACCAAATATTCAAATTTTTTTTGGTTTAATATGTTAAATAATATCTGGACCCAGGAAGAATTTTGTAGAGAAATCAATACTACTTCCTCCCTTAAAAGGCAAACCACGGAAACGGAAGTTCCATTTAAACATGAAATATTTCGTAAGGAAACGTTGCCAATTCTTCCCCTTCCCCACCAACTTCGATTCGTTTTAATCGAATCCATTTGTAATAAAAACATACCCCGGGGGGATGGGGGGAAGCAAAGATTGAAAAGACCGGTGGGACTTCCCATTTAGAAAATAGGAATTGTAGGAAAAAGATCAACACACAAAGCATTCTACAAACAAGGCAATAAATAGTAATATAATCAAATTATATAATTTCCGTATGTGATGTCTGTAACATTATGAAGTTAGTTACAAATTCAGTCAAACTTAAATTGCCAACACCGTTTGCAACGGGTTCGTCTAGTAACAAATAAATCAAGAATGAAGAAGAAATAAAAATAAATAAAATAAACCAAATTGTAATCGGTATTATCCATTAAAGTTTTTACTATATTAATAATATTAATTAATTAAAAACATAATTAGATTTGATTCGGCTTAAGATACCGATAACATAGCACTTGAAAATGTAAATCGATGGATTAGCGTTTCACAACGTCCACGCCCCAGACGGGGCAATTTGATTGTAAAGGGGGGCAATTCGAAAATGGACTCGACATGAGTGACTATTTCTTATTTCCAAACCTCAAGAAATGGCTCGGCGGAAAGAGATTTGACTCCAAAGATGAAATCATTTCACAAACAAATACCTATTTTGATGTCCTCGACAAATCTTTTTCTTTTTTTTGGAGACCTACCTATACCTATATTTGTTTTAAATAATAATTAAAAAAAAAAATAATAAGTAAAATAAATACTTTTAATAAAACACATTTTAGGTAAGTATATCTACATATATTAAATTAAATTTTTTTAGTATGGGAATTAACCAGGACTGAACGCTGTATAGGGGCAGCATGGCTGAGTGGGTAGAGTACTAGACTTCTACACAGGAAGCCTGAGTTCGAATCCCAGCATAGAACTCAAGATTATATATTTATTTAATTTAATTATAATTAATAATTAATAAATTAATAAATATAAAAATCTAATTCAATTTAACATCGGCTGCCCCACCGAAGAAGGCAAAGGGAAACCACTTCGGTCAAATATTCCCATGAACACCCTATGACTCCTGTGGAGTTATTAGGGCCACGACACTTCCGCTAGGAAGTTATCGACAACGAAGAAGAAGAACGCTGTTTAGTGTTCAAAGTACACGAAGTTTCACCACAGACATTCGACTTGATGGCTATCCCTGATATAAATATATGATATATAAATGAAATTAATTTTAAATATATACCCCTATATTTGCTTCAAGAACATAAATGTTGTTTTGTTTATTAATTTTAATTTTTCAAAATTTTAATTTATTAGGGAGAGCAACGCAAAACTTTCACTTACCTATACCTATATTTGTTTTAATTAATAATTAAAAAAAAAAAATTAATAAGTTAAATAAATACTTTGAATAAAACAGATTAAAGGGTGTGTATGTCTACATATAGTAAATTAAATTTTTTTATTCAAGAATTACTAAAATATTTATATAAATCAATAACATAAACACCACAACGTCAAATAAATAAATAAAAATACTAATCAAATCTTTTTCTGATTATATGAGGACTACATTACTGTCTGATGGGTATTAGATAGATCAGTGATTCTCAACCACTGTGCCGCGGCAGGTTCTTCAACATTTCCGACTTTATTTCTAAATTTTTCCAATTTGGTTCTAAAAAAAGGTAAACCGTTTTTGGGACCACTTTTTTTCAATATGGTAAACCTTTACACTTAACTTTTTCTTTGTGTGCCGCCCAATTTTTAAACCGTTAAAAGTGTGCCGCGGTAAAAAAAAGGTTGAGAATCACTGAGAAAGATTATTAATTATAATATTATTAAATGTTAATATTTTATTAGTATAAATTAAAACATGCAATTGTAAATAGTTAAAATAAATAAATAAATAAACAAGCATTCTACTTTTTTTGGAATTTAAATAAAAAAGACTTTGGAGAGTATTATTGTACATATATATATATATATGTTTTTATTATATAATACAAATTGTTAATTTTCAGTCTCATTATATGTTTAATCCTAATTAAAATAGGTATTATATGATTATACAATTACTGTTAAATAGATTAATGATAAGTCATTGGATATTTATTGTATAAGCAAGAGAAGAGGAATTTACTTTCCAAAAATCAATAATATATATATATATATATTTACTATACTATAGTAATTTCCTCTTCCCTTAATAACGAAGTAATATAATACTGAAATAAATTTAATGCGGTCCATACATTTTCAGTTTAACTGTGCAATTTGAACTGTTAAAAAAAACTGTACAAAAAACTGAACTGAAAGTGTGTGGGTTCGTCTGTGCAGTTTACCGGAGCAAAATAGGATCACAAGCTTAGGCCTGAGAACTGAGTGATGTAAGCACAAAACTGCACAGTTCATACTGTTATCTCGCTCAGACAAACATTGCAGTTTAAATGAAAGTGTATGGGTCGCTTAAGTCATAAAAGGAAAAAAATATTTTTTAATTTAGAGATTACAAGAAATATTTTCAGTTAATATATATTACATTAACTATGATAAAAGAGAAGAAGCATATATATTAAATATATACAAATACAGTGAACGCTCTATATAAGCAACCTCTCTATACAAGCAACTTTTTTTAGTTCAACTTTTCTGTATAAGCAACTTATTTTTTTTTAAAGCATAAATTTGAGTTGACAGCTCTTCACAACAACATAACCTCAAATTTTAAAAAATCCTGTTATTGGAATATGTTTTTGTTTTGTGCTGCCAGTATTGAAGTTAATTTCTGTTAATTAGAATAGTTATTTATATTTAATCTGAAACAGTTTAGGTAGTAAAAGAGGTAAGAAATGATATTTTCCAGACTTTAAGTATTTTTATACTTCTTTTTTCTCTATAAGCAACTTTTTCCAATAAAAAATTTTTTTATTGAAATTGGTTCAAATGAGTTGCTTATATAGAGCGTTCACTATATATGATATATAGGTATATATATATAGACATATAATTGATAAAATAATTCATTAATTATTACATCCAAATAACATCATAATTGATGTTTTAAATTAGATATTGCTATTTATGTTAGCTATTAATATTCAAAATAGTTTTTCCCACATTAATTTTGAAGATTTTATTTTTATTTAATTTATTTCTTTTTCTATTTTTTTATTATCCAAAAATCTCAATAAAGTTCAATACGATGTTGTAAAAATAGTATTAATATTGGATTGATTTTGGGGTAACAATAATTTGAAAGTATAATAATTTAGAAAAGAAGGGTAGGGGATGATTTTTATTTAATTTTTTTTTATTATTTCTAAATTTTATGAACAAAATATATAATTAATCGATCTTTTTTGTTATTTAACAAATTATGTATGCAAGAAAAGAATGAAGTTCTTATTGGATGACATTATTATTATTATTATTATTATTAATATGATTAGTAGTAATAGTATATAATTATTAATATTATTATTATCATTTGGTTAATATATTATTAATTGTAAGTATAATAACATAGATATGTATAAATATGCATATACACACATAGGAAGAGGAAAAAGAATGGAAATGAAGAAAAATGAGATGTTAAGGGACAGAGATGAAGGGATTTACAAAAACAGACTTAACGAACTTTTTTTTTGTAATTGTATTATGACAATTATAATTAATGTTATAATCATAATGTATATTGAATATATATTTTAAAATTATTATATCCTAATGACGGAAGACAAGAGATGAGTTGAGAGGGTTAAATAACAATTTCATGCAAGGCGAATTCAGAGACGGGTCAAGATAAAATTCATATTTTATGATTGAGACACCCATTATCCTATTTTTTTCTTTAAAAAAAAATTGTGTTAAAATATTTAAAATTTAAATTTAATGTTAAAATTTGTGTTTATATATATATATATATATATATATATATATATATATATTATTAAAAATGCCTGGAATTAAATCTTAAATCGCCTCTGAATAGAAACCACCAGTTTGGCATTAGGTAATTAATTTATAAATAATTATTGGTTTTAGCAAAGTCTATTAGACATTTTTAAAATGGAGGTTATAATAAGTTGGCAATCCTGACTGACCCTGGATAACTCTTAACGCGTTTGCAATAATTTATTTCCAAACTAAATATATGTTTTAATGCTATATATTGAATAAATAATATAAAATATTTAAACAAGATAGATACTATTTAAAAATTGTGTGAAACTTAAGCTCTAATACTATGTAAAAACAAAAAATATTTTTGAATATTATACATTGTATTTTTAAATTTTTTTTTTTATTTCAATGTTAAGATTATAAATGTATAGCTATCGAAATTTTAGTCCTCCCTATAACATTAAAAAAAAAAATGTTCCTTCCAAAACTTTATACAGGGAAGTACTTTTACAATTAAATAAGATAAGATAATTTAGAAAAATATTATAAAAAAAAAATTAATACTGTTATTAAATACTTTTATCATTCGATCATTATATTTATTATAATATATATTGGTTAAATTCAAATGCTTTATTATATTGTTTTAATTAAAATTAAACAGCATGGATTTATTTTAACTGATCATTATTCAGTAGGTTTTTTTCATGGTTTCATTAATGTTTGAAACATGCTACCAATGCTAATTTTTAAATTGCACCTACTTATCTAATCAAGACTTAATTAAAAAAAACTAATCTTTATGAAAAATATGGACATAGCTATATAAAAGGCAACCATTCTTTTTATTAATGTTATTAATATTTAGTTCACAATAACAAACCTACACACTAATTAGAACCTATTTCTAATTCACTACAGCAGTGATTCTCAATCTGTGGGGCGCGAGCACACTCCAGGGGGGGAGGGGGGAATTCCCGACTTCTTTTCAATATGGTTCTAAAAAAAAGGTAAGATGATTTTGTGGACAAACTTTTGAACATTTTCGATTATTTTTCAATTTTTTTCAATATGGTTCTAAAAAAAAGGTCAGATGAATTTGCGATGCTCTGAAACATTTCCGATGGGGGGGGGGATACTAAAAGGTTGAGAAACACTGCACTACAGGATTTTAAGCAAATGGGGACAATTAAACTAACTAATACTAAATATATTTATATATATATATATATATATATATATGATGTATTGGCAAAATAAGAAGTAAGGGAACGCATAGTAGGAGCAAAAAAAGTCCTATTTTCAGCAAACTATTTTTTTCCATATAAATTTTTATTTTTTCTTATTCTTACTATACAAAATAATAACGAACACAAAAAAAGAAATTCTAACAGTAGATTTAAGTAGGAGATGAAAAAGTACTGGAACGCGTATCGGTTCTGAGAAAAGGTAAGGGAACGTTGTTCCCCTCCCAATACACCACTATATATATATATATATTTTACTTAACATGTTATTTTATTATTAAACCGAATAATCCCATTCAAGTAAGGTATTTAAATTCAAATTTGAATTTAAACAATTTAGTTGTCATTATTTATTATGCAAAAACTTAAAAAATATTTGCGATATTTACTGATAATATGATATATTTTTGCCTTTTAGTATTTTTATATCTAATTGAAACATTTAAATTAAATATTTTTTGAATTTTTGACAATAACATATAATATTTTGTAAATAACAAAATAATTTAATTTTATTATCACACACATGTAAATATTTTAGAAAATATTATAAAAAGTAGATATGCTCTGTGGAGCGTAGTAAAATTAACTAAAAACAAATAAAAATGTTATTCAATTTCTTGTGTCGTGTAACAGTCTGTTTATGTCGAACAAAATACTGTAAACAGATCTTATTGGTTTCTTCAATGCAGGGGTCGGCAACCTGGTGCCCGCGAAGCCATTATCAAGTGCCCGCATTCAAATTACTAAGTATAATATTAATTTAAAGTCATGACACAAAAAAAGGTATCATTTTCGATTTTTCTAAAAAAAAAAAAAAAAAAAAAATGGTAAAATGTTTTTGAGATCAGGCTCTTAAACATTTTCGAATTTTTTTTCAATTTTTTCAATATGGCTGGTATCACCAAGTGTGCCCACCCCTGTTATATTATTTCTGAAATGTGCCCGACTATTGAAAAAGGTTGCCGATCTCTGCTTTAATGAATACAATATCAATTTAAGTCGTTTAAATAAGGGAATATCAGAAAATGTAGATACGAATAAATAATAAAAATAATAATAATTCTCTAAAGTTCTTTATTATTATTATTATTAAAATACCTGTAGTTGAATTTTTAAAACTATAAATTCAAATATAACCTTCTTTTTTGAAAACAAAATGGCATCTTTAGTGGTATAGTCAAGGACAAAATGTTTTAAACATAAACATAATGTATAAATATTTATCATAACACTAAAAATAAATAAACTAATTTGTTTATTTTTTTTTTATGATTTTTATATCGATAACCCCAATCTTATCGATTCTAAACTTATCCGATTTTATCTGTAACTCCAAAAGCTTTCCCAAAATAAATTTGGACCCAAATTTCATAAATTATTTTGGGCTTGCGTTTTGTATAAATTGAACAGTCTTTTGTCAACAACCCATCTGTTTATTTATATTTTCAATGAATCCTAATTTATTCCTAAACCTACTATGAATTCTATTGATTGTGGGATCAGGCGCGTATTGTCTTATTAAATCTAAAATCACGATTTTTAGTCTCTTTATATATTCCTATAATTAATAATATTTTATAATAATATAGAATTATAAATAATAAACTACATAAAAGTTCTAAATGCAAATAGAAGTGAAAGTTAAACCCTATTATAGGTATATAAATCTATCGTGTATTTTACTATAAAAATATTTTTAAATTATTAGATTTTTATCAGTAAACTACATGAAAATAATCCTATTTATTTTATCAATGGCAAAAATCTACCTAAATTATTTTTTTTTGTTTTTTAATTTATGAAAATAGAAATGTTAGATTTATTTATTTGAATGAGAACACAATTCTAAGCCACTGTCATATGGAGAAGAATAGGTTTGCAAATAAGTAAACCTATAAATTAAACAAAATAAAAGTGTGGAAGGAACAAAAACATAAATGATAGGATAGAAAGGATATTTTCTAATATGTGTAATGTATTTATATTTTATAATGTTATTTAAATTTTAATAAAATAAATTTAATATAACTCGTTTCTTGTGGAGAGGACAAAATCGAGGGGAGTATTATTTTAAAATATTTTTTATTTCTAAATAGTTTTTTATATAAAAGATTAGATTTCTACCTTAATGATTGAAATTTTTTACCGCAATTCGATGAATTTTGTTATATTTTGATGATCACTTTAAATAAATATAATTAGAAATTTAAATTAAAAATTTTCATTTTCTTAAAATATATAATACTATTTATATAATTGTTAATAAATTAAATCTCGACGTGGGTAAGGGAGTAAGGGAAAAAGAAAATAGATAATATATATAGAAGGACATGTCAATAAGTCTGTGACTTTTTGAATTTCCTATCTCTTAAATGAAATGGCAACACTGCTCCTGTCAGCAGACAACTATCAGCTGACTCCTGTCGAAATTGTAACCAGCTGGGTCTTTTAGTTTTTGTTTGACATCCATTAATAGCAGGTTATCTCGTGATTGGAGATGAAAATGGAGAAAAGTGAAATGAAAATCTATGAATTGGGATACGATCCCTGATCCGCCCTATTCACCGGATATAGCCCCGAGTGACTATTCCTTGTTTTCAAACCTGAAAAATGGCTTGGCGGAAAGAGATTGGACTCCAAGGAAAAATAAAATAATTTTTTATCAAAAAACCAGTGTTTCATTCAAAAAGTCACTGACTTATTGACCTTCACTCGTATTATACTATTAACGTATGAATAAAAATACCTACATTGAATTATATATTTGTCATCTCTACTTGTTTATTAATAGCATTGTTCACGTAAGCATACCTGAGACATGCAAAAACAAAATGTCTTTTGTTTAGCTCAGTGGTTTAGAATTAAAATGATGTAAAATTTTTTAGAAATTTGATGTGCTAATAATTGATTCATACATTAATGCCCTAGGTTTATAATCACTTAGAAAGCTACTTATTTTTAAGAAAGGAAATATATTAGGCCTTATTTTTATTATTATTAATATGACGTTAGAAAACTTGTTTTTTACTATTACAATATATTATATTATAAAAATAAAAACCTACTGTCTAAAAAAATTATCTAAGTTAAATATATAAATATAATGAAGTATATTTTTTGAATATTTATAAAAAAAAATATTTATATGAGTAAATATTTTTATATGCATTTTTATAAAAATATGTTGTTTGTGATAATAACAAAAAAATAAATAAATAAATTAAATGTATAATTTCTATAATTAAAATGATGGAGTAAGTGAAAGTTGTACATTGGCTTGTTAATGGATTCTTGTTAAGGGTTTATTAAAAATTTATTATTTATTTATATAATTTCTAGTAATACTGTTTGATAATTAGTAATTCTAATTGTAATAATTATAATATAAGCTCTGCGAAACCTAATACTGTCCCTTTAAAATAATCGTTAAAATAAAATAAAATTTTATGATTTAATTGAAACATTTCACTGATTTCAAATTTTCGTGTCACTTAACAAATCGATTGTTAATTTTTTAATAATGGATTTACAAGTAAATGGCGCGTAAAATTGAAAATTGGCGCGTAAAATTGAAAATTAATCAATTATTAAAAATATTGAAATTTACGTTTATATGAATCTTTCTTTATAATTCAAATAATGAAATTTACTCATTTTTTTTTGTAGAGAGAAGAATTAATAATTTCTGTTTTGTTTTTTATCAGTAAGATTAGTTTATGCTGCAATCAGAATCAGAAGCTTAGGAAAATAAAATAAAATCTACATAAGCAAAGCATATTCATTAAAATTTTAATTATTATTTGTTTTTTTTTCTCTCTCTCTCTCTTCCTCTGTTTAAAAGAGAAAACAAGTAAAGAATCATATCAAAATTATAAAAATGAGATATTTGAATTTTCGCTTGAATTAATAATAAATAAAGGATGGTGTTTATTTATCAGTCTTGTATACTTGTCCCATGACCATATTCCAGCCCTAAATTTAAATTTTTTTATCTCCTAACGAGATATTAATACTATTTATTAGTTTTATTGGTTGTTAATCAATAAATCATTTATTTCTGTGAGGTGAATGGAAATTTAGTGAAAGGGAATGGAGATGATAAACAAAAAAATAAAATATTTTAATTGATTTAGAATGTTATTTCATTAATATGAGAGGATCCCAATTTTATTATTAATATTATTGTTAGAAATAGTATAAGTATTAAGTGTACTTTTATTATTATTATTATTATGTTAAATTATACTATTTTAGTGGCTAAACCTTTGCCCCTCCCCTACGATTAATTAAATATTGAAGATAATTTCAATAGAATTTCTTTATATATTAATTCCAATTAATTATTTATTAAATTCAAATTGGAGAATTGGCAAAAGACAGACGGGGTCAGAATGAGCGAGGTTCATCCGGGACAGGTAGTCATTACGATGGTTCGCATCGAAAGGATGGTACTGTGACCCGGGTGTTGAACTCCTGCTATGTTCTGGACGTGACTGTTCACGCACCTTGAACGCCCTTTTAGCATTAAATTCGCGAAGTTTATGCATTGTCTGATGAAGATGATCGTCTGCTGGAGTTTCACCGGTGATCCACGTATTTTTTAGAAGTTGAGCGACATTCGGACGAGCATCTGGATTCGAATCCAACAGCTAGAAAATAAATAAATAATCGATTAGATCAGGAGTGGGGAATTGTTTTGTATAATAATTCGAGCCAAAATTGAAAACAATCTTTTGCATATTAATGCATATTAAAAAAATTAAAGATTCATATAATTTGAAAAAAATACTGTAACGGACGAAACTTATTTAATTAATTAATTAATTTATTTTTAAGATAAATTGTTATTTTTAAATTTGAGTAATGCTTCCGCTGGGTTTGGCTCCCTTATGGTGCTGCCCTGCATGGCAGCCCGGGACCATGGGGGCAGTGGCGTACCGTGAGGTTCTTGCGCCTGGGGGCAACTGAGAAATCAGCGCCCCCTTTCGTATATATATATATAATTTAATTTTTTTTAAAGAATATTAATGACGAATAACGAAACAGGTTTAACAGATTTTAATAAGCCTATAAATATTATTTATTGACTTACACAAAATACAGTTTAACTTTAAATATTAATTCTTCTTTTGTTCCAAATTGGCTTCCCTAATTTTGCGCCCCCTAAATTCGGCGCCCGGGGACATATGTCCCCCCCTGCTCCCCCTAGTTACGCCACTGATGGGGGGATTTTCAAAAATATGTGACCCCGCTCGTTGCCAGAGTCGAGATCAGATCCTTGCACTGATAACATATAATTACGATCTCTTATTTTTTTCTTTGTCTTTTCCAACGGGGGGCCCACGCCTCACAGCGGGTCAATTTGATTGTAACGGGGGGCAATTCGAAAATGAACTAGACATGAGTTTAACCCTTTTTAATATTAAAAATCATGTATATGTTACATAGGGGAGCATAAGAATTTTAGAAAGGTTGGGAAACACTGTTCTAAACCAATCCTAACTCAAGCCAGAGTGGTTTGATTTGTATTATTTAACTAATCCTATTTTTGGTATATCTTATATTATTCTTTTACATATAAATATATATATATATATATATATATATATATTATCATTAATATCTTTAATTATAGTGTACCTATAATTATTTATCAAACATATATTTATTGGCACCCATCCTAAAACATTAATTATTAATCAATTTATTATATTATACATAATAAAATACTTTAAAATAATTTTTCTTTTTTTTAAAAAAATATTTAATTAAATTTTTAATAACTTATTTAATTTAATAGATGACACTACTTTTCAAGCTCGTTACTTAGAATAAGTTTAATAAAAAGTAAATTTTTAGTTATATTAATTAAATGAATCAAGTGGCATGTCAACCTCTGAATAAGACATAAATAAATTAATTTATACTTGGTTATACATCTATATTTATATAGACGAACAAAAAGATATAAATTAAAAATAAGTTGACCTGTGGCCAGGTCCGAACCGACCGACGGTTTGAAGTAAATTAATTTCCAGCTACAGAAACAATTTCAAATAATTTTAATATATCTATTAATGTAATAAAAAACAGATATGAATACATAAATAATAAATATAAATATTTTTAATTTTATTTTATTTATAATATATATGCAAGACCAGGCTGTGATGTCATGAATGGCTGGATGACGTCATATAATTTTAAATCAAGAAAAAACTAATAAATATGATTTTCCCGAGGATAAAACCAATACAAAGTGGACGATTCGTGGTTATATATAAAAAAATCTCCTCATGTGAAATTTGGTGTGAAAATAACCCTTCCCTTCCTATCGTCGATCGCTAATACTACCACTTCCGGTTTCCGGATTTGCACCAAAAGTTGATCAATTCATCCCACTGATGCATTAAGTAAATATACCAAATTTCATCAAAATCGGTTGAGCCGTTCAGGCTGTACACATCTATACGGACGGACAGACGGACAGACATCATGCTAAAAATACTTTTTTCTGTTAAGAAAATGCATGATTCGTGGAGATATGTAAAAATCTCCACATGTGAAATTTGGTGTGAAAACAATACCTCCCTTACTATCGTCGGTCGGTAAAAATGATAAAAAACAAACTATTTCTCTACAATAATTTATTTTTGTTACTTGAGTAGACTTATAAATATTTATATGAATTTTAATTACATTTTATTATCTGGTATTTCTGGTTAATTTTATATTTATTGTTTATATATATGTATTAAACGGTTAAAATAGCTCCTTTACTGTCTCCAGGTACTCCCTTTTTCCCTTGAACTCTTAAGAATCTTGTGATTTAAAAATTTTCAAATTTTAATCAAATTTCAATTAAAGATAACATTTAATTCAAAAAGATCCTATAATGTTTATTCCTATCAGTAGCAAATGTACTAAGGATTTACTATCTGCTGGTATTCCATCAGTGTTTCTTTATTTTTTTGCTATTCAATCTTCCACTATCTTTCTAGTTCCAAATCAAAATTAAATATATATATATATATATATATATATATATATATAAATATAAAGAAATATATAATAAATAAATAAATATAATATAATATATCTTATTATTATTATTATTATTAATTAAATTCTTTTAAAAATTCATTACATAATATATATATATATATATATATATATATATTATATATAAAAATTCGTTAGAAAAATGATAGAATATTTAACTAAAACATTTCAATAAAAAATATGAAAATAATTGTATTTAAAAATGAATATAGAAGTACATAAAAAATATATAAAAAAAAAATATTCTAAATGTTCATTAGAAAAATGAAAAAAAAACGTTGTTACGTTAACTTTGTTTTTAGATCGTATTTAAAAATAGCATCTTTGATATATTTATGCTTGAAATTTTATAAAATCGCATTTATATACGTACATATACATATATTTATTTTAATGTAAAATATTTTCGAACAATTACTATTGGTCAGTATTTGACCAGACTCTATTTATGGAAATTTATTAATCAAATTATCCTTATCGGATATAAAAAAATTATAAATTTAAATGTAATATGAATTTCATGAAAAGATAAATATAAAATAGAAATAAAAATAAAATAAATAATATCTAAATCTCGTTAAATAGAATAATGAATAGAAAAATGATTTATTCTTATTCGTTGTTTAAAAGTTCCATCTTTTAAATAATTATTTTTTCATCATTGATTGAATTATAATTATCGTTTATCTAAAATCCAGGGATGAGAAAACTTAATATTGGTATTATCGATTTCATTTTTTTATTATCCATGCGCAATCGACCTTTTTTAATCAACCTTTGCATTTATACTGCGCGATCGACCTTTGTTTGATTAGCCTTGGGATTTCTACTGCGCGATCGACTCCAAAGATTTGCCTAACTAAACTCATATTATTAAAATATTTGAAATTTCAATGATTTATTTATTATTATTGGTTTGTTAAGTTACTGAATAAAAAATCAGAAACTTTATTGTATATATAATTAAATTAATGAATTTTTAATCTCTCATTTTATTACCTGATAAATTAAACTTTTCGCATCTGCTGAAATAACATTCCAACAAGTAGCAGGGAATTCCAATGATTTCGATTTCATATTATTCTGTGTTTTAATCTCGCACTGATTTCTATCCCAAAAAGGTTCTGTACCGCATAACCTGAAATATTAAATAAAAACAATAAAATAAATATATAACTACATATATTATATATATATTTATATGTTAAGATATTATTAACTCACAATATATACATAATTATACCAATATTCCATATGTCTGATTTTTCACCCCAATTTCCATGTGAAATAACTTCAGGTGCTGGAACAAATATAATTAATATAAAATATTAATCATTTTATTAAAATTTAAAATATGGGTATAATATAATAATTAATCAAATTAATTTTTTCTAATAAAAGAGTCAAAAAGGAGGCTATATTATTGTACAATTTATATCTATCTATCTCTATGATTCTAAGGAACTCGAAAGTTCTTGGCTGCTGCAACCACTCCACTCCATCCAATTACCATCCTCTCCCAACTCCCTCACGCCCCTCATTACTTCTGTACCATATATAATAATCCTATATTCTATAATAGATATAATTTTAAAAATAGAATTAGGGGGCGTTAAATGGAATAATACCGATGTTATTGGTAATTAGAAGTAAATTTTAAATATTGTTCTTGATAAATACTTATGTTTAAAATTATTATAATAATCTCTATGCGTCACCAGACAAAGTTAGAGGATTAAAAGCGAGAAGGTTGCGATGGGCAGGGCATGTGGCTAGAATGGGAGAGGAAAGAATGGCAAAAAATGGGGAGACCGATTAGGAAGACCAAGGACTTGGTGGACGGACAATGTAAAAAGGGATTTAAGGAAGATGGGAGAAAATAGGAGTTAGATGGATGTATCCCAGGATAGAGACACTTAGTAAAAAGAACTTTCGAGTTCCGTAGAATCACAGAGATAGATAGAATAATTATTATACTTGTCCTTTAAGTATTTATTAAAAATGAAATATATTAAGAACAATATTATTAGAAATAATAATAATAATAATAATAATAATGATAATGGGGAAAAAATTAAGGAAAATTCTTGCTAATTTAAGGATTAATGAGCTGTGGTATCATTATCTATGAACATTAGTATAAAAGGATAAAGAGCCTGTTGGTTTATCACTGAAACGTGACTCTCACTCGTTTACGTGAAAAAATAACGACCAATTACAAGATATCACCTTTAAAAAAATCGAATTTGTTTTTATAATTTAAAAAACACAAATTGGAAAAAACTTTTAGGGAGAATATATGGGATATTTAATTTTCTTTGTTTATTGTTTTTTTTTTTAAATATAATTTATTTATTAATTAAAATAAATATATAATTTTTAAAGTATGAATAGGGTAATTGTTTCTTATATACTCTCTAAAAATTAACCCTTTTTTCCAATTTCTGATTATTTATTTATTTTTTTTTATATTTATTTTCGTTAGTTAATCAAAGGATTTAAAAAAAAATAGATCGCTTTAATAATAGGTTGATCCATGTGCATCGATTAGACAAGTTCATCCCTGACACCTTTTGTCACTCAAAATAGCTCTTTCTATTCCCGGTTCTCAATTCCCTTAAAATAAAAAATCTGGAGTGACTCCACTCGACTATCTCGCAAATTTGAATTGTATTAATTAACATATATTATATTTAAATTAAATTTAAATAATTATATATAAATTATAAATTAAGTATAATTGAATTGGATTAATTAATTAAAAAAGTTAAATTTAAAACATTTAAATTCATTTTTAAGTGAAAATTTAAAAATTTAAAAAATTAATTCCGGTACTTTCAGCGATTCAATCAAGCTGGAATTCTATATCTAGCAGTTTTATACAATTTTTAATTATCTGAAAAACTATCAAACCTCTATCTTTATTTTTACGGTCAGTTTAGAGGAAAAAAAAATGAAAACGCGTGGTTGGTAATGGTCCTCTTCCGGATAAGCTACATTTCTCAAAAATTGATAGAAAATTACAAATTTTGAATAATTCTCGTATACCAAATTTTATTATTCTACCTCAAACCGTTTTTGTGTAATCTTGTCTACATATACACACACACATGCACACAGGGATAGATAATAAAAAATTAAATAATCTATAAGACGTAACTTAATCATGTTTCCATTTAATATTTTTTTTTTATAGAATAGAATAAATTCACTATGTTTTTGTTATTTTATTAAAAATATTACTTATTATTAAGATATTTAAAAAAACAACAACAATGAAATATGTATTATCTAATGGAAATAGTGGAAAAACAAATCATGGATTCTCCATCAAGATAATGCACCAGCTCACACATCATTGCTTGTTCGTGATTTTATTGGTCAAAAACAACATCGTTATTATGCCTCAACCACCATATTCACCAGATATGTCTCCCTAAGACTTTTTCCTATTCCCAAAACTGAAGAGACCAATGAAAGGAAGGCGTTTTGCCACAATGGATGAGGCAAAGTCGGAATCGAAGAACGAGCTGATGGCCATACCGAAAAGCGCATTTCAAGAAGTGCTTCGACGATTGGAAGAAGCGCTGGCACAAGTGCATTATATCTGAGGGGAATTACTTTGAAGGGGACAAAATGGATATTGATGAATAAATAAATACTTTTCGAAATAATTCAAAATTAATTTTTTTCTTTTGAACAAACCTCGTATATGATATATAAATATTATATATATTATATTTATATAATTTATATTTCTATTATTCATAAAATATATTCAAGAAAGGTGTATACAAGAAACAATAATGTTGGAAATGAAACAATTTATTAAATACAGGTTAGAAAGATTATCAATTTCGGAATTTCCCCAAAAAGCACCTGTGTCTATCACCGTCCCTGGATAGCTCCAACACCCACCAGGCGACTGTAGCGTCTACTTTAGAAATCCCTGATCCAAAATGAAACGAATAGAAAGATAATCCAGCTAAATATTTCTGATTATATTAACTTTTTTCTTATTTAATTATTATTAATTTTAAAATAATATTAAATTAATTTATAATTTAATAATACAAAAATTAAATAATATATAAATATTTTAAAAGAAAATTGAAATAAAAAAACAAACAAACAAAAAAAAAAAAAAAAAAAAAACGAGAGAATACACGTGGAGAGATGTGCATAAACATTAGTGATCATTAGTTTGTTTGTTTTTTATGTTAAAAATAAAAATAAACGCTTTGAAGTTATTTATTTTATTTTTGGTTCTTTGAGAAATAGGTATCTATATTGTTCTGTATTGTTGTATTACTAATTTTAAACAATTTTAATTTCTTTGATGATATTTATTTTTGTTTATAGAAAATCATTCTAAAATTTGAAACATAGAAATTAACATATATATATATATATATATATATATATATATATATATATATACAAAGAAAATAAACTTAATTCTCAAAGAATATTTGAAATTTCAAAAGTCTAAGAATAAAAATAACCTCTAAAATTTCTACTTATATTTTAATTTTTGTTTTGCATTTATTTATTTTTTTCTAATTATTATAATATTAATACCGAGTGATTAAAATAATATAAAATATTAATTATTTTTGAATTATTTCATCAAGTATACTTTTAATTGTTACATGACAAGTGAAGTTTGGTTTTTGAAGATTCGATTTAGACTGACTTTGAAGATATCATCAATTATATTTCAATTAATCGTTCTTTTTAAGCTCATTATGATTATTATTATTATTATTTGCGGATAGACACTGAGGATCACGCAAGGCTTTAAAGAGAAATTATTAATTATTGAATCTTCAGTGTGGTAGACTGTCGTGCTAACCACTAAACCACTGAAGAGTCTTTTTCATTTTAAGTAATACTATACAATAATCATTTATTTTTAAATTTATTATATTTTTTCTTTTAAATAAATATTTATAAATTGAATAATTTTTAAAAGTTCTATATATATTTAGATATTATTAAATATAATTATATAATTAACTATTAATAATAATAAAATAAATAATAATATTAATTCTTAGTATAATGGTGAATCAATATTTATTATTTTTATTTTTATATACTACCTCTATAGATATATTATCTCTATGTTTATTATTAGATATATTTATTTTGTAATTATCTAAATCTTTTGTCAAGCTGAATATAAATAAAACATCGATAATAAAAAATTTAATTTATCTTTCTAATTTATAAACACGTTAGATGAACATATAAGTAGTTAGGTAATAGTATAGCTGTTCTTGGAATGGATTCGCGTGTAATAAATATAAATGTAATTAAAGTGAAAAAAAATTACCTCGGTATATAATTGGAGATGTATATGGATTTTTCTTCGTGAGTGGAATATCGGACAGTTTTAATTTGGCGTTTTCTAAATCATTTTCATAAAGAAGATTATCAGGCTTCAGTTCTTTATAAATTATACCCAAAGAATGGAGATACTAGAAAAAGAGATAAAAATCAATTAATAGATAGAAACAAAAATTTTGTTCAGGATTAAAGAAAGGCTATATATATATATATATATAAAGAACATTAAAAAACTACCCTCAATTGAATTTAGATGTAAGACAAATTTAAGTGGAATCATAATTAAAAGTTTGTTGTGGATCTATTGATTTCTTGGACCAGAATTTCTACTTTAACTCTTATTTTAAGAGATTATCACTGACCTAATGGAATCCAATCAATCATTAATCCTTCTTCCCATCCAATAGACAGATAGCAGAGGATCTCACTAACGGAAAATTATCTCTGACAGGAATTTAATCCCGCAGAAAGCCTTCAAGGAAGATATATCCATCAATCAATTCTATAGATAGGGGGCCGGACATTTGTTATTGAATTAATATATTATCTTGATCAATAATAATAATTACACTACAACAAATAAGATAGGATAATAATAAATTTATAATAATCCACCAATCCATTCAATCCTATCATAAGGCCAAGCAAAGTACAAAGCCCCCAATATTTTCTATGAACTGCACATCATGTGCCCATTTAACTTCACTTATTGATCAGATATATTATATTTTCTAAGTTCTCAATATAATCTAAGTATTATTATTATTATTTATTGCGTATTGACCCATGAAGGGCGAGCATCTAGATTTTAAGTCAAGTACCGGTGTCAAGTTATTTCATAGGCTGAAGTAATGTTTTGATGGTATTAAACGAGAGTTTCTGATGTTAATTTTCGTGATCATCTGGATCCCCATAATCTAAATGTCCGATTGCCGTTTGGAGATGGGTGGATTGGTTACCATTTGGGGTATTTTTGATTTTCTTCTAATGCTTCATGGATCCTTGTAATACTAGCCATGTGCATATTCCAGGTTTATGTAGAACCAGGGATTATTTGTTCATTATTATTATTATTTTCTTTGGTTTATTCAAAAAGGCGTCATTGGGTGAGAGGATAGCCTCGCTGTCTCACATTCACATGGACCCGGGTTCAAGTCTGGGGCCTGGCAAGGGAATTTCTCTGAGACAGGTTCGCTACCCACACACCCAATGGCGCCTGAAGAATGGAATTTAGGTTACAGATAAACGCATACACAAGAAGCGTTTCAAATGTGAAATAGTGGCATTATTGTAGACACCATAATTTTATATGGAAGCTTCCAAATTTTTTTACTAATATAACTTCTTGGTGTTGAGAATATTTCGTAAATACAAAGTGTTTAATCATGATTAAAAAAATTTAATGAGGCGATGAAGTTAATTAGAATCATGAGGGGATGAAATGCACCTGGAGAGCCTCAAGGGCATCGTGGAGGGCTCGAGCTGCATGGGATTCAGCGTAGAGTTGTCTGGTGGCGATCTGTTCCAGGAGAGGCCCGCCTTCCGCAAAATCGACCACCAGAATGATATGCTGACCAATGTCAAAAATATCCCTCACATTAATCTGCAAAAGATATTACCAACCAATCAATCCATTTTGAAATCCATTAAATTTATTTATATATTTTAAAAAAATTTCAAAACATTTAAAAAAAAAATTATACATAGGAAAGAATCCATTTAAATGCACCTAAAGTAGCAAAACTAAAGAACATCTATTATTATTATTGATTTTTTTTTACAATTTGTCATTTTAAAATATTTTTTTTTCAAATTCAAGGTTTGAATTTTTATCTACTTTTATTATGTTTAGCAAAAAATGTACCGTAATAATTTTTTTCAATAAAATCTAATAAATATCTAAAAATCGTTAATTTTTTATTTTTTGTTTAATATTTACAGAATAAATTATATACATCAGCGTTTGTGACTAGTTAAATATATATTATTTTTAAACATTTCTAATTTATGAAAGAAACCCATTAAATTATATTTAAAAAAAACGTAAAAAAAAGAATATTATTATTATTATTATTATTATTATATAAAGAAAGAAAATATTTAAATAAATGAATAAATGTAAAGATGTAAAAAAATGTAAAGATAAAAATAAATATTAAAATATTCTTATTAGTAAAGACTTGATTCATTTAGTGGATAATGATTTCCCTACCTCCATCCAATCCCTATCCTCTCCCAATTCCATTACATTTACCTAATAAGATTAAATAAAGTTCTCAATACTTGGTCAAAATATAATAATTATCTTTAAGATTATGAATTAATTCAACTTTTATTTATATAAATTACTGTTTTAGAAGTGATATTATTTTTGCCCGAGTTGACAGTTTGAACCACTCGAATATTTAAACTCTTTTTCTCTTTACATTCTAAAATTATTTGCTATTTTCGGGTATAATCAAAATAAAGGTAAGTATTCAGGTAAACTCATTTTCGTGGATTTGGATAATACTTTTCCAGTTCCTTTTGCAATTCCAAATAAACATTTCTTATGAAATTTTTCCCTGCATCTTATAGTTTTCGAGATAAAAATTCTTAAAATAAAGAATTTTTAAGTTTAACAGATTAGTTATGAGAGTCGAAATGTGCCATTAAGTAATGTTTTATTGACTAATTCACTAATTATTCACATATTCACTAATTTTCTGTTTTTAAAAGTTCGGTTTGGATATAGGAAAATTATTTAATTAATTATTTATTTAATTTTTATAAATCAAAACCGAACTTATAAAAACAGAAAATTAGTGCGCCCTCTGGTAGTTAAACGGATAAAAACATGCTAGCTAAATAGAATATCAATGGATTTATTGACAAATTTTAATAATTTTTATCTCGAAAACTAGAAGAGACCCGAAAAAATTTCATAAGAAAAGTTTATTTGGAATTGCAAAAGGAAACCACTGGAAAAGTATTATCCAAATCCACGAAAATGAATTTACCCTAATAATTACCAAAATAAATAAATAAATATTTCTTCAGATTACCAGATGTGGATGATGAAGTTTCAAAAGCCTTGGTAGTTCCTCTCGTACACTCTCTTGACATAAATCCACCTGAATTCAATTATATTGGAATTAAATTAGAGAAATTAATCAAATAACTCGATTGATTTCCATTGCCTAGATTTTTTTTTACCTTTTTATAGATTTTACATGCACATTCACTTCGACCTTTATATAAACATTTGAACACCTCGGAAAAGAGACCCCTAAAACAAACAGTGCAATTAAACAGGATTATTGCACAAGCAACAAGTGGCAGGTTATTGTGGAATATTGAGGTCGGTCCACTCGCCTTCATTCATACATCAATGAAAGAATATCTTGTGTATTAATCAAAAAATGAATAAATAAATAATTTTTTTTTTGAAATAAGATAAATAGAGGTCAGTATCATATACAATGGTCAATGTCAATTTTATTCAAATAAGTTTGTGTTTAAAAAATAATTGCATTGAATACTTACCTCCTGATTTGTATTCGCCATATAAAATGGTTAATCATTTATATATAGTATTAATAAATAGAGTAAAATAAATTATAATTTAATTAATAAATAATTTGTTTATCGAGCAATTGTTCCGTACTGGAAAAAATCAATATATATATATATGAATATATTATTATACATACAATCTTTGGTATTGTAACACTATAGATTGGGAATTAATGATTGTAATCGATTATTAGAATATCCTATTTTTCATATATATGGTTCCCAAACTCATGACTCTCCCATACCTGGTAAGCAAATTTTACTCTTGCTGGGGTCTATGAGATCGAGGTCCCCCAGGATAACGATTAAAATTGGGAAGTTACTTAAAATGAAAAGTAGCGGCTTTCAAACAAAAATATCAAGATAAACGTTGAGAAGATTCGTTATAATGATCATACAAAAATTTGCATATGGTAGGTAATGACCCACTTCCGGATGAGCTACATTTCTCAAAAGTTGATAGAAAAATAGGAATTTTGAATAATGCCCGTATACCAAATTTCATTGTTCTAACTCAAACCGTTTTTGCGTAATCTTGTCTACATACACACATACACACACACAGGCAGACATTTTTCTCAACCTTAGTGAAAATGACTCAGGGACATTCAAAACGTAAAAAAAAACAAAATCTCGACATCGAAAATTTTGGTGATAGCAATACTATCTCTGGCGAGATGTAAAAAGAAATGAATTTTATTTTTATCATTTTTATATTTTAGAGTAGAATTAGACAATTTTTTGGTGGTCAATGATCAATGATAATTGTTATTGTAATTTTTAAAAAATAAAAAGATCAGGGACCAAAAAAAGTAAACGTCAGGGAGGCGCTGTTGTCGGGCAATAGCAATGCGTCTTCTCAACCAGTTGATTCTCTCTGGCGTTTACTTTTCCGTCACTATATATATATATATATATATAGATTATTATATTGAAAATATGTTTTTCTGAATTATTATTGGAGATTTAAGTGGAAATCAGCAGCAAATGCCATTAGTGTCATTCATTAATCATCGTCTTTTTTTTATGTAAATTATCCCTATTCATTATCATTCTCATTCATAACAAAGAATCACAGCCAATCAATTTTAAATTTTATTTATGTTTAATCAATTTTCAATGGCTTAAAAATGGTAGGTATATATATTCGTATTAAAAATTACTTATTGATAGCAGGTCAAAAGAAAAAGAACCAATAACAAAAAACAAATAACGATCTATTGCATGTCAATATAACCTGTCATTAATTTTATTTGATTATTGAATACAGGTGTATATATATCTATATAGGTATATATTACTATCAGATTTATCAGGGATATATAATCACGTATTTTTGTGTGTTTTCTCGACGTTTCGGCACTCATTTTGGCGCCATTTTCAAGAGATTATTTAGGTGGGAATATTTTTGGGATTCTGGGTCTTAGTCTGTGTGACCAAGGGTTAATATCGGGTTTTGGGTTGATAGGTTGGGTGGTTTTGTATTCACTGCTGTTGTCCAGTGCGGACGTGTGCCAGTCTCAGGATTGCCCAGGATTCTTCGAAGCTCCACAGCAACGCAGTGAGTACAAAACCACCCAACCTATCAACCCAAAATCCCGATATTAACCCTTGGTCACACAGACTAAGACCCAGAATTCCAAAAATATTCCCACCTAAATAATCTCTTGAAAATGGCGCCAAAATGGGTGCCGAAATGTCGAGAAAACAATCTCACAAAAATACGTGATTATATCCCCTGATAAATCTGATAATAATAATAATCATAATAACATTCACTGAAATCTAAACCAATATATATATATAAATAGTATTCCCAAAAAATAATGCTAAGCCACAAGAATTTAATAATGTTTTTAACAGACATCAGATTATAGTAATCCCACTTCTGGTATTCTCTCTTTTTTTCAAGATAAATGTAATATTATAGGTATTATATATCATTATTTGTTGTTTTCAAATGAATCAATATTTTTTCTTACATCGCAATATCTATGACAGATTATATGTCATTTAATAATCTATGCGCACACATTCACTTGTTTTCTATTTAAATAAACAAGCAACTTTCGTATTGGTGATCATTTACAAATGACTTTAATGATGAATGGTTTTCTGGAATCAGAAAGTAAAATCAAATAAATTTTATCTGTTACTATTACAACAACAAAAAATTATTCAAAAAAAAAATAATAATTTATACAACTATCAATATTCGAATATTTACTAACTCGCCAGAGATAGTATTGAGATCATGAAAATTTTCGAGATTTTGATGTTTTTATACGTTTTGAAGGTTCCTGAGTCATTTCCACTAAGGTTGAGAAAAATGTCTGTCTGTGTGTGTGTGTGTAAACATGATTACTTAAAAACGGTTTGAGCTAGAATAATGAAATTTGGTACACGGACATTATTCAAAAATCTTAGTTTTCTATCAATTTTTGAGAAATATAGCTCATCCGGAAGTGGGTCATTACCTACCACGTTTTCATTATTTTCTTTCTAAATTGACTAAAAATAAAAATATTTATGTTTTTCACATGATTAAAAATTGTATAAAACTGCTATATATAGAATTTTAGCTTGATTGAATCGCTGAAAGTACCGGAATTAATTTTTTAACACATTGACTGTCAATCACTCGCCAGCACGTGACATGGTGCCCTCAACAAAGAGCCAAATACTCGCTGGTTTAATAAATATTATTTATTAATTTTAATTTATAATTAATTAAATTTAATTTAAATATAATATATGTGTTAATTAATCCAATTCAAATTTGCGAGATAGTCGAGTGGAAACACTCCAGATTTTTTTAATAAGTATTTTGTTAAGAATATATAAATTATAATATAAACAGATGAATTAATCTAATTATTAAAGAAGATTTCGACAATTAACTGTGTCTCATAAATGAATTAATAATTGTAATAAACAATTTTAGACGATCAAACTTAGATCTATATGTAATGTGTATTATGTTCTTCAAAGTCAGATTAATGAACCACTTGAATTATTGCACTGTTTTTAATATTGAAACTCTAAGATATTTCTTGACATCAGTTGATTGATTTATTTTAATTAACCAAAAAAAGAAAAATTTAAATGATCGTTGTACAAGTAAGAGATAACGACGGATCCATTTTTATAAGCTTTTTATTAACTTCACTTTTCTGTCTGTTTCAAAATTTGTAATTGGATTTTAACATAGAAAAACAATAAAAAAGTATTTGAAAAAAGTAATTGCAGAATAATTTATAAAAGTTAACCATTAAATTTACAAAAAAAATATTAAAAAACTAAAAACGTAAAAATATAAATTAATTAAAAAAAAAAAACTTTAATATAAACGCTTTTTAATCAAATATACTCTATAAAATAGAAAATAAAATATTAATTAATCCTTGAATATTATCCTTTACATATGCTCAACAAAAAAGCGTGGGTGCATATGAACATAAGTAGTAAGTAAAGAATTTAATATTATTATATGTATAGGATAATATTCAAGGTTTAATTAATATTTTATTTTTTATTTTGGAGGGCATTTTTGATTAAAAAGCGTGTATATTGAAAAGTTATTTATTTATCAATAAAACATAAATAATATATCTATTTCAAAAAATTCTTTAGACCCGTTTTCACCATCAGAAATATACATACAATTATTTTTGAATATTAAGATTAGATAACAAAAATAATTAAATAAAAAGATCAGAGATTAAATTAATAAGTTGACCTGTGGCCAGGTCCGAACCGACCGACGGTTTGAAATAAATTAATTTCCAGCTACAGAAACAATTTCAAATAATTTTCATATATCTATTAATGTAATAAAAAACAGATATGGATACATAAATAATAAATATAAACATTTTTAATTTTATTTTATTTATAATATATATGCAAGACCAGGCTGTGACGTCATATAATTTTAAATCAAGAAAAAACTAATAAATATGATTTTTTTCGAGGATAAAACCAATACAAAATGCATGATTCGTGGTGATATATAAAAAAATCTCCTTTGGTGTGAAAATAACCCTTTCCTTCCTATCGTCGATCGCTAATACTACCACTTCCGGTTTCCGGAATTGCACCAAAAGTTGATCAATTCATCCCACTGATGCATTAAGTAAATATACCAAATTTCATCAAAATCGGTTGAGCCGTTCAGGCTGTACACATCTATACGGACGGACAGACGGACGGACAGACGGACAGACATCATGCTAAAAATACTTTTTTCTGTTTAGAAAATGCATGATTCGTGGAGATATGTAAAAATCTCCACATGTGAAATTTGGTGTGAAAACAATACCTCCCTTACTATCGTCGGTCGGTAAAAATGATTTAATTATAATAAAGTCTTAAAAAAAATGAAAGAAAATAAATAATGTCTGAATAAAATATGAGTTAATTCATAAGATTCAAATAAATATTTATTTATTAGTGAAAGAAAATTCAATTTTATTAATATTTTTTTAAATAGTTCAAACCACACGTCATGTTCCATGTTTTAATTGGGTTTATTAATTGTGTCATTGCTATTAATTAATTACGTGAGATAGAAATATTAATCTATTTAAAGACAATCCAGCCTCGCCTCTTTCAAGTGTGGCATGCAATTCAAATGGAATTGATTCGCGAAGGTTAAATTTGTTAAATCGTAATTACTTTCATTTTGGGGGTTGGGTGTATGTTGGTAGGGAGAGGGGATTGATTTAAAATGAGTCTAAATGTCGTTGGTATAACTATATATATATATATATATTAATATATCATTTATCGATTATCATTAATATTAATTAAAAATAATTTTATATTACTAGAAAAATATGAAAAACAAAATTAATAGAAAATTTTAAATATTTATTAATTTATTTTTAAATAATGATTATTGTTATATTATTTGGGTCTAGTAAGACATTATTTGTTTGAATTGGAATTTTTACTATGTCGCTAGATTTTGATGTTTTTATAAGTTTTGAAGGTCCCTGAGTCATTTTCACTAAGATTGAGAAAAATGTATGTATGTGTGTGTGTGTGTGTGTGGAGGGATGGGTGGATGTGTGGTGCGTGTGTGTGTGTGTTTATATATATATATATGTGTGTGTGTGTGTGTGTGTGTGTAGACAAGATTACGCAAAAACGGTTTGCGCTAGAATAATGAAATTTGGTATACGGGCATTATTCAAAATTCGTATTTTTCTAACAACTTTTGAGAAATGGAGCTCATCCGGAAAAGGGTCATTACCTATCACGTTTTCATTTTTTTTCTTCTAAACTACCCGTAAAAATATAGTTATATGTTTGATAGATTTTCACCTGATTAAAATTTGTATAAAACTGCTATATATAGAATTTCAGCCTGATTGAATCGCTGAAAGTACCGGAATTAATTATTTAACACTGCCAATCACGCGCCAGCCCGTGACGTGGTGTCATCAACAAAGAGTCAAACATGCGCTGGATTAATGAATATTATTTATTAATTTTAATTTATAATTTATAATTAATTAAATTTAATTTTAATATATGTTATTTAATCCAATTCAAATTGGAATGGAGACACTCCATATTTTTATTTTCACCAAACCCTCTATTAAACATTTTATATTATTCCAATTACTCATGATCCACCTTCAATTAAATACAGATATAGTGGGTATATTAGCTTCTGGTAATTAAATTTCTCTATATATGCTGAGCCCATATTTGCTGTAATGATTAGTCTCGGATCAATTGAATGCCAACAATATCAACATGATCTATCCCTCCTGATTTTACTTTTTTATGTCTGGAAATTCATTATTTCTTGTAGTTCACCACAATCATTGAACATACAAAACAAATGTTCAATGTTTAAGTAGGATAGATCAGAGGTTCTTAAACTGTGGTCCGCGGACCCCTGGGGGTCCGCGAAGCCTTTACTGGGGGTCCGCAAAGCCATTTGACAAAAAAATCATCGTATATAAATATTTAAAGTTTATTGTTTATCATACCCTCGAAAATTTACCGCGTTGCGTGTTGCTAGTTTCGGGTGTCGATGTCGTTTGCATCGGCGTGTATTCATCATATATCATTGTTCTTATGAGATCGTAAGCCAGAAATTAACTAATAAAATGACGTAAAGTACCTAAAGTTGGGATGGGGTCCGTCAAAAAAAATTTTTTCAAGTGGGGGTTCGCGGAGTACATAAGTTTAAGAACCTCTGGGATAGATGATTGTGACTCTGAATATGCATTGGGCCCAAAACTCGCTATTATTTGAAATAATTGGATGCTTAAATTGTCAACATGTTTTCATTCCCCCTGATTCCACTTTTTACTATCTCGTCAGAAAATTTTCGATGTTGAGATTTTGATGTTTTTATACGTTTTGAAGGTCCCTGAATCATTTTCACTAAGTTGAGAAAATGTCTGTCTCTCTGTGTGTGTGTGTGTGTGTGTGTGTGTAGACAAGATTACGCAAAAATGGTTTGAGCTAGAATAATGAAATTTGGTACATGGGCATTATTCAAAATTTGTAGTTTTCTACCACCTTTTGAGAAATGTTGCTCAACTGGAAGAGGGCCATTACCTACAACGTTTTGATTTTTTTCCTCTAAAGTAACCGTAAAGATAAAGATATGTTTGATAGTTTTTCACACGATTAAAAATTATATAAAACTGCTATATATAGAATTTCAGCTTGATTGAATCCCTGAAAGTACCAGAATTAATTTTTTAATTAGTTTTTATACGTTTTGTAGGTTCCTGAGTCATTTTCATTAAGAGAGGTTGAGAAAAATGTCTGTTTGTATGTGTGTATTTAGACAAGATTACGCAAAAATGGTTTGAGCTAGAATATTGAAATTTGGTACACGAGCATTATTCAAAATTCGTAGTTTTCTATCAACTTTTGAGAAATGTAGCTCATCCGGAGGTGGGTACCTACCAAGTTTTTATTTCTTTTCCTCTAAATTGACCGTAAAAATAAAGATATATGTTTGATAGTTTTTCACATGATTAAAAATTGTATAAAACTGCTATATATAAAATTTCAGCTTGATTGAATCGCTGGAAGTACTGGAATTAATGTCTTAACACGTTGACTGTTAATCACGCGCCAGTACGTGGCGTGGTGCCATCAACAAAGAGCCAAATAAGCGCTAGTTTAATAAATATTATTTATTAATTTTAATTTATAATTAATTACATTTAAATTAAATATAATATATGTGTTAATTAATTCAATTCAAATTTGCGAGATAGTCGAGTGGAGGCACTCCAGATATTTATGAAAGTTTCTTCCATTTTCAGAGGCCTAATTTTAAACTAAAAAGAATGAAATCCATGGATGCTTAATTAAATTTATTTTCATTATATTACCAATTACCAATTTAATGGGATTTAGCCCATTTTTTCCAAAACATTAAAATAAAATTTGTTTTACTGACTTAATGTGTCTTTTAATGGTGCCACATATTGCTCTATTCCATCTACCATGAAACTTAATGTTCAGTAAAGGAAATTTATTAACTTCACGAGATTTAACTTAACTTAATTTAAATTTAACTACAACAACATTCAACTTTAATCAACAAATAGGCATAAAATCTAAATAAAATCCTCTATTTAATGATTACATTCAATTCCATTAATGTTAAAAATGTTTGGTTTGATATATGAAATCAATGTATGTCAGTTTGTGAAGGAGGAATTTGATGAATTTGATTAAAATTACAATTGAAATCTTTATCCATTCATTCCTGTAATTAATAATTCATAATGAAATACTATATGTTTCATGTTTCAATCACAAATATTAAAAATCAAACAAAAAGAAAGAATGTGTATTCTTAGTATTGATTAAGATTTTTTTAAAACTTAAAATATTTGAAAGTAATCTCGATATAATTAGATACGAGGGCAGATCAATAAGTCCATGACTTTTTGAATGAAACACATATTTTTGGATAAAAAATTATTTTATTTTTCAACATAATCTCCTTTGAGCTGTATCTCCATTTTTTTTTTTATCCATTCCAAAAAATAAAATTTGTTGAGGACTTCAAAATAGATTTGTTTGTGAGATGATTTCATCGTTGGAGTCAAATCTCTTTCCGCCGAGCCATTTCTTCAGGTTTGGATACAACAAATAGTTACTCGGGGCTAAATCCAGAGAATAGGGCGAGTGAGGGAACAATTCGTATCCCAATTCATGAATTTTCATTGAAATTCACTTTCTTCTCAAATCACGAGGTAGTCTGCTATCAATGAATGCCAAACAAAAACTAAAAGACCCAGCTGGTTCCAATTTCGACAGGAGTCAGCTGATAGTTTTCCTGCTGACAGGAGCAGTGTTGCCATTTTATTTAAGAGTCGGAAAATTCAAAAAGTCACGGACTTATTGACATGCTCTCGACTATATCTATCTATATATATATATATTGTGGATGTGATATGTATATCGATGGAAAGATGAAATTGGGTTTGTAGATATTCTAGGTCAGCGGTCGGGGAACTTTTTTAATCATTACCCCAAAATATTTTTGTGTATGTTGATATTACCCCATGGTGAAGAGCAAAAAAAACGAAATCGCCTCTTTTTAGCATCTTTCCTATTATAGCCCCATGATAAATTTGAAAAGAAAAGAAAAGAAACTAAAAATTTAATTTGTAAAATACTAACAGCTTTATAAAATAGCAAATTAAAAATATATGCTGTTTACTCACAAAAGTTTCATTTTTACCCCCAAAAATTTCATTTTTACCCCGACCGCTGTTCTAGGTATTCGGAAATTATAGTTACAATGATGGTTTGATATCATATTCTATTTCTTCATATTGTAATATGTGGTGAACATCCGTCCCTAAATAATTTATTTTATCTTTCTTGTCATCACCAAAGGTCATGGAAAAGAGATAAATGAAGAAAACGTTCGCACAGGTGAATTGAAGGATGTTATAATTAATATATGTATACATATATAAATTAAGAGAATATCAAAGAAATATAATATAATGCAATAGGTAAAAGAATTTTCTTTCATATTTTACGGATTCCGAAAGGATTTTAATTTTATAATTTGAATCTAATGGAATATAGAGTCAAAATTAGTACAAAGTGAAAAGATCAAATTGAACTTCTAAACATTCCAGGTATTTGAAAATTAGTTACTATTAAAGGTGAATCATGACTGAGTTGAGGCAAATTTCATTTTAAATACGGGAGTTAAATATTTTTCGAAAATTATTTTTAATAACACAACATTTTAAATGATTTTTCACTTATATATTATAGTTTTTTTTTAAATTATTTTAAATAAGACATAATTAGAATATTAAATAATGCAACTCACTATATTTTATCCTCTTTAATTTATTTGCATTCTCACAGGGTTGAAGTTTAATAAATTTTATATATAATAATCAAGTTTATTGAAGTGAAAGATATCTGATAAATTTCCATTATAATATGAATTGTTAATGAATGTTAATTCGTAATAAATAGAAATGGAGGTCATTTGAAATTCAGTTTGAAAATCCTAATAAAAATTTTTCTAAGGGGTATAAAAGAAATTGATAAAAAAATTTCAAATAAATCCCGCCAATCATCAATAATATAAACAACAATTAGTTTATTTTTTTTTTAATATTGAAGAGAAATTAAAATAAAAACCCTATGAATTTAAATTTCTGAGACTTAAGTGTGAAAAAGCTTTTTTTTCATAACCCGAGCCATTGAAATATTAAAATACACCTGTCCCTCGTTTTACATGATTTCGATTTTACACGGTTTATAAATTAACGGATTTCAAATAAAAGCTGGAGTGTCTCCACTCGACTATCTCACAATTTGAATTGGATTAAATAACATATATTATATTTAAATTAAATTTAATTAATTATAAATTAAAATTAATAAATAGTATTTATTAAAACAGCGCGTGTTTGGCTCTTTGTTGATGGCACTATGTCACGTGCTGGCGCGTGATCTCCAGTGTTAAAAAATTAATTCCGGTACTTTCAGCGATTGAATCAAGCTAAAATTCTATATATAGCAGTTTTATACAATATTTAATCCTGTGAAAAACTATCAAACATATATCTTTATTTTTACGGTCAGTTTAGAAGGAAAAAATTAAAACGTGGTAGGTAATGATCCTTTTCCTGTTGAGTTTCATTTCTCAAAGGTTCTCGTATATCAAATTTCATGATTCTAGCTCAAATCGTTTTTGAGTAATCTTACATACATACATACACACACACACACACACACAGAGACATTTTTCTCAACCTTAGTGAAAATGATTCAGGAACCTACAAAACGTATAAAAACATCAAAATCTCGGCATCGAAAATTTTCGTGATCACAATACTATCTTGATATCGAGATAGTAAAAGCTGGTCAAAGTGTATATTTGGCTGCATACACGCATTTATATTCTTATATTTTTTGTTCCTAATATAGAATGAATTAAATTCTGTATTATGTACTTACATATACTACCTAATAAAATACTAAAAGAATTAAAATATAATTGAATTATCCACATTTTAGTGTTTTTCGTTTTACACGATTTTAACATAGAAAATGAACATAGAAAATCAATAAAACAATACTTAAGCCTAGTTTACACTGGCTTAGTTCTTGTCATTAGTTCAGAGGGGGGGGGGGCAAATACTTTTAAGCGCGGGCCAAAATGAAATTTTCAAAATGTCTTCCGGGCCGGAGGACCATATTTCGAAAACACTAATAAAAAAACTTTTTCTTTTTTTAGAGACATATTGAACGAAAAATCAAATTAAGAGCCAACTTTTTCAACGGTCCGGCGGGTGTTCAAAAGGCCCGCGCTTAAAAGTATTTGCCCAACCCTGAACTAATGACTAAGCCCGTGTAAACGGTGTAAAAGATGGTCTGTGAAACTAGGCTTTAATGACATCCTATTTCGAGGTTCATAATAAACTATTCTGGCAAACTTTAATCCTTTTTATCTCGTAAACTAGAAGCGACTCGCAAAAATTGCATAAGAAAAATTTTTTTGGTATTAAAAAAGGAACCCCCTGGTAAAGTTTTATCCAAATCCACGACTGGATAACTAGTTTATATAATTACCAAATAATTTTTACTGTTAACAAAATACATGATTAGTGGAGATATGTAAAAATCTCCACATTTAAAATTTGGTGTGAAAACAATACCTTCCCTTCCTATCGTTGGATGGTAAAAAATAAAGGAAGTAAGTGTTTTCAGACTTTGTTGTGTTACGAAAAACTAATATATATACTAGATCAGTGATTCTCAACCTTTTTTTACCGCGGCACACTTTTAACAGTTTAAAAATTTGACGACACACAAAGATAAGTTGACCTGTGGGCAGGTCCGAACCGACCGACGGTTTGAAATAAATTAATTTTCAGCTACAGAAACAATTTCAAATAATTTAAATATGTCTATTAATGTAATAAAAAACAGATATGAATATAACATAAATAGTTTTAATTTTATTTTATTTATAATATATATGCAAGACCAGGCTTTGACGTCATGAATGGCTGGATGACGTCATATAATTTTAAATTAAGAAAAACCTATAAAGATGATTTTTCTCGAGGATAAAACCAATACAAAGTGCATGATTCGTGATGATATGTAAAAAATCTCCTCATGTGAAATTTGGTGTGAAAATAACCCTTCCCTTCCTATCGTCGATCGCTAATACTACCACTTCCGGTTTCCGGATTTGCACCAAAAGTTGATCAATTCATCCCACTGATGCATTAAGTAAATATACCAAATTTCATCAAAATCCGTTCAGGCTGTACACATCTATACGGACGGACAGACGGACAGACGGACGGACGGACAGACATCATGCTAAAAATACTTTTTTCTGTTAAGAAAATGCATGATTCGTGGAGATATGTAAAAATCTCCACATGTGAAATTTGGTGTGAAAACAATACCTCCCTTACTATCGTCGGTCCGTAAAAAAGATAAGTGTATACTTATTATACTATTTGAAAAAATTGAAAAAAAGGCAATGTTTAAGAGTCTGACCGCCAAAACCTTTTTTTTTACATACATATAAAATAAATAAGTACTTTTTCTTAATTTGAACTTTACATTTGTAAAATTAGGCGGCACATTTTGAAAATCTCGCGGCACTTTTGTGTGCCGCGGCACAGTGGTTGAGAATCACTGTATTAGATAATAATAATTAGTTCTTTAATAAATGGTGTGACAACTGAAAGGTATAAAATTAAAATAATTTTATTTATTTATTTTTTTTTTTAATGAAAATATATTATTATTATTATTGGTATTAAATTAATTTGTATTGAATTTAAAATGTAAATGAAGGAATATTAAACAAAGCCTGTTATCTTCAATGATACTCCCACGTTCGCATGAATAAATAAAAAAAAAAAAATAATAATAAGTCATTATATATGTATGTGTTTGAAAATTTGATTTCGTCTGGAAAAGGCCGTTGGAATCTTTGGCCTAGTTAGTATCCAGACAACTTTCACCAGATTTTGCTATTAATCATTGAATCATTTCAAATGGTGCTAATATTTTGGTGGAGATTCTCAGGGACTCACCTTCCAATCATTTCACCTTTAATATACGATTCTTGAAAACGTTTAGCATGAATGGGCATCCAACAATCGTCAGAAATTATTTGTGTCCCACTCGGTGACTCCATCATCTAAAAAAACAAAATATAACGATATATGATAGAAATTACACATATTGTCCTTAAAAAAAAATTAATTAATTAAGTAAAATACATAAAATGATTAAACATTTAAAAAAAATGTACAATTTAAATAAATAAAACAAAAAAATATTAATTAATTAAAATAAAATAACCATTATTTGATATTTATAATATGGTAAAATTATACCATTACCCTCTCTCCTATCATTATACTGTTTATATTAGAGAGGAAAAAATCATTAATAGAATAATAGTATAAAGGAATAAATTCAAATAATAAATATAATAATTGATATCATTTATCATATTTAATATACCAATTATTAAATTAAAAAAAAAATAATTATATAAAAAGATATCAAAATCAAAAATAAATATAATAATTAATAATTAATAATTTTTAAATATTTAAATATATTTTTATTTATTTATTTATTGATTCTGATAGAAATTATTATTATAATAATTTTCTATCATTATTAATAATATTAATCTTATTAATAATATATATATATATATATATATATATATATATATATATATACATTAATACAATACAAAGTCAAATATTTTCAAAGGATTTATTTTATATGAAATAATAAAAATATTATCATATATATATATATATAAATTTTAAAAAATCTTAAAAATATATTAAATAAAAATAATATTTCAGTCGTTAATAGACATGATAAAATAAAAATATTTTTTAAAATTTACAATTTTTTACTATCTAGCCAGTATTGCGACCACGAAAGTTTTCAATCTCGAGATTTTATGTTTTTATACGTTTTGAAGGTGCCTGAGTCATTTTCATAAGGTTGAGAAAAATGTCTGGATATGTGTGTGTGTATGTGTGTATGTAGACAAAATTACGAAAATAGTTTGAGCTAGAATAATGAAATTTGGTATACGGGCATTATTCAAAATTCGTAGTTTTCTATCAACTTTTGAGAAATGTAGCCCATCCGGAAGAGGACAATTACCTACCACGTTTTGATTTTTTTCATCTAAACTGACCGTAAAAATAAAGATATATGTTTGATAATTTTCCACCTGATTAAAAATTGTATAAAACTGCTATATATAGAATTTCAGCCTGATTGAATCGCTGAAAGTACCGGAATTAATTTTTTACGCGCCAACACGTGACCTGGTCTCATCAACAAACAACTACACACACGCTGGTTTAATAAATATTATTTTTATTAATTTTATTTTATAATTTAATTAATTAAATTTAATTTAAATATAATATATGTGTTAATTAATCCAATTCAAATTTGCGAGATAGTCGAGTGGAGACACTCCAGATTTTTTATTAGGGCATATATGCCAAATCTTGAAGTCAACAATAAGGTTCTACCCCTTTTTCCCAAAATAGATCTACACCTATTTTAGATTAAATATCAGACAGTGATTAATAATTAATTAATATACCATACATTGTTATATAATATTATAGTTATTATTATTTTTAATTTCAATTAAATGATTAATTATATAAAAACATATTATTATAAACTATCTTCATATATTTGTTATATTAATTAATCTAAATATTATTAATAATATAATTTATGTTTATTTATATAAATTAAAGTTGAGTTTATTTTATCATTTTTTTTTTGGAAAAATTATTATTATTATTATTATCATTATTATTATTAAAATATCCTATATATTTTTTTAGTTAGTTTAAATTTGTACTGATTTATTATTATTATGTAAATATAATTATTATAAGGAGGAAAATTTTATTTTATTTATTTATATAATTGAATAGAAATTAAAAAAATATTGTTATTAGTATTAATAATAATAATAATCAGATTTTAAGGATTTAATTCAATTCTCTTATATTTATAATAGGAACTTATCGGGCGGACTCGAGGACATTTACAGCCACCGTGAGATCATTATAAGAGCTATCGTGTTTTTTTATGATTTATTATATTCTATTAAAATAATTTATTTATGATTATACAATTAATATGAAAAAGAAGAGTATTATTTCGATTATTAGGAAAGATGGTCTTTGATTCCCTTCATTCCACTCCCCTTGAAATTTTATTTTATACATATTTAGAAAAATAATAAAATAGATAAACAATTATAATTAATTAGTTATTTATATTACTTAATTTAATATTATTTATCACTATTTAGTAATATTTATATATATATATATATATATATATATATATATATATATAAATATAAATATATAAATATATTGTTTGATTGTTCATTAATGAAAGGGTATGTGGGAGGTTGGAGGGGTGTGTTCAGGTGTGCGTCTTACCTTTGATTAAAAGGCAAGCCACGTTTCCGGGAGCCACGACTTTCTGTATCTTGTACCGTAACTCAGCCGTTGTCGCACGCTACTAGCTTTGCGTCGTCGAGTGGCGAACACGCGAGCGGCCCCCATCGTCGTAGTCCCCCTTTACCTCCTCCCCACCACGCTCATTCCACCGCCACGGCGTGACGTCGTCTGCGTATCGACCCCAGCAGCTTTTGCGCCATTGCAGCTTCCCGGATCCGTTCACAAAACAACTATTATTAAAAATAACCGAATATCCCTCTCAATTCGATTACAAAATCATTTATAAAATTTCATTTGGGAATAATATAATAAATCAACGACAAAATATATGAAACAATTTCAAATAATTTAAAAGAACATCAATTGAAAAAAAAAATAGTCGTAAAATATACTGCCCCTGATTCGTACGTATTAATGCACTGAAAGACAGAAAAGTATGGCCTGTGGATATAACCTAATATATATTTCGTAATTTGATTACAAAATATTATTAAAATTTTTCCCATATCATAGACCCCAGCAAGAGTAAAATTTTCTTACCAGGTATGGATGAGTCACGAGTTTGGGAACCACTCGCCGCCGTACGGTCATTAAAAAAAATGATTCCTTATGAACTATGAATATTTAAGATTAAGATTATTATTTAATTTAAATTAAACAATCGATAAAATATATGAAACAATTTTAAATAAAAGAAGAAAAAATAGAAAAAAAATAGTCATAAAACATACAGCCCTTCAATGTACTTATTATTGCACTGAAAGACAGAAAAGTATGGCCTGTGGTTATAACATAATATATATTTCGTAATTTGATTACAAAATATTATTAAAATAAATATTTTAAATTTTATTTTATTTATAATATTTATTTTGTATTTAAGGAAGCGCTTGCCCGGTGCCATTTTTTTTATTATTAAAATTCCTATTTTAAATTAAGTAAGTTAATATTTCCAATAAACCAATAATAACAGTTAAATTTACATTTACCATCCTAATGATTAATTAATTTATATATACACACACATATATATATAGCTCTATGAAATTTTGACATTATATTACAATTTGAAAATTAAAATTTCCTTATCGAGAAGTGATTTAATTCCATTCAATTCATAGTCTAAAAAAAAAATTGAAAATTTTATCATAATTTGTTTGTTTATTTTCATTCCAGTAAAATTTAGACAGTGAATTCTATCTAGATATGAAATATGAGATATTAGCCTATTTATAAACAAATCAGTGGTGTATTGGGAGGGGAACGCGGAGGAACGACGTTCCCTTACCTTTTTTCAGAACTGGAACGCGTTCCAGTACTTTTTCATGTCCCGACAACTTCCACTTAAATCTACTATTATAATTTCTTATTTTGTGTTCGTTAAAATTTTGTATAGTAAGAATAAGAAAAAATAAAAATTTATATGGAAAAAAATGGGACTTTTTTGCTCCCACTATGCGTTCCCTTACTTCTTAATTTACCAATACTACACTGAACCAAATATATATATATATATATATATATATATATATATATATATATATATATATATATATACGTTGTTTGAAAAATTGTTCATTTATTTAATTTAAAATATTTTCTTTATTTTTATTTTTTTTTATATTAACTTAACCAAAACATTGTTTAGCAGACAAGAAGATAATGATAGAAATTATTTGAAGTCTTAGCATACATAAATATGCCACTATATTCTTTATAGTCTACAAAATTATGCAAGTGTCAGAGTTAAAAATACTAAACAACTAATTAACGAAGTAAAGTTTCAATACAGTTAAGGTTAGAAATTCAGTTTTTTTCATTTATTGTATGGAAACTATTTTGAAAATTATAAAAACAAAAAATAAATTAATAATCATGTCATCTACTTAGTACAGCTATTCTAAATCTGTGGGCGCGTCTTCATTGGGGGCGCAAACACGCTATAGAAAAGACGCGAGAATATCTAAGAGAAAATATTATTGAAAATAAATAAGCGGGAGTGTCCTCCCCTTGACTTTCCTGCATATAAATAGGTATAAAGAGTTGTGATTGAATATTTAGAATGTGTAAACTTGGTATTGATAAAGAGCCAGTTCGTATTAGTTTATTGGTGTTAAATTTGATATTTGGTAACATTTATATATATATATATATATTAATCGGAGTAATACAAAAGGAGTTAGTTACTTGCAAATAGAATAAAACAAAAAAAAATGATTATAATTATATTAATTAAATATTATTGAAGTAATATTTTTAAAATATATTTATTATAATTATTAGATTATATAATTAAAAATTACTCTTTTAATGTTATAAATTATTTTGAATTTTTTTCAAAACAAAAACCAACTCAATATTTATCCGTCAGATGGCGTGAATTAAAATTAAAATTCTAAAGCAATTATTCATTAATTACATTAAAATTAAGTAATTATAATTCAATTATATTATTTTTATACCTTCAAGGGATCCATTGTAATATCTATAAAAAATTTTAAAAGTCTAGCTCAATTTAAAGTTGATGTAAAATTGATTTTAATATGCCATAAGGGAAAACAGACAGACAGACAGACATGAAGCGGACTTGATAAAAACGTTATAAAAACCGTAGGGTGTTAGCTAAAATTAATATATATATTAATATATATATATCATTTAGAGAATTGTCACAAACTGAACGCATTTTTGTAAAATAAAAACTTTTATCATATTCCCCATTAAGAGTTGAGGACTTTATAAACTAACCGGTATTTGATAAATTTGAAATAATTTATCATATTTACCAAATACCGTGGTGATTATGTATAATCACCGAATTTATTACTTTTACCGTATCATATATATTTGCCATCTCCCGTTATAGTATTTAAGGCTCCCCGGTCAATAGCAGCCCTTATATTCGTAAAATTTATTATATTCATAATCAAAAATGCTGCTCTTAAATTAATTATATTAGTATAATTGTGAATTAATATGATTATCTATCCCAGGGCAACAAACCGGGCATTTGTGGCAAATATGACGGTATTTTGGTTATATATGTAGGGGCTGAAATTTATTCTATTAGTAGGCAGCTAGCCGAGAGTGTAGCTTAGCAATTTTCTACACAAGTCGGCGTTCGATTCCAACTAAGAACAAATTTTTATAAAAAAATTCAATTTAACATCAGCTGCTTCCGGCTCCAGGAACTGTCAGTTCTAAGGCTATCCTAGTCATGATGATGGCCAAACTCCGAAAGCGAGACGGCACCTTAAGATGTAAGGGCTGAAATTGATTCTATTACCCAGGCTCCAGGTGCCGTAAATACTAGAGGGCGAACTGGCATAATTAATTTGATTACTCTCTGTTAGTTAATTAAATTATTTAGATTTATCAAAATTTCTAAAAAACACTTGGAAAATTTATTTATTTCTTATATAAAATAAAATACTTTAAGAAAAATTAATTATAGATAGCAAACGCCATCTCATGATGAATCTATGAATTAAATGATTTTCTTAAGCCTTTACCTTCCATCATTCATCAATTAATACATATTTAATTAAGAAAGCATTGTAATATTATCCAATGCTAGTAAAAATGAATCTACATTTCTTTAGGAATTATTATATAATTTTAAAATTTATAATACATTTAAGATTTGGTTCAAATACAGAGCTTCGAACCGTTATTTTTTTCGTTTCGGTTTTCGTTCCGGTTCAATAAAAAAAAATATCAGTTCGGTTCCGGTTTTCGTTCCGGCAAAAATACCGGTTTTTTCGATTTTCGGTTCAGTTCCGATTAATTAATTTTAAAGACCTTTTATTTGTATTAGAAATTTAGGTCGGGGTATGCCGAGTCTGCCATAAATATATAAAAATATTTCTTGCTACCACCCTAAATCATACTACATGAATTGATACAATATAATATAAATAATAATAATTAATTAAAGGTATAATAATTAGAAGTATATAATATAAGATGTTAATATAATTTATTAAACGGAACAAATAAGTATGAATATTTTTTTACATCCTTCTACTTTCACACACAAACACTCAACAAACGAAACAAATTCGTATATTTAATGTTAAAGTATACAGGATTCTTGTATATGTTTACTTACAATTATAACTATAATTATAAAAGATGAAAATTATACCTCTAATTATTAAAATATCTTCCAATATATTTGTATTTAAACTATTTCTATTGTCTCGTAAAATAAACTTTAAACCAGAGAAAGCTCTTTCAACACTAACTTGTGTTGGAGTAGCTCCTAAAACCACCATTGCAATTTTGTATCAATGAGGAATTGTATTTTTATTTTCCTCCCAAAATTCTAAAATAAGTTTTTTACTGTCTAATCTTCGTACCTGGTCAAAGTTATTCAATATTTGTTTAAATTTATTTAATAATTTTATTTATATTTATGAATCATTTTCTTTATATCAATACATAACCCTGTAACAAATGGAATAAATAATTTAAAAAATTAATACTATCATTAAATCAAAATATCAGTATTAAACAAACGATGAAAACATTAAATTCTGTATTGCGACTACGAGACGCTGCCAACACAACCGAAGGGAGAGTATGACTAGGACACTAATTTTTGAAACAAAGTTTTTAGCGACACCATGCAGTACGAGACAACTAATTGAAAAAAATTCGGGGTTGTGTGTTGCCAAAACGCCCAAAAACACCACTTCTGGCAACTCTGGATTGAACACTGAACTGAAATAAACCGATATTATTTTTTTCGGTTCAGCTCCGGTTTTCGTTCCGACAAAAATACCGGTTTTTTCGGTTTTCGGTTTTCGGTTCAGTTCCGGTTCGAAGCCCTGTTCAAATATCATTATATGTCTAAGAATTTTTATAAATTTGCTAATAAACCGCTATAGACAATAGATTATCTGGAATTGATTAAACTTTCAATTGAACATGAAGTTTGCTACAGTATAAATTTATTAGATATATATTAGCAGTGGCGGATTATGACAGTATAAGACAGGGCTTCTTAAACTTTTTTATATAGCGACCCCCTTCAAGCTTAGGGAATTTTAAACGACCCCCTCCTCCATATAATGAAATATATATTAACCGTAGATGTAGATGTAATATCGCACTATTTTACAATGTAAATAAAATAAGGATTAAAGAATACATACCCATTCATTTCACATATATATAATTTAATAATTTTAAAATTTTATTTATAATGATTCAAAAGTATCAGATCTTTGCGACCCCCTTTCAGTAGTCTCGCGACCCCCCTCGGGGTCGCGACCCACAGTTTAAGAACCCCTGGTATAAGACCTTAGGCGCAAAAATTAATTAGGCCCTGGATAACAAAAGTGTCTTTGGAAATTAATTAATAGTTATTATAAATATAAAACGTAATTTTAATTATTGTAGGCAGCACAGGCAATTGAAATAAAGATTTTTATTCCAGATAAGTTCTTCGGATTCTCCTTCCTTATTAACAGCCTTCACGCGGAATTTATAAGGCTTTCCTTCTTGAAGTCCAGTAATTTGTGCTTCAGGTTCGGTAGACTTACCACAAGGAATCCATTGGCCTGTGAGAGGATCCAACTTTTCAATTTCATAATATTCAACGGGAGTTCCACCATCATCTTCTGGTTTTTTCCATTTAAGTTTACAACCGTTTTTGGTAACATCACTGACATCCAATGGGCCTTTCGGTTTTCCAGGTCTTCCTGTAATGTAATTAATTTAAATAGTGTCTTTATTTAATTAATTCTAAGATATTTTTTACCTAAGACGGAAATTTCTAATTCGGCTACATCTTCACCGACAGAATTGCTTGCACGAATTGTATACTTGCCAGCGTGGCATCGTTTTGCTCTCAATAAAAAATTTAGTATTATAATCAATGTTATCAACACGGATTAGATCATCCTGTTTTAGTTCTTCACCTTTGAATTTCCATTCAACTTTCGGAGGTGGTTCACCACTTATATTAATATCTAATGAGAGTGTAAGTCCTACTTTAACAACGATAGATTGCAAATTAGTGCGGTCGATACGTGGTTTCACTAAAATAAAATATAATCATTTTATAAAAATGATTTAATTAAATAACTCATGGTTTGAAAAGATCTAATTACAATATCTAGCTTTGGCAATGTGTGGATTGGTGGCTTCAGATGCGTCTCCAGGCCCAGCTTTATTTACAGCTCTGACCCGGAATTGATATTGGTTGCCTTCTTCAAGTTTAAGGACGGTGCCTTGACAAACATTTCCACTAATTTCAGCTGCCTTTACGAATGTATTTCCAAATTTATTTTGCATTTCAATAATATAACCTTAAAAAAATTGATTCAAAATAATAAAAATAGATATTTAAAAAGTTAATTAAAAATATTATAGGGAAATTATTATAAATTTTGTTATTTACCTGTTATAGGTGCGCCTCCATCTCGAATAGGTGGTTCCCATTTCAATTTCACCATATTTTCATTCCAATCGATAATCTCTGGAAGTCCAGGAGCTCCGGGAATATCTAAAATAATTTTTAAATTCATATAAATTGGCTTTTAATATATTTCTTAATCAATTATATCTAAAAATATATGTATTTAAGATTACCATATGGATTTTTAGCGAGGATCGCTGTGTCAGCGTTCAAAGGCTCTGATTCTCCTTCTTCATTTACAGCTTTAACACGGAATTCATATTTATGATTGGGTTCAAGTCCAGTGACATCTAATTCTGTTTTTTCAGCATCGACAAATCCAGTTGGTACCCATCGTCCTGTAGTAACATCCATTTTTACTATCTCGCCAGAGATAGTATTGCGATCACGAAAATTTTCGATGTTGAGATTTTGATGTTTTTATACGTTTTGAAGGTTCCTGAATCATTTTCACTAAGGTTGAGAAAAATGTCTCTGTGTGTGTGTGTATGTGTGTGTGTGTAACCAAGATTACGGAAAAACGGTTTGAGCTAGAATGATGAAATTTGGTACATGAGCATTATTCAAAATTCGTAGTTTTCTATCAACTTTTGAGAAATGTAGCTCAACCGGAAGAAGGTCATTACCTACAACGTTTTGATTTTTTTTTCCTCTAAAGTGACCGTAAAGATAAAGATATATGTTTGATAATTTTTCACATGATTAATAATTGTATAAAACTGCTATATATAAAATTTCAGCTTGATTGATTCGCTGAAAGTACCAGAATTAATTTTTTAACACTGCAAATCTCACGCGCCAACACGTGTAGTGGTGCCATCAACAAAAAGCCAAACATGCGTTGGTTTAATATTTATTATTTATAATTTATAATTAATTAAATTTAATTTAAATATAATATATTATGTTTTTTACTCCAATTCAAATTGCGAGATAGTGGAGTGGAGACACTCCAGCTAATTTCAACTACATAACCAGTAAGTGGCAAACCACCATCATCGCGAGGTTTCTTCCATTTGAGTTTGCACCCTTCTTTATGGACATCTGTTATATCAAGCGGTCCTTCTAGTTTGTCAGGTTTATCTGAAAAAGAATTCAAAATATTAATAAGATAAACAATATTGTTTTCATGTTTTATATTATTTTATTAATAAATTTAGCTTTAAAATTGAAAGTTTATGACAAGTTTATTCAATATTATATCAATATTATTTAATATCTTTTAAATATGTTTTTTACTTGTTTTCACTAATAAATAATCGTATTGATTGTTTATTATACTAACCTTGGATACATATCTCAACAGTTGCTTCATCTGTTCCTGAACTATTTTCAGCCAGGATTGTATAAATCCCAGTTAATTTCCTTTCAGTGTCACTTACAATTAATTTGGTATTATAATCTTCATTATCGATCTTATAATGAGCTCCAGTTTCAAGTTTTTTCCCCTTAAATGACCAAGTTATAGTTGGTGGCGGTTCACCTTTAACGTCAACATCTAATTTCACAGTTTGTCCAGCTCGCACTACAACCTTTTGTAATTTGCACGGGGTCTACGGCAGCGAATAACTAATTAGTGACTTCATGAATTGAAAATGGGGGTCTACGTGTTTTTTGGCTCTAAAAAAAGGTAAATTGATTTTTCGATATGGCTTTTAAAACATTTTTGATTTTTCAATAAGGCTCCAAAAAAGGGTAAAATTTTTTTATAAAAAATCAAAATCAATTTAGGGGGTCTACCCAAAACCGAAAAACATGGCAAGGTGTCTGTCTACAACTCAAAAAAGTTTGGGAACCTATGTTCTAAACATTGTGTGTTGAATGGCATAACATAAAATATTTTATGTCTATTAATTCTATAATAATAATTTAAAAAGATAGATATAAGGTTTATTAATATAATATTAGGTAATTTTAGGAATTATATATATATATATATATATATATAATAATAATAATAATAATAATATATTGAGCCTTTAAATATTTGGAAAGCATTTTTAGAAATAAAACATCTTACTTTTTATTTGTTTGACATCTTGCTTATTTTATTTTATTTTGGAATTCAATTTTTTTTGTTAATATTATATAGATGATATAATTCAAATTAATTTCTTACAAATGATTAGTTATTTATTTTGTCATAAATCTTATCCACATTATTTATTGCATTTAACTGACTTATGCTAGATTATTTATTTAAATTGCAATGAATAAACATTATACAAAAATTTTATTTTTACTTATCTTCAATATTAAGATATATTTTGTTATCTTGAGTGTTTCTCAAATTTATATTCTTATTTTATTGAAAGTTCTTCAAGACATTAGAAAACAGTAAATACATTACTAGAAATTATAAAATATTTTTATGAGAAGTTTCAATTTAAAAACATCACTAAAAAAAATAAAAAATAAAAAATAGAGGATAGTTGATAATAATTAAATAAATTTAAATTTCTAATAGAAGTATAAATACATATTTTATTACCTTTATTTTTTTTAAAACTTGAGTAGGTAAAACTGATTATCCATGAACGTTGAATTTTTCACAATTAATATTATTTGTTGATTTTATAAATGAATGTTTCTAGTTTAAGGAAAGTCAATAGTTTAGATGCTATATATGCGTTGTTCAAGTTTTATTGAGACAATAAAAAAAAATATTTGAATTTGATGATATTAAAAATTAGTTTTTTTAATTGAAACAAAAAAAAAAACAATTAAAAATATCTTAACAATATCGATTCCAAAAAAGAAATATTACCTGTAATTATTTGATTTTTCAAATATATTTTCATTTGTTATAATCATCATCTTCTGAATTATATAGATAAAAACTTGATAATTGTACTTACTTGTACTCAAAATTTTTCCGGTATTATTTTAATATTAATTAATAAATTATATTGATATTTTTTATTAATAAACTTAAATGAACGAATATTTTAATCATGATTTTCAATATAGAAGTAAATATATATGTAGGGAATTTCGTTGTCTAGGGGTTGTTTAGCAAAAAATATCTGTTTTGTTTAAATGGTTGCAAAAATATCGTTTTATTGAATGAATATGAACAAGATAAAAATACAGTGTAAAGATAAATGAAATCGTAACTTCTTCGTTTCTTGAATACTTCTTGCGATGTACAAAAGACTGAATAAACTCTTAACTGTAAACTGACTGAAATCTGACTATATACTTGAACTTAAACTGAAACTGTACAACTAAACTCGAATCGTGTCCGTGTCCTTTTTAAAAGGAAGTCCAAACAGCTGGAACTCGGTTGCTATTGGTCGGTGGCGTGGAGTGGGAGAATGGCGGCGACGGTGATGGTAGCGCATGGTGGGGAGGCGGCGACGGCGTCTGGGGCGCTCGCTGCTTGGAGCGGCGTTGAGAGGAAGCACCAACTCCGATGATATTGTGGTTGAGAATGGCCGACCCTGAGGCAGTAAGATGTGCCAGGCTTTTGATGATTCGGACGGTGATGAGCCAAAAGGCTCCATTCCCACATTCGGCCGTCCTGCGATGTATTCGGCCTCGAATACGTTAATCTTCTTTTCCTTATCTCTCCACTTCGCCTTCGTTTTTCGATATTTATCGATTTTTTTCTTCACGTAAAATAGTATATCTTGTGATTTGGATAAATCATTTATGCCTGTTTCTAAATTTAAATCCACATTAAAATCTTCATTTTCTTTATTTAAAACACTATCTTCAGTTTCAACTTTACTTGCAGTTTGTGTTTTATCATTATCGTTAGAACTTTCTTCTTTAATTTCGTCTAATTTTAAAAAAACATTTTCTAAATTTAATTTTGTTTCTTTATTTCCTTCATTTGCTTGTTTTTCATAAATCACTTTTGCCAATTTTAAAACTTTCCAGGCGAATTTTAAATTAGTAACGTCATCTTCTTCACTGTCTTTCTCACCATCTTCACTTTCAGGCATTGTTTCATCAAGATAAAACATTTTATCATTGGGATCAATCTCTTCTTCACGAATTGTTTTATTTCGATCTTCTGAAGTGCTTTCATCCTTATCAACTTCCATTGATTCATCGTCATTTACTTTATCCTCTTCATTAACTTCACTTTCGGTCTTTTTTTCATTATCAGTCGTTAGAGATTCTTTATTTTCATTCTTTTCTTCTTTGACTTCCTGTTTTTCAGTCTCTCCTTTTTTATTAGATTCTTTCTTTTCAGTCTCTTCTTTTTTATCAGATTCTTTCTTATCAGTCCCTTCTATTTTCTCCGATTCTTTCTTTTGAGTTTTTTCTTTTTTATTAGATTCTTTCTTTTCAGTCTCTTCTTTTTTATCAGATTCTTTCTTATCAGTCTCTTCTATTTTCTCCGATTCTTTCTTTTGAGTTTTTTCTTTTTTATTAGATTCTTTCTTTTCAGTCTCTTCTTTTTTCTTAGATTCTTTCTTTTCAGTCTCTTCTTTTTTATTAGATTCTTTTTTTTCAGTCTCTTCTTTTTTATCATATTCTTTCTTTTCAGTCTCTTCTTTTTTATCAGATTCTTTCTTATCAGTCTCTTCTTTTTTATTAGATTCTTTCTTTTCAGTCTCTTCTTTCTTATCAGTCTCTTCTTTTTCTTCTTCTTCATCATCTTCGTCCAGTGTACATAACCAAGATAGAATGTTACCTCTGATTAGTTCGTCGCTGTCTTGCTCAGGAAGATTGAGTATATTAGATGTTCGACGTAGTTGCTTACTGGTAAGTTTTTCCTTTAATTCTTCATTTTTCTTTTCGTATTCCTCAGAACCTTCAACAAAGTTGAACCCTTCAAAGTTGAGTAGGGTTTTTCTACTGAGGCGGCATGTTGCGTCACCCGTTATTATCGTTTTTAATCCTTTCAATTCATATGGTTTGGCCTCATTGATGTTTTTTGCGATTTTTGGAAAAAAAAACAAATTCAACATCTTAATATATTTTTATTTCTTTAATCTTTACTGTATTAAATCTTGTATTTTCTTTCTTGCTGATTATTCACAAAAAAATCTTGAAAGTGAATAAGTTTCCAATCTTAAATCTTGTATCGTTTCCTTGACAATTATTCACAAAAATCTTGACAGTAAATAAATCTTCAATCTTGAATCTTGTATCGTTTTCGTAAGAATTATTCACAAAAATCTTGAAAGTGAATAAGACTTGAATCTTGAATCTTGTATCTTTTCTTGAAGATTATTCACATAAAATCTTGAGAGTGAATAAGTCTAGGAATCTTCTTTTGCCCGAACGATAAACGAGTTGTTTTCAATCACGGACTGAGCCTCCAATTTGTAGGGAATTTCGTTGTCTAGGGGTTGTTTAGCAAAAAATATCTGTTTTGTTTAAATGGTTGCAAAAATATCGTTTTATTGAATGAATATGAACAAGATAAAAATACAGTGTAAAGATAAATGAAATCGTAACTTCTTCGTTTCTTGAATACTTCTTGCGATGTACAAAAGACTGAATAAACTCTTAACTGTAAACTGACTGAAATCTGACTATATACTTGAACTTAAACTGAAACTGTACAACTAAACTCGAATCGTGTCCGTGTCCTTTTTAAAAGGAAGTCCAAACAGCTGGAACTCGGTTGCTATTGGTCGGTGGCGTGGAGTGGGAGAATGGCGGCGACGGTGATGGTAGCGCATGGTGGGGAGGCGGCGACGGCGTCTGGGGCGCTCGCTGCTTGGAGCGGCGTTGAGAGGAAGCACCAACTCCGATGATATTGTGGTTGAGAATGGCCGACCCTGAGGCAGTAAGATGTGCCAGGCTTTTGATGATTCGGACGGTGATGAGCCAAAAGGCTCCATTCCCACATATATATTTATATATATATTATAAATATGAAAATATAGTACAGTTTATAATTTTATATTACACTCTGCGTCTGGGTTATTGTGAATATTCAATGGCATTTTATAAGAAAATAATTATAAATTGATCCAACTCCCAATAGGATGTACATCTGTAATGAAGAGAATTTTAGTATTACATCTAATTATAATAAAAGATAAAAAGAGAAAAGAATAATATATATATATATTAAATATACTGTTAGTTTATTATTTAATAATTTAATTAATGGTATACATAATATATCGCTAAATATAGAACAATTTATATTCAATATTTTAACAAAGATAATTCATTTAATATTCATACAAGATTTTATTCAATAAATTATAGTGAAAATATATATAGAGAGATAGAGAAAATGAAAGTGTAGAAAAAATAAAGAATATAAAAATATAAAAAAATATTTAGATATAAAAATAGGATTATGGTCCAAAGGAAGATGAAGTTACCGGGAAATTGCTGAGACTGCATAACGAGGAATTGCATGACCTCAAAGCATTTCCAGATTTAGTTAGAATTATAAAATCGAGAAGCCTGCACTTGGCTAGAATGGGAGAACAAAGAATGGCGAAAAATATATTGGTGGGGAGACCGAGTGAGAAACGTCCGTTTGAAAGACTAATGACGCGGTTGGTGGATAATGTACGAATGGACGTGAGAGAGATGGGAGAGGGTAGGGATTGGAGGGTTGTGGTTCAGAATAGGGATACTTGGAGAGGTGTGGTTGCTGGGGCCAAGAACTTTCAAGTTTCGCCAAAGAGAGAGATAGATAAAGATAGGATGATTTCGAAAAACTATTAAAAAAACAAAGTAATAAAGAAACGCCATAAAGAAATAACGTGAAAAAACGCGATAAAAAAAAACAAATTAATAACTGTTAAAATCAAAAATAAATCGGGAATATACTAATTAAATGTAATAAGAATAATTATATAACTAAATAATATAATATAATATAATATAATGGATAATTATAAAATTCATATTAATTGGCAAAAGTATTTCCGGCCTGTTTAGAAAATTGGTTTCAAATTTGACCATTTTATGTGGCACCATATATAATATCAATGTTTAGTTTTCCTGATTTTTTCATAATTACTGTTTTATTATGATGAAAAGTATTCTCATGTTTCAGTGGCGCAACCAGGTTTGACTAGCCCTTCCAAAAAAATGTTGCCAATCAACCTACAGCCGGAAACTAAATATACGATATTGTGTTGGGAGACTTTCTCCTGGACGTCACCAAAGGCCCTGTGGGGGTGAGGGCCGGCGTTTCCGCTACCCCTCAGTTATATTTTACAACCAGGGACAAGGAAGTAGAGTGAGGAGCTCGAAACATCCCTGTCGCCAACATCCCTTGACCTCGGTATCAATTTCCACATGTATTAATAAAAAAAATATTTAAAATTTGAGTAATAATTTTATTTACCTTATATTAAGTCTTGTTTTTTATGATTTAGGAGAAATAATAAAATAATTTTATTATTTAATTAAGATTTGTATTTCTTATATTAAATTCTTTAAGAAAAAATAAGAAATTTTTATTTTTGTTAAAATTTTTTTAATATAAAATAAACTTATTTATTATACACTAAGTTATATTTTAAGAATTTTTTTTTCAAATAAAAAGAAGGATTATATTTTTTCTTTTTTATTTGTAATATAGTACATAATATACAGCAATTTTAATTTTTTTCTCTCCTGGGGGGGGGGGGGGGTTAAAACCCCCAAAACCTGGTTGCGCCACTGTCATGTTTCTTATAATTTCATAATCTTTAATTATTGAGAAGAAATATATACTATAATTCATTGTATATAGTTTTATCAAATAGACATAAAATATTAATAATTTTGTAATGTTTTGAATAAGAATTTATACAAATTATTGATGTAATAATGAAGTAATACAGAAATGTACATTAGAATATAAAATTTGTTTATCATGATATATATTATAATATTATCAACATTATAATTTATTAAATAATTATTCAAAAATTAAAAGAAATTTTGTTTATAATAAATTGCTTAAATATTCTTAAATATCTAATATATAATTAGATATATTTATAATTATATAATCTATTTAATATATATTAATAGCCTTTTTTTATAAATTAATAATTTTTAATTCGATTTATAGACTGTTTTCTAAGTGGATTTTATTAAAATTAAATTAAATTATAAATAAATATTTGTTTTTTCAAATTGCTAAAAATTATTAGAAAAAATTCATACTCAACTATTATTAAAATCATATAAAATAGAAATGTATATACTTGAAAAATATTTTCATTTTTTTATTTCATTTAAGTATTTTTCTTTTGACTTTGTGTAATACAATAAGAATGATATGATCACTGGACAAAGTTTCATTTTTTTTGAATGTTTTTATGTTGTCACACCTTTATGGGTGGAGTTCTCAGTTGAAGCAAAGTAAAATGGGTGGAGTCTTATGAAAAGAAAAGAAAATATATTATTAAATTAAAGTTGTTATTGTTATATTTAGTTTTTTATTTGATAAAATTAAATAAACTGTGTTTAAAATATTTTTGTCAATTCATTATCATTAAAATTATAAAATCTATTGTATGTATTTTAAAAGATCTACAATGATACATGATGATTAATAATAAATTAAAAAATTATTATTTATTTCATTTTTTTATCATAAATTAAAAAAAACTACTTACAAACTAAACTTTCTTAAAATTTAACTTCTAATTATATTGTAATACAATTAATCTAAATATAATAATATAGTATTTACTTATCATTGAATATTATTCTACATTAATTTTTTTATATTTTTATTCTTTGTAATTAATAATAATTAATCAATGTAAAATATGTTGGTATTTTCTTAATATAATTCTTCTTTATTTTATAATATATTTTATTGTAATTTGTTTTAGATTTTTTATAATTTTGTTTTTGTATATTTTGAATAAACAATAAGAAATCATTTAAATTAGTTCCATTTGATTGAGTATGTGATTTTTTCAGTTGTAGGTTTTTAAAAAAGTTATAGCCTTTAAAATATGATAAATAATCTAGAAAAAAATTTAAAAATAATATAACATTAGTAAATGTACAATATTTAAAATTATTATTTAGTATTAAGTAAGAATTTATTTACTAATTTATTATAAATTAAAAATATATTTTTTATAATAAGAAATGATATAGATTTCAATAATTACTTTAAAATGTTTAACAACAAATCCCCCATACCACTTCTTTGGCATGTCATTAGGATAGAGATAAAAAGTTATTCCTAAATTTCACTTGAAGATAAGCTCTAGAAAAGTTTTTGATACTAATCAAGTCAGTTGTTAAAAGGATTTTCACTCAAATTAAGCCTTTATTACTATATTATTAAATTATTATTTAAGTCAGAATCATCATATATTATTATTATATTCCTTTTTAAAGATAAAACTTATTGTTGAAGATGTTCATTATATTATTTCATGTTTACATATTTATAGTTTTTATTATTTTACTACAAAGCTTAAAAGAAATAAAAATATATTATAAAATTGTTTTGTTTTTTTCAATTCAGTAATTTAATATACTTAAAAGCTTTTAATTCATAATATAAATATACTCAAACTTATTTTTCACCATTGAATAAATTAAATTGAAATATTTTCTTTTGGAATTCATTGTGAGGGAAAATATCATTAATTTAATTTCTATCAAATATTTAAGAAATAAAAAATTATAAAAATATAATAAATAATGGCGACTTGATATTATATTTATATTCACTGGATGAGATGGATAATTAATTTCAAAGAAATATTATAATTATTTTTTTGTTTGTTACATATAAAAAGTAAACATATTGACATTTTATATAATATATATATATATATATATATATATATATATTATATTAATATAATGTAATAATAAACAATAAATAAAATAAATATACTTTTAAAATAATAAAAATGTTTTTTTCTTATTTTTTTTCTAATAAAAATGAATACCTTCATAAATCAATTTTTTTTTCTAAAAAAAAATTATCCCGTCCCATAAACATATTATAAATATAAAAAAAATTTAAAATATTTTATAATTATTTTTTATTAAATTTTTTATGAAATTAATTTTATTTTTAATATATTAAATTTTTATTAAAATTTCTTTACAAGAGGAAAAAATTAAAAAAAAATTAATATTTAACTTAATATAAATATTTATTATAAGTTTTTATATATAAAATTAATTTAAAATTATTTTTCCATACATTTAATCAATTAATTCATAATTTTATTATATAATTTTTTTCAAATAAGACATTATAAATCAATGACCAATCAGAATTACGGAATTTTTATATGATATTTTTTCATATCTTTCATATCTTTCTCTTTCTCTTTCTTCCTCGCTACCCAAGATCGATCATCAAAATTTATATAAAATTTTAATATTTTAAATTTTTAATAATTAAAAAAGACATATTCATCAAAAAAGTAAGTAATAATATTATATTTTTATTTATCTGAATTTAATTTACTTTAAATACTTTAATAAAGCCGATGAATATAGATATATTTTTTTACTATTAACATTTCTTAAAATGACATATACCTATACGTATAGCATACAAAAATCAATAATACAAAATTAAATTTTAGGTAAAGGTATGTGTTGAAATATTCATGGGTGTTTATTTAATTAGTTTTTGTTCTTCTATATAATTAAGTCATTTTATATAACTATATATATAACATATACTGAATGTTTCAATCAACTGTACTTTGGGAATTTAATAAAACAAATAATATACAATTATAATTCCTCTATTTGTTAACAATAATAAAAAAATAAATTCATTGATAATTCTATTATTCATTGATTTATAAGTTATGTATATTAATATATTTCTTAATTTTATATTTAAATATTACAAATAAATTGATGAATCATTAAAAGCAATTTTTATTTATTATATTTATAATATTATATATATATATATATATATATATATATATATGGGCCGTAACGTGTATTTTGTGGGCCCTGGGCAAGACCTTCAAATTGGGCCCCCCTCAATAAAAAAAATTGAGGAAAAAACTTATCATGGTTATAGTTCCTGTTCTTTCACTTTTTAAAGTTTATTAGGCATATCACTTAATAAATAAACACAAAATAAGGAATCTTTAAATTGGTCCTGTCCATATTTTTTGTAAATCTCTGCGATTTTTCTTAACAATTTAACAGCAAAAATACCCTTCACTTTGAAAGTCGACATATTTCTAATATTTCTAATATTTTCAATATTCATGAGACAAAACATGAGCCCTGTCAGCTTTTATTTTATTTATTGGTTGCTATTTAAAACTGCACACACTTTTTTTTTAAAAGATAAGGTCTGTACGCAATAAAACAAATGTTTTTTTTTAATAAAAATTCTAATAAGCATATTCTGGCCTTTTTGGGCCCCTCCGGGTTATGCTCACACATTCTCACACAAGCATAGTTCAATTATATTAAATATAATAATTATATCTTTATACATGTTTTCGGTGAGTGTAAAGTAAAATATAATTATTATAATTTATTACGACATAATATTATTATTAATTATTAATAAATATTATTTAATTTATATATATTTTTAAATATTATCTTTTTTTATTTTATTAATACTTTTATATCTTAAAAAATAAAATTGATATATTTAATAATAATTTTTCAAAATTTAAAAAAAAATATTAATTTAGGTAATTGTTTGATAATAAATATATATATATATATATATATAATTATTTCTAGTTTTATTTTTAAAATTTCAATTATATTCTTGATAGGATTGTTAATAGTTTAAGAGGAAGGGGTATTTTTGAAGTGCGTATCAGCCAATCAGATGTAGTCTTTTGTTAGCCCTGTTAAGTCCCGCAAAGAATATAAGTCTTATTATTATTTTTGCCCAGCATTCTCACACATAGTTCAAGTATTAAGATAGCATATAATTAAGCCCACAATATATATATATATATAATTTTAAAAGAAATATAATTATCTTTATGAATGTTTTCGGTGAGTAAAATAAAATATAATTATTATAATTTATTACGATATAATATCATTAATAATTAATAAATATTATTAAAAATTATATTATTTAAATTTATGATATATATTTTTAAATATTATCTTTTTACCGACCGACAGTAGTAAGGGAGGTATTGTTTTATTTTATTAATACTTTTATATCATAAAAAAATTTACATATTTAATAATAATTTTTCAAAATTTTAAAAAAATTTACAATTAAATTTCAAAAATTAGTATTTAATAATATATATATTAATATGTATATGCTATAAATTATATTTCAATCAATGATTTAAAGTTTAATAAATATATATACATAAAATATTTTTAACTTAAAAATCAAAATAATGATTCAATTTATTCAATTCAATGATATATTCAAAAGTTTCTATATATATATATATATACTAGCTGCTCAGAGCGCCTTCGGCGCTCTTCACACCTAGACGGGGGCTCCGCCCCCTGTACCCCCGAGTGGTACATAGTATTTGGTGGTTGAAAGTAGTAAAAGGTTTTCATCCATTTTGTTTCAATCAGTATATTACATAAAACATTCATTTCTTTTTGTGTTCTTATTTAAAAAATATATTTTAATTTAATCACTATATTAATTATATATATTATTATTGTATATGTTATATCTATCTACCTATGTGGCTCAAAGATACTCGAAAGTTCTTAGCCGCAACAACCACATTTCTCCAAGTGTCCCTATCCTGAGCCCTTGTTCCATCTCTCTTACGTCCCTTCCTACGCGTCATTGGTTTTCCAAGCGGACGTTTTCCAATTGGTCTTCCCACCAATATCTTTTTCCTCTCCCATTCTAGCCACGTGCCCTGCCTATCGCAGTTTTTTCCCTTTTATAACCCTAACTATTTCTGAAGATGCAGAGAGGCCATGCAATTTCTTGTTATGCAGTCTCCCCCATACCCGGTGACCTCATCTTTCTTTGGCCAATAAATGCAGGGAAGAATCCTATTCACAAATACTCTGAATCTACTCCCATCTCCAAGGGTCATAGACCATGCCTCCCACCCATATAATGCAACAGGCAAAATAATCTTTTTATATATTCCCTTTGATAATAATTTTGAAGAGATAAGCCTCTTTATTGCAGATAACAGGCGTTTCCCGATTGCAACCCCGATTTAAATTCTTCTCAAATATTATTATCCTTCGTGATTACATTCAATTTTTCTACATATTCAAATTCTACATTTTGTATCTTAAGATTTTGTATGTTAATACTCTTCCTCTTTGTTACTAAATATTTTTTCTTATCCCTATTAATTTCAAACCTCCATTAAATTTTCCTCGCTCTCTGTAATCCGAATCTCCTATTATATTTAAGTCGTCTGGGTAACCTAATATTTTACAATTGATTTCCGCATCTTATTCTTTCTTTACTACCTTCAAGACAAATTTGAAGATTGATTGGATCTATTGAGTCATGCGTATGTTTTACTAAAGTCTACAAATAATTAGTGAACAGATTGAATATTGAATTCGCGGTTTTTTTCCTAATATCTGTCATAATGAAAATATCTTAATTAATGTTGGTCGATTTGGCCTGAACCCGCAATGATATCTCCTAATATTTCCTCCGCCTATGGTTCTTAAGTATTGTATATGTTATAATAGTGAAATAGAGTATAATATTTCTTGATCATTACATTTTGGTATTTTATTTTCATTGCTAGATTATTATTGAATATTTTTAATTATAATGAAACTTGAGAAAATGCAAAAATAGAGACTTGAGACAATTTATAAAAATTAACGGTATAAAACTATAGATAAATGACCAATATATACATTCATTAATAGTATTAATTTAAATTAATTGATTTATTTGTTTTTTTTATTATTAAGTTCATTTATTAATTTTTCTAGATTTTAGTTAATTTCCTCCCTTAAAAGAAACTTATCTAATTCTGTGGTGCTAGGGGATTTGAAAATTATTCTTTGTAATATGAAGATTTCGCTTACAGTTTCTGTCATGTCCGACCTCCATCCAACAGTTATTTTTCTCAAGTTTTTTGCTTCTCTTAATCATGTGATCTATATATTTAATTTTTTTTGATTCATTATAATAAAATTTAAACAAATAAAAATTTTCACTTTGTTAATTTATATAAATTTCAATTTAAACTGATTGTGAGTGATACGCTTAGCCAATACTCTGAATAATTTGTGTACAAAAATATTGAATGTTCTTAGCGAGATTTGATATAATGTTGTACGATTTGTCCTAAATCTGAATTAGAAGAAAATTATAAATTGCCTCCTCTTCCAGCCCAATTCATTTACCCACCCATGTTGCATATGGCATCTAAATTTCTTAAAACTCCGTTTTTTTTAATTTAAAATAGAAGGAGAGAAAGAGTTTTAAATTATATTCGAATAGTCTATATATTCTATATATCAGTATTTTTTTTCTGAATTTAATAGCAAGTTGATTTTAAAAATTTTCCATTCTTAATGCATATGATTGATTACTTGTGTTAAAATTTAAAAAAATTCAAATATTCTAATTTTTATATTTATATACAATTTAATATTATTTTTTATTATTATCATATCAAAAAAAGAGAATTTATTAAAAATTAAAAATAAAAAAAGAAGCCTATTAATAAAAAATTGAATGGTGATTTAATTATTTTATTAAATTAATTAAAATGAGACATTTTAGAATGAATTATTTAATTGAAATGATATTTAAATATAAGAATTTAAAAAAATATTATATTCTTTGTTTGGCAATTGTTATTTAATTATGTGCAACATGATTCGACTTGCACAGAGCATCGTTATTTTTTATTAATATCACATAATAAAAATGAATCTTTTAAAACATAATAAATAAAAAAAACATTTTAATAAATTTAAAAAATATATCCAATTTAAAAATGTCAAAAATTTAAAACAACTTTATATCATCATATTTTAATTTTTAAATAATATATATATATATTTAGTAATTAATAATAGAGTAATTAAATAAAAAACAAAGATAATATAATTCAGTCATTTTAATTCAGGTTAAATAATATTTTTTTTTTATTATTCAATATTAAAATTTATATATTATTATATATATATTATAGAAAAGAAGAAATATTCAATTAAATAAAAAATAATTTAAGATAAAAATATGATCTAATAAATATTTTAATTAAATTGAGAACTTTTAGAATAAATTATTTAATTGATATTTGTATATTAGAATTTAAAATAAAAGTGAAATATTATAATAATTCTTCGATTGGGAATCGCTATGATAATTCATTGTTTGAAATGATTCCGCTAGGCCGGCAGTGAGCCGCGAGCTGCTCTTGAATGAACAACACGGAGAATTATATAAACTTTAAAAAATTAATTTCTGCGGTTATTGATAAGATATTAATAAAATTTATAGCCTATGTTACTCTAGAGGTATATAAGAATATTGTGATGTAATTTCAAAGAAATCGGTTCAGCCAATTCTGAGTCTATAAAATAGTAATTTTCCGGACAGACAGACAGACAGACAGACAGACAGACAGACAGACAGACAGACAGACAGACAGACAGACAGACAGACAGACAGACGTGAAAAATTCTAAAGTCACTTTTGGATTCTAGAGGTCATGAAACGCGAAGATATGCAAAAATTTTTAAATTCTGAGCAATGTGCAGACAAAAACCTTTTTTTATATATATAGATATATATATTATAGAAAAGAAGAAATATTCAATTAAATAAAAAATAATTTAAGATAAAAATATGATCTAATAAATATTTTAATTAAATTGAGAACTTTTAGAATAAATTATTTAATTGAATTGATATTTGTATATTAGAATTTAAAATAAAAAGGGAAATATTATAATAATTCTTCAATTGGGAATCTCTATGATAATTCATTGTTTGAAATGATTCCGCTAGGCCGACAGTGAGCCGCGAGCTGCTCTTGAATGAACAACACGGAGAATTATATAAACTTTAAAAAATTAATTTCTGCGGTTATTGATAAGATATTAATAAAATTTATAGCCTATGTTACTCTAGAGGTATATAAGAATATTGTGATGTAATTTCAAAGAAATCGGTTCAGCCAATTCTGAGTCTATAAAATAGTAATTTTCCGGACAGACAGACAGACAGACAGACAGACAGACAGACAGACAGACAGACAGACAGACAGACAGACAGACAGACAGACAGACAGACAGACAGACGTGAAAAATTCTAAAGTCACTTTTGGATTCTAGAGGTCATGAAACGCGAAGATATGCAAAAATTTTTAAATTCTGAGCAATGTGCAGACAAAAACCTTTTTTTATATATATAGATATATATATATATATATTCTTTATTTTTTTTAAAAATTTCTAATTAAAATATATATTATACTTGACATATATAAGTAATTCATTTTATAAAAATCTTATTAATTGGTTTAATATGGGGGGGGGGAATAAATAAATAAATAAATTATAAAATGAAATATATATAAATAATAAGAATTAAAGTCTATAAAAGTATGAATATGTATTTATTTCTTACCTGAATATTTAGTTGATTGTTAAATTTTAACTCCAGACAGACTCAGCGTTCCTTTCTCTTGTTTGTGAAGTAGTTGAATAAAAATTAAAATAATTGACATAATATCAATTTAAGATTGTAAAAATAACACCAGTATCACTTAAATTTTTTTTCTTTGATCAACACCAATCACCACACCAAGCACTACACGAATTAATGAATTCACTTGATTATACTATATTTTAATCATATATATATATATATATATATATATATAAATAGTCATATAAACAAAATATATAACACATGTTCTTCTGTTTCCAATAAAAGTTTATCATTTCTTGCAAATAAACTTATTCAGATATCATTATTTTTCAATTCAATTTAATTTAATTTAATTTTTCAATGAAGATTTTTCCTTAAAAATGAATAAAATTTTGTTATATCTCAAATTACTTAAAAAAGGTTTAAAATTATATTGTTAACTATTATAAATAAAAAGAAAAATTATATTTATGTGGGCAAAATAGAGGTGTTCAATGTGTCTACTATACGAATTTTTAATATATTTTTATAAAAATATTTTTTTATTTTTTATTAACTCATAAAATGAACATCCATGAAGGTCAGTCATGAGGGTATTATTTATTGAACAAAAATTTTTCTTTTTTTTTAATAAACTATCATAAAATTAAAAAAAATATTTAATGTTTTATATATTTATAAATATATATATTAAACATTAAATACTTTAATAAATGCATAATTATATTATATATATATATATAATTTAATTAATTCATTGCATGGTAAAATGGAATAAGAACATTTTACAATAATTACAAATTAGGATTTGCAAATAGAATCATCCGAAAATTAGATAATATATAAATATATTAAAATTAATTTACCTGATTATAGATATTAACGTAATTGGAATTATTTTTAATGTATAATATCAAAAAAATAAAGTAATTGATCTGATAATCTAAGATGTTCTAATAAATGACCGTTAAAATTAAAAATTTTTTAAACATATAAATAAGACCTAAAATAGAGAGCGCTCATATAATGGCAAGGCTAAATTAAAAGCAAAAAATATATACGAAATTTAAATTATGTTTAATAAACTTTTAATTTAATTATTTAAATTAATTTGGAAAGATGAAAAAAAATATTTAAATGAAAAATATAATTTATGATTTATTTAATTTGAAATTATTACATTTAATAATTATTTTACCATAAAAAAAAAATAAATGAAATGAGATTTTTTTTTAATACTAGATTTACATATATGATAATAGTATATACAATTTAATAAATTATAATAATATAAAAAATAATCATAATTTAAAATCTTTTTCTCTATATGTATATTCATAAAATTCAGTAGAATTCTAGCTAAGAGCACACTTGAGTTAAAATATAAGGGATGGGGGAGGGAAGGGTATAAAAGAAGAAAATGGCAAAAAAAATTTAACAAATAAAAATTAATTTCCTAAAAAATTCCTATAAAACTATTATTTTTTTATTAAATCTATTATTTATTATTATGTATCTCTGTGGCTCTACAAAACTCAAAAGTTCTTGGCCGCAGCAACCACACCCCTCCAAGTATCCCTATTCTGAGTCACAACCCTCCAATCCCTACCCTCTCCCATCTCTTTTTTATTAAATAGGTTTTATTAATTTAAAAATATTAAAATTAATGCAATTTTTAATAAATTAATAAATTACAAAATTAAATAAATAGAGGTGGGAATTAAAGAAAAAAGAAATGAGAATAATTATCGTTCCATTCTACTCAAATATTTTTAAAATTAAAATAAAGAAAATGATATTCTTAAAAAATATTTACAAATTTTATTAATTATACCAGAGGTTTCCAATATTTTCTGGTTTGTGGCTCCCTAAATAATCGGATTTTATCCGAAGCTCCCTTAATACATCAGATTTTTATATAAATTTTTTACTTTCTTGACAAATAGGAAAACTTTTCTTTTTTAAAAGCGATTACCCATTTAACAGCAAAAAATTAAAAAGCTTATTACAAGATTGTTGGCGCAAAATTTCCAGTATTAGAAAATTTAATTGAATATTTCGCGGTGCCCTAATGACGGACGGCATCGCGGCTCCCCAGGGAGCCGCGGCTCACACTTTGAAAATCACTGAATTATACAATGATTATTTTTAAAGACAAAAGTTAATGGAATTTATAATAAAATTCGAATAATATTGAAAAAGAAAGTAATTTTCTCATTTATTTATTATTAAAAAGATAATGTAAAATTTAGATAAAAAACAGAAACATAGGTCTACATTTTTGAAATAGGGTTGAATTTTACAGAATATTGTTATCATTACAAAAAATTATAACTAAATATTAAAATAAAAAAAAAACATAAGAAATGATCAGTAATATAGTATATATTAATGAATATATTAATTAACTTGTTTTGTTGCTCAATCCTTTTTATTATATTCAACATTTTGGGGGAATTGTCGATATACATTAATGCGCGAATCACTTGAAGTCTCCAAGTTCGAGACATTCAGCGGATAGTAAATAAAAGAGAAACGCAATAAACTTAGTTCGAATTTTTTTGAAGTGAAAACTTCTTTAGCGGCGCTGAGCACTTTTGCGGGATGGGGAAAAAGTATAGAACAAGAACTCGCGTGAGATTCCAGAACGACCCGACCCGTGAGACGACCCGACCGTTCCAGAACGACCCGACCCGACAGATATACGCATGCGCAATACGCCAGAATGTTAGACACTAAACTTCTGATACATTCTTTACAAAATTTTACATATTTGCCATATTAAATATTATTATTTATATTTATATTAATAATCAGTATTACTAAATTATGTATATATAAAATAAAATATTTTAATATATTATTATATGTTAAATTATATTAAATTAATTTCTAATATATTTATATAATTTAAAATTAATTTCAGAATATATATATATATATATATATATATATATATATATATATATATATATTAAATTATATACTATATATAATATATTAATTAATATATATTTTAATAAATTAATTTTTGAATATGTGTGTGTGTGTTTGTGACCGTAAAAATAAAGATATATGTTTGATAATTTTTCACATGATTAATAATTGTATAAAACTGCTATATATAGAATTTCAGCTTGATAGAATCGCTGAAAGTACCAGAATTAATTTTTTAACACTGGAAATCTCACGCGCCAACACGTGACGTGGTGCCATCAACAAAGAGCCAAACACTCCACTATCCACTCGACTATCTCGCAAATTTGAATTTGATTAAATAATATTTATTAATTTAAATTAAATTAAATTAATTAAATTATAATTTAATAAATATTATTTATAACATCAAAAACATCAAAATCTCAACATCGAAAATTGAATTGCTGAAAGTACCAGAATTAATTTTTACCGACCGACGATAGTAAGGGAGGTATTGTTTTCACACCAAATTTCACATGTGGAGATTTTTACATATCTCCACGAATCATGCATTTTCTTAACAGAAAAAAGTATTTTTAGCATGATGTCTGTCCGTCCGTCTGTCCGTCCGTATAGATGTATACAGCCTGAACGGCTTAACGGATTTTGATGAAATTTGGTATATTTACTTAATGCATCAGTGGAATGAATTGATCAACTTTTGGTGCAAATCCGGAAACCGGAAATGGTAGTATTAGCGATCGACGATAAGAAGGGAAGGGTTATTTTCGCACCAAATTTCACATAAGGAGATTTTTTTTACATATCACCACGAATGTATTGGTTTTATCCTCGGGAAAAATCATCTTCATTATGTTTTTCTTAATTTAAAATTATATGACGTCACCCAGCCCTTCATGACGTCACAGCCTCGGGTAACGCCGGCAACGCCGGCTACTTCAGCTATATATTATAAATAAAATAAAATTAAAAATATTTATGTTATATCCATATCTGTTTTTTATTACATTAATAGATATATTAAAATTATTACCGACCGACGATAGTAAGGGAGGTATTGTTTGAAATTGTTTCTGTAGCTGGAAATTAATTTATTTCAAACCGTCGGTCAGTTCGGACCTGGCCACAGGTCAACTTATTTAACACTGGAAATCTCACGCGCCAACACGTGACGTGGTGCCATCAAGAGCCAAACTTTCGCTGGTTTAATAAATATTATTTATTAATTTTAATTTATAATTGAATTAATTTAATTTAATTTAAATTAATATATGTTATTTAATCCAATTCAAATTTGCGAGATATGCTGAATAAGCTTTTAAATATATATATATTCATACACATCGTATTTTTAATATTTTTGTAATAATAATCAGTTTGCTGAAAAAAATAATTATGAATTTTATATATATATATACGTATATAAATTTCATTTTTCTCGTGAAGCTGGTGCGCATTCCGTCTGCTTTCAAATTTCTTAAGCACAAGTTTTCACTTCTGTCGGCCAGTTGTTGCCAATTGTTCTTTGTATCGATGATTGTAATAAACTCAACCAGTTTATAAAATATAATATGGTTTAAAATATCCTATTCTAATATATTATTATTTTAAATTTTCATATAAGACATTAAAATTGAGGCAGAAAATTTTGAGTTTTTGACTTTACAATTTTCCAGACAGACCTTAAAAAGTCAATTTTGGATTCTCCTCGTCGTGAAATTTAAAGATATGCAAAATTTTTTAAATTGTGAACAATATTCAATCAAAAACCCTTATATATAATATATAAGGTATTAGCTTTTTTTTAACGAGAATTTTTAGTTAGTGTGAGTAATATTTCTTCATCTGTCCTGTATATCAGGGCTTTTTAAACTTTTTTATATAGCGACCCCCTTCAAGCTTAGGAAATTTTAAACGACCCCCTCCTCCATATAATGAAATATATATTAACCGTAGATGTAGATGTAATATCGCACTATTTTACAATGTAAATAAAATAAGGATTAAAGAATTCATACCCATTCATTTCACATATATATAATTTAATAATTTTAAAATTTTATTTATAATAATTCAAAAGTATCAGATCTTTGAAGGTCTCTGAGTCATTTTCACTAAGGTTGAGAAAAATGTGTGTGTGTATATATGTATGTGTGAATGTAGACAAGATGACGTAAAAACGGTTTGAGCTAGAATAATAAAATTTGGTATACGGCCATTATTCAAAATTCGTAGTTTTTTATCAACTTTCGAGAAATGTAGCTCAACCGGAAGAAGGTCATTACCTACCACGTTTTGACTTTTTTTCCTCGAAAGTGACCGTAAAAATCAGGGCTTCGAACCGGAACTGAACCGAAAACCGAAAACCGAAAAAACCGGTATTTTTGTCGGAACGAAAACCGGAGCTGAACCGAAAAAAATAATATCGGTTTATTTCAGTTCAGTGTTCAATCCAGAGTTGCCAGAAGTGGTGTTTTTGGGCGTTTTGGCAACACACAACCCCGAATTTTTTTCAATTAGTTGTCTCGTACTGCATGGTGTCGCTAAAAACTTTGTTTCAAAAATTAGTGTCCTAGTCATACTCTCCCTTCGGTTGTGTTGGCAGCGTCTCGTAGTCGCAATACAGAATTTAATGTTTTCATCGTTTGTTTAATACTGATATTTTGATTTAATGATAGTATTAATTTTTTAAATTATTTATTCCATTTGTTACAGGGTTATGTATTGATATAAAGAAAATGATTCATAAATATAAATAAAATTATTAAATAAATTTAAACAAATATTGAATAACTTTGACCAGGTACGAAGATTAGACAGTAAAAAACTTATTTTAGAATTTTGGGAGGAAAATAAAAATACAATTCCTCATTGATACAAAATTGCAATGGTGGTTTTAGGAGCTACTCCAACACAAGTTAGTGTTGAAAGAGCTTTCTCTGGTTTAAAGTTTATTTTACGAGACAATAGAAATAGTTTAAATACAAATATATTGGAAGATATTTTAATAATTAGAGGTATAATTTTCATCTTTTATAATTATAGTTATAATTGTAAGTAAATATATACAAGAATCCTGTATACTTTAACATTAAATATACGAATTTGTTTCGTTTGTTGAGTGTTTGTGTGTGAAAGTAGAAGGAATTTGTTCCGTTTAATAAATTATATTAACATCTTATATTATATACTTCTAATTATTATACCTTTAATTAATTATTATTATTTATATTATATTGTATCAATTCATGTAGTATGATTTAGGGTAGTAGCAAGAAATATTTTTATATATTTATGGCAGACTCGGCATACCCCGACCTAAATTTCTAATAAAAATAAAAGGTCTTTAAAATTAATTAATCGGAACTGAACCGAAAACCGAAAACCGAAAAAACCGGTATTTTTGCCGGAACGAAAACCGGAACCGAACTGATATTTTTTTTATTGAACCGGAACGAAAACCGAAACGAAAAAATTAACGGTTCGAAGCCCTGGTAAAAATAGAGATAGATGTTTGATAGTTTTTCACATGATTAAAAATTCTATAAATGCTATATATAGAATTTCAGCTTGATTCAATCGCTGAAAGTACCGGAATTAATTTTTTAAGACGTTGACTTGCAAACACGCGCGGGTTTAATAAATATTATTTATTAATTTTAATTTATATTTTAATTAATTAAATTTAATTTAAATAAAATATATGTTATTTAATCCAATTCAAATTGCGGGATAGTGAAGATAATCGAGCTTATTTATCCTAAACAAACTTTAAAAAATTTAACAAAGTCCTGAAAGAGAAAAAATAATATAATTAAAAAAAAAATTTTACTATTTTTTTGTTTATGTATTTCATATCATTTCAATTAATTAAATAAAACTACATTTGTGTTGTAATTTCTTGATATCTTGGTTTTGAACAAACCATGTTTAAAACGTTACTTTCGTGCAAAACTATAAGATAGATAAAATTTGATTGTAGAAAGATCTCTTGGATGATTGTATTTCAATACAAGATCGGTAATAAATTTTACGAAGACAGGTCAATAAGTCTGTGACTTTTTGAATGAAACATGTTTTTAGATAAAAAATTATTTTATTTTTCAAAAAAAAACTTAAAGACCCAGCTGGTTCAAATTTCGAGTTTTTTGTATTATATTTATTTTAAAAATTTCTAATCATTCCGGACATAGATACTTTTTAAACTTTTTTTTTCATTTTAATATATTGAAAAAGATGAAAAAGAATCTCATTCGTATATATATTACTATTAATCCGGATTGTATTGTAAATTTATAATAATAATTGTTATATTTTCATATTTATTATTTAGTTAAATTGCGAGTGTTCCATTCATGAGAGCAATTGTTTCCAGGGAGCTGAAAAGAATCGGATGAGAAATACGACATCGAGTTCGGCCATCGGCTGGCTGCGAGTTTGCTACCCATTTAAAAATTCGAGGTCAGTGTCTATTTTGATCTAGTAGTATGTTATATATAATAATCGAATCTAATAATATGATCTCATATTTATTTTACGATTAGAGTATAATGCAAAAATTTCGGTTAAATTTAAATTTTATTCAGTGAATATCATCTATGTATGTGAAATTATTTCGATTCTATCTTATCTTATTATGCTAGCTAAAATTGTTTGTATGTATATCTTATATATAAAATTCTCGTGTCACAAAACTTTGAAATCATACTCCTCCGAAACGGATGGACCGATTCTTATGAAATTTTTTATGCATATTTAGTAGGTCTCAGGGCATGTCAGACTTCTTATATAAAACCGCTAATTGGTAAGGTGTGTCTAGGGGGTGGAATTTAAATAAAAATAGTTTAGTTTAAATGCTAGATCATAGAGGCGCTGGTGGCGATAATTTGAGATCTATATATTTCGTAATAGGAGACTTAAAAACAATACTGTTTCATGGCTAAACGAGCTAGCGCGCCATTTTATGACTTTGCACTCTCAGTTCGAAACTCGCAAATGCACATTTTTTTTTTAAGTATTATATATTTTTTTTACTTTTTATTATTTTAATATTTTATTAAATTATTTTATTTTATTAAATTAAATTTTATTTTATTAAATTAATAATTATGTCAATTAAATTTTTGTGCATAAATAAACATATATAAAAAACTATATGATTAATTGAATAAGATTAATAATTAATATTAGAAAAATATTAGAAAAATAAAAATATAAATATTAAAAACATCTTTTTTATTGTATTATTTGCGCTGCTATATGACAACATGTTTATATCAAATTTTTAAAAATTAATTTCTGCGGTTATTGATTAGATATTAATAAAATTTATAGTCTATGAACAGAAATGAAAAATTCTAAGGTCACTTTTGGATTCTAGAGTACATGAAACGCGAATATACGCAAAAAAATTTAAATTCTGAGCAATGTGCAGATAAAAATCTTTTTATATATATATTGATATTTACAATATCTCAATTGATCTTATTGGCCTTTTAAACTTTGAAAACATTCACATTACGGCTATAATTTAATACTATTAATTTTTAAGATTATGTGAGTAAATCATTTTAATTAAGAAAATTTGATCTCATAATTGGATTTTCACGTAAGATTTTAATATATATTTTTTAATATTATTTTTTTATAGTAGTTTAGTGTTATGCTAATTTCTTTATATTTTATTTTTATTTTGTTTACTTTGTTTTTTTTTAAATAAATTAATAACATTTAAAGTAGCATAAAAAAATTAATCGAGGCAGGAAAAGTGATGGGGTTTGAAATTAATTAATTTGATAATTAGTATCAGAGAGAATATTGCAAAGAATTTAAATCGAGGTTGCAATCGGGAAATTATTATCAAAAGGGATCAAAATTATTAAATTATTAATTGTATTATATGGGTGGGAGGCATGGTCTATAACCCTGGGAGATAAGAGTAGATTCAGAGTATTTGAGAATAGGATTCTTCCCAGCATTTATGGGCCAAAGAAAGATGAGGACACCGGGGAATGGCGGAGACTGCATAACAAGGAATTGCAGGAGCTCTATGCATCTCTAGATATAGGTCATAAAATAAAGAAGGCTGGAATCGGGAGGGCACATGGCTAGAATGGGAGAGGAAAAATATATTGGTGGGGAGTGTTCAATTGGAAAACGTCCGTTTGGAAGACCAATTGTGAACAGAGTGGACAATGTAGGAAGGAACGTGAGAGAGATGGGACAGGCTAGGAGTTAGATGGTTATAGCTCAGAATAGGGACACTCGGGGGGTACAGGGGGCGGAGCCCCCGTCTAGGTGTGGAGAGCGCCGAAGGCGCTCGGAGCAGCTAGTACCTATATATATATAGCCATGGGTTCTCAAAAACCGCTCTAACGATTTTTGTCAAATTCACACTAGATATAGTATTTATAAAGAAAAATTAAGTTTTATTAATCACATCTCTGGAAAAGTACATCTTCATTATTTTTTTCTTAATTTAAAATTATATATGGATGACGTCACAAATGACATCCATTTTTATTTTTTAACTGAAATTGTATTAATATTTTTTTTATTTAAAATATTTTAAAATTTATTATTTAATTTCGAAATAAAATTAAAAATATTTATTTTTAATAAAATATATATATATTTATTAATCTCTCTCTCAAAAAAAAAACAACAACAAAATAAATAAATGTCTTCGAAACATGGTAAAAAAATGTTATTTTTATTATCTAAGGCTCGGGGTCCCGGTATGATCTTAATATATTGTGAGAATTAGATAAATAATGTAGAGAGAAAAAAATATTTAAAAATAGATATTTATTTAAATGAAATAAAATTATTTAATTTACAGAATAATGTCTAAACATTTTTTCTTTATAATTTTACATTATAATAATACTAATTACAGTAGTTATAATATATGGGGAATTTTCAACTTTGACTGCCGATTTGACCATGTTCCCAAACGAATTTTAAAAAACCAAGACCACTTTATATTTACACATTTTAAGCTCTAATCGAATCCAAAATCAAAATTTAAAAAATCGACAAACAGACACACAGATATATAGATTTTATAAATGAACATTTATACAATTTATTTTAATTAATTTGAAATATTTTAGGAAACAAATTTTTAATGGGTCATTTTTAGAAATCCAATTCAACAATTATAATAAATAATTAAAAAATTGTAAAATTTTTAAAGTATATAAAAATAAATTGTATAAATTGGTTAAAGGGTCGAGTGATAGTTCGGTGTCCCAGGTATATATTTTATATTAACACGCCTACTTTTCTGTCTAATAAAGATATAAAGAATCATATTTTAATTTTTATATAACCAAGAAATCATTTTTTCACTTAAAATATTGTTGTAAAGCCTTAATCTCCGATCCATATAACATCATCGACTGGGCCGCTACCTTAAGGAGTCTTCTCTTGCTCTGATTAGGGCCACCGGTATTTGCCATTAGTCTCGAAAAAATAATATTAAATTATATATAAATTTAAAAATTAGAATATTTGAATTTGTTTAAATTTTAACACATGTAATCAATCATATGCATAAAGAATAGAAAATTTTGAAAATCAACTTGGTATTAAATTCAGAAAAAAAATACTGATATATAGAATATATCGACTATTCGAATATAATTGAAACTCTTTCTCTCCCTCTATTTTAAATTTTAAAAAAGAGAGTGTTAAGACATTATTTTGCCTTATGTAACATGGATGGTTAAATGAATTGGGCTCCCTACCTCCCTGAGAAATTTCCACTAAAAATGTTTATAATATTTTATTTTAGTTTATTAAATCAAACTATTATTTTTTATTTCAATATTTTTAATGTTAATACAATAATTTTTATTTTATAATCTTTAAAATAATTTAATTATTTTAAAAAACGGCGGTGTTCAATTACAATTTTTTTACTCTCTACTGACTGTTCATTTCATAACTGAAAATAGTGTCGAATAGAAATAGACGATATTACTTGGATTAATCTTATTATGCTAGCTAAAATTGTACAAAACCAGGATTTGATCCTGGGGAGGTTTTGACTAGACGCTCCACCTTCGTATGGCGCCCCCCCCCCCCGGGCTCTCTCAAAGACAAATTTTCATTAAGATTTTTTTTTTATATTAAATATTTAAAAAAGTTTTGTAAATGAAACACTTATTTTACAAAATCTGGAAAAAAAATTTAATTTGGTATTTTATTTACTCGTATTCACAATTTAAGAAAGAAAATATTTTTTCCAGCTATAAGTAAATCATTTTAGCTTTCCTCATGAAATAAGGATAGCTTATACGGAAAATTTTGAAAATTTTTGCTCCGAGATTCTTCGAGATTTCCACTTTTCAGACGGTTCTGAATCCAAAACTGCAAAAAAAAAATTTGAACCGGCTCGTTACCGAGATTACGTCTAAACAAAATGAGATATTGTGTTGAAATTTGATATTTAGTTGTTTTTTTTGAGAATGATGGGCGGGGATTGGATTGTTTTTGGACAAGATCGGACCATAAGTAAGGGTAGTTTAAAGAGGTGTCAAAGCACATTTTATTGATTTTCTCAATAAATACCGATTTTTATGAGAATTATCATATGGTATTAAATTTATAGGGAATCGAATTTACTAAAAGTTTCATTATATTCATTTTTACCTAAACTTAATAATAAAGGAGTTATTTATAAAAAACTAGTTTAAGATTTCGAAAGTTTTTTATCTATTTTGAAAGAAATCATGTAAAAATCCCTAAGAAAAGATTTCTAAATGCAAATATCCCTAAAAGAATAAATCCATAAATAAAAAATTTCCATAATTTTTTTTTTACTTATTGAATAATAAATAGCCGAATAAACTTGAATGAGGTACATATACAATACATCATGCTTGGAGTCATCACATCTGTTCCATCTGGATTTTTAGCGTCCCATTTTTGATGGTTTGCCTTCATTATGGTCATCATGCGAGTCGCTGAATCGTTTCCTTTGTGGATCAGGCTTCTTACCACGAACATCACGGCAGATTTCCAAAGAGAAAAGGTTATGCTCAATATGGATTTGCTTAATCAGGTCCCATACTAATGTCTTGTAACCTCCTAAGCGTGAACGAAGAGCATTGTTGTAGCCTTCCAATGCATTGTATGTTCGAGGCAAACCCATCAAAGTGGCATCGTAGATGTTCCAATGTTCCAATGTTCACCTAGCCAAGGGCGCTCGAATTAAGATAAAAGATCACGAAGTTTTACCCTGTTGGTCGTCCGGCTAATGCTTGGTAGGCTACAATGACTTTTGATGGTGGTACCAAAACCAAAGCTGCAAGAGTTCGTAAATGAGTGGTGTTGAGTGGATTATCTATATCATTATAGAGCTTCAAAACTTCTGGCATTGATTTGATGTTTCTATAAATGCATTGAGCAAAATGAAAAAGACAACCTCTGATGATAGTAAATTTCACAAATTGCGTTATATATTCCCTGGTGAAATATACGGTGCAAATGGTGTATTTTGTATTTGGAATCATTAAGCTATTAAAACGTATGCTAATAAAGGGAATTTGAGTAAATTCCCTTTATTTTACATACGAATTTGACACCCCTATTTTTTTGGAAAAATCACGTGTGTGGGCCCTATGTATGTATTTTTGGACCTATTTTTCCCTACTTTCGGCCCGATTATCTCCTTGGGAGGTCGTGTCTCAGGCAACCGGGTTTCATGCTCACCTTGTGATTTAATTTTCTGAGACACAATTAAAATTAATACAAAAATGAAAAAATTTGTTTTTAGTGATTTTTTCAGTCAACGATATTTTTATTTAGGGATTTATTCTTTTAGGGGTGGTGAGTGGATTATCTATATCATTATAGAGCTTCAAAACTTTTGGCATTTAAGGATTTTTTCTTAAGGATTTTTACATGATTTCTCTTTCAAAATATGCTGCCACTACAATTAAAACTACACAAACTATATTGGCTGATAGGACGCAAATCTAAAATGACTTTAGACAACAAACTATTGGTATACAATATGCTGATCAAACCAATATGGACATATGGTATTCAATTATGGGGAACAACGAGCAATACTAATATGTCCATAATACAGAAATTCCAAAACAAGACACTGAGGGCAATGGTCAACGCTCCACATGGTATATATCTAATAAGATAATCCATGGAGATCTCAATGTTAGAACTGTGGCGGAGGAGGTGCAGTTAAACAGCATACGCTACCTCAACAGACTTCAAAACCATGTTAACGACAAAGCGAGACAACTTACTCACACACAGGGACTAACCAGAAGACTAAAAAGACTTAGACCTAACGACTTGATACACGACAGACTCAATTCTCCTTCGACTAATGGGCCGTCGGATTGATTCAAGTGAATCGCTCCATCTTCTCTACTTGTCCTCATAATATCCTCAACACCTATTTTCCTTTCTTAATCCTGTCTAGTCCTATCCCCCTCCCATTATCATCTTTCTTTCTTGATCCTCCCCTCATAATACTCCTCTATTACTTATTGTATATATTTTATGTATATATTGAGTTTTAACCTGTAAATGTTCTTCTATTGCCTCAAATAAGGCAGATGTGGAATTAGTTTATTTTTTGAAGTTAAATAAAAAAAAAAAAAAAAAAAAAAAAAAACTACGGGCGGACGAAAAGCTTTCGAAATCTTAAAATAGTTTTTTATAAATAACTCCTTTATTATTAAGTTTAGGTAAAAATGAATAAGGGCTTTTGGGGATTTTCGGTTTTATGGATTTTTTTCCTTTAGGGATTTTTACCCTTTTCCATTTTGAAAAAAATTAGTCTTCGATTCATAATTTTTATGAAATTAGCAATTAATGTATTATTAATAAAAAATTTTAGAATTTGAGTAATATTTTTATTTATTTTATCTATATATATAAAAAGCAATATCTGTGTGTCTGTGTGTCTGTCAAATACTCAAAAACTACCCGTCCGGTTAAGGTGAAACTTTCAGGGATTGTTGTGGGCATCCCAGGGAAGGTTTTAGTGTAGTTAAATCCAAAATTAATTTAACAAAAATTAATTTAATTAGTAATATTTTGGTAAAAGTCTGTAGCGTCACAAAACTATCGACAGATGGCGCTACATAAAAACTTAAACATTAAAATATTTTTAACTGTCAAAAATAACATACCCATAATAACAGCTGTAATAAAAATGGTAGAAATATAAATCACAATGTAAGTAAAATATTGAATCGTTTTATTTATATTGTTTCAATTATTGTTTGAATATTTATTAAATTTATATATAGATTTATTAATTATAATAATTCCATTTACTTTCTTCAAATTTTTTTAATTTTTTATTTAAAATAATATAATAATATAAAATAATATAATATTACTTTCAAAATGTTAAATAAGCCAATTTTGATTGGTGACATTTATTTGAAAGGATTAGTATGAATTACAAATTTGTAAATAAAAGAAAAGGCAATAAGTATTTTATTTACAAATAGTATATTTTTAAATTCAATAGAATATTTGAATTAGAGTTTAAAATACGTACTGGATGGTAATGAACTATATTTATGAATTGGAGAAGATTTTAAAAAGTTGGAGCCCCTTTTAGTTAGACATCCACCGACACTGAAAATACAAAATTTAAAAAAATTACTAAAATTCTCTCTTATAATGCTATCTACATACAGAAAGAATTTTATAAAGAATGTATTGATTGATTTCCTCTAGACAGATAATCAAAATTAAATTTTATTTATAGTAATATTAAGAGAATATATAACGTTTATTTTTTAAATTCGAAATAGGATACATATAATATATTGTAGTTGGGTGAAGAAGATAAATAATATTAATCATAATATTTAAGATTGAAAAATTCATATGAAATTTCTATTCAGAGAATAACAATCTTTTAGAAATTGATTCCAATCTATATAATATTTATCCGATATTACTTAAAAATCAAAATAGTTTAAATTGGTGATATTTATTTATTATATATTAATTTAAAGGCGATAAATATTTTAGTTACAATTCAATTTCAATGTTTTTGAATAAAACGATGGATTTCTTTTATTTTTTCTTGTCATGAAATTATCTGGTATCACTTTATTAAATCAATTCAAATGTGAACTATTAGAATAAAAGAAAGGATATTTGGTTAATTGTCAAAAATGAAACTAAATATTGATATATTTTAAAAATTCTGAGAATTACTAGAATTATTATTTATTAATTTAATATAAATTATTGAACGAGTTCTGACTTGTTCATAGTGAGTCTTGATATCCAAGGATGGGGGTGGTGCATTTACATAAATCATGATAGTTTCTGGTTTGATATAAAATAAAAAACATTAAATTATAAATTGTTTAGATAATTGGGAGTAGTACTATCTCTCTATATAAAATAAGAATACTTGTGGTGGAATTAAAATAAAATATTATATATATATATATATATATATATATAAGAAAAATCAAATTCAATTCAGACAGAATTCTCCTGAACAATTAACGAAAAATTTTGAAAACATTATATTGAATTTTTCATTTCACATGATTCAACTTATAAAGTAAGGTATTTATAAATAAAATTCAATTTTATTTATATTAAAAAGAAAAACGTTTATTTAAATTTCGAAATAAGACTACTAATAATAGATTTTTAATACTAGTTCGATGAAATAGATAATTAATATAAAAAATAATATTTGTTGATTAAAAACATTATTAAAGATTTCGATTAGTTTAAAATCTAATTCTCTGATATTAATCACTATAATTATTTTTTTTATTTTAAATTGTTTTATTTGTATATATTAGAATAGAAGCCCAAATTTGGTAATGAAATTGGAACATAAATCATCTTGTTCTATAAATTTGAACTTTTTCTATAACATATCCTCTATTCTAAGAGAATTAGTTAATATTTAATTGATATATACTAACGTGATTGCCTATGTGTAAATAAATATTCTTATACTAAATAATATCATATATATATATATATATATATATATTTAAAATAGAATAAAATTTTAATCGGATATATACATATAATGTAGTTGAATAATTTTTTTTTACTTTTATTTTTAATTACGAGTTTAACTTTTTTTTTTTTTTTATATTCAATCTTCAATAATATATATTGAATATATATATTTATTGTATTTGTATTAAAATTTATTCTAGAAAAGTGCAGGGTGATTTTTTTTTATCTTTTATTTTTTTCATTGCGATTGAATTTATCTAAAATAATTATAAACTCTTGAAAAATCATTATTTTTTCAAAATAATTTTATTTATTTTTTTAATATTGATATCTATCCGTTATTTCCTAAGAAATCGACAAGTTTATTAAAATATTTATTGAATATCAGTGAAAATGCATTATAAAATAAATAATAAAAATAAAACACTTGAAATTCAATCTCTCTTATTATTATTGAAAAGAAATCAATTTGATTAGGTTTCTAATAAAGAACAGAGTACCTAAATTAAATAAGAATTAATAAGTCACACATAGAGGGGCTAGATTAGATATAGTGCTTATTATTAAAAGTGATTAAAAGTAAGAAAATATAGAATTATAGTTGATATTTATTTGGAAAAAAATTGATTTATGCTTTTAAATTACTATATTGATGTTATTAATATACGAGTTAAGATATTTAAATAATTTTTCCTTTTTTTTTAGCTTGTTATGGTTTGATGTTAGTCGTCGGCTGAAGAATATATCTGATACATATAGAAAAAGCAATCACATCTCATCAGAGGTAAAGTTGATATATCAACAAAATATAATTAAAAATTATAATTACATATTCAATTAATTTTTAAGTAGAAAATCAATAAAAGTTGTATCGATAGATATATAAATATTCATAAATTAACAAAAAGAAAAAGAAATTGACATTCGACTGAATTTGTTTTATTCTAGTTTCTAACAATAAATTTAAATAAATATAGTAGAGTATAGATATATCTGTAGATAATTGTCTATTAATACATTTATCAAAATAAATAAAAATTAATATGTAATATGAAAGTATTCCTTAAATTAAAAAAATTAAAAATGGCTTTTTTTTCATTAATGATATTTATTTATATAATTATTCATGAAATAACAAAAGAGCTATGATCAAGACAATTTTTTTTTTATTTTTTTTTTTATATTTAATTCGTCATGCATAGTTTAGAATATTAGGTTAAAATTTAATTTAATGTTTTAAATTATTCATTTGAATATAAAAAAAAGTGTATTTAATAATTTAAATATTTTCAATTTCTCTATTAGTTCATCTGAAAGAACATGGATTCACGAAACAAATTTGGACCACTACTATATACGGAGGGTGATGGTGAGAAGTACGAGGTCATCGATATCGTCGAGTGACTTACTACGAGTGGGCAACCTATTTATAACTCCGAGGTTAGTAATTTTTGTTATAAAAAAAATGTATTATATTTTGAATACTCAATCTTATATATGTCTTTTGTTTTTCTTTTATTTTCATGTATCATCTTTTTCCTGATGGCAAATTCAATTCTCTTCGAATAATATTGGTTTCTTCAAAATATTTTATAAATACAGCTCACCAAAAATAAGTACTCAACGTATATTTTTTGATTATTCTGGCACTAGTGGTAGTAATGATTTTAATTAAATATTGACAAAATTTAAATATTACAATAAAAAATACTATATTTCTATTAATTTTTTAAATTTAACATTGTTAGTTAGTTAGTTAGTTAGTTAGTTAGATTAGAGTTTTTCAGATGCTACCTTAGAAGACAGAAATATTTGGAAGATAGAAGAATAAGGATGGCAAATCTACAATCTACTGAATCATCAATTCCTTTAAAGGTATTTAGAATTGTTAGCCTGATAGGTTGCGTATGGGGGGTGATTATTTATTTTTTTGGCTTAATCGTTTGTTGTTAGGGATTTACAGATAAAGGAATGCTTCAAGAAAATGCCTCCTGAGTCATCGCTTCCAAACCTTTGTGGTAGCCAATAAATATAGATAGAAACTAGAAACATTAAATTTAATGAATTATTAATATTTTAGAATAGAATAGACAAAAGGTGTTTGGTTTTTGCATGCTTCTAACTATTAAAGGAAACACCTTTTTAGTATTTCCTATTTAGTATTTAGTGGGTGTAGTCGGGTATGTGCCAGAAAATGTTAAGGGATTGTTTATCTGCATGTGTTTTGTGCTTCCCAAATCGTCATTTTTTTTTTTAATGACGATTTCCTTGTTTGTGTAAAGTAATGTGTATCACTGAGCGAAGCTTGGACGTGGCTCTATGGAATTGGACAGGCATTCGTGAAGGTAGTTCAACAATGTTCCTTAATGGGATTAGCCCGCCAGTATGTATTGACTACCTTGGAGCTAAGGTTAGTCTCATTTTCATGAGTGTTCCTCCCACTATGGAGGACGCCATGAATCCCCATTGTAGGTAGGTAGGCAATTTTTACAGGTTGCCACGAATGTGGTGTTCAATCGTAATCCAAAAACTCCAAGTCACTCTCAGCTGATCCACAGATACTCACAAACGGCTTCCCACTTAATCTATGCTTTTCTTTTTCTTTTTTTTTTCCTTCTTCTTCTAAATTACGCATTTCTTCGGTAGTTAAAACACAAAATTGACCATACTGTGTCTAATAAGCGCGTTCGGGAGTGTTTTTTTTTCGCCGTTTCCGTGATTGCAATCTTTTCTAGCAAGAAGAGTGTTTTGCACGAAGATAGACAATATTATTAGATGGCCATCCGTGCCATAGAATTGGGTCTGGCATAGGATAGACTGTACAGGGAAGACATCAGGGCGCAATGAAGTAGCCTCCACGGTAGGTTATATGTATATTTCAATTGAAATACAATTTATATCCTATTTTTAGGACGTTATTCTCTCCTATTCTAGTCAACTCTAACTAATGATCTTTTTTTCTATTTCTTTTTCTTTTCATTGTCTGAAGAGCATCATTTGAAGAACTTGGTTAGGTGGTTTGTTGGGGCAGTTCAGAGGTTCATCGCATCACTTCACAACGACTGCAAGGCATCTCATCGGTGAGTTGAATTTTTATTTCTATAATATTTCATGAAATAATATCAATATGTTTAAAAATAATTAAAATTACATAATTTTTAAATGGCCTTTATTGTTAGAACTGAAATTTTTGTGAAAGTAATTCTTCTTCAAAAATGTTAAAATAAATCTAAAAAACTTTCTTTGTTTTTTACTAATTATTCTTTGATTTTTCTAACTTACAATATAGAAGAATACACTGGATATAATAAATAATATATACAAGTAAATATTTCGAAATCACAAAACTAATTATGAATCTATACCTTGTTTTTAGATCTACATTGAATGGAATGGAGCGAGCATAAGATTTCATCTACCTAATTTGAAGGTTACTAAAAAGGAAAATAAAAAATGGGTAGGAATTTTATTTATTTTTTCTACTATTTAAATAATTTATTTTGAAATAATATTTTAAATTTTAAAATATTATCTACATGTACTCTTACTGTCCAAAATTTCATTAAATTACACCATTAATGTATAATCAATCCCATTCCTAAGAGAGATATCTCAATTTCTATTAAATACTATTCAATATAAATATTCATTGAATTAAATTTGAAATATTAATTAATGATGGTATATTATAGAAATTTCTATAAAAGGATAAAATAAAATAGAAGACTTATTAAAAACATTATTTCACTATTATCTTCTTCAAGTATTATTTTTTAAGTTTAAAAAAGGTTTTAATTAATTTTTAATATATCACCATATGTTTTATCTATCACTATCAGATATGTTCGCGTACCCGTGGATGATGATACTCTCTGATCACTAAGCAATGATGGAAGGAGCTAATAAGAATAAGCGCATCTGTGAGTAGAATTATGAATACAATATCATTTCAAAATAATCCAGATATTTTTACATTGATGAATTTATAAAGATACTACACGTGTATATTAAATTACTAAGTGAAATGTTTTCTTAATTTTTTAGTTTTACTTGATGTCCACCATTCCAGAATCAAGAGAGAGATTGAAGAACATAATGACTTCCAAATCATCATCATCCTTCGGGCGATTGCAAGGGGTGAAAACCCCGCCGTAAGTATTTTTTTAAGAAATATTTTAATATTATTCTAATCTATTTTCAGTCTTAATAGATATGTCTTTTATTCTTGTTTTTCATGTATCATCGATCGATATTAATGGCAATCTTTCACTTTTACGGATCCATCAAACAGGTGAGTAGATTTCCAATATGAATTATTCCAGGAAAACATTATTTCATATTGGTCTTTGTTTTCCAGGGAGTGAAGACGATGATCCGGTTGAAGTGTTTGTCGACTCCATTACCTACCATTAATCAATCCATTGTAAGTATTGTATATGTATTTATATATTTTATTTTTTTATTTTATAGTATTTTATAGATGGTAACATATACGCCTAGTATATAACAAGATATTTGAATTTCATCATAATTTAGAAATTAGATTTCAATTCTTGGTTGAGAGATTTTTTTCAATTTTTTTGATTTATACATGTATTTCTCCTTTAATAGAATCATAATTATTTTTAATATTAAATCAGTTTAATTATAATTTATTTAATTTTAATTTTAATTATTGCTATATATATATATATATATATATATGAATAATATTGAAAATAATATTTGAAAATAAAACTTTTAAATGTAGTCAACACTAATCGCAATAGATGGCGGGATATGTATTAAATCAGTATAATATTTTTTCAAAAGTATATAAAATTTATATCATTAATATTAATATTTCTTAATGATGATAGTTTTGTAAAACTGTAGAGTAAATAATTATTTTTCAAATAATAACACTTTTGCTGCCCTTATTTTATTTTAAACACGCTTATTCGAATATATTTTATTTAAAAAAATCTCCTGAAATTCTTCTAAAGATACACAGCAAAATTTTAAAAAGAACGCAGTGAATTTTTCATTTCCAATATCTTAAAGAAAATAAAATTTTAATCGGATATATACATATAATGTAGTTGAATAATTTTTTTTTACTTTTATTTTTAATTACGAGTTTAACTTTTTTTTTTTTTTTTATATTCAATCTTCAATAATATATATTGAATATATATATTTATTGTATTTGTATTAAAATTTATTCTAGAAAAGTGCAGGGTGATTTTTTTTTATCTTTTATTTTTTTCATTGCGATTGAATTTATCTAAAATAATTATAAACTCTTGAAAAATCATTATTTTTTCAAAATAATTTTATTTATTTTTTTAATATTGATATCTATCCGTTATTTCCTAAGAAATCGACAAGTTTATTAAAATATTTATTGAATATCAGTGAAAATGCATTATAAAATAAATAATAAAAATAAAACACTTGAAATTCAATCTCTCTTATTATTATTGAAAAGAAATCAATTTGATTAGGTTTCTAATAAAGAACAGAGTACCTAAATTAAATAAGAATTAATAAGTCACACATAGAGGGGCTAGATTAGATATAGTGCTTATTATTAAAAGTGATTAAAAGTAAGAAAATATAGAATTATAGTTGATATTTATTTGGAAAAAAATTGATTTATGCTTTTAAATTACTATATTGATGTTATTAATATACGAGTTAAGATATTTAAATAATTTTTCCTTTTTTTTTAGCTTGTTATGGTTTGATGTTAGTCGTCGGCTGAAGAATATATCTGATACATATAGAAAAAGCAATCACATCTCATCAGAGGTAAAGTTGATATATCAACAAAATATAATTAAAAATTATAATTACATATTCAATTAATTTTTAAGTAGAAAATCAATAAAAGTTGTATCGATAGATATATAAATATTCATAAATTAACAAAAAGAAAAAGAAATTGACATTCGACTGAATTTGTTTTATTCTAGTTTCTAACAATAAATTTAAATAAATATAGTAGAGTATAGATATATCTGTAGATAATTGTCTATTAATACATTTATCAAAATAAATAAAAATTAATATGTAATATGAAAGTATTCCTTAAATTAAAAAAATTAAAAATGGCTTTTTTTTCATTAATGATATTTATTTATATAATTATTCATGAAATAACAAAAGAGCTATGATCAAGACAATTTTTTTTTTATTTTTTTTTTTATATTTAATTCGTCATGCATAGTTTAGAATATTAGGTTAAAATTTAATTTAATGTTTTAAATTATTCATTTGAATATAAAAAAAAAGTGTATTTAATAATTTAAATATTTTCAATTTCTCTATTAGTTCATCTGAAAGAACATGGATTCACGAAACAAATTTGGACCACTACTATATACGGAGGGTGATGGTGAGAAGTACGAGGTCATCGATATCGTCGAGTGACTTACTACGAGTGGGCAACCTATTTATAACTCCGAGGTTAGTAATTTTTGTTATAAAAAAAATGTATTATATTTTGAATACTCAATCTTATATATGTCTTTTGTTTTTCTTTTATTTTCATGTATCATCTTTTTCCTGATGGCAAATTCAATTCTCTTCGAATAATGGAGTTTTAAATGTGTTTAATGAAAATGCACTGTTCGAGTTTGAATGTGTTTTTAATACAAGGTGAACATTTACTCTAAGGTCATACTATAAATATATATACAGGTAAGAAGGTGCAGGGTTACCAACTTTAATATACTTTAACACACCCCCTTCAAGTGAATAATTAAAAATATAAATAATTACAATTTTACAATATAAACATTTTTTTTTTTTTTAATTAATTCATTTGCTTGAGTCTTCTCATACAATCTTCTTGCTTGACCTTTGAGACGGTTTTCGTGAGAAAATCAGCAGGCATATTTTCAGTGCTTAAATACTTTAATTTTATTCTATTTTCTTTTATTAGATTTTTTATAAAATGATGTTTAATGTCAATATGTTTAGTTCTATTTTTATAAGCATTGTTTTCTGCAATGAACTTAGCACCTTGGTTATCACAATATATTGTCGTGCATTTATTATTTTTCTCGATATTTATTTCTTTTAGAAAATTTTGCAAATATATGGCTTCTTTGGCTGCTTCGCCCATAGCCATGTACTCTGCCTCCGTGCTTGAGAGTGCGACTGTGTTCTGCTTTTTGGAGTTCCATTGGATCACACCCCCTTTAAACGTAAAAGCGTAACCTGTTATAGATTTTCGATCTATTATTGAGTTCCCCCAATCAGAATCAACATATCCACATAATGGAGTACTCGACCCGTCAAATTTTAAACCAATATTTTTGGATCCTTTTAAGTACCTTAAAACTCTTTTTGCCGCTATGAAATGTTCTTTATCGTAACAGTTGTTAAATTGACTTAAAAAGTTCACCGCATACGTTATATCTGGTCTTGTGCTGATTGATATATAATTCAATGATCCTATTAATGATTGATAAGGATATTTATTTAAGTTTTCTTTATTTTCGGATTTATGCAATTTCAAATTTTTCTCAATCGGAGTTGAAATTGTTTTGCAATCTTCCATGTTAAACCTTTTTAACAATTCATCAATATATTTGGTTTGATTCATACTTAAGACGTTTTTATCTCTATCGTATTCAAACTTTATGCCTAAAAATTGATTTATTTCTCCCATGTCTTTCATGTTAAAATCATTAGACAAATTCTTTTTAAATTCATTAATATCCTTTTTATTTGATCCTATTATGATTATATCATCCACGTAAATGATTAATATTAATACGTTTTTATTATTATTATTATTATTTTTAATATATATGCATGGATCACTCTCCAATGGAGACATTCCTAAATTTTTTAATTTTATGTCTAATTTTTTGTACCATTGGCGTCCGGATTGTTTCAATCCGTATATAGCCTTTTTTAATTTTAATATATTTTTCCCTTTTTTAAAGTCTTTTATCATTTGTAATGCAATCTTTTTTATATTTTCATTTTCATTTTCGACTAAATCTTTCAATATGTCGTTAAACCCTTCAGGACATTCCATGTAAATGTTCTCTTCCAGTTCACCATTTAAATATGCTGCCTCCACGTCCATTTGTTCAATGTACCACTTTTCTTCTATAGACTTAGCCATTAGTGTCCTCACGCTGCTCATTCTGGCGACAGGTGAATAAGTATCAAAATAATCTATAGAATAAGTTTGGCTATATCCCTTGGCGACTAACCTGGCCTTTTTAGTATTATCATTTTTGGTCGTTAAGACAAAACGACTACCCACTATATTTTGATTTTCGTGTTTCCTGACCATTGTCCAAGTATCGTTTTTAATTAATGTAATCATTTCTTTCCTCATGGCTGTTTTCCATAAGTTCGAGTCTTCTTGCAATAGTGCATCTTTAATTTTCAGTTCTACATTAAGTCCTTGGACCTCTCCTTCGGTCGTTTCTATCGAGAGTTCATCTTCTGAACTTAAGACATCACTGTCTCTAGAGCTGGGAATTGTTTCTTCATCATTTTCACTTTCGGATTTTTTGTATTGATAGACTTTTCTGGGTCTTCCCCTATTTCCACTTTTAATCATTTTAGGACGTCCTCTTCCTCTCTGTTGGTCAATGTTATTTTCGTCTATATCACTTTCTAAAGATGCATCATCATTATGTTTATCAATCATTATGTCCAAGCTGTTGTATTTTGAATTTTCTTCTAATAAATCATTATATTTTAAATTATCTCCATTTTTATTATGAAATTCGTTTATAAATTTAATATCTCGAGTAATATGTACCCTTCTGGTCATGGGATCATATACTCTATAAGCTTTGCTTTCCTCGCAATAACCTATAAAAATTCCTTCAATTGTTCTTGAATTTAATTTATTTTTATTATTTTTATTTAAAAAATGTACTCTCATACCAAAAGTTCTTAAATGTGAGACATTAAATTTTTTGTTTGTAAGGATGTTATAAGGTATTTGTCCTTTTAAAGATGATGTTGGGCTTCTGTTCCTCAAATAACATGCAGTTATTACTGCTTCTGCCCAAAAGGAATGTTCTAGATTTGCTTGTATTAACATACATCTCGTCATCTCCAATAGAGTCTTGTTCATACGTTCAGATAATCCATTTTGTTGGGGCGTATAAGGAACTGTTAATCTTCGCTTAATTCCTGATTTTTTTAAAAAATTATTAAATCTATTATTAATGTATTCTTTTCCATTATCTGATTGCAAATATTTAATCCTTTTATCTGTCATGTTTTCAATATAATTTTTATATTCAATAAATGCTTCAAAAGCTTGACTTTTGTATTTTAGAAATTTAACTTCGCAATATCTGCTTGCTTCGTCTATAAAAGTAATGAAATATTTATTTCCACCGATAGACGTGGTTCTAAATGGTCCACAAATATCTGTATGGATTATTTCCAATATTTCTAAATTTTTCTGTGAATTTGAATTTTTAAAAGGTGTTTGAGATAATTTTCCTTTAATGCATATTTCACAATTATTTAAATTTTCATTTAATATACTTTGGTCTAAACCGAAAACTTGATCTGATTTGGTTATTAGTTTTAAATCTCTTTCATTTAAATGTCCGTATCTTTTATGCCATATGTCTAATTTTGATAATTTATTTTTATTTAAATAATATGAAAAATCATTTTTATCTTTATTTTTAATATTTTCATTTAAATAATATAATCCGTTCTCCTTTTTCTTAGCTGTAAACATTAGTTCGTCATTATTCGTTATAAATGCATTATGATTTTTAAATAAAACTTCAAAATTCTTATCAGTAAATGACCCGACAGATAATAAATTCGTTTTTAATTTGGGAACATATAGTACATCTGTTAATTCAATTTGTCTATTATTTATGTTAATAATCATATCACCAATACAATCAATATTTATTTTACTGTTATCGGCTAGTGTTAAACAACTTAGTTTTGGATGTCTTATATTTTCCAGTAATTCTTTATTATTTATCATGTGATTTGTACAGCCAGAATCTAAAATCCAATCATTTTTATCATCAGTGACTTTTAGGGCTAACATATGAGTCGACTTAGATGGACATTGAGAAATTTTATGGCCTTCGCCCTTACAACGGAAACATATAATTTTATTTTTAATTTCATTATTTGAATTACTAAATTTATTATAATCAGTTGACCTTTTATCCCTGTTGAAAAAATTATGTTTTTTATTCGTATTATATTTATTATTATTATTTTCATTATATTTATTTAAAGAATTATTTTTGTAAGGATTATTTTTAAAATTATAATTTTTATTAATAGGTCTATTTTTATTTCTATTTTTAATAAAGTTACTTTGATTTGAGGAATCGCCTTGACTTCCCCGACATTCAAACTCTTCCAATAATTTTATTTTTAAATTATCTAAAGATGGCAAAGTGTCCCTTGTTTCTATAGCACATCTAAAATTTTCATATTCGTCTGGTAGACTATATAATAATATTATACATAATAGTTCATCATTTATTATAAATTCAATATCTTTTAATTTTTCTATAATTTCACAAAATGTATTTAAATAGTCATCCATATTATCACTTATATTCATTTTACTTAAAATTAGTTTCTTTAACAAATAAGCCTTTTTGGCTGGACCTTTACTTTCAAAGGTTTCCTTTAATTTATTCCATATTTCACTTGAGCTATTTAAATTTTTAACTATCCTTAATTCTCTAGGTGTTATTGATAAAATTAGATCAGACTTAGCTTTTTGGTCCAGGAGATCCCATTTTTCAATCCCTTTCGTATCTTTTTCATCAATATTTGACCTTTTTTGGTTTCCGGAGACTATGTTCCAATATCCATTTTTTAATAGGATGGCTTCCATCTGAATCTTCCAGGTATCATAGTTGTGTCGGTGTAGTGGTTCAATTTTAAGAAATTCCATTTTTTAAAAAATCCTTTTAAGATTAAAAAATATTTCCAATTATCACCCAATTACCCGCAGTGTTTACCTGGGCCCATAACCTGTTGGAGTTTTAAATGTGTTTAATGAAAATGCACTGTTCGAGTTTGAATGTGTTTTTAATACAAGGTGAACATTTACTCTAAGGTCATACTATAAATATATATACAGGTAAGAAGGTGCAGGGTTACCAACTTTAATATACTTTAACATATTGGTTTCTTCAAAATATTTTATAAATACAGCTCACCAAAAATAAGTACTCAACGTATATTTTTTGATTATTCTGGCACTAGTGGTAGTAATGATTTTAATTAAATATTGACAAAATTTAAATATTACAATAAAAAATACTATATTTCTATTAATTTTTTAAATTTAACATTGTTAGTTAGTTAGTTAGTTAGTTAGTTAGATTAGAGTTTTTCAGATGCTACCTTAGAAGACAGAAATATTTGGAAGATAAAAGAATAAGGATGGCAAATCTACAATCTACTGAATCATCAATTCCTTTAAAGGTATTTAGAATTGTTAGCCTGATAGGTTGCGTATGGGGGGTGATTATTTATTTTTTTGGCTTAATCGTTTGTTGTTAGGGATTTACAGATAAAGGAATGCTTCAAGAAAATGCCTCCTGAGTCATCGCTTCCAAACCTTTGTGGTAGCCAATAAATATAGATAGAAACTAGAAACATTAAATTTAATGAATTATTAATATTTTAGAATAGAATAGACAAAAGGTGTTTGGTTTTTGCATGCTTCTAACTATTAAAGGAAACACCTTTTTAGTATTTCCTATTTAGTATTTAGTGGGTGGAGTCGGGTATGTGCCAGAAAATGTTAAGGGATTGTTTATCTGCATGTGTTTTGTGCTTCCCAAATCGTCATTTTTTTTTTTTAATGACGATTCCCTTGTTTGTGTAAAGTAATGTGTATCACTGAGCGAAGCTTGGACGTGGCTCTATGGAATTGGACAGGCATTCGTGAAGGTAGTTCAACAATGTTCCTTAATGGGATTAGCCCGCCAGGATGTATTGACTACCTTGGAGCTAAGGTTAGTCTCATTTTCATGAGTGTTCCTCCCACTATGGAGGACGCCATGAATCCCCATTGTAGGTAGGTAGGCATTTTTTACAGGTTGCCACGAATGTGGTGTTCAATCGTAATCCAAAAACTCCAAGTCACTCTCAGCTGATCCACAGATACTCACAAACGGCTTCCCACTTAATCTATGCTTTTCTTTTTCTTTTTTTTTCCTTCTTCTTCTAAATTACGCATTTCTTCGGTAGTTAAAACACAAAATTGACCATACTGTGTCTAATAAGCGCGTTCGGGAGTGTTTTTTTTTCGCCGTTTCCGTGATTGCAATCTTTTCTAGCAAGAAGAGTGTTTTGCACGAAGATAGACAATATTATTAGATGGCCATCCGTGCCATAGAATTGGGTCTGGCATAGGATAGACTGTACAGGGAATACATCAGGGCGCAATGAAGTAGCCTCCACGGTAGGTTATATGTATATTTCAATTGAAATACAATTTATATCCTATTTTTAGGACGTTATTCTCTCCTATTCTAGTCAACTCTAACTAATGATCTTTTTTTCTATTTCTTTTTCTTTTCATTGTCTGAAGAGCATCATTTGAAGAACTTGGTTTGGTGGTTTGTTGGGGCAGTTCAGAGGTTCATCGCATCACTTCACAACGACTGCAAGGCATCTCATCGGTGAGTTGAATTTTTATTTCTATAATATTTCATGAAATAATATCAATATGTTTAAAAATAATTAAAATTACATAATTTTTAAATGGCCTTTATTGTTAGAACTGAAATTTTTGTGAAAGTAATTCTTCTTCAAAAATGTTAAAATAAATCTAAAAAACTTTCTTTGTTTTTTACTAATTATTCTTTGATTTTTCTAACTTACAATATAGAAGAATACACTGGATATAATAAATAATATATACAAGTAAATATTTCGAAATCACAAAACTAATTATGAATCTATACCTTGTTTTTAGATCTACATTGAATGGAATGGAGCGAGCATAAGATTTCATCTACCTAATTTGAAGGTTACTAAAAAGGAAAATAAAAAATGGGTAGGAATTTTATTTATTTTTTCTACTATTTAAATAATTTATTTTGAAATAATATTTTAAATTTTAAAATATTATCTACATGTACTCTTACTGTCCAAAATTTCATTAAATTACACCATTAATGTATAATCAATCCCATTCCTAAGAGAGATATCTCAATTTCTATTAAATACTATTCAATATAAATATTCATTGAATTAAATTTGAAATATTAATTAATGATGGTATATTATAGAAATTTCTATAAAAGGATAAAATAAAATAGAAGACTTATTAAAAACATTATTTCACTATTATCTTCTTCAAGTATTATTTTTTAAGTTTAAAAAAGGTTTTAATTAATTTTTAATATATCACCATATGTTTTATCTATCACTATCAGATATGTTCGCGTACCCGTGGATGATGATACTCTCTGATCACTAAGCAATGATGGAAGGAGCTAATAAGAATAAGCGCATCTGTGAGTAGAATTATGAATACAATATCATTTCAAAATAATCCAGATATTTTTACATTGATGAATTTATAAAGATACTACACGTGTATATTAAATTACTAAGTGAAATGTTTTCTTAATTTTTTAGTTTTACTTGATGTCCACCATTCCAGAATCAAGAGAGAGATTGAAGAACATAATGACTTCCAAATCATCATCATCCTTCGGGCGATTGCAAGGGGTGAAAACCCCGCCGTAAGTATTTTTTTAAGAAATATTTTAATATTATTCTAATCTATTTTCAGTCTTAATAGATATGTCTTTTATTCTTGTTTTTCATGTATCATCGATCGATATTAATGGCAATCTTTCACTTTTACGGATCCATCAAACAGGTGAGTAGATTTCCAATATGAATTATTCCAGGAAAACATTATTTCATATTGGTCTTTGTTTTCCAGGGAGTGAAGACGATGATCCGGTTGAAGTGTTTGTCGACTCCATTACCTACCATTAATCAATCCATTGTAAGTATTGTATATGTATTTATATATTTTATTTTTTTATTTTATAGTATTTTATAGATGGTAACATATACGCCTAGTATATAACAAGATATTTGAATTTCATCATAATTTAGAAATTAGATTTCAATTCTTGGTTGAGAGATTTTTTTCAATTTTTTTGATTTATACATGTATTTCTCCTTTAATAGAATCATAATTATTTTTAATATTAAATCAGTTTAATTATAATTTATTTAATTTTAATTTTAATTATTGCTATATATATATATATATATATATATGAATAATATTGAAAATAATATTTGAAAATAAAACTTTTAAATGTAGTCAACACTAATCGCAATAGATGGCGGGATATGTATTAAATCAGTATAATATTTTTTCAAAAGTATATAAAATTTATATCATTAATATTAATATTTCTTAATGATGATAGTTTTGTAAAACTGTAGAGTAAATAATTATTTTTCAAATAATAACACTTTTGCTGCCCTTATTTTATTTTAAACACGCTTATTCGAATATATTTTATTTAAAAAAATCTCCTGAAATTCTTCTAAAGATACACAGCAAAATTTTAAAAGAACGCAGTGAATTTTTCATTTCCAATATCTTAAAGAAAATAAAATTTTAATCGGATATATACATATAATGTAGTTGAATAATTTTTTTTTACTTTTATTTTTAATTACGAGTTTAACTTTTTTTTTTTTTTTTTATATTCAATCTTCAATAATATATATTGAATATATATATTTATTGTATTTGTATTAAAATTTATTCTAGAAAAGTGCAGGGTGATTTTTTTTTATCTTTTATTTTTTTCATTGCGATTGAATTTATCTAAAATAATTATAAACTCTTGAAAAATCATTATTTTTTCAAAATAATTTTATTTATTTTTTTAATATTGATATCTATCCGTTATTTCCTAAGAAATCGACAAGTTTATTAAAATATTTATTGAATATCAGTGAAAATGCATTATAAAATAAATAATAAAAATAAAACACTTGAAATTCAATCTCTCTTATTATTATTGAAAAGAAATCAATTTGATTAGGTTTCTAATAAAGAACAGAGTACCTAAATTAAATAAGAATTAATAAGTCACACATAGAGGGGCTAGATTAGATATAGTGCTTATTATTAAAAGTGATTAAAAGTAAGAAAATATAGAATTATAGTTGATATTTATTTGGAAAAAAATTGATTTATGCTTTTAAATTACTATATTGATGTTATTAATATACGAGTTAAGATATTTAAATAATTTTTCCTTTTTTTTTAGCTTGTTATGGTTTGATGTTAGTCGTCGGCTGAAGAATATATCTGATACATATAGAAAAAGCAATCACATCTCATCAGAGGTAAAGTTGATATATCAACAAAATATAATTAAAAATTATAATTACATATTCAATTAATTTTTAAGTAGAAAATCAATAAAAGTTGTATCGATAGATATATAAATATTCATAAATTAACAAAAAGAAAAAGAAATTGACATTCGACTGAATTTGTTTTATTCTAGTTTCTAACAATAAATTTAAATAAATATAGTAGAGTATAGATATATCTGTAGATAATTGTCTATTAATACATTTATCAAAATAAATAAAAATTAATATGTAATATGAAAGTATTCCTTAAATTAAAAAAATTAAAAATGGCTTTTTTTTCATTAATGATATTTATTTATATAATTATTCATGAAATAACAAAAGAGCTATGATCAAGACAATTTTTTTTTTATTTTTTTTTTTATATTTAATTCGTCATGCATAGTTTAGAATATTAGGTTAAAATTTAATTTAATGTTTTAAATTATTCATTTGAATATAAAAAAAAAGTGTATTTAATAATTTAAATATTTTCAATTTCTCTATTAGTTCATCTGAAAGAACATGGATTCACGAAACAAATTTGGACCACTACTATATACGGAGGGTGATGGTGAGAAGTACGAGGTCATCGATATCGTCGAGTGACTTACTACGAGTGGGCAACCTATTTATAACTCCGAGGTTAGTAATTTTTGTTATAAAAAAAATGTATTATATTTTGAATACTCAATCTTATATATGTCTTTTGTTTTTCTTTTATTTTCATGTATCATCTTTTTCCTGATGGCAAATTCAATTCTCTTCGAATAATATTGGTTTCTTCAAAATATTTTATAAATACAGCTCACCAAAAATAAGTACTCAACGTATATTTTTTGATTATTCTGGCACTAGTGGTAGTAATGATTTTAATTAAATATTGACAAAATTTAAATATTACAATAAAAAATACTATATTTCTATTAATTTTTTAAATTTAACGTTGTTAGTTAGTTAGTTAGTTAGTTAGTTAGATTAGAGTTTTTCAGATGCTACCTTAGAAGACAGAAATATTTGGAAGATAGAAGAATAAGGATGGCAAATCTTCAATCTACTGAATCATCAATTCCTTTAAAGGTATTTAGAATTGTTAGCCTGATAGGTTGCGTATGGGGGGTGATTATTTATTTTTTTGGCTTAATCGTTTGTTGTTAGGGATTTACAGATAAAGGAATGCTTCAAGAAAATGCCTCCTGAGTCATCGCTTCCAAACCTTTGTGGTAGCCAATAAATATAGATAGAAACTAGAAACATTAAATTTAATGAATTATTAATATTTTAGAATAGAATAGACAAAAGGTGTTTGGTTTTTGCATGCTTCTAACTATTAAAGGAAACACCTTTTTAGTATTTCCTATTTAGTATTTAGTGGGTGGAGTCGGGTATGTGCCAGAAAATGTTAAGGGATTGTTTATCTGCATGTGTTTTGTGCTTCCCAAATCGTCATTTTTTTTTTTTAATGACGATTCCCTTGTTTGTGTAAAGTAATGTGTATCACTGAGCGAAGCTTGGACGTGGCTCTATGGAATTGGACAGGCATTCGTGAAGGTAGTTCAACAATGTTCCTTAATGGGATTAGCCCGCCAGGATGTATTGACTACCTTGGAGCTAAGGTTAGTCTCATTTTCATGAGTGTTCCTCCCACTATGGAGGACGCCATGAATCCCCATTGTAGGTAGGTAGGCATTTTTTACAGGTTGCCACGAATGTGGTGTTCAATCGTAATCCAAAAACTCCAAGTCACTCTCAGCTGATCCACAGATACTCACAAACGGCTTCCCACTTAATCTATGCTTTTCTTTTTCTTTTTTTTTCCTTCTTCTTCTAAATTACGCATTTCTTCGGTAGTTAAAACACAAAATTGACCATACTGTGTCTAATAAGCGCGTTCGGGAGTGTTTTTTTTTCGCCGTTTCCGTGATTGCAATCTTTTCTAGCAAGAAGAGTGTTTTGCACGAAGATAGACAATATTATTAGATGGCCATCCGTGCCATAGAATTGGGTCTGGCATAGGATAGACTGTACAGGGAATACATCAGGGCGCAATGAAGTAGCCTCCACGGTAGGTTATATGTATATTTCAATTGAAATACAATTTATATCCTATTTTTAGGACGTTATTCTCTCCTATTCTAGTCAACTCTAACTAATGATCTTTTTTTCTATTTCTTTTTCTTTTCATTGTCTGAAGAGCATCATTTGAAGAACTTGGTTTGGTGGTTTGTTGGGGCAGTTCAGAGGTTCATCGCATCACTTCACAACGACTGCAAGGCATCTCATCGGTGAGTTGAATTTTTATTTCTATAATATTTCATGAAATAATATCAATATGTTTAAAAATAATTAAAATTACATAATTTTTAAATGGCCTTTATTGTTAGAACTGAAATTTTTGTGAAAGTAATTCTTCTTCAAAAATGTTAAAATAAATCTAAAAAACTTTCTTTGTTTTTTACTAATTATTCTTTGATTTTTCTAACTTACAATATAGAAGAATACACTGGATATAATAAATAATATATACAAGTAAATATTTCGAAATCACAAAACTAATTATGAATCTATACCTTGTTTTTAGATCTACATTGAATGGAATGGAGCGAGCATAAGATTTCATCTACCTAATTTGAAGGTTACTAAAAAGGAAAATAAAAAATGGGTAGGAATTTTATTTATTTTTTCTACTATTTAAATAATTTATTTTGAAATAATATTTTAAATTTTAAAATATTATCTACATGTACTCTTACTGTCCAAAATTTCATTAAATTACACCATTAATGTATAATCAATCCCATTCCTAAGAGAGATATCTCAATTTCTATTAAATACTATTCAATATAAATATTCATTGAATTAAATTTGAAATATTAATTAATGATGGTATATTATAGAAATTTCTATAAAAGGATAAAATAAAATAGAAGACTTATTAAAAACATTATTTCACTATTATCTTCTTCAAGTATTATTTTTTAAGTTTAAAAAAGGTTTTAATTAATTTTTAATATATCACCATATGTTTTATCTATCACTATCAGATATGTTCGCGTACCCGTGGATGATGATACTCTCTGATCACTAAGCAATGATGGAAGGAGCTAATAAGAATAAGCGCATCTGTGAGTAGAATTATGAATACAATATCATTTCAAAATAATCCAGATATTTTTACATTGATGAATTTATAAAGATACTACACGTGTATATTAAATTACTAAGTGAAATGTTTTCTTAATTTTTTAGTTTTACTTGATGTCCACCATTCCAGAATCAAGAGAGAGATTGAAGAACATAATGACTTCCAAATCATCATCATCCTTCGGGCGATTGCAAGGGGTGAAAACCCCGCCGTAAGTATTTTTTTAAGAAATATTTTAATATTATTCTAATCTATTTTCAGTCTTAATAGATATGTCTTTTATTCTTGTTTTTCATGTATCATCGATCGATATTAATGGCAATCTTTCACTTTTACGGATCCATCAAACAGGTGAGTAGATTTCCAATATGAATTATTCCAGGAAAACATTATTTCATATTGGTCTTTGTTTTCCAGGGAGTGAAGACGATGATCCGGTTGAAGTGTTTGTCGACTCCATTACCTACCATTAATCAATCCATTGTAAGTATTGTATATGTATTTATATATTTTATTTTTTTATTTTATAGTATTTTATAGATGGTAACATATACGCCTAGTATATAACAAGATATTTGAATTTCATCATAATTTAGAAATTAGATTTCAATTCTTGGTTGAGAGATTTTTTTCAATTTTTTTGATTTATACATGTATTTCTCCTTTAATAGAATCATAATTATTTTTAATATTAAATCAGTTTAATTATAATTTATTTAATTTTAATTTTAATTATTGCTATATATATATATATATATATATGAATAATATTGAAAATAATATTTGAAAATAAAACTTTTAAATGTAGTCAACACTAATCGCAATAGATGGCGGGATATGTATTAAATCAGTATAATATTTTTTCAAAAGTATATAAAATTTATATCATTAATATTAATATTTCTTAATGATGATAGTTTTGTAAAACTGTAGAGTAAATAATTATTTTTCAAATAATAACACTTTTGCTGCCCTTATTTTATTTTAAACACGCTTATTCGAATATATTTTATTTAAAAAAATCTCCTGAAATTCTTCTAAAGATACACAGCAAAATTTTAAAAAGAACGCAGTGAATTTTTCATTTCCAATATCTTAAAGAAAATAAAATTTTAATCGGATATATACATATAATGTAGTTGAATAATTTTTTTTTACTTTTATTTTTAATTACGAGTTTAACTTTTTTTTTTTTTTTTTATATTCAATCTTCAATAATATATATTGAATATATATATTTATTGTATTTGTATTAAAATTTATTCTAGAAAAGTGCAGGGTGATTTTTTTTTATCTTTTATTTTTTTCATTGCGATTGAATTTATCTAAAATAATTATAAACTCTTGAAAAATCATTATTTTTTCAAAATAATTTTATTTATTTTTTTAATATTGATATCTATCCGTTATTTCCTAAGAAATCGACAAGTTTATTAAAATATTTATTGAATATCAGTGAAAATGCATTATAAAATAAATAATAAAAATAAAACACTTGAAATTCAATCTCTCTTATTATTATTGAAAAGAAATCAATTTGATTAGGTTTCTAATAAAGAACAGAGTACCTAAATTAAATAAGAATTAATAAGTCACACATAGAGGGGCTAGATTAGATATAGTGCTTATTATTAAAAGTGATTAAAAGTAAGAAAATATAGAATTATAGTTGATATTTATTTGGAAAAAAATTGATTTATGCTTTTAAATTACTATATTGATGTTATTAATATACGAGTTAAGATATTTAAATAATTTTTCCTTTTTTTTTAGCTTGTTATGGTTTGATGTTAGTCGTCGGCTGAAGAATATATCTGATACATATAGAAAAAGCAATCACATCTCATCAGAGGTAAAGTTGATATATCAACAAAATATAATTAAAAATTATAATTACATATTCAATTAATTTTTAAGTAGAAAATCAATAAAAGTTGTATCGATAGATATATAAATATTCATAAATTAACAAAAAGAAAAAGAAATTGACATTCGACTGAATTTGTTTTATTCTAGTTTCTAACAATAAATTTAAATAAATATAGTAGAGTATAGATATATCTGTAGATAATTGTCTATTAATACATTTATCAAAATAAATAAAAATTAATATGTAATATGAAAGTATTCCTTAAATTAAAAAAATTAAAAATGGCTTTTTTTTCATTAATGATATTTATTTATATAATTATTCATGAAATAACAAAAGAGCTATGATCAAGACAATTTTTTTTTTATTTTTTTTTTTATATTTAATTCGTCATGCATAGTTTAGAATATTAGGTTAAAATTTAATTTAATGTTTTAAATTATTCATTTGAATATAAAAAAAAAGTGTATTTAATAATTTAAATATTTTCAATTTCTCTATTAGTTCATCTGAAAGAACATGGATTCACGAAACAAATTTGGACCACTACTATATACGGAGGGTGATGGTGAGAAGTACGAGGTCATCGATATCGTCGAGTGACTTACTACGAGTGGGCAACCTATTTATAACTCCGAGGTTAGTAATTTTTGTTATAAAAAAAATGTATTATATTTTGAATACTCAATCTTATATATGTCTTTTGTTTTTCTTTTATTTTCATGTATCATCTTTTTCCTGATGGCAAATTCAATTCTCTTCGAATAATATTGGTTTCTTCAAAATATTTTATAAATACAGCTCACCAAAAATAAGTACTCAACGTATATTTTTTGATTATTCTGGCACTAGTGGTAGTAATGATTTTAATTAAATATTGACAAAATTTAAATATTACAATAAAAAATACTATATTTCTATTAATTTTTTAAATTTAACATTGTTAGTTAGTTAGTTAGTTAGATTAGAGTTTTTCAGATGCTACCTTAGAAGACAGAAATATTTGGAAGATAGAAGAATAAGGATGGCAAATCTACAATCTACTGAATCATCAATTCCTTTAAAGGTATTTAGAATTGTTAGCCTGATAGGTTGCGTATGGGGGGTGATTATTTATTTTTTTGGCTTAATCGTTTGTTGTTAGGGATTTACAGATAAAGGAATGCTTCAAGAAAATGCCTCCTGAGTCATCGCTTCCAAACCTTTGTGGTAGCCAATAAATATAGATAGAAACTAGAAACATTAAATTTAATGAATTATTAATATTTTAGAATAGAATAGACAAAAGGTGTTTGGTTTTTGCATGCTTCTAACTATTAAAGGAAACACCTTTTTAGTATTTCCTATTTAGTATTTAGTGGGTGGAGTCGGGTATGTGCCAGAAAATGTTAAGGGATTGTTTATCTGCATGTGTTTTGTGCTTCCCAAATCGTCATTTTTTTTTTTTAATGACGATTTCCTTGTTTGTGTAAAGTAATGTGTATCACTGAGCGAAGCTTGGACGTGGCTCTATGGAATTGGACAGGCATTCGTGAAGGTAGTTCAACAATGTTCCTTAATGGGATTAGCCCGCCAGGATGTATTGACTACCTTGGAGCTAAGGTTAGTCTCATTTTCATGAGTGTTCCTCCCACTATGGAGGACGCCATGAATCCCCATTGTAGGTAGGTAGGCATTTTTTACAGGTTGCCACGAATGTGGTGTTCAATCGTAATCCAAAAACTCCAAGTCACTCTCAGCTGATCCACAGATACTCACAAACGGCTTCCCACTTAATCTATGCTTTTCTTTTTCTTTTTTTTTTCCTTCTTCTTCTAAATTACGCATTTCTTCGGTAGTTAAAACACAAAATTGACCATACTGTGTCTAATAAGCGCGTTCGGGAGTGTTTTTTTTTCGCCGTTTCCGTGATTGCAATCTTTTCTAGCAAGAAGAGTGTTTTGCACGAAGATAGACAATATTATTAGATGGCCATCCGTGCCATAGAATTGGGTCTGGCATAGGATAGACTGTACAGGGAATACATCAGGGCGCAATGAAGTAGCCTCCACGGTAGGTTATATGTATATTTCAATTGAAATACAATTTATATCCTATTTTTAGGACGTTATTCTCTCCTATTCTAGTCAACTCTAACTAATGATCTTTTTTTCTATTTCTTTTTCTTTTCATTGTCTGAAGAGCATCATTTGAAGAACTTGGTTTGGTGGTTTGTTGGGGCAGTTCAGAGGTTCATCGCATCACTTCACAACGACTGCAAGGCATCTCATCGGTGAGTTGAATTTTTATTTCTATAATATTTCATGAAATAATATCAATATGTTTAAAAATAATTAAAATTACATAATTTTTAAATGGCCTTTATTGTTAGAACTGAAATTTTTGTGAAAGTAATTCTTCTTCAAAAATGTTAAAATAAATCTAAAAAACTTTCTTTGTTTTTTACTAATTATTCTTTGATTTTTCTAACTTACAATATAGAAGAATACACTGGATATAATAAATAATATATACAAGTAAATATTTCGAAATCACAAAACTAATTATGAATCTATACCTTGTTTTTAGATCTACATTGAATGGAATGGAGCGAGCATAAGATTTCATCTACCTAATTTGAAGGTTACTAAAAAGGAAAATAAAAAATGGGTAGGAATTTTATTTATTTTTTCTACTATTTAAATAATTTATTTTGAAATAATATTTTAAATTTTAAAATATTATCTACATGTACTCTTACTGTCCAAAATTTCATTAAATTACACCATTAATGTATAATCAATCCCATTCCTAAGAGAGATATCTCAATTTCTATTAAATACTATTCAATATAAATATTCATTGAATTAAATTTGAAATATTAATTAATGATGGTATATTATAGAAATTTCTATAAAAGGATAAAATAAAATAGAAGACTTATTAAAAACATTATTTCACTATTATCTTCTTCAAGTATTATTTTTTAAGTTTAAAAAAGGTTTTAATTAATTTTTAATATATCACCATATGTTTTATCTATCACTATCAGATATGTTCGCGTACCCGTGGATGATGATACTCTCTGATCACTAAGCAATGATGGAAGGAGCTAATAAGAATAAGCGCATCTGTGAGTAGAATTATGAATACAATATCATTTCAAAATAATCCAGATATTTTTACATTGATGAATTTATAAAGATACTACACGCGTATATTAAATTACTAAGTGAAATGTTTTCTTAATTTTTTAGTTTTACTTGATGTCCACCATTCCAGAATCAAGAGAGAGATTGAAGAACATAATGACTTCCAAATCATCATCATCCTTCGGGCGATTGCAAGGGGTGAAAACCCCGCCGTAAGTATTTTTTTAAGAAATATTTTAATATTATTCTAATCTATTTTCAGTCTTAATAGATATGTCTTTTATTCTTGTTTTTCATGTATCATCGATCGATATTAATGGCAATCTTTCACTTTTACGGATCCATCAAACAGGTGAGTAGATTTCCAATATGAATTATTCCAGGAAAACATTATTTCATATTGGTCTTTGTTTTCCAGGGAGTGAAGACGATGATCCGGTTGAAGTGTTTGTCGACTCCATTACCTACCATTAATCAATCCATTGTAAGTATTGTATATGTATTTATATATTTTATTTTTTTATTTTATAGTATTTTATAGATGGTAACATATACGCCTAGTATATAACAAGATATTTGAATTTCATCATAATTTAGAAATTAGATTTCAATTCTTGGTTGAGAGATTTTTTTCAATTTTTTTGATTTATACATGTATTTCTCCTTTAATAGAATCATAATTATTTTTAATATTAAATCAGTTTAATTATAATTTATTTAATTTTAATTTTAATTATTGCTATATATATATATATATATATATATGAATAATATTGAAAATAATATTTGAAAATAAAACTTTTAAATGTAGTCAACACTAATCGCAATAGATGGCGGGATATGTATTAAATCAGTATAATATTTTTTCAAAAGTATATAAAATTTATATCATTAATATTAATATTTCTTAATGATGATAGTTTTGTAAAACTGTAGAGTAAATAATTATTTTTCAAATAATAACACTTTTGCTGCCCTTATTTTATTTTAAACACGCTTATTCGAATATATTTTATTTAAAAAAATCTCCTGAAATTCTTCTAAAGATACACAGCAAAATTTTAAAAAGAACGCAGTGAATTTTTCATTTCCAATATCTTAAAGAAAATAAAATTTTAATCGGATATATACATATAATGTAGTTGAATAATTTTTTTTTACTTTTATTTTTAATTACGAGTTTAACTTTTTTTTTTTTTTTTATATTCAATCTTCAATAATATATATTGAATATATATATTTATTGTATTTGTATTAAAATTTATTCTAGAAAAGTGCAGGGTGATTTTTTTTTATCTTTTATTTTTTTCATTGCGATTGAATTTATCTAAAATAATTATAAACTCTTGAAAAATCATTATTTTTTCAAAATAATTTTATTTATTTTTTTAATATTGATATCTATCCGTTATTTCCTAAGAAATCGACAAGTTTATTAAAATATTTATTGAATATCAGTGAAAATGCATTATAAAATAAATAATAAAAATAAAACACTTGAAATTCAATCTCTCTTATTATTATTGAAAAGAAATCAATTTGATTAGGTTTCTAATAAAGAACAGAGTACCTAAATTAAATAAGAATTAATAAGTCACACATAGAGGGGCTAGATTAGATATAGTGCTTATTATTAAAAGTGATTAAAAGTAAGAAAATATAGAATTATAGTTGATATTTATTTGGAAAAAAATTGATTTATGCTTTTAAATTACTATATTGATGTTATTAATATACGAGTTAAGATATTTAAATAATTTTTCCTTTTTTTTAGCTTGTTATGGTTTGATGTTAGTCGTCGGCTGAAGAATATATCTGATACATATAGAAAAAGCAATCACATCTCATCAGAGGTAAAGTTGATATATCAACAAAACATAATTAAAAATTATAATTACATATTCAATTAATTTTTAAGTAGAAAATCAATAAAAGTTGTATCGATAGATATATAAATATTCATAAATTAACAAAAAGAAAAAGAAATTGACATTCGACTGAATTTGTTTTATTCTAGTTTCTAACAATAAATTTAAATAAATATAGTAGAGTATAGATATATCTGTAGATAATTGTCTATTAATACATTTATCAAAATAAATAAAAATTAATATTTAATATGAAAGTATTCCTTAAATTAAAAAAATTAAAAATGGCTTTTTTTTCATTAATGATATTTATTTATATAATTATTCATGAAATAACAAAAGAGCTATGATCAAGACAATTTTTTTTTTATTTTTTTTTTTATATTTAATTCGTCATGCATAGTTTAGAATATTAGGTTAAAATTTAATTTAATGTTTTAAATTATTCATTTGAATATAAAAAAAAAGTGTATTTAATAATTTAAATATTTTCAATTTCTCTATTAGTTCATCTGAAAGAACATGGATTCACGAAACAAATTTGGACCACTACTATATACGGAGGGTGATGGTGAGAAGTACGAGGTCATCGATATCGTCGAGTGACTTACTACGAGTGGGCAACCTATTTATAACTACGAGGTTAGTAATTTTTGTTATAAAAAAAATGTATTATATTTTGAATACTCAATCTTATATATGTCTTTTGTTTTTCTTTTATTTTCATGTATCATCTTTTTCCTGATGGCAAATTCAATTCTCTTCGAATAATATTGGTTTCTTCAAAATATTTTATAAATACAGCTCACCAAAAATAAGTACTCAACGTATATTTTTTGATTATTCTGGCACTAGTGGTAGTAATGATTTTAATTAAATATTGACAAAATTTAAATATTACAATAAAAAATACTATATTTCTATTAATTTTTTAAATTTAACATTGTTAGTTAGTTAGTTAGTTAGATTAGAGTTTTTCAGATGCTACCTTAGAAGACAGAAATATTTGGAAGATAGAAGAATAAGGATGGCAAATCTACAATCTACTGAATCATCAATTCCTTTAAAGGTATTTAGAATTGTTAGCCTGATAGGTTGCGTATGGGGGGTGATTATTTATTTTTTTGGCTTAATCGTTTGTTGTTAGGGATTTACAGATAAAGGAATGCTTCAAGAAAATGCCTCCTGAGTCATCGCTTCCAAACCTTTGTGGTAGCCAATAAATATAGATAGAAACTAGAAACATTAAATTTAATGAATTATTAATATTTTAGAATAGAATAGACAAAAGGTGTTTGGTTTTTGCATGCTTCTAACTATTAAAGGAAACACCTTTTTAGTATTTCCTATTTAGTATTTAGTGGGTGTAGTCGGGTATGTGCCAGAAAATGTTAAGGGATTGTTTATCTGCATGTGTTTTGTGCTTCCCAAATCGTCATTTTTTTTTTTAATGACGATTTCCTTGTTTGTGTAAAGTAATGTGTATCACTGAGCGAAGCTTGGACGTGGCTCTATGGAATTGGACAGGCATTCGTGAAGGTAGTTCAACAATGTTCCTTAATGGGATTAGCCCGCCAGTATGTATTGACTACCTTGGAGCTAAGGTTAGTCTCATTTTCATGAGTGTTCCTCCCACTATGGAGGACGCCATGAATCCCCATTGTAGGTAGGTAGGCATTTTTTACAGGTTGCCACGAATGTGGTGTTCAATCGTAATCCAAAAACTCCAAGTCACTCTCAGCTGATCCACAGATACTCACAAACGGCTTCCCACTTAATCTATGCTTTTCTTTTTCTTTTTTTTTTCCTTCTTCTTCTAAATTACGCATTTCTTCGGTAGTTAAAACACAAAATTGACCATACTGTGTCTAATAAGCGCGTTCGGGAGTGTTTTTTTTTCGCCGTTTCCGTGATTGCAATCTTTTCTAGCAAGAAGAGTGTTTTGCACGAAGATAGACAATATTATTAGATGGCCATCCGTGCCATAGAATTGGGTCTGGCATAGGATAGACTGTACAGGGAATACATCAGGGCGCAATGAAGTAGCCTCCACGGTAGGTTATATGTATATTTCAATTGAAATACAATTTATATCCTATTTTTAGGACGTTATTCTCTCCTATTCTAGTCAACTCTAACTAATGATCTTTTTTTCTATTTCTTTTTCTTTTCATTGTCTGAAGAGCATCATTTGAAGAACTTGGTTTGGTGGTTTGTTGGGGCAGTTCAGAGGTTCATCGCATCACTTCACAACGACTGCAAGGCATCTCATCGGTGAGTTGAATTTTTATTTCTATAATATTTCATGAAATAATATCAATATGTTTAAAAATAATTAACATTACATAATTTTTAAATGGCCTTTATTGTTAGAACTGAAATTTTTGTGAAAGTAATTCTTCTTCAAAAATGTTAAAATAAATCTAAAAAACTTTCTTTGTTTTTTACTAATTATTCTTTGATTTTTCTAACTTACAATATAGAAGAATACACTGGATATAATAAATAATATATACAAGTAAATATTTCGAAATCACAAAACTAATTATGAATCTATACCTTGTTTTTAGATCTACATTGAATGGAATGGAGCGAGCATAAGATTTCATCTACCTAATTTGAAGGTTACTAAAAAGGAAAATAAAAAATGGGTAAGAATTTTATTTATTTTTTCTACTATTTAAATAATTTATTTTGAAATAATATTTTAAATTTTAAAATATTATCTACATGTACTCTTACTGTCCAAAATTTCATTAAATTACACCATTAATGTATAATCAATCCCATTCCTAAGAGAGATATCTCAATTTCTATTAAATACTATTCAATATAAATATTCATTGAATTAAATTTGAAATATTAATTAATGATGGTATATTATAGAAATTTCTATAAAAGGATAAAATAAAATAGAAGACTTATTAAAAACATTATTTCACTATTATCTTCTTCAAGTATTATTTTTTACCACGTTTTTCTTAGCTTGCTTTCTTGTTTGTTTATCTGTTCGCGTCAAATCTTGCAATCGAAATTTCGACCACTTCCAGTCATCCAATCGCTCTGAAACTTTTCAGAGTTATGTATTCTGGATGACAATACAATAAAATAACACATTCGTAGCTTGCAAGTGTTTAATTAGAGCATAATTAATGAATATTTGTATTTTGTTAACTTAAAAAGGAGAAACAATAATAATACAACAAAAGGCCCTTTCCAAAACTTACCTTTCTCAATACATAATACAAAAGAAGAAAACAACAAAAGGGACTTTGTCAAAACATTAAAAATAAATAATACAGATGTCCATAGTCCGCTTGTTTAAAAAAATATTCAAGAGTTGATTCTAGTATGTATTAAATATATTCAATATATTAAATATTAAATATATTATTTTTGATCTAAACGAATAGAGAATGGATTTTACATAAAATTTGTAATCATTTCACAAATTAATAATATAATAAATGACACATTGTGAATTGACGATAAAAATAAATATATTTCATTAGATCTTATTTTATTATACTAGCAAAAATTGTATAAATATATTTTTAATTTTCTTTCGAAATTAATTAAAAAATTTTAAAATATTTTAAATATAAAAAATATTGATACAATATCTAATACAAAAACGAGGCGGGATGCAAATATAATACATTAATTAATAATAATAATCAAAATATTAAAATCCGTTTAAATAGGAAGTTTGAAAAAATGTTCAGGTCGCTCCCCTCCAACTAAATGACAGTCCTGATCGTATGTTCCATGCTGCGAATTAAATTTGGATTAAGCATCATAAATTCTAAAATAATAATTAAATAAATTTCAAATAACGATTAGATATTTATTAAATGAATTACTAATAAATAATATTCAATCTAATGAAATAAAGAATCTCTATATATTATATACACGGTAAATGTATTAGAAAAAATAAAAAGCCATTTTTTTTTTTTATGAAGAATTTTGATTTTTACTTTCCCGCATACTTCGTATAAGGGAAGTATTGGAATCGTCAAAAATTTCGACTTCGAGATTTCGATAGATCTTGACGTTTTAGACCTCCCTGAGTCGGAAAATACCATTTTTCGAATTATGTCTGTGTGTGTGTATGTATGTATGTATGTATGTATGTATGTATGTATGTATGTATGTATGTATGTATGTATGTAATGTCTGTAAGCAAATTTACTCAAAAACTAATCAAGCTAGGACTTCGAAATTTGGTACACCGATATTATTCACAGTTTGTAGATTTCTATCAAAATTTCGTCAAAATCGGTTAACCGGAAGTGGTACTTTACCTACACTGGTTGCGTTTACCTTTCAAGTAAAGTACCAGTTTGCTTGGAGATATTTGCTTCCTATTTTGTATATAGATTTAAAAATATGAAAAAAATTGAGATACCAAATTTCATCATGATCTGACTACCGGAAGTGACATTTTACCTATACAAGTAGCGTTTCTTTTTTACCGACCGACGATAGTAAGGGAGGTATTGTTTTCACACCAAATTTCACCTATGGATATTTTTAGGTACATATCTCCACGAATCATGCATTTTCTTAACAGAAAAAAGTATTTTTAGCATGATGTCTGTCCGTCCGTCCGTCCGTCCGTCTGTCCGTCCGTCCGTATAGCTGTGTACAGCCTGAAAGGCTCAACGGATTTTGATGAATTTTGGTATATTTACTTAATACATCAGTAGGATGAATTGATCAACTTTTGGTGCAAATCCGGAAACCGGAAGTGCTAGCATTGCCGATCGAAGAAAGGAAGTGAAGGGTTATTTTCATATCAAATTTCACGTGAGGACATATCTCCACGTGTTATGCACTTTGTATTGGTTTTATCCTCGAGAAAAATCATATTCATTAGTTTTTTCTTAATTTAAAATTATATGACGCCACCCAGCACTTCATGACGTCACAGCCAGCCCTTATATATTATAAATAAAATAAAATTAAAAATACCTCCCTCACTATCGTCGGTCGGTAAAAATATTTATATTATATCCATATCTGTTTTTTTACATTTAAAATATCAGTTAACCGGAAGTAGCACTTTATTCTATATATATATATATATATATATATATATATATATATATATATATAAATGTTACCAAATATCTAATTTGACACCAATAAACTAATACTAACTGGCTCTTTATCAATACCAAGTTTACACATTCTAAATATTCATTCACAACTCTTTATACCTATTTATATGCGGGAAAGTCTAGGGGAGGACACTCCCGCTTATTTTAAATTATAATTTCTGACTTTTGATTGATTACATTTAAAATCATTTTAAAGTTATAATTTCGTCTTTACAAAGAGAGATAAAAAATTAATAAAATCAAAATATTGAAAAAATATAATAGGGAGGTAGAAAAAAGGTTCAAACTCCCCTCTTCTTATTTTTACTTAACGGGTCTTCTGATTGGTTGCCTGTTTCGACACACCTTTTTTCGACTTAAACGCCACCCTCAATTTCCTTCAGCTATCATTTGCTCTCTGCATCTCACCAAGTCATCATTAGCATTCTTGCTAACTGAGTGTATTTTACCACGTTTTTCTTAGCTTGCTTTCTTGTTTGTTTGTTTGTTTATTTATCTGTTCGGGTCAAATCTTGCAATCGAAATTTCGACCACTTCCAGTCATCCAATCCCTCTGAAACTTTTCAGAGTAATGTATTCTGGATGACAATACAATAAAATAACACATTCGTAGCTTGCAAGTGTTTAATTAGAGCATAATTAATGAATATAATTTTGTATGGGAAAATCAAAACAAAAAGTGTAAATATTTAAATTTGAAAAAAACCGTTAAAAACCCGTTAAAAGAATAATATAATATGTATAATATTTAAAATGTAAATAAATTTGAAAGAAGGTATATTAATGTTTTGTACTGTAATTTAGAAAACAAAATTTAAATTTATGATGAGTTTTAGGCAATAAAGAATTAAAATATGACAAATTTAAAAATTTCTCTTTATAATTCAATTTAAATTTATTACTTTCAGGATAATAGTATTTCATGACTATTAAAGTCAATCAAAAAACTTAAAAGTAGTATAGGTCAAGTGAAATCGATTGCAATATATGAAGACTAAAAAGTAGAAAATAATACTTTATATAAAAAAAAAACTTTTTTAAAAAACCACGTTTTTAACGCACTAAAAAGAAGAAAATAATTTTTCTGAAACCCCATAGGTACTGACATTACAAACAAGAGATATGATTTGAAGAAAATTTTCAACTATGGCTAAAATATTCTGTATCGTATAAAAATTTATAAATAAATGTTATTAGGTACAAATTAATAGGATAAATGAATTCATATTTTAATTAGCTTCAAAAAGTAAAGCTTATAACTTATCGAAATTTTTAAAAGAGGTAAATTTAATTTATGAAAAGATTACCTTTAGATTACTAATAATATTCACTTTTAAAAAATTCTGATAAAAAATGACATCCTAACAATATTCTGGTAAATAATATAAGAAATTTAACTTGAAGAAATCTAAAACTAAATTTTGCTACTGCAAAACTTCTAGCAAATATTTAATATTTATGTTAATAAAATTTCTAAAGTGTAAATTGAAGATGTTTATTTAATATTAAGGAATTAATTTTCCAAAAAAAATTTACATTAATAAAAGTATTCTGTTGGATTACTAATAATATTCCCTTTTACAAAAAGTCTGGTAAAAAATATAAAACTTAAAATATAAATCCATGGATATTGAAATAAATTAATCAAAGAAATTATATTGCTTTTAAAAAATTTATTATTATTTGCGCCCCACGTTTTACGTTATAGAAAATTTTCTTCAAATCATATCTCTTGTTTGTAATGTCAGTACCTATGGGGTTTCAGAAAAATTATTTTCTTCTTTTTAGTGCGTTAAAAACGTGGTTTTTTAAAAAAGTTTTTTTTTTATATAAAGTATTATTAAGTTTAAAAAAGGTTTTAATTAATTTTTAATATATCACCATATGTTTTATCTATCACTATCAGATATGTTCGCGTACCCGTGGATGATGATACTCTCTGATCACTAAGCAATGATGGAAGGAGCTAATAAGAATAAGCGCATCTGTGAGTAGAATTATGAATACAATATCATTTCAAAATAATCCAGATATTTTTACATTGATGAATTTATAAAGATACTACACGTGTATATTAAATTACTAAGTGAAATGTTTTCTTAATTTTTTAGTTTTACTTGATGTCCACCATTCCAGAATCAAGAGAGAGATTGAAGAACATAATGACTTCCAAATCATCATCATCCTTCGGGCGATTGCAAGGGGTGAAAATCCCGCCGTAAGTATTTTTTTAAGAAATATTTTAATATTATTCTAATCTATTTTCAGTCTTAATAGATATGTCTTTTATTCTTGTTTTTCATGTATCATCGATCGATATTAATGGCAATCTTTCACTTTTACGGATCCATCAAACAGGTGAGTAGATTTCCAATATGAATTATTCCAGGAAAACATTATTTCATATTGGTCTTTGTTTTCCAGGGAGTGAAGACGATGATCCGGTTGAAGTGTTTGTCGACTCCATTACCTACCATTAATCAATCCATTGTAAGTATTGTATATGTATTTATATATTTTATTTTTTTATTTTATAGTATTTTATAGATGGTAACATATACGCCTAGTATATAACAAGATATTTGAATTTCATCATAATTTAGAAATTAGATTTCAATTCTTGGTTGAGAGATTTTTTTCAATTTTTTTGATTTATACATGTATTTCTCCTTTAATAGAATCATAATTATTTTTAATATTAAATCAGTTTAATTATAATTTATTTAATTTTAATTTTAATTATTGCTATATATATATATATATATATATATATGAATAATATTGAAAATAATATTTGAAAATAAAACTTTTAAATGTAGTCAACACTAATCGCAATAGATGGCGGGATATGTATTAAATCAGTATAATATTTTTTCAAAAGTATATAAAATTTATATCATTAATATTAATATTTCTTAATGATGATAGTTTTGTAAAACTGTAGAGTAAATAATTATTTTTCAAATAATAACACTTTTGCTGCCCTTATTTTATTTTAAACACGCTTATTCGAATATATTTTATTTAAAAAAATCTCCTGAAATTCTTCTAAAGATACACAGCAAAATTTTAAAAAGAACGCAGTGAATTTTTCATTTCCAATATCTTAAAGAAAATAAAATTTTAATCGGATATATACATATAATGTAGTTGAATAATTTTTTTTTACTTTTATTTTTAATTACGAGTTTAACTTTTTTTTTTTTTTTATATTCAATCTTCAATAATATATATTGAATATATATATTTATTGTATTTGTATTAAAATTTATTCTAGAAAAGTGCAGGGTGATTTTTTTTTATCTTTTATTTTTTTCATTGCGATTGAATTTATCTAAAATAATTATAAACTCTTGAAAAATCATTATTTTTTCAAAATAATTTTATTTATTTTTTTAATATTGATATCTATCCGTTATTTCCTAAGAAATCGACAAGTTTATTAAAATATTTATTGAATATCAGTGAAAATGCATTATAAAATAAATAATAAAAATAAAACACTTGAAATTCAATCTCTCTTATTATTATTGAAAAGAAATCAATTTGATTAGGTTTCTAATAAAGAACAGAGTACCTAAATTAAATAAGAATTAATAAGTCACACATAGAGGGGCTAGATTAGATATAGTGCTTATTATTAAAAGTGATTAAAAGTAAGAAAATATAGAATTATAGTTGATATTTATTTGGAAAAAAATTGATTTATGCTTTTAAATTACTATATTGATGTTATTAATATACGAGTTAAGATATTTAAATAATTTTTCCTTTTTTTTAGCTTGTTATGGTTTGATGTTAGTCGTCGGCTGAAGAATATATCTGATACATATAGAAAAAGCAATCACATCTCATCAGAGGTAAAGTTGATATATCAACAAAATATAATTAAAAATTATAATTACATATTCAATTAATTTTTAAGTAGAAAATCAATAAAAGTTGTATCGATAGATATATAAATATTCATAAATTAACAAAAAGAAAAAGAAATTGACATTCGACTGAATTTGTTTTATTCTAGTTTCTAACAATAAATTTAAATAAATATAGTAGAGTATAGATATATCTGTAGATAATTGTCTATTAATACATTTATCAAAATAAATAAAAATTAATATTTAATATGAAAGTATTCCTTAAATTAAAAAAATTAAAAATGGCTTTTTTTTCATTAATGATATTTATTTATATAATTATTCATGAAATAACAAAAGAGCTATGATCAAGACAATTTTTTTTTTATTTTTTTTTTTATATTTAATTCGTCATGCATAGTTTAGAATATTAGGTTAAAATTTAATTTAATGTTTTAAATTATTCATTTGAATATAAAAAAAAAGTGTATTTAATAATTTAAATATTTTCAATTTCTCTATTAGTTCATCTGAAAGAACATGGATTCACGAAACAAATTTGGACCACTACTATATACGGAGGGCTAAGGTTAGTCTCATTTTCATGAGTGTTCCTCCCACTATGGAGGACGCCATGAATCCCCATTGTAGGTAGGTAGGCATTTTTTACAGGTTGCCACGAATGTGGTGTTCAATCGTAATCCAAAAACTCCAAGTCACTCTCAGCTGATCCACAGATACTCACAAACGGCTTCCCACTTAATCTATGCTTTTCTTTTTCTTTTTTTTCCATCTTCTTCTAAATTACGCATTTCTTCGGTAGTTAAAACACAAAATTGACCATACTGTGTCTAATAAGCGCGTTCGGGAGTGTTTTTTTTTCGCCGTTTCCGTGATTGCAATCTTTTCTAGCAAGAAGAGTGTTTTGCACGAAGATAGACAATATTATTAGATGGCCATCCGTGCCATAGAATTGGGTCTGGCATAGGATAGACTGTACAGGGAAGACATCAGGGCGCAATGAAGTAGCCTCCACGGTAGGTTATATGTATATTTCAATTGAAATACAATTTATATCAGGTGTAATATATTGGAGATATATTGTCTTGGTGTGATGGAAATGTATTATATTTGATATATTGGAAATATATTATCTTAGTGTAATGGAAATATATTATTATGTTATCTTTAGAATGTGTGGGAATAGATTATATAAAATATATTATGTCATAGATTAAGAATGTGTTAGTATAAGAAGAAGAAAGATGAATTAGCATTTCATAAGCCTGGGAGAATATAATAATAATAATCGCTGCCCACACGTGTAAGGCTGCTGGGGGAGGATGGAATTTGCATACGTTAACGTCTGATAGAAAATGAGTTAACTAATTAAGTTAAGAAAGATTATAATAAGTGGAAGTGAGATGAACGATGCTGAAGGGGTGAAGGGGGTGAGCAGCGACAGGAAAGGAGACAGCCGGAGTAATGCGAATCGTGTGGGAAGATATGACTACCAATGTCCACACGTCTGGTCAAGGATGGAATTTTGTCAAGAAAGGCGTGGGAAGATGTGTGCGTTGGCCATTCGTTCAAGGCCATGATTTGCAAAGATTTGCATTACTTAGAGGAGCGACACTTGCATACGGGAAGAGAAAATATGAGTGAGAGGGGGAGAGGCACGGCGGGGGGACTGCAACAAAAACTCGGCGTTGGAGAGCCTCGTGAGACAGAAAGTTACAAGGGGCGTAAGATGTGACACACTGAGGCCCCTGGCAGGGGAAGAGTGGGGGTAGGATGGAGAGTGTGCAGTGTATGATATATTATAAGGGGATGAATTATTGTTAAGTGATTGTGAATGTTTGTGTTAATATTTTTAATTATATCAAGTGTTAATATTTTTAGTTATATCAATAGTAAGTGTTGGCCGACACAACATAAATGTAAGTTCAATAACATGTATTTTAAATAAATTAAGTAAAATGTTTTCAAAAGATATTAATATCAAATTGGATAAAGTAATATAAATTTGAATAAGTAACTTATAATTAAATTTTGTAAATTATAATTGAATGAAGTTCTGATTTGAAATAAATCAAATGAAATGTTTTCAAAAGATATTAATATCAAATTGAATAAGTAATATAAATTTGAATAAGTAACTTATAATTAAATTTTGTAAATTATCATTGAATGAATTCTGAATATGAAATAACTTAAATGAAATATTTTTTAAATAAATTATAATTAAATGAATTCTGAATATGAAATAAATTAGATGAAATATTTATAGATGAATTATAATTAAATGGATTAAAATAAAATTAATTAAATAAACAAGTTAAATTAAATAAATTGTATGTGAACAGATTAATGATTTAAATTCTATTTATATTTGTAACCTTATTAATTGAACAAAATAAATAGATTGTGTTTGAATAGATTAATGATTTAAATTTGTTTTATAATTGTATCCTAATTAAATGAACAAATTAAATAAATTGTATTTTGACTGGATTAATAATTCGAACTTAGTTAATAATTGTATCTTGATTAGTCAAATAAACTAACTTAAGCTAAATGATGTTTTTAATAATCAATTTGACCCGCTCGTCGCATACAGGTGGCATGATCTTGTTCCTTCCCTTCTAGTATTATGTACAAGTAAATGCTCGGCTTTAAAGTAAGTACTCGGCCCTAAATTACAACTGGTGTCAGGTGTGGGGTTGAGGGTTTAGGGTTGGAGGGTTAACTAATGAAGCTCGGGAAAATGTTTGGACGCTATCGGCTAACTGGAGGACAACAGATTTTCTTTCTTAGGTGAGGGAGAGTACGGAAAAATTAAACCCTAGACCTGGTGTTTGCTCAATATCAAAGTTGAAAACACCCCCCACGAGAAATGGAGGAACAGATACATAATTAGGAACAAAGAGGTACACAAAGATCGATAACTCCCAAATATATGTTAAGTCAGCTATTAGAAAATTGGGATGGAAATGAGGATATCAGGAAAATTTTTTTTTGCAACAGTTAAAAGATATGGCCACTTTAGGAAATTGGACAGAAGAAGGGGCAAAAATTATTTTGAAAGATTATTTTGTTAGATGTTTTCATAAAGGTTTACGGGGAGGTTTACATAGGCGAAACATGGGAAATAGAGAAGCGAGATAATCCGGAAGGCAGGACAAGGGAATAGTGGAGGGGATGTCGCCCTGGGCGGGGACGGGGCCAATGGACCTATTCTTCAATAAGTTTGAGCAGCTGGCCACAATGAGTAACATACCCAACGACCAGAGGAAGGAGGTCGTGGAATGGAAGATGGAGGGAACGGCGTTGAGGGTCGTCCGAAGTTACCCAACGATATCACTTGGGATTGGGTGAAGAAACAACTGAGGGCGAGGTTTCAACCGGAAGACACGGCTCACGGGTAACCCTGCGAGTAGGGGCAGGTGTTACGAAGATGAACGGGAGAAAACACAAGGCTCGGAGGGGAGAGAAGGGAGGAAGAAGTGTAAGACGACCTGGAGGAGTAGTTGGCCCTGATCGTGCTGACACGAAATTTGGAGCCATTAGTGGCATTTCGTCGGTCACCGAGATAGAAGAAGGGCAAGAGGAGGTCGTGAGAGAACGAGTCTTTAGCACTAGACGCGATGACACGGAATTTGGAGCCATTAGTGGCATTCCGTCGGTCACCGTGGTAGAAGAAGTGCAAGAGGAAGACGGGAGAGTGAGAGAAGTCAGCACTGAGCACGATGACACGGAATTTGGAGCCATTAGTGGCATTCCGTCTGTCACCGTGAGAGAAGAAGTGCAAGAGGAGATCGAGCCAGAAGGGGAGGAGGAATCCCTCAGGATTAATGGAGGGGATTCGGAGTCTCGGCGACAGGAGACCGAGACTGGTGAGCAAATTAGTCAAGGGAAAACAGGACAAGCCTCGCGGGTAAGAAGACGGAACAACAGAACTACGAAGCCATTGACGACCCTCACGAAGAAAGACCAGAAGTTCCAATATGGATGCCACGGTTAGGGGTGGCGTGGAGGCCCAGCTCAACACCGGAAGCCCGAGAACAAGCACTTCCCCATCAGCTGGGGCGACAGGGAATATTAGTATTCGTGAACCACCCGCCGGGGTCCCACCAAAAAGAAGGGGGTAGGGTTTTGGACGAGAGACTAGCATGGGTTGATCAGTATCGGTTGCTTGTATTTGGTATTATTTTAAGATGTAATCTCGGTTCTTAAAATTGATCAGTATCGGTTGCTTGTATTTGGTATTATTTTAAGATGTAATCTCGGTTCTTAAAATTGATCAGTATCGGTTGCTTGTATTTGGTATTATTTTGAGATGTAGTCTCGGTTCTTAAAACTGATCAGTATCGGTTGCTTGTATTTGGTATTATTTTAAGATGTAATCTCGGTTCTTAAAACTGATCAGTATCGGTTGCTTGTATTTGGTATTATTTTAAGATGTAATCTCGGTTCTTAAAATTGATCAGTATCGGTTGCTTGTATTTGGTATTATTTTGAGATGTAGTCTCGGTTCTTAAAACTGATCAGTATCGGTTGCTTGTATTTGGTATTATTTTAAGATGTAATCTCGGTTCTTAAAACTGATCAGTATCGGTAACTTGAATCTACACACATTAGAAATTGGCTGTCATGCCGTCTACTTGATGCAACGTATCTAGGTCAAATTTTCATATTATGTTCAGGAACAGTAGCCTTTCGCGTGTATCAAAGAAATTACGTCCAATTAAAACTGGAATTCAGAAGACCCACTGCTTGTCTCATTAAAAGGTTACGGGAGTGATGTATCTTTGTTCCTTCTCTAGCAGGTTAGACTATCGCGACGATGGGAAAATAGGCGAGGGAGAGGGAAGAGGTAATGCCACTGGGAATTTATTTTGAACAAGTCGACGTATAATAAATTAAAGAGAAGTTATCGGTCATCAGGGAGTCTCGGGAGAAATTACAGGATGACCGATACGCTCTCTTCGAAGGAGAACCGTTGAGGTTAATAGATTTTAAGGAGGATATGTCATATATTAAAACCAGTTTCGAGATGACGGAGGGGATTATTTCACATTTGAATGAGACGCTACCCCCGGCGCGAAGTCGACGTGGTTTGGTAAACGCGGGGGGCACGATTTAAAAATTCGTTTGTTTTTGAAACTCTAGATAATGAAGATCTGGTGGAATTGAATGCCAGAGTATAAAATTTAAAGAAAGATAATGACCAAAACACGACGCCTGGGGCAAGCAGTAACGTCAGTCGAGACTGGTTAGAGGATGTCCTCGAGATTGTTCGATGTTGCTTATACCTATAATTAATCTTAGTAACATTGAACAATCTCGAGGACAGTAGGAAACTCCTCGAAGGACGGGAAGGGATGACCCCGCTGGAATTACGGTCTTTTGATGGAAGAAGCGTGCACGGAAGAAGAAGGAGGACGGGAAGCTGCAGAGTTCACGGAGGAGGGGTGGTGCCGTGATCAGGGACAAAACAGAGGAATCCATGGTCGCGGCGCCATCACGCCTTAGTGGGACTTCTGGTCTCAGGGACAAAACAGAAGAAAGGACGAACTGTTGAAAAGGATTGTTTCGTGAAAAATCTTTATCCCGAAACAATCTTTTTTAAAAGGTGGTGGAGTGTAATATATTGGAGATATATTGTCTTGGTGTGATGGAAATGTATTATATTTGATATATTGGAAATATATTATCTTAGTGTAATGGAAATATATTATTATGTTATCTTTAGAATGTGTGGGAATAGATTATATAAAATATATTATGTCATAGATTAAGAATGTGTTAGTATAAGAAGAAGAAAGATGAATTAGCATTTCATAAGCCTGGGAGAATATAATAATAATAATCGCTGCCCACACGTGTAAGGCTGCTGGGGGAGGATGGAATTTGCATACGTTAACGTCTGATAGAAAATGAGTTAACTAATTAAGTTAAGAAAGATTATAATAAGTGGAAGTGAGATGAACGATGCTGAAGGGGTGAAGGGGGTGAGCAGCGACAGGAAAGGAGACAGCCGGAGTAATGCGAATCGTGTGGGAAGATATGACTACCAATGTCCACACGTCTGGTCAAGGATGGAATTTTGTCAAGAAAGGCGTGGGAAGATGTGTGCGTTGGCCATTCGTTCAAGGCCATGATTTGCAAAGATTTGCATTACTTAGAGGAGCGACACTTGCATACGGGAAGAGAAAATATGAGTGAGAGGGGGAGAGGCACGGCGGGGGGACTGCAACAAAAACTCGGCGTTGGAGAGCCTCGTGAGACAGAAAGTTACAAGGGGCGTAAGATGTGACACACTGAGGCCCCTGGCAGGGGAAGAGTGGGGGTAGGATGGAGAGTGTGCAGTGTATGATATATTATAAGGGGATGAATTATTGTTAAGTGATTGTGAATGTTTGTGTTAATATTTTTAATTATATCAAGTGTTAATATTTTTAGTTATATCAATAGTAAGTGTTGGCCGACACAACATAAATGTAAGTTCAATAACATGTATTTTAAATAAATTAAGTAAAATGTTTTCAAAAGATATTAATATCAAATTGGATAAAGTAATATAAATTTGAATAAGTAACTTATAATTAAATTTTGTAAATTATAATTGAATGAAGTTCTGATTTGAAATAAATCAAATGAAATGTTTTCAAAAGATATTAATATCAAATTGAATAAGTAATATAAATTTGAATAAGTAACTTATAATTAAATTTTGTAAATTATCATTGAATGAATTCTGAATATGAAATAACTTAAATGAAATATTTTTTAAATAAATTATAATTAAATGAATTCTGAATATGAAATAAATTAGATGAAATATTTATAGATGAATTATAATTAAATGGATTAAAATAAAATTAATTAAATAAACAAGTTAAATTAAATAAATTGTATGTGAACAGATTAATGATTTAAATTCTATTTATATTTGTAACCTTATTAATTGAACAAAATAAATAGATTGTGTTTGAATAGATTAATGATTTAAATTTGTTTTATAATTGTATCCTAATTAAATGAACAAATTAAATAAATTGTATTTTGACTGGATTAATAATTCGAACTTAGTTAATAATTGTATCTTGATTAGTCAAATAAACTAACTTAAGCTAAATGATGTTTTTAATAATCAATTTGACCCGCTCGTCGCATACAGGTGGCATGATCTTGTTCCTTCCCTTCTAGTATTATGTACAAGTAAATGCTCGGCTTTAAAGTAAGTACTCGGCCCTAAATTACAGGGATGGGCAACCTTTTTGTAATGCGGGCCAAAATTGAAAACAACCAAACTTAAGCGGGCCATTAATATTGGTTTTGTAGGTAAATGAAAATTATGTTTTCAGAAAAGGGTGAAAAAAATTTATCATAAAAGAACCACAATTGACAAAACAATGATGTTTTTGGTATGTTATTTACTTTAGTAATGAATGTCATTAGAAATAACTCAATATTTTGATAAATATCATTAAAACATTAGAATAAGGGCCGGCCACCATATAAATTTTAAATAGGTTCGCGGGCCGCAGTTTATGTGCACGCGGGCCGCCGGTTGCCCACCCCTGCCCTAGACTTTAGTAGACCAGGACCCCTGTACTTACGCAAATGCGCGAATGAAATATGACGTTATAACTGAAGAAATCAAGAGGGACGACAGAACGAACATCGAAATTCATGATTCCTCTCTGTAGATGTAGATATAGATTATGTAAAAGCTTAAATAATTTATTATTATTAATAAATTTAAAAAAAAAGTTTTGAATTATTTATTGAAAAAATTATAAGTAGTAAGAGAATAACAAACACAATTTAAAAAATTAAAAATTTCTGTGTCTACATTTTTGTTTCGCGAAATTGTCAATAACATCGTCGTAGTTTAAAGACAGCAATAAGGTAGATTCAATGTTTAGTATTGCTAACGAATTTAATCTCTTATCAGTCATGGTTGAGCGAAGTTTTTCACTCTCTTTAGGCAGGAAAAACTCCGCTCCCCACTGCAATTACTGACTGCCGTCGATACGCACATTCTTAAGGCTATGTCAATGTTGGGGTAAATTGTTTCAAGCCCTTTATTTCTCAGAACCTGTAATACCGCGTTCGTTGTTCGAGGCAGTTCTCCGTCTCGAGCTATCGTTGTTAAATAAGAACGTAGATGGATACATTCGTCAACAAAGCATTTTTCTAAATCATTAAAATACATTGTTACCAACGTACTTGCTTTATTTTGAACTTCTTCTGTGTTTAAATTTGTCAAATTGCATAAAAATGAAAATTTATTGCAAAAATTATTGTACGCTTTTCGTCTCTTTTCAAGTTCAACGACAATTCGGTCTATAATTTCTAGATATACTGTTACCCGTAATGTTTCTCGACCCGATAATGAAGAAGTTATATCTTCAGCAGATTCATCTGCTGTGAGCTTTCTCTTCCGTATCCTCTTTGTGCCCTTTTCATATTCTTTTACTAATGACAGTTCCAAGGCTTGCTGTTCATATTTATCAAAATTTCCCCTTTCAGAAGAAATTATGAGAATAATACTGTCATACAATTGAACAACAGTACACATATCAATATCAACGGATTGCAATTTTTTGTTGGTTTTGTTCATGTGAACCAAAATAAAACTCCAAAAAACGGTCATGAAGGCAGTTTCTAACCGTTCTAATTTGAACCTTATACCTTTAGCTTCACATACAGTAGAACGTTGTTGCGCAGGATTGCTTTCGATAGCAATCAAAGCATCGTGAATTTCTGAAAATGACTCTTTTAAGCTTTTACAAGCATCTGCTCGAGAAGACCAGCGTTTGTCAGATGGATTTTTGACAGTAGATTTATTTTTATTATCTAGACGTATTTGTGATTGTAGAGTTTCCCATCTTTGAGTTGAAGCTGTAAAAAATGTGTAAATTTCTTGAAGGAGACCAAAGAACCAACAAGCTTCTTGAACGCATTCAGCTGCACATTCACCCACTAGGTTCAGTGAATGTGCGGAGCAGGGTATATAATCTGTTAGGGGACATAGTTCTTTTATTTTCGCCTGTAATCCATTGTATATGCCAGACATATTTGCAGCGTTATCATACGACTGGCCTCTACAGTCTAATATATTAATTTCCAACATGTCTAATTAAATGTTGCATCATTGCATCAATCTGATTAAAATGAATGGAACTTGGGGTTATAAACTATTATTAAAATATATATTTTTTTTTTGCTATATTTTTCAACATAATCTCCATCAGCACTGATACATTTCTCATAACTGTGTTCTAATTAATTTAATTCATTTAATTAATTAATAAATTATTTAATTTAAGTCTCATCAACAGTTATAAATCGACGCAAAAATTCGTTTGGATTACGCCTACAGCGCCAAATTGTCGTTAGAAATGTTTTTTCGAAGCAATTTTTGGTCTAACGTTAGGAAATGCGGCACCCACATTGCACACAGCTTTCCATATTCAAATGGTTTTGCAAAATATTTCGCACACGTTCAGCTGACATCGTACAGGTCTCAGCTATCTTGAATTTTGAAAAATAAAACAAAAAAAAAATTGAAAAATATCGTTTTATAATATAACCAGCCAAACCCGATAATAAGGAATCATTTTTTAAGAGGCTCGGTGAACCAAGTATGTATTAATAAATTTTAAATATTAATAATTTTCTTTTTACAATAATTTCATTTGAAAAACCTTTTTAGCCGTGTGAATTAGTAAATGACTATTTAAATATGATTAAATTAAATTCTTTTTTTTTTTTTAATAAATGACTAATTGTAAATAATTGTAAATATTTATGTATAAAAATTTTTAATTGTAACCATTACTGGCTTAAATAAATAAATAAATTAATTAAATTCAAAATGCTTTTTTCGTCTAAGAATTAAAATAAGAATTTTTTTAAAGTTTCTTTTTTATTTACAATTATTGATTAGTAAAATGAAATAATCATACACATATTTTAGATTTGGATAAATAAATAATAAATAAATTAACATATGGATAATAAAATGATAGGATTCTTAAATGGAATAGATAATTAGTAATAATGTATTTATTAATGAACCAAATAAAATAGTAAGTAGAAATAATAAGTTATATAAATCAAATTTTTATTGATTTAAAATAATTACATTGAAAAGGTTATTCTCCTGAATGAATTAATAAATGTTTTTTCAAATTTGATTTCACATTAAATTTGTTTTCACAATAATTACATTCAAAAGGTTTTTCTCCTGTATGAATTAATAAATGTTTATTTAAAGTTGATTTCCGATTAAATTTCTTTTCACAATAATTACATTCAAAAGGTTTTTCTCCTGTATGAATTAATAAATGTTTTTTCAAATCTGATTTCAGATTAAATTTCTTTTAACAATAATTACATTCAAAAGGTTTTTCTCCTGTATGAATTAATAAATGTGTTTTTAAATTTGATTTCCGATTAAATTTCTTTTTACAATAATTACATTCAAAAGGTTTTTCTCCTGTATGAATTAATAAATGTTTATTTAAAGTTGATTTCAGATTAAATTTCTTTTCACAATAATTACATTCAAAAGGTTTTTCTCCTGTATGAATTAATAAATGTGTTTTTAAAGTTGATTTCCGATTAAATTTCTTTTCACAATAATTACATTCAAAAGGTTTTTCTCCTGTATGAATTAATAAATGTTTATTTAAAGTTGATTTCCGATTAAATTTCTTTTCACAATAATTACATTCAAAAGGTTTTTCTCCTGTATGAATTAATAAATGTTTTTTCAAATCTGATTTCAGATTAAATTTCTTTTAACAATAATTACATTCAAAAGGTTTTTCTCCTGTATGAATTAATAAATGTGTTTTTAAATTTGATTTCCGATTAAATTTCTTTTTACAATAATTACATTCAAAAGGTTTTTCTCCTGTATGAATTAATAAATGTTTATTTAAAGTTGATTTCAGATTAAATTTCTTTTCACAATAATTACATTCAAAAGGTTTTTCTCCTGTATGAATTAATAAATGTGTTTTTAAAGTTGATTTCCGATTAAATTTCTTTTCACAATAATTACATTCAAAAGGTTTTTCTCCTGTATGAATTAATAAATGTCTATTTAAATGTGATTTCCGATTAAATTTCTTTTCACAATAATTACATTCAAAAGGTTTTTCTCCTGAATGAATTAATAAATGTGTATTTAAAGTTGATTTCCGATTAAATTTATTTTCACAATAATTACATTCAAAAGGTTTTTCTCCTGAATGAATTAATAAATGAGTTTTTAAATTTCCTTTCAGATTAAATTTCTTTTCACAATAATTACATTCAAAAGGTTTTTCTCCTGTATTAATTAATAAATGTGTATTTAAAGATGAGCTTTGATTAAATTTCTTTTCACAATAATTACATTCAAAAGGTTTTTCTCCTGAATGAATTAATAAATGTGTATTTAAAGTTGATTTCCGATTAAATTTCTTTTCACAATAATTACATTCAAAAGGTTTTTCTCCTGTATGAATTAATAAATGTCTATTTAAATGTGATTTCCGATTAAATTTCTTTTCACAATAATTACATTCAAAAGGTTTTTCTCCTGTATGAATTAATAAATGTCTATTTAAAATTGAGCTCTGAATAAATTTCTTTTCACAATAATTACATTCAAAAGGTTTTTCTCCTGAATGAATTAATAAATGAGTTTTTAAATTTCCTTTCAGATTAAATTTCTTTTCACAATAATTACATTCAAAAGGTTTTTCTCCTGTATGAATTAATAAATGTGTTTTTAAATGTGATTTCCGATTAAATTTCTTTTCACAATAATTACATTCAAAAGGAGTTTCTCCTGAATGAATTAATAAATGAGTTTTTAAATTTCCTTTCAGATTAAATTTCTTTTCACAATAATTACATTCAAAAGGTTTTTCACCTGTATGAATTAATAAATGTGTATTTAAAGATGAGCTCTGATTAAATTTCTTTTCACAATAATTACATTCAAAAGGTTTTTCTCCTGAATGAATTAATAAATGAGTTTTTAAATTTGATTTCAGATTAAATTTCTTTTCACAATAATTACATTGAAAACTATTGTCCTCAGTATGGTTTGAATCAGTTTCTTCTTTAAATTTTTCGTCTATCCCTTCGGTATCCTTGTTGAATTTTACATCATTTTTGAAAATTGAAAATATTTTTTTATGAAAACATTTTTTTAGTTGTTTACATAAAAATTCCTCGCTTATAAAATTCGTATGACAATAAACGCAAGGATATAGAGGACCTAAAAAAAGAATTGTTTTCATTATTTTAAATCATTATATTTTTATATATCTAACTACTTTATATATCAATTTAAGGAATAATTTCATTATAAATAATAATTTAAAAAAAATAATTGTAGTGACAATTAACATTACTTTATATGAAAAAATATAGAAATAAAAAATAACCTATATATATTGGATATTTTGTGTCTTCTTGGGAATAAAGATCCATTTTGAATTGATTAATGGATTATCAATAATAAAATATATTCTAGGTAATAAGTAATATAATCCAGATGGTCTGTGATATAAACGTTTTAAATTTTGATTTACAATCAAAATAACAACCAAATATTTGTCTTTAAGATAGCAACCAGGTGGGTGACACGCAAATTTGACTTCCGGAAACCTTATGTGTTTTTACCATTCTCATTGTTAGATTGCGCTGCTGTCGATAAATTACATTTTTACCGACCGACGATAGGAAGGGAAGGTATTGTTTTTACACCAAATTTCATATGTGGAGATTTTTACATATCTCCCCGAATCATCCATTTTGTGAAGAGAAAAAAGAATTTTTATGATAATGTCTGTCCATCCTTCCGATGTGTCTCCGTATATACGTGTATTCAAAATATCTTATTTGCTTGGCATGTATAGAAAATATTAAAAATATAGAAAGAGGAATATAAGATATAAATATGAATTCAAATGTCAGTTATCTTATACTATTTTCAATTTTATTTGAGAGAAGGATAGTGACAGAAAATTGGAATGAGAGGGAAGAAATAGGAGACAAATTGATAGGATATTTTTACACATAATATCCCTTTTTGTACTTGAATATTCCAAGTACTATTTCAGGTTTTAAAAAAAATGTTTACTCCAAAAGATCATTTCAAATAAAATATTAATAAATCAAAGAAATAAATTACATTCATATAAATTTGTTATTTATTAATTAAATTTCAAACAATAATTACATTTCTCAACGTTTCTAATAGGTATTTGATAACGTTTTTATTAGTATTATTATTCTATTTTATCAATTTAAATTGAATATGGAATTTTACTTTTATTTTTATTAATTAAAACATTAAATATAAAGACATATATATATATAATTGAATTTACATAATTAGTTTTTTTTTTATTTTCACTCATTTTCTTTGCCCCTGTGATGTATACAACCGCTATTACTAAATTCTCCATTTCAAACATTAAAATTTCGTTAATTTTTGATTTAAAATAGACATCTCGAACGTAATAGTTTAATAAATTCGAATACATTTTTATTTGTAACACATTTAATAAAATAAGAAATTAATAAATTTTCAATTAATTATAAAATTAATAAAATATAATAATAATAGTTTGATTTTTAGTTATGGTAAGTAAAAATAAATTAAACCAACCTAATTTATTAGAATATTTTTATTTTTATTGTTATTATTATTATTATTATTATTATTATGCGAATGAACCCTTGAAGATCACTTAAAAGGTTATCCATATTTCTTTGCTAGTTTGCAGGAATATTTTCATTTTTTTTTTTTTCGTTTTTTGACGGTCTTCCTTGTTTCTTCTTTTTATTTCCACCTCTGGTATGACCTTTCATCGCTCATCTTCTCTTATACATCTTAGATCTTGTTATACGTTATTTCATCTGAACTATCAATAATTTGGATTGTCTATTGGTTGCCAAAGTTGTCTGGGCTCTAAACCATGTAACAAAAATTTTAGGGACCATCTTTTGGCCGTCTTAGTTAGAGAAAAGAGGGTAATATATATATATATATAAATGCATAATTGGTAATGCTCAGATTCTCTAGAGGCAAGTCGTGGAACTACTTAATGCTGCCTTATTAGTTATAATTAAAATAGTAAACATATTATTTATAAGTTATCAATATTAATAAAAAAACCGTTGAAATAAGAAACCGTGGCGAGGACCCACTCAATATTCGTTTACGATTCGCCCATATTTGGAGAAATACTGCATTAGACAATATTAAAAATGTATGATTATATAAATTAACAATAATCAAAATTTTTCAAAAAATATTAATTCTGTGGTTTTGTAAGGTCACTGTACGCAAATTTATAATTAAGTCTCTTTCAGTTCTTATTCAACTTATTGAAAAGATGATTGATTCTTTAATCAATTTTCAATTTCTACAAGTAATTGAAATGTTGTTTAATCGAAAAATGTAGGATTATAATTAGTATTTCATTATTTGTGTGAACATATAATTATAAGATATATATAGGTACTATATTTTACCATATATTAATTTTTTTATAACATTTTTTGAAATATTTTTAAATAAATGGAAATAATTGATAACTGTGTTTACAAATTCATAGATTAAATTTATTTTTATTTTTTAAATTTTATTTATTTATTGGTCTTTGGGATATATGCCCATTTTAACCAGCGTTCGTATTTATTTGAAATTATAATTATTAATTCTTAAAATCTATATTAAAGTTGGCGAGGTTCGATCCCTCGATATCAAGGTCAGCAAAACGACATCTCTAACCATGAGACTACATTTAACCAATATCGTTAACATATAAAAAGGTAAAATAAAAATTAATAAGCATCCCGGGTAACGGGTAGAATCTTTTCTACATTCCCAATAGAAAAGATGTCTACTTCAGGGATTGGCGTCCCTGCCCTGACGTGAGCTCATGATTTCTCCTTCCTACTCACTCTTGGGGGAATCATGTCCAAACCCTTTGGCTCCTCTGAATCCATTCCGTTCCTTTCCTTGAATCCTCTATAAAAAAATCCATTTTATTTGGATGAAGGAGAATACCTAGCATAGATTCATTAAAAAGCAAAAAAATTAAATCTTGACTCTGATTAATAAGATTCCGACTCTATTAAGAGTCTCTTATATATATTTCAATTTACCCCCCTTCGGGGGGTAAATTGAAATATTATGCTTTTACACGCAACTTTCTCACATGCAAAACCTCGTAAATTCACGAGTGAGACACATATTAATGAGTGTCTCATGAGAGGACCCACCTCTCTAACGCTTCTTAATAGTTAAAAATTTGGAACTCATATTTATATTATATTCATTGGAGATTTACAAAAACAAAGCTTTTCAATATTTTTTCTTTTATACAAATTTATGACAAAATTTCATAAAAAACTTCATTAAAGTAAAAGATACAACAGAATTTTAGCCAGATTTTAAATAAAATTGATTTTTATGCTTATGCTAATGAAATTTTTAATTAATTTTTACTTTCTTTAAGAAGTACACTAAATTAACATTTCCTGATAAGAATAGTTAAAACCTATACGAAATTATTCTTTATGAAATGTAGATTCATTTTTACTAGCATTATATAATTTTACGATGCCTCCTTAATTAAATATTAATTAATGAATTTTGACAGATTTTGTTGATATCGGCTGCCATTTAATATCTTTATATTCTTTGCCTGGCTGGTACGAAGGTTTCTTTGAAGTCCTGATGGCGACACCCTGTCCACTCGCGAATGAATTATTCTCATTGTGGTTAAGTTAATCTTTTCATATTTTTCTTTCCTAAATTCTAAATAATTGTTCATCTTATTTTTTTAACTTATCAATTTAATACACATTCTAATTTTATTATTTAATTCATAAATGTTTTAGAGAGAATTGAGTGTTTATGGCGTGATGATGATTCGTGGCCTTGAGGGTTACAATATTTTTTATAACCGCATCTCAATTTCTTTCTTTTATCAACAAACACCAAATTGAAAGAATGTCCATTTTCAAATACTGGTACTTAACAATAATTCTTTAATTAATATAGTAAATCATTACATTACTTTGTTGGAATTTACTTCCTTAATTCTTATTTAACTACTACCTGCTCAGACAATCATTGGTTTTGAATATAATAATTTTAATTTTAATTTATAACAATTATAAAACCAGAGGCGGATTAAAGGTCCAGAGCGCCCTAGGCAATCACTTTATCGACGCCCCTGTATCGGCCATAAATGGCCATCATAATACTATAAATTTTAACTAGTTGTTTTTGCGATGACGTATTATCAAACCCTAGACCAGGGATGGGCAACCTTTTTGTAATGCGGGCCAAAATTGAAAACAACCAAACTTAAGCGGGCCATTAATATTGGTTTTGTAGGTAAATGAAAATTATGTTTTCAGAAAACGGTGAAAAAAATTTATCATAAAAGAACCACAATTGACAAAACAATGATGTTTTTGGTATGTTATTTACTTTAGTAATGAATGTCATTAGAAATAACTCAATATTTTGATAAATATCATTAAAACATTAGAATAAGGGCCGGCCACCATATAAATTTTAAATAGGTTCGCGGGCCGCCGGTTGCCCACCCCTGATTTATATCCTATTTTTAGGACGTTATTCTCTCCTATTCTAGTCAACTCTAACTAATGATCTTTTTTTCTATTTCTTTTTCTTTTCATTGTCTGAAGAGCATCATTTGAAGAACTTGGTTTGGTGGTTTGTTGGGGCAGTTCAGAGGTTCATCGCATCACTTCACAACGACTGCAAGGCATCTCATCGGTGAGTTGAATTTTTATTTCTATAATATTTCATGAAATAATATCAATATGTTTAAAAATAATTAAAATTACATAATTTTTAAATGGCCTTTATTGTTAGAACTGAAATTTTTGTGAAAGTAATTCTTCTTCAAAAATGTTAAAATAAATCTAAAAAACTTTCTTTGTTTTTTACTAATTATTCTTTGATTTTTCTAACTTACAATATAGAAGAATACACTGGATATAATAAATAATATATACAAGTAAATATTTCGAAATCACAAAACTAATTATGAATCTATACCTTGTTTTTAGATCTACATTGAATGGAATGGAGCGAGCATAAGATTTCATCTACCTAATTTGAAGGTTACTAAAAAGGAAAATAAAAAATGGGTAAGAATTTTATTTATTTTTCTACTATTTAAATAATTTATTTTGAAATAATATTTTAAATTTTAAAATATTATCTACATGTACTCTTACTGTCCAAAATTTCATTAAATTACACCATTAATGCATAATCAATCCCATTCCTAAGAGAGATATCTCAATTTCTATTAAATACTATTCAATATAAATATTCATTGAATTAAATTTGAAATATTAATTAATGATGGTATATTATAGAAATTTCTATAAAAGGATAAAATAAAATAGAAGACTTATTAAAAACATTATTTCACTATTACCTTATTCAAGTATTATTTTTTAAGTTTAAAAAAGGTTTTAATTAATTTTTAATATATCACCATATGTTTTATCTATCACTATCAGATATGTTCGCGTACCCGTGGATGATGATACTCTCTGATCACTAAGCAATGATGGAAGGAGCTAATAAGAATAAGCGCATCTGTGAGTAGAATTATGAATACAATATCATTTCAAAATAATCCAGATATTTTTACATTGATGAATTTATAAAGATACTACACGTGTATATTAAATTACTAAGTGAAATGTTTTCTTAATTTTTTAGTTTTACTTGATGTCCACCATTCCAGAATCAAGAGAGAGATTGAAGAACATAATGACTTCCAAATCATCATCATCCTTCGGGCGATTGCAAGGGGTGAAAACCCCGCCGTAAGTATTTTTTTAAGAAATATTTTAATATTATTCTAATCTATTTTCAGTCTTAATAGATATGTCTTTTATTCTTGTTTTTCATGTATCATCGATCGATATTAATGGCAATCTTTCACTTTTACGGATCCATCAAACAGGTGAGTAGATTTCCAATATGAATTATTCCAGGAAAACATTATTTCATATTGGTCTTTGTTTTCCAGGGAGTGAAGACGATGATCCGGTTGAAGTGTTTGTCGACTCCATTACCTACCATTAATCAATCCATTGTAAGTATTGTATATGTATTTATATATTTTATTTTTTTATTTTATAGTATTTTATAGATGGTAACATATACGCCTAGTATATAACAAGATATTTGAATTTCATCATAATTTAGAAATTAGATTTCAATTCTTGGTTGAGAGATTTTTTTCAATTTTTTTGATTTATACATGTATTTCTCCTTTAATAGAATCATAATTATTTTTAATATTAAATCAGTTTAATTATAATTTATTTAATTTTAATTTTAATTATTGCTATATATATATATATATATATATATATGAATAATATTGAAAATAATATTTGAAAATAAAACTTTTAAATGTAGTCAACACTAATCGCAATAGATGGCGGGATATGTATTAAATCAGTATAATATTTTTTCAAAAGTATATAAAATTTATATCATTAATATTAATATTTCTTAATGATGATAGTTTTGTAAAACTGTAGAGTAAATAATTATTTTTCAAATAATAACACTTTTGCTGCCCTTATTTTATTTTAAACACGCTTATTCGAATATATTTTATTTAAAAAAATCTCCTGAAATTCTTCTAAAGATACACAGCAAAATTTTAAAAAGAACGCAGTGAATTTTTCATTTCCAATAGCTTATAGAAAGATTATGCTTTAATATTAGATAAAATATAAAGAGAATCACGTTTATTTGAACTTTGAGATATGCTATAAATATTATTATGTAAATTGTAAATTTAGAGAGAAAGAAGATAATTAATATTAAATATGATATTTATTTTACGATTAGAGTATAATGCAAAAATTTCGGTTAAATTTAAATTATTTCAATTCTATACAATTTAAGCCTGATATTACTTACAAAAGTTTAAATAACCCTATTTTGATTGGTGATATTTATTTTTAAGGATTTGTATGAATTACAAATTTGTAAATAAAAGAAAAGGCAATAAGTATTTTATTTACAAATAGTATGTTTTTAATTCAATATAATGTTTGAATTTGAGCTAAAATAAGTGTAATTAAATATATTTATAAATTTGGGAAGATTTTAGAAAGTTAGAGCCCCTTTTTTACCGACCGACGATAGTAAAGGGAGGTAATGTTTTCACACTAAATTTCACATGTGGAGATATTTACATATCTCCACGAATCAGGCATTTTCTTATCAGAAAAATTTATTTTTAGCATGATGTCTGTCCGTCCGTCCGTCAGCTGTGTGTCCGTATAGATGTATATAGCTTGAACGGCTCAACGGATTTTGATAAAATTTGGTATATTTACTCAATTCATCAGTATGGTGCATTGGTCAACTTTTGGGGCAAAACCTGAAACCGGAAGTGGTAGTATTAGCGATCGGCGATAGGAAGGGAAGGGTTATTTTGACACCAAATTTCACATGAAGAGATTTTTTTTATATATCTCCACAAATCATGCACTTTGTATTGGTTTTATCCTCGGGAAAATCATTTTCATTAGTTTTTTCTTAATTTAAAATTATATGACGTCACCCAGCCCTTCATGACGTCACAGTCAGCTCTTACTTATTTATATATTATAAATAAAATAAAATTAAAAATATGTATGTTATATCCATATCTGTTTTTTATTGCACTAATAGATACATTTATTTGAAATTGTTTCTGTAGCTGGAAATGAATTTACTTCAAACCGTCGGTCGGTTCTGCGCCTGGCCACAGGTCAACTTATTTAGTTAGACATTCAACGCCACTGGAAATACTAAATTTTTAAAAATTACTAAAATTCTCTTAAAGCTATCTACATACAGAAAGAATTTTGTAAAGAATGTATTAATTCATCTTATAGAAAGATAAACAAAATTAAATTTTCTATATGGCGAGTCGAAAAAGACCAATAAGCAGCTTAAAGTAATAAAAGTTACATATTATTTATTACTTAACTTAAATGAAAAGAACGAATTCAGAAAAATAAGATTATTTTAATTTATGGTTTAAATTTCATTTAGATGTAAATTTAGGCTCTGGGACGTTTTCGTGTGGTGAGGGTTAAGTATAAATTGTATAATATTTCATTTTTTAAAAACATGCCCTTATACCACTTTCAAAATAAACTGTCCATCAATGATGGGCCAAAAATGTCTTTTTAATAATAAAAATTACTAATATATATTATATAAAATATTAAACTCTAAACAAATAATAATAAAATTATTTTTTTAACTTTCAAATAAATCATAGAGCAGTTAAAATTTAGCTTTAAAAATTTTAAAAATGAATCATTTGATTCTAAAAATCATTACTTATCTATTTATTTATCTTTCTCTGAAATTTCTTTCACCAAGAGTCAGTCGCCTTTGGTGTTCCAGTTCCACCCAATTACTAATTTCTCGCAATTCCCTCTTATGTATCTCTATTCTTGATCTACCTACAGGGGGTTGTTTTCCAATTTATTCCCTTATAAAATTAAACTTCTCTTTCTTTCCTCACTCAAAACGAAGGTTCCGCTCATTGCAATTCTCATGTCATTTCATTTATTTTCGGGCAATAAATTCTACAATCCATCCTTATGTTCAAATTTCTTCTCGTCCTCGATTTTTTGGAAGAAATGATCCTCTTTTCTAATTTTTTTTCTTTATTTAGGTAAAATTTATTTTAAATTAACATATAATAGTAAATTTTAAAGTAATTACAAATTATATTATATTAATGGTTTCTACACATATGCAAGTATATTTTACAGAATAAGTTATAAGTTAAATTAAGTACCAGGCTCACATTTTAGGCATAGACCTCTCCCATTTTTCCCATACCGATCTCCTTTGTGCGATTCAGTTCATTGAAAATCTCGTAATAAAATTTTTTTTATTTTATTTTTAAAAAGTTTTTAAAAAGATTTATTTAAATATATTTTTAACTATCGTATTTTTATATTTAATTCCATAATTGATATAATTATTGTTTTTTATAAAAAAGTTTTTCGTTTCATTTTTAGATGTATTTAAAATAATTAAAATGAATAAGTATATTTGGAATATTATTTTCGGGATATTTTTCTTTATTTCAATTTTTAAGATATTTATTTGGACATTGTAGAATTTAAATATTTAAACCCGATGTATATCATGGATTTGGATAAAATTTTACCAGTGGAGTCCTTTATTGATTCCAAACAAACTTTTCTTAAGCAGTGTTGGTCGCGCTTCTAGTCTACGAGATAAAAATTATTAAAGTTTGCATATTTGATATCCTATTTAGCCACCATTTTTTATTATTTAACTAACCACCACTAATTTTTTTTTTTTTATTTTTATAAGTTCGGTTTGGATATAAAAAAATTATTTAATTATATAATTAATTATAAAAACCGAAAATTAGTGAATAAGTTATTCATTAGTAAATTAGTCAATAAAACATTAAATGACTGCTCATTCATATCTAGTTTATCTGTCAAACTTTAATAATTTTTATCTCGTAAACTAGAAGCGACCGCCACATATTAATTACTTAAGGAAAGTTTGTTTAGAATGAAAAAATTAATCCACTGGTAAAGTTTTATCCAAATCCATGATGCTACATCGGTTAGACTGAATGAACAATTACCATCTATAAACTTGATTATATTTTCAAATTTCTTGTTTTTACATTAATTTGTGCGGTCTATTAGGACAATAAATTGAGTTTATTTTTTATTAATTTTTTTTTTTAACATTTAGGATTCATTTCATCTGAATGCAAAGTTCAAAGGTTTAAATGTGAGTTATATAACTTAAGGATAAGGATTCAAATCTCACCATGTTCATAAAAATTTCCCATAATATGAATTCGAAGCCTGGCTTAAACTAGCATAGAGACCAAATATCAATAAAAAAAATTAATTAATTTAAAAAAAGTTCTTTTTCAATATCTTGTTTGTCGCATCTTTGGATGTCACAAGTATTCCAAATAGAATAAATATCTTCGAAAAGTAAAAATATCATTTTTTATTGAAGTTCTATTATTACTATACTAAATATCAAACTTGTATGCAGTGGCGTACCTAGAACTTTTGCCGCCCTTTCTATTATAAGTCAATCAAATAGTGATTTTTATAAATTAATACACATAAATAAATTATTAAGTTATTTAATCAATATTAATTAATATACACACACAGAGTAAATTTTTTACACATATTTGTATGCACTCGTAAACATATTTATATAATATTTACTCTTCTAGCTTTCATACTAGAAAAATCGTGTATAATGCTCTCACAATTTATATTATTTGTAATTTCTTGTTCTATTGACAATATTGCAAGATTTTGTAGTCTTAATTGACTCATTGTAGAACGAAGATAATTTTGCCGAACAAAATCTTAAAGATGCGTTTACGAATTCAACGAATTTTAATGAATACAATAAAATAAAATTATTATCCTGTTCTTGGAATTAGAATTCAAAATTTACACTAAAATGCATTTATATACACCAAGGAATAATATTCGAAATCATATAGTTGATCATAATTTATATAAATCAAATAGTAAACTTATAATAATCATAATAATCATTTATTATTCAAGAAAGAAAAAAAATAAATATGAAATGAATAAGTTGCTTTTTACAACTATAACTAAATATAAAAAATGCCGCCCCAAGATAAGTGCCTCCCGGTGCGGACCGCACCCACCGCCCCCCCCCCTTAGGTACGCCACTGCTTGTATGATTACCTACCTCTTTTGTAGTTTATTTTCTGAATACTTTTGTAAAGTAGAATTATAATTAGTTTCTAATAAATAAAATACTCAACTATTTTGAATTAAAGTAATTTAATATTATTTAGCATCATTCTGTGCGAAAAATTTTAAAACTAGGTATATATGAATTACTTCATAAATTTTATTTATAGATATTGAATTTAAGAAAAATAGGAAAGTTGTATTAAATAAATAATATTTGAAATATACCACTTATAATTTTATTTTATTTATATTTAAAACAAAAAATATAATACAATATTGAATTTATAAGATAAATATAATATAAAGAAATTATGTATATAAGAAAAATAATTACTAAGTATAAATCTATAAAAGTATTAGATCAATTTACTTAAAAATAATCGAGGTTCAGTTAATTTTAATTAAATTGAATGAATGAATGAAATCATTTTTCCTGTTTTGTGATATTCCAGTAATTTTCCATCTTGACTTAAATGTCATATTCTGATTATGAAATAAAATTAATTTCCAACTCATTTAGTGATGATAATGGATATACATTTATTTTTATATCATGTATATATAAAGAAATAAATGTTATTTGATCCACAATGGGAGTAATTAATTAAATATTAAATTAATTCAAAGAAAGATATATATAGTACGAATTTTATTTTTAATTCATTGCATACAATCAATATTCATACAATAAATATACAATACAATTTTATTTTAAAAGATATTAATTTAATAGTTAATTTATTATTTCGTCTTTTAGTTGAACTTTTCGATGTTGAATGCAGTCTTGTATTGAGAAAGCCAAGTATGGAAAAACCTGTAAAAAATAAAATATAATATATAATGAAAATCAAATAAAAAAATAATTATTCAAATGTAAATAAAATGATAGATGTATATAATAAACAAAATTAAATTTTCAAAAATGTCATACATTAAATGTAAATGTAATACTATTTCACAGTACAATAAATACAATTTATAAAAATGAACCCCCCCCCCCCTTTCATTTCATGCCTTATCCAATTTCCTTAATCCTCCCATACCGCTCCTGCAATCCTAATACCCCTGTCAACACACACCGCGCGTGCGGATGTCCGAAGGCAAAGGCCACTCGGGCCACTCTCGGCCGAGCTTTGGCGAGCTGGCCAACTGGTGGAGGGGAGGTGACTCAGGTCTCCGCTTCTCGGAGCAGCGAGCGAACATGGAGGCGTGGTTACCTCCCTCCCACTGGCCTACTTCGTCAAGACTCGGCCGAGGCCGACTGCCTTCGGGCCCCCGCACGCGGGGAACAGAGGCATACGAGGGTATATAAGGTTTGTCGCACTTGGAAGGGGATGGTTTGGGATCGGGAGGATAGGGGAAGGATAAACCAAACAAGATTCTTTCCTCTTGACTTTTAAATGTGATTTTTGAATTTTATATTAATTGTATTATATATATTATATATATATACACTTGTATTTTTTTTTCAACGCTTAAATTTATTTGTGTTGAATTATATACAAGACCTATAATATATATAGATAATAATACAAGATGAATTTTCATTATATTTTCTTAATGAAAAACTCATCTTTAAATAAAATATACATAAATATATATATATATGTATTATTTATTTATTATTAAATAAAATAAATTATATTAATATAAAAATGAATTTGCTAATAATTATTTTACATATATATATATATATATATTATTTTGTTTTTTGCATTGCAATTTATAAATATTTAGATGTATTGAAAATTAGATGCAAAAAATCTAAAACAATATACATTAAGTTTTTAATTAAATTTATTTTAACCCATGAAGAGATTTTTTTTAATTTTTGTAAAATAAATCTAGAGTTAATAAAAACAGTTTTATTAATATATTTATTTATTTATTTATCCACATGCATTATTCTAAATATCAAATTGTTTTCTTATAAAATATATTATAGTGTCTGTCATTTGTATTATCAATTAATATATATATATTTAATTAAAAAAATAATAAAAAATTTAATCTATTTGGCATTTTTTTTTTTATTCAATATGAATCTTTAATTTTTTTAAATCATTTATAATAGTTTATATAATAGTTGTAATAAGATAAAGATAATACCTACATCTTAAATATATATATTTATTTATCATGATCCTGCCATATTATTAGTTAACTTGAAAACAAAAAAAATCAAATTATATTATTTTAAAATAAATACTACTAATAAATATAGTATAACTTGGTTATATATTACGCATTTATTTAACTAAAACCCTCAAATATACTATAAAACATGTATTTATATTTTATTATTTTATTACGGGTGACCTAGCTATGTGATAATTTCATTAATCATTTCAATCATTTTAATTTCCATATATGCATATTTGTAAAAAAAAAAAAAAAATTAATATATTAATAATTGTATTTATTTTTTTTTTTGTCTAAGCAATTTGTAACTTTATAACTATTTTAAATATGTTGAATAAAAGCAAAAATATTTCTATAATTTGTGATTATTTAAGCTAAGCTATTATTATATAAGAACAAATAAATAAACCCAATTAAAAATCCTTTATTTCCTTTATTATCCCTTTTACGGTCAACCAAACCAATTTTTATTTTTTTAAAGAAATAAGAAAAATAACAGTTTTATAGTTTATTATTAATTATTTTAATATTCTCAACTCAAAGTATTATTTTAATTGAATATATATATATATATATTATACATTAATATTAATAATAAGAATAGAATACCTTATTCGATAGTTATTGTTGTTTCTTTATATTAAAAATATAATTTTTAAAAATTAAACCAAGTTAATATGAATTTATTGATTAATGAATTATTATAAACACAAGATTTAAGGACAATTTTAGAAAAAGTTGACCATCAAACTGCCAGTAATCCTTGGAGGGTAAGTAATAGGTAAGTAATTTTATTCAAAGGTTTAAGACTAAATCTCATAAGTGACTTACTTTTATTCAATTTGATTAATTAATTTTCTTTTGATTCTGAATAACTATTTGAAATTATTATTAAGATAAAACAAAAGATTAATAATTTATAATTGAGAATTGATAATATTATAAAAAATATAAAATCCATGATATATTATTATTGAAGAAGTCCCAGAACCCCGGGTAAAGAAAAAAAAAACAGGAAGCAACTTAATTCAAGTATGTGTAAGTAACCCCCCTCCAATTCTTCAATCATAAAAAAATATTTTATATGCCAATAACAAACGTACAGAATAAACTGTATTCTATAATTTAACGAGCCAGATTATAATTAAATTAATTAATTATATATAAATTTCTAGGTTATTTACTATTTTATTTTTAGTATACCTACATCGAATTAATCAATATCGGTAAAATAATAAATAATCAGTTGTCTGATTCTAGTATTAGTATTAATTAAAATTAAATCAACATCTGATATGGAAATTAAAAATTATGAAATCTATGATATAAATAAAAAATCATTTTAAATTTGATTTTCCAATTCTATACATAGGATTAATAAAAAATTTAAAAAAAGTGTTTTATTCAAATAAATTAATAAATGCACTAAAAAAAGGCAGAATATAATGTTAACTTTAACTAAAAATAGTATAATGCATAAAACATTTTCTTTTATTATTAAATTATTCCATTCTGTTTTCACCAAATTACAAAAAAAAAATTACTTTTAGAAATATATGATTTATTAAATCCATGATAGATTAAAGTGAGAATAAAGAATGTTTAATATTTATCTGGATATTTATTTTAATATTACTTTGAAAAAAATAAAATTACAAATTAAGATTGCTTTTTTATTAACACATGATATGACTTTTGGGGAGAATTTGATTTGTTTTGAAATACAGACATTCTCTATAGGTAAACAATTAATATTTCTATAAATTCTATCTTGAATACCATAAAAAGAATGGAGGATTACTTACCGTTTCAAAGGTGGGTGCTGATGAGAAGACTGCAAAAAAGAGGGCTAACATTGAAGATGCAAGGAAGTAGCGAAATGCAAGAAGTTGATGAATTTGGATGGTTGAAATGCTTCATTGTCTAAAACAAAAGTTTTTATTTCATTTGTTAATTTAATATAAAATTATAAATTTATTCGAATTGAAAAAAAACAAAGGGGGTATGTTTAGGAAAGGCGGGACTTCTATTTAAATATTAAATCAAAATATTATTTCAATTCATTTAGAAATAAATCTAAGAGCGATTTCCCAAGAGAGGGTGGGAGAGGGAACATACTTATTAAAAATAGTTATATATACCGGCGTATTAGAAGAAATATTTAATAAATTAGTTTTGGTAATTATTCAATCGAGTTATCAAGACATTGATTTGGAGAAAACTTTACCAGTGGGTTACTTTTTTAATTCCAAATAAACTTTTCTTATGCAATTTTTGTGGGTCGCTTCTAGTTTAAGAGATAAAAAGGATTAAAGTTTGCATATAAAACCATTGATATTCTATTTACATGTTATTTTTTACAAAACAAAAACACTTGACCATCCATCCATGCTTCCTGATCACTAACCAAACTGGAAGCATTTCGATGAACCAACACCAAAGGAGGGGACGTGGCTTAAATAAAAAGGTAGAACAGGTATTCCACCATTGGGAAATTCGCGAGTTGATTTAGGATAGCAAATAGAAAATTGAAAACAAATTACATATTTTATAGAAAGAAATTTACATCTTATTTTACTTTTCATTAGGATTATTATTATTATTAATAGTAAGTAGATAAATAGAAAATCCTCTCTGGATATTATTATACCTGGATCCGTACTACATCAATTTTATTTATATATTTAAACAAACTTGGGATTCTCAAAAAAAAAGAAAGAAAAATATTCTAAATACTTAAATAAAATCATCTAATTGTTTTTGAAGGTTTTTGAATAAACAAAATTGAAGAGGGGAAAAAATGAAAAGTTGAGTTTCTAATTTAACAAAAATAGTAAAAATTTAGGATATAATTTTTAGACTTTCTATTAATTTGTTAAAATCTAGGCAAATGGTAAATTTTTATTTCATTCATTCAATTTAAAATTTAAATTAAATTAAGATTTGACAACTTCAAATAAAAATGGTACTAATAGTTTTATTTAAAACTCATATATAAAAAAAGATGCTAGTAATAATATTCAACTGAAACTTTTTAATGAATCAATCATGAATTATTATACCAATAAATAAAAAAAAATAAAATAAACTTACCAAGTTTCAAAGAAAATTTCAAGCCATGAAGAAAAACAAGCAAATATTAATACATTTATGAAAATAATATTACTTATATACAAAACACTTTCACTATATCAAAATTACAACACATTAATTTTCATTAAATAAAAATAAAGAGAGTTTTAATTTAAATAAATAAATATTTTTAAAATAACATTATAAAGAACACAATTAAAATTATGATTACATCAAAATTGCATCGAAATAATTGATTCACTTTTAAAATATATAATTCAAATTTTCAAATTATTAATAATTGCATGATAGCAAAAGTAATATTACGAATCATTTGAGTAAAAACGTGATTAAAAATTACAATTGAGAGGCTGACATTCTAAACAAAATGGAATAATGGCGTGATTGGCTAATGTCGAGGTCGCTTTCCCTAATGGCGGTATTTTAAAATGACTGATGTTAGGTACAATTATCAATTCACTCAAGTTTATTAATTTTATTATTATAAAAAATAAAAATAAAAAAATAAACTTATTTAAAATACTATTTCAATTTCCATTTACATATTAAATTTTATATCAAAACAATAAAAATTAGTATTTTCTAAAATAATGAAAGTATTAATGATATAAGTAATATATCTATATATCTATATATATATATATAATACATAATACATATATATAATACATATTAAATACGATAAATTAATTAAAATAAAATCTATTTTAATATATATATATATATATATACAGAGGCGGATTAAAGGTCCAGAGCGCCCTAGGCAATCACTTTATCGGCGCCCCTGTATCGGCCATAAATGGCCATCATAATACTATAAATTGTAACTAGTTGTTTTTGCAATTACGATGACGTTGTATCATCAAACCCTAGACTTTAGTAGACCAGGCCCCTGTACTTACGCTAATGCGCGAATGAAATATGACGTTATAGCTGAGAAGAAATCAAGAGGGATCAAATTTTGTTTGCCATCAACTCAATAAATTCGTCACATATTGTAGAACTCAAGTAATTGGTACATCCCTTTCCCTTGCCGCCATATTGAGCAATATTTTACTTAAAAACGGATCAAACTCCGCTATGAGTTCCAACGTCATTAAATAATTTCCGTTATGAAAAGACCCAAGTTTTTCTTCATGTCCCCTAAAAGATAATCCACGCAATGCTAAAGATTTTACAGTCGCAACCACTCGTTTCAAAACTTCACGCCAATAAGTTAGCTCTTCTTGAAATTGAGCGACGAGCTCATGATCGACACTACCGACAATGTCAGATCTACGTTGCAAAGCCAAAACACATGTTTTATGTTCACATGAGTTTTCATGGCTTTCTAATCGAATCGACGCGTTCTTCCAATCATTGAAACCTACATCTTGTTTTCCAAAGCTAGTTCCTCCACCGAATAATAAACAAGGTCCACAAAAAAATTTCCCTGTGCTTGGAGAGTAAATAAGCCATTTTGGACGTTTTTCTCTATTTAACAATTTCCGTTCAAACATTGTTTTTGTCAAAAAACGTAAGACTTTATCTTCATATATTCTCTTACTCAATGTATAATCTACGTTTATATTTTGATTGAAACCATTTAGTGCAATATATTCTTGTATTTCGTTATTAATACTCTACTTGGCTGGGTGACAATCCACGATAATTATTGTCTTTTGCGACTGCTGAACAACAATTACTGCTGACGAAGTAGACGGCGTGGTCACGAACAAATCTTGTGGCTGTCTAGAACTATTAGGAGTTTCGCTTTGAACAGGGTCGGTTATAGACACTGTGCACAATTGCGTTAGACAATTCCGAATCATCACTTTTTGGTTTTGAAAAATATATCACAATATTTTTCGTGTGCTTTATTACATTTTGATGTCTTTCTTCTTTTTCTTTATCCTTCCTTTTATATGATGCACCACTAGGTTTTTTTTTCCAATTCACTCATTCTTTGAGAAATACTCTAAAAGGTAATGGATACACACAAATACCACAGCGAGAAAGTAAACAATAGAAGCGCGCGTAACTGACTGACGACCATGGGTATGACAGTCAATGTTAAATTTTGAAACATTGCTTTTAGCTCTGAGAGCTTTACGACTAAGTAATTGTCGAAAAAGCGGGCTTGGCAGCGCCTCTACCCTGTCCGACGCTCGAGAACGACGCGACGACACAACAAACGCGCAATATTGCATCGATTATATAGATGCTTGTGTAATATAATCTATTATAGATTTAGAATATAATCAGCATTTAGCTCTTAATCGTTGATATGTTATTTTTTTTATTATTTAAAAATTCTGAGCTCGCGCGCCCCTTGTAACTACACGCCCCTAGGCACGTGCCTAGTTTGCCTTACGGATAATCCGCCTCTGTATATATATATATATATATTATATTTAGGTATATCTATAATAATAAAAGCAAGTGTAATGTGTGTGTCTGTTTGTCTGTCTGACCGAGCTCTCCAGGCAAATCTATCGCACACAGGGACATGGAATTTTTTACACGGAAGCACAAAGGGGCTGGCCACCAGACCTCGAAGCCCGATTTTCGATTTTTTAATTAGAAAAATTTTAAAAAAATTATAAAGAATAATTAATTAAAAATAGTTTAGTTACCATACTAGATCATAGAGGCGCTGGTGGCGATAATTTGGCGGTAATTTAAATTCTGAGCAATGTGCAGATAAAAATCTTTTTATATATCTATTGATATTTACAATATCTCAATTGATCTTATTGGCCTTTTAAACTTTGAAAACATTCTCATTACGGCTATAATTTAATACTATTAATTTTTAAGATTATGTGAGTAAATTATTTTAATTAAGAAAATTTGATCTCATAATTGGATTTTCACGTAAGATTTTAATATATAATATATTTTTTAATATTATTTTTATAGTAGTTTAGTGTTATGCTAATTTTATATTTTATTTTTATTTTGTTTACTCTGATTTTTTTTTATGAATGGCCTTAATTTTTGGGAAAAGAATTTAGTAAGACGATGAAAATATTCATTATCCCAGCCAAATAACTTATTTATAAGTTATGTTATCTTTTACTACTTAAAACTTAACTAATTAACTTTTCAAATTGTTCCTTTTTCTAAGTTGTTATGTATTTATTTATATTTATTTTTATTTGTAAAAATTTTAGTACTTCTTCTTTTCAGATCAAAGCTATATTTTATATTATGAGTACTTTATAGTCCTAGGTGCCATTAACACCAAACTTTATGTCATAATTGGTATTAGCGTATGAGATTCGGTAAAAAAAACATCTGAATTGTGCGCATATCCCTCGGTTTTAGTATATATATATATATCAAAAGTGAATAATTTTTTGTTCTTTTTAATGAATCTATGCTAGGCATCCTAAAATGGATATTTTTATGGATGAATCAAGGTAAAGGAACGGAATGGATTCAGAGGAGCCAAAGGGTTTGGACATGATTCCTCCAAGAGTGAGTAGGAAGGAGAAATCATGAGCTCACGTGAGGGCAGGGACGCCAATCCCTGAAGTAGACATCTTTTCTATTGGGAATATAGAAAAGATTCTACCCGTTACCCAGAATGTTAGTTATGTCTATGTAAAATCATTTTAAATTTTATTTCATCTTATAGATAAATAATTTTTTTTAATATTCTATAGTATTGATTAAAATATATTATCTATTCTCAACCTTTTTGGATCAAACGCCCACTTAGTAAGGCCTGTTTCATAATTTGCCTCCCTATAAATTTTAACAGATAAAAATTGCATGATAATACCCTAATATAAGGTGATACTTAGAGCCATATTGAAAAATCGAGTTTCAGAACCTGATCGCAAAATCATCTTACCTTTTTTTTAAGACCATATTGAAAAAAAGCGGAAATGTTTAAAAGCCTGATCGAAAAATCATCTTAACTTTTTTTTAGAGTTGAAAATGATTTCGCCCCCCAAAAATAACTATCGCCCCCCAAAAGCGTATAGTCAAATAATCGCCCACTTTAAGATGTCGAACGCACCCCCAGGTTAAGAATCAGTAAATTAAAGTAATATTAAATTGATTCCCATTCATTTTCTTTGAACTATTTTATAAAAATTTTAGTTCCTTTCTATTATGAATGGTGTATATCAGCAGTGGTGTATTGGGAGGGGAACGCGGGGGAACGACGTTCCCTTACCTTTTTTCAGAACCGGAACGCGTTCCAGTACTTTTTCATGTCCCGACAACTCCCACTTAAATCTACTGTTAGAATTTCTTTTTTTATGTTTGTTAATATTTTGTATAGTAAGAATAAGAAACAATAAAAACTTATATGGAAAAAAATAGTTTGCTGAAAATAGGACATTTTTTGCTCCCACTATGCGTTCCCTTACTTCTTATTTTACCAATACATCACTGTATATCAGTAGGATGAGCGGTTATATTTCTTGATCAAGTTCAATTCGATTTATGAATTAATAATTATAATTTCAAATAAATATGAAGAATGGATAAAATGGGTATATATCCCAAAAACCAATAATTCAATAAAATTTAAAAAATAAAATAAATTTAATTTTTAAGACATCAGTCTATGAATTTCTAAACAGTTATCAATTATTTAAAAGACTGAATACCTAGTCTTAAGGCGAAACCCCATGAACCCCTCCTGGTAGGGGGAAGAATTTTTAAACTATTGAGAGGGAAACTAAGTACCTTGGCGAGGTCGACCGAGGATGAGATGGATGGACGGGCTGAGAGACGATCTAATCAGCATCGGAGAGTGGGAGGAATGGAGGGAGAAGGCGAAGGTCCGGACCCTCTGGAGGCAGATTTGTTGGAACTCGCGCGGTCCCTTGGGCCTACTCGCGTAAAGTAAAGTAAGTAAAGTATCAATTATTTGGGTTTATTTAAAAATATTTCAAAAAATGTTATAATAAAATTAATATACTAAATAGTATATATGTTAATGTTACGGTAAAAGTAATAAATTCGGTGATTATACATAATCACCATTGAATTTGGTAAATATGATAAATTACATATTTCATATTTATCAAATTTATATCGGTTAGTTTATAAATGGAGAATGTGATAAAAGTTTCTTATTTTACGAAAATTCGTACACTTTGCATCAATTCTTAAAACGGAATATATATACATTGAGACAAAAAAGTTCCCAGAATTTCTAAATGAACGCAAATTAGTAAATTTTATATTTATATTTCTCGATCAAGTGATCGTGATCGTCGCATTCTGTTTTATGGTCGGTATGGATTCAAAACAACGGGTTCCCCGGAGTGGCAATTTTAGTTTTGGAAAGAGGAAAAGGACACATGGGGCCAGATCTGGGCTGTACGGTGCATGGTCGATGGTATTTATCGAGTATTTTGCCTTAAATGCGTTCTCAATAGTGGCTCGATGAGATGGCGCGTTATCGTCGTGCAAAATCCACGAATTGTCTGCCCACAATTCCAGCCGAACACGCCTCAAAACAGTCACATAATACTCCTTATTGACCGTTTGTCCCTCTGGAACGTAGTCATGATGCACCACACCACAAATATCGTCAAAAAAGAAATTCCGGAAACGTTTTTGTCACAAAATATTACTTTTATAATAACTCTTCGGTTTGTATATAGGAAAATTAATTAATTTTGTAATCCAAACCAAACGGAAAAAACCAAAGAGTGGAGTGTTGACTAAAAGTAATATATATATACCTATATATATATAAAAAACATTTAAATCACTTGTAGAATTTAAAAATTGATTTAAGAATCAATCACCTTTACAATAAGTTGAATAAGAAATTGAAAGGATTTTAATTATAAAAAATTATAAATTTGTGCACAGTGAACTTACAAAACTTTTTTTTTTTTTTTTTTTGAAAAATTCAGGTTTTTTTTTGAAAAATTCAGGTTTTTTTTTGTTAATTTAAATAGAAAAGGTTGAAAATTAATATAATATTAATATATATTAAAAATATCTTATAATTATAAAATAATGAAATATAATAATCTTACATTTTTCTAATAATTCATTTTTGATTGCATCTTATAGATAAATATTTTTTTAATATTATATATATATATAATATAATAATAAATAATATTCTATCATTAATATTTTATATCAACTAAGTTTTTAAGCTAGTTAATCAATAATAATTTATAATATCAAACTCAAATTCACTGCTCATCCAATTTATGAAAGATCTTCATTATTGACAAAAACTAATAAAATCCCACATTTCGTAGTAATATTACTTAAAAATAAAATTAATGATATTGGTTTGAATCGTGTTTATTTATTTTATAATATTTACATCGACAAAATAGAACAATCATATTAAAGAAATACAAACTTTAAAGTGTATAATACTAATCATTGTATTGAAACATTAAATTTATATTTACCAATTTAAAATTTTTAATTCAATTTCCCAAATTAGAAGGAATGATTAGTAGTGCTCAAAATTTTAATAATCAAAAGATACTCTACTTTTATGTTAGATTATTATTTTATTTTTTTTTTTAAATTTAATAAACTATTAAATGTTTCTATAATTTTTAAAACAATAAAAAAAAGAAAAAAAATAGTAAAATTATTTTAATTTTTAATATTTATCACATTTAAATTTTCAAAACTCTTCATTCTAAGAGGAGAGGGGAGGGTTTAACTTCCTCTTCTCCAATTCCTACCTCCATTTCAATAGGTACAAATCTATACTTGAGGAGGAAAGAGTTGGTGCATGAGCAGACCCCTACCCTCGGCCAAGCATTTCCCGCGCTTGCCCCCACCATTCCTACAAAACCACACCACGCAACTTTGTGGCGCATAACAAATTTTTTATATTTTAGTTTGAGAGAGTAGAAGACTGGTGGAGAGGAAATCACTCTAGGAGGGGGTACCCCCGCCTCTCCTGGCCGCCACCCGTCATGCACCAACTCTTATCTCCCGGACTATAGATTCATTATAAAAAAACAAAACAAAAAATTAATTTTTATAACATCATTATTTTTTTTCTTTTCAACCCATTTTAATCTACTTAAAAAAATATTACAGATTATTTTTACTTTAAAATATTATAATAGTTATATAATATAATTAAAAAAAAATTATACTATGAATAAATAAATAATATATATATATATATAGATAAATAAAATATTTAATCCTTTTATATGTAATAAAATTCAATATTATTTCATAGAATAAAATTTTCGAAAGAAAAATTGAGAGGTTCTCTGATTGTAGATTTAAAACGAGAAAAAGAGCAGAGTGTAACTTGTGTTTATAGTTTTGAATTGAGAGTCCTTTAGATGTATTAGGGCAGTGATTCTCAACCATTTTTTTACCGGGCACTCTTTTAACGGTTTAAAAATTTGACGGCACACAAAGAAAAAGATAAGTGTAAAATTTACCATATTGAAAAAAAGTGGTCCAAAAAATGGTTTACCTTTTTTTTAGAACCAAATTGAAAAAAAAATTTAGAAAAAAAGTCGGAAATGTTTAAGAGCCTCATAATCTCGCGGGACACTAAAGTGCCGTGCCGCGGCACAGTGGTTGAGAATCACTGTATTAGGGGCATCACTGCTTCTTGTTGCCCGAAGGCATTTTTATAATGCCCGGCGTTTTTTCACTCTTACCTAGTTTAAGCTTAGATAATTGAATGAGGGTTAAAGAGGTATACTTATTATATTATACTATATAAATAAATAAAAAAAAAATTAAATAACTCATTTTTATTAAAGATTTATTATAAATGAAACTATATTATGAAAAAAAATCATTTGAAAATGTATAATATTTAATTTCTTTTTAAGAAACAGTCAAAAAAACAAAATATAGAAAATTAAATTGCTAAAGAGTTTATAACAACATTATTTTATTTTGATTTAACAGAAGATAAAATTAAAAAAAAAATAATAATGCATCTAATATCATTATGATATGGTAGAAATTATTTTTTTTTTATTTGAAGTAATGAATATTAAATTCAGATTAAAATATTTTTAATCTCGTAAGTTTAGTTGAATTTTAAGCTAAACATGTTGAACAAAATATAGGTAAAAATTAATATATGAAAATTTCAAACATTGTAAAATTTTATGTTTAATAATCAAGAAAAATTGTATTTTTAATAATTTGATTTGTTGTTTTTAATATTTCTTTTTTAATTATATCGCCAAAATGAATCTGCGAATAGATTCAATGATTTGTTGTTACTTTAATATATATATATATTTTTATATATACCTTTTTTAAGGGTAACCTTAAATTTTTTTTTTAGGTTATATTTTATTAAGTTTTTTTTTATTTTATCTTATTTTTATTATTATTAATATTATTAATTTTTTTATTTTGAATTTTTTTTTAAATTTTTTTTTTTGTATGTAAATTTTTGTTAATTTTGTTTGTTTATAAGGCGACTTCTGCTTGAGATAATAATCAATACACCCGTGGGCTTTTGATATCAGGAGAACCGCTCGTAATTTCCCTCAATACGGAAAAATTGCTGCTCGCCTGGAAAAAATCCATGTTGAAGGGATGAGGACCCCCATTAAAAACCTGCCCGCGCTCGCAACGCATTAGGTTTGGTGAACGTCATTAGGCAGAACCGCTCCCGCGGAACTGGACCGGCAATTGAAGGTGTATCAGTAAGGCTGAAGAAAAAAACATTATTTTTATTTTATAATTCATTGGTTACTTATATTATAATATTACAAAAAAGTAAATAAATATAAATAATTAATTGATTTTTTTTTTTTTTTTTTAAATTTTATTTTTAAATTAATATCAATTTTATTTATGTTTATCCTTGCATAGATAAGGGTTTTCAAATATTTATAAGTATTTAATTATTAACACGTTACCGCCGCTTTATTTTATATAAGGCGGCATGAGCCACCGGTGGTAGATGCCGACAGGAACGTGTTAAACTGATAAATGTAATTCTATGCTTTCATGATCTATTCTTTTAACTATATATTTTGTTCACTTGATTAGAAAAACTGAGCCAGCTTTAATACATTTAAAATTTGTATGAACAAAGAATTGATAAACTCATTAACTAAAATGCATGTGAAAAAAATTGGAGTTAAGTTTATTTTTGGGGAGATTAATAGAGAAGAGGGGGGCTGCGACAAAGAACTTTCAAGTTCCGTAATGCCACAGAGATAGATAAGCTAAGATGTTACAATAATGCTAATAATAATATTAATAATAATAATTAATGTATTAATATATTCTATAAGGAAAATATTGATCTACGCATGCATAGTGTTAGGCATTTCAAAATTATACTAGTAAGCAAAGAAATGAATAAGAAAGAGTATAAAACATAAATAAAATATTGATAATTATTAATCAATTTTATGTAAACTATTATAAAGACATAATTATATTTTTTAAACATATAAATAAATAAATAAATAAATAAATAAAAATAAATAAATAAAAATAAATAAATATATATATATATATATATATATATATAGACAATATAAGTGTATGTTCAAGATTTTATTATTTTTTTCTTTATTTTCTTTTTAAATTTAATAAATAAATTAGATAATTTTTTATAAAATAGAAAAATAAACGACTGACTTTCTGAGAGTCATTTGAAAAGTTCTCAAATTGTTTATAGTAACTTAAGATTTTTTTTTATTTTTTAAGTAGATCTCTTAAATGGCGTAGTGCCATTTTCAAACATATGCGTTTACTTGTTTGTTTGTGACGTTATTACATTTTTTCGAAAACTAAAAACTTCGATATAAATAAACACATCTCAATAGTATTTAAACTCAACTAAAAAATATTCCGTTGAGTTGAAATATTTTAAACAAATATCTTTATATGTACTTCGATTTTATTCATTTTTCAAAAATGTGTAAACTTTTAACTTATAACAATAAACAAATAACTAAAGCACATGTTTGAAACTTTGCAGTAAGCCATCTAAGGAAATTGAAAAATAAAAAAATCTCAAGAATCGTAAGTTATTATTCAGTACCTTTTCAAAAGACCATCGTAAACATATATATGCATATATATATATAAATATATTTATAATAAAAATAAATATAGAAAATGATAAGAAAAATAAAAAAATTTTATTAATTACCGATTACGAAAATGTTTCCTGTTTTTTTTCTTTTGTTATATTTTGCAAAATAAATTTGTGAATGAATCAAATAAAAAAATATAGTTAATAAATTTCATAGAAAATAAAACTAATAAAAATGAAAATAAAATTAAAAAAAAAATATATATATATATATAATTAAAAAAAACAATAAATTTTAAAAATTTCTTGATTTGTAAAATTGGCAATGATTTTGTTCAAGAACTCTGCAAAAAATTATAAATTAATCAATGTAATTAATTCTAAAAAAAAAAAAATATGAAAAAAAAGAATTAAAAAGAAAGTAATTGAAGAGAATGACCAATAAATAAATATTATGAAAATTTCTGAAAAAATAGTTAGATTAATGTAAAAGTTAGTACCTATATTGCCCATATTGATAACGATATTGTGAGTAGCTTAATAAAATTAGTTAAAAAATACACAATAATTACAATAAAAATAAAAAAACTTGGAAATGTTTTCAAAAAATTTCATTTCAAACAATTTGCCTTCCTATGACTGGAAAAAAATATGTGGGTAATCTCTATATTCTTTATTAATTAAATTATATATTTTCAAATTTTATCTATTTACTGTGAAATAGATCCTAACTTCTACAATCAACTTTAAGTATATATATATATATAACATTTAAATAAATATTTATTATCTAATTTAAGTAAAGAAAAAAAAAAAAAGAAAAAGAATAATGGAATAAAATACTTTAATTGATAAAAACAATAATATAGAAGATTATAATAAATAATTATTAGTGTATTTGAATGTTAATATTATTGATATTATTAATAAATATTAGTAATGTTATTAATTAATGAATTTGATTGAATGTTAATATTATGGAATAATTTATTAATATATTATTTTTTATAATAGTGAGATTAGAAGTTAATGGAGAAAGAATTTACCTGAGAAAAATGAGCTCCTTGTGAAGGACCAGCATAATAACCTCTCTCCCCTTGATAAGTTGAATCTTGTGAAAGTAAACCATCCATCTGGGATTGATAATCACCAACCATGTAACTATCTTGTGATAATTCGGCTTGAGACAATCCCGGTTGACTTAGACTAAGATTTGGTGGACCCTACGAATTAATTTTTAATTTGAATCAATTCTTCTTATTTAACATTGCATTCTATAAATTCAATAAATAGATTGTATTTTACCTGTGACATGCCTTGTGTAAGTGGGAGATTGGATGGATGATATGGTTGTGATTGAGTAAGATCACTTAAAATCGAATTTCCACTATTACTAGATTTCTGAGTAGAATTCTGGCCAAAGCTTAAACTAGTTGAACTAGAAGAGGGATGAGGGGTGTGGTTAATTTTTTTCCTCCGATATGGTCCTCCTTGATGTGGAGTTACTCTTGTTGCTCCAGCATTCAAACGAGCTAATTGAAAAAAAAAATAAATAAATATATATATATATATTCAAATATATTAATTGATAATAACAATAATATAGAACAGGGGTCGGAAACCAGGTTGCCCGCGAAGCCATTTTCAAGTGCCGGCATTCAAATTACTAAGTATTAAATTAACATTTTCGATTTTTCAATATGGCTCTAAAAAAAAGGTAAAAATGTTTTTGCTATCAGGCTCTTAAACATTTTCGATTTCTCAATATGGCTCTAAGTATCACCCCTGTAATATTATTTCAGAAATGTGCCCGACTATTGAAAAAGGTTGCTGACCCCTGATATAGAAGATTGTAATAAATAAATATTGAATGTTAATATTCATTCAGGTTTCCATGAAAGTTTTTATTATTATGAGAAGTTATTTAGGTTTTTTTCACCTTTAATTATAAGATTTGAGTCTCGACGTTTCGCAGTTTTTTTAGGAGGAATATTTTTGGGATTCTGGGTCTTAGTCTGTGTAAGACCAAGAATCAAATCTCACAATTAAACATGAAAATAACTCAGGAATAACTCTTCTCTTAATATATAAATTTATTTAATTAATTATTATCATTATCATTACCTTGTAGTGCTTGTTGTTGTTGATTATAAAATCTTGGGGGGACATGAGCCATATTCATAAACATTCCAACAGGTACAGGTAAATTGTTTAAGTTTGATTGAGCGCGATCCGACGAAATATAACCAAGAGGATCATGATTTCTATTATACAAATCTATAAATAACAAATTAATATATTATTAAATTATTGTAAATATATTTTATCTATGTAGATATTTATATATATACTTTCTCTCGGTTTACACAGTACTTTTTTGTTTTAAGAATTTCTTAATATGCACGAATTATTATTTAAAGAAGTAATAATAGGATATTTTTTTTAAATAACCAAAATTAAAAATTTATACTTCAATTTAAAAAAAAATATATTTTCATAATAATATATAATAAAATGTTTCGTTTATTTTTCGATTTATAGGATTTCACTTTCAAAAAGTTGTAACATTGATTTATTAAATGTTTTTTCAGGAACAACTAAACCGTGTGAAACGAGGTATATATATATAACATTTAAATAAATATTTATTATGTAATTTAAGTAAAGAAAAAAAAAATAAAATAAAAAGAATAATGGAATAAAATATTTTAATTGATAAATAAATAATTATTATAATTATTATAATAAATAATTATTAGTGTTTTGAATGTTAATATTATGGAATAATTTATTAATATATTTTTTTTTATAATAGTAATTAGAAGTTAATGGATATTTATATATATATATATATATATATATATATGAAAGAGTTAATCTATTTAAAAAAAAATGTATTGATGGTTTGTACCTGCTGATCTACTAAAGTAATTCGGTGTAGAATTAACTGGGTTTTGATTGGAATTTGAGGTGCCATTAATTTGTCTAGAACGATCATAAATAGAACCAGGAATCATAACCTCCCTAGCATCATAAATATTTGTTGACATGAAGTGTCCACCAGGGTTGATAATATTAATTAATTTCTTCGCTTTCGAAAATTGAATAGCTGATTCTTTTAAATTATTAAGAGGTCCTTCCACAAGAACTTTTTGTTCTTTATAAAAATTTAATAAATTATTCCAAAGTGGTTGCTAGAAATCGTACAAATTAAGCATTAATAATAATAATAATAATCATAATAATGAATAAAATGAAAATGAAATGAATTAATTAAAAAATTGAATGAATGTTTGTATACCTTAGATAATACTTTCGGGTTACCAACAATAATAATTCCAAATTTACTACGCGTAAGTGCTACGTTAAGTCGTCGAGGATCATTTAAAAATCCTATTCCTTGGTGTTCATTAGACCGTACACAGGACATAATAATCAGGTCTTTTTCTCTTCCCTGGAATGCATCGACACTCGCTACTTCAATCTCTTGATAAAGATTGGAATGAAGAGATCCTTGAAATTGCATATATTGTACCTAAATGATAAAAAAATTTATAAATAATGGATTGTGCGTTTATGTAATAATAATTATTTATTATGGGGTTGCCTTACCAAATAAGCACGTTGTCCTTCATACGGTGTAATCACTCCGATTTGTTCAGGTTTCACTCCACAACGTAAAAATCGTGTCGTTATTTTTTCAACATTGGCAGCTTCGGTTCTATTAAGATAGGAAGTACCAGAACCTGCTATTTCCTCTTGTCCTTGTGTAACATAAAAAAACATGGGTTTTTCGGGTTGTGGCCAGGGAAATTCAATTTTATTAAGGCGTCTCTCTTCTACAAAATTAAAAAAAAAAATTTAATTACAATTATTTGTTGTTTTATTATTTTTTAAATTATTTAAAAAATATTACCTGCACAAACGCCATTTTGTAATGAACCCTCATAAAAGAAATTGGATGGAAATCGTGATAATTCTGGATGCATTCGATATTGGACTTCAAGTCTGAATGGCCGAATTCCTAAAACAACAAGTCTCTCGAAAAGAGATTGTGAAAGTCCTGCTTTTGCTGCTTTTTTACACATAACAACTGGTCCAAGTTGACAATGATCTCCAACCAAAATCAACTAAAAATAAATAAAATAATATATGCATTATTTTTATATATAAGAAAATATATTATAGAACTTTAAAATTTAAAAAAAAATGTATTTTTCATATTTAATTCTACTATAATATGGTTTTATAATAAAATATAACTATAAAACAGTTTTTGATCCAAAATAAAATATTAGGCTTTTAAATAATTGTAAATAAATTTGTTAATATGTTAATATTAAATATATTTTTTTTTAATTTAACTAAATGATAATAATAAATATACAGTTTGTTTAAGAAATATGTGAAATTTATTGAGAAAAAATGTTTGCTAGCCGTTAAATCACTCTTTTTAATTTTATTTTTTTTCTATTTTTATTCCCATTGATTTATAAACACAAAATACTACTAGAGAGTTGAAAAAAAATGTTAATGATTAAGTATTAAAAAAAATACAAAAACATCTTAGTTTTTATTTTTAATTTACACTCAAGTGAGATTTATATAATAAATATTATATATGTGCCACTCAGAAGCCAAACCGATTTCCAATTTTTAAAATTTTGCTAGTAATGTAATGTAATGATATCTGCAACATATGAATTGAATAATGAAGTTGATAATCTTAATCAGGCCTGGCCAATCCACGACCCACCGTGAAAAAATGCCCGTCAGTTAACTTTATATTTCTTTTGTAACTTTCATTTCTCGTCTGTATATTCAAAAACAGAGAATATAAATAATTAATTCATTTTTTTTATTTAAAATGTGTCCTACAATTTTTAAACTACATATTTGATTCCATAAATAGGAAGAAAAAAGTTAGAAATAATAGTAATTAATAGAGAATATATTTTTTTATTTTAAATTGTTATTATTATTTTTATTTAAAAAAAAGTAGCCGAAAAATAATAAATGAAAACATTAAACATTAAGTATCAAGAAAGTATTAAGTGTTTTTTAATACATTGTAAATTTTAAATACGTTCCCCTAAAATGTGGCCCCAGTAGCATTGCTTCTAATCAAAGAGGCCCATGGAGTCATTTGGGTTGGCCAGGCAATATACAGTTTTGTGTAATCAATAACCCTGAATTTCCTACAAGTTGTGAACTTTGGGCTTCATTTTCTCAGTTTATTTATATGTGAAGTTAATCGCTTTTGGCACATATAAAGAATGATAGGAATAATATTTATTATTGTTAATGTTTAATAAACATTAAATTATACCTGTTTAGCTCCTAAAACAACAGGAACCATGCATTCAGGTTCAGTCGCTTGCATACTTTCATCAATCAGAATAGAATGAAATTTAATTCTATGTAAACGCGGATCTCCAGCTCCTACGCATGTACAACATATGACATCAGCAGATTCTAAAAGTTCTTTCTCAGCAGCACGCTTTAATATTCTATATCGTTTTTCATCAACGGGCATTAATTCTCCAGTTTCATCTTTTAATTGTTGAAGTTTTTTAAGTTCCTGATTTCTTTAAAAAAAATAAAAATAAAAATTAATAAATAAAATTTGATAATTTGAATAATAGAATATGTAATTAGCATTTAATAATTATTTATTTATAAACAGGTCAGTCAATTAATAAAACTTACCCTTCCATATTTTTTATTTGATTATGTAATGCTAAAAATGAAACTGGTGAATCGATAGCTTCCCTGGATTTAGCACACACACGAACAACTTTGAGCCCAGTTTTATGGATTTTTTCAGTTAATTGATCTACAGCTATATTGGACGGTGCACATACAAGAACTGAGCTGTTGGTTTGTTTGACTAAATGATACACAATGGAAGCGGACGTAACAGTTTTTCCTGTGCCAGGAGGCCCTTGAATAAGAGAAAGAGGTCTCTGAATTGCATGCTTTACGGCATAAACCTGAAAAATAAAGAAACTCGTTGTTAAATTTCGATCATCATCACCGATACTATCGATAATTAAATTAAATTAAAATATAAATAAAATATTGAATAAAATTCATTTCTTAAAAAATAAAGTAATGGCGAACCTTTTTGAGAAGTGGGTCAAATTTTGATCATTATTTTTTTTTAGTACTAGCTCGTGGGTCACTAACATTAAAAATTTTAGCTTTGGTCAGGTTCGCCATCACTGATATAGGAAATGCTTTAATTATAATGTAAAAAAGCATTTTTAAAATATCGAATTTAATTCTAAGCTGTGAGTGTTTTTCTGTAGAATAAAAATTTTCAGAAATAAAATAAAAAAATTGGTTAACAAAATTAAATTAAATAGTCCAATTTCAAAATTAGTATTTATAATTTTTGTTTTCGTTTGATAATACACAAATCAATTATTTAGAGTTCAAATATCTTAACACATTTGAAATCTAGAATCTGAAATTTTTTAAATAACATAGTTAAAGATATATATATATATATATTTGTTAAATTACATATAGGTAGTTATCATCATTTGAAAATAATTGATGTATATTTACATCACATTTATTTTTATACAATTTATTATTAATTATTAAAATAAAAGGAAAATATTTCTTACCTGAGATCGATTTAAATCTGGTAAATTTGGAGCTGAAAAATGTTTAGGTAGATGACATCTAAATAAGACATCATCTATTTCATGACCCAGAAGTCGATGATAAATATAAACTGATACAGAACTATCATCAACAGCAAATTTTCGTAATGCCATTTGCATACTGAAATATTTTAAATATTATAAAATGATTAAAATTTAAAAAGTGTCAAATACAATTACAATAATTATACATACCGATCGAAGGAAGTGGATTTCCAAATAAAATCAACAACAAATTTTGAGGTGCAATCAGTGGGTGCATTTACACTGTTTTTCAATTCAATACCAACTTCTTCACCAAAATTATCGGGGATTTTAATAACATTTCCAACTCCTGACCAAGGTTTATGCAATTCACCTAAATATCTCAAACGAAGTTCATCTCCGTGCATTAATTTCATATCTAAAAAATGAAACAATTATATAAATAAGCATATTTTAAATAAATAAAATTAAAATAATTGAAATTAATTAATACCTCCATCAGTTTTAGCCAAAGTAAAATGAGCAGTAATTTTTTTATTAAGACCAACATCCCAACGTACTTCAATATTCTCTTGTGTTTGCGATTCTTTCAATTTTTTATCATAATCAGCTTCTAATTTAACCAATGGACCAAATATGTTTTGATATTGATAACCATCCTCATATCTAAAAGAAAAACCATCAAAACATCATCTTAAATAGAAAAATATTTATTTTAATAATAAATGAAAAATAAAGGTGGAAAAATATATTATTTATATGTAATATTATTATTTTATTATTTATTATATAATAAAACAAAAATAATACAAAAAACAAAACAAAAACTTAGAAAGAAATTAAGCTAGAAGATAATATAGTAGTAATAAAGAGAAGGTGGTAGATCAATACAAATAAGCGGGAGTGTCCTCCCCTAGACTTTCCCGCATATAAATAGGTATAAAGAGTTGTGAATGAATATTTAGAATGTGTAAACTTGTTATTGATAAAGAGCCAGTTCGTATTAGTTTATTAGTGTCAAATTTGATATTTGGTAACATTTATATATATATATATATATATATATATATATAGAATAAAGTGCTACTTCCGGTTAACTGATATTTTAAATGTAAAAAAACAGATATGGATATAATATAAATATTTTTAATTTTATTTTATTTATAATATATAAGGGCTGGCTGTGACGTCATGAAGTGCTGGGTGACGTCATATAATTTTAAATTAAGAAAAAACTAATGAAGATGATTTTTCTCGAGGATAAAACCAATACAAAGTGCATAACACGTGGAGATATGTCCTCACGTGAAATTTGATATGAAAATAACCCTTCACTTCCTCTCTTCGATCGGAAATACTAGCACTTCCGGTTTCCGGATTTGAACCAAAAGTTGATCAATTCATCCTACTGATGTATTAAGTAAATATACCAAATTTCATCAAAATCCGTTGAGCCGTTCAGGCTGTACACATCTATACGGACGGACGGACGGACGGACAGACATCATGCTAAAAATACTTTTTTCTGTTAAGAAAATGCATGATTCGTGGAGATATGTACCTAAAAATATCCATAGGTGAAATTTGGTGTGAAAACAATACCTCCCTTACTATCGTCGGTCGGTAAAAAAGAAACGCTACTTGTATAGGTAAAATGTCACTTCCGGTAGTCAGATCATGATGAAATTTGGTATCTCAATTTTTTTCATATTTTTAAATCTATATACAAAATAGGAAGCAAATATCTCGAAGCAAACTGGTACTTTACTTGAAAGGTAAACGCAACCAGTGTAGGTAAAGTACCACTTCCGGTTAACCGATTTTGACGAAATTTTGATAGAAATCTACAAACTGTGAATAATATCGGTGTACCAAATTTCAAAGTCCTAGCTTGATTAGTTTTTGAGTAAATTTGCTTACAGACATTACATACATACATACATACATACACACACACAGACATAATTCGAAAAATGGTATTTTCCGACTCAGGGAGGTCTAAAACGTCAAGATCTATCGAAATCTCGAAGTCGAAATTTTTGACGATTCCAATACTTCCCTTATACGAAGTATGCGGGAAAGTAAAAATAAGTAAAATTTTGAAGAGATAGATTGAAAGTGAAAATAGAAAGAAATGAATTAAATACGAAATATTAAATTATTATATAATAGAAAAAATATGTCAAGATATGAAAAAAAAATGTTTTGATATGAAGGAGAAGGAATAGAAGATAGGAATAAAGGTTATCTAATTTATTAATCATAAATAATAAATACATAAAAAATGTAAATTATATATATAAATAGATATATATAATATATGAATATATAAATATAAATATATATATATATTATAAATATAATTTCAAAACTTTAGCAATGGATATAGGAAAGAAAATAAAAAAAAAATGAAAAAATTTTTAGTGAAAATTAATTTGAATATAAAATAGCTATTATTTCATTATTATTATTATTGTTAATATTATTAGTATTATTTAATTTTTTTTATTTTTATAGAACAGGGATGAGCAACACGCTTCCCTTGATTTTTGTAATAATCTAATTTCCTTTTTCAATAGTCGGGCATATTTCTGAAATAATATAACAAGGGTGGGCCATAGTTAATGCATCGCAAAATCATCTGACCTTTTTCTTCGAAAATGTTCAAAAGTTTGGCCACAAAATCATCTTAGTTTTTTTTATAACCATATTGAAAAAAATCGAAAATTTTCAAAGTTTGACTTGAATTGCCTTCGCGGGCATTTGAAATTGGTTCTAATACCTTCGCGCCCCACAGGTTGGGAAACGCTGATTTAATGTTTAATAATTTATTATATTGTTTTTTTTGTCTTTGCGGCCCTCCAAGAAATTTCGAACTTTTGTTTGGCCCTTGGATAAAAAAGGTTGCTCACCTCTGTTATAGAATATTATAAATTCTAATATCAAATAATTAATATAGTTTTATAAAAGTATTAATTATAAAAATTAGATTTAAAGATTGGAATGACAGTTCCCGTTGAAACATTGTATATATTTGGAAATTCAATGTAAAAAATTTTTTTATAACATTTTTCAATCTATAAACGAAAATGAAAATAAATAATAAAATTAATAAGGTTAAGGAAAGTTATTAAAAACACACGAGTTTATGTTTCAAAATTTTTTTTATTCAACTTTTTGAAAATTTCATCATCAGAAGTTTGTACTCTTCTGTCGAAATGATCATAAAGTTTTTTATGTTGAAACATAAAACCGTGAGTTTTTAATAATTTTCCTTTAACCTTTTTAATTTATAGATTGAGAAATGTTATAAAAAAATTTTTTTGGTTGTGTTTCCAAATTATATAACAATAATTATTATATAAATATTAAATTATAAACAAGTTATTTGGCTAAATTGAAGCAAGACAAAATCATTAAATTAATATAGTACATTGCTCATATTATATTAGTTATCATATTAACATTTTTTTATTTTTGGTTACACATTAATATTTAAATTTTAAAATTTATTACCTTGATTAGTAAAAAATTTTCTGTAATTTTAAAATACGAGCAATAATTGTATATATTTCTAAAATTGTAAACAAAGCTTAATTAAAATATATGTATTTGGTGCTGCATTTTTCAACCTTTAAGTATTGGAGCCAACTTTTTAATCATAATTTTCATCGCATATACGCATCGCATTTAATTTATACAATATTCATGTATATTGAGTATTTTGGATTCTGTTTTTAACTAAATGCCAAAACAAGAGATTTTCAAGGTGTATGTGTGCTTTCCATTCAGTAAGTTAATCAATTTTTTTTTAAATAATATCCTCTTTTGTCTATTCTCGACCCACAGATTGAGAAATGCTCATTTAGTGGATTTTTAAGATGAACAATAGATAAGACTATGTCTTATGTTACTGAAAAATAATTTTAATACGATTTTTTTTTTCATTTAATGTAATTAAATTAATAATTGGTCTAAAGTATAACTAATAAATATTAAAATAATAACATTTTAATGATTTAAATGGATTTTTAAATTGACTTCTTAAACTTTTTGAAGTTATGACTCCTCAAGTTTTTTATTTTTATTATTTTTTTTTTTTGAATTTTGTATATGCATACTAGTTTATGAATTTCCTAATTGCAAAAAAAAATAAACTAAAAAAAAAAAACCACTGTTATTATAATATGTTTTGAATAACGAGTGTATGCATCCACTACTATGGCTATTACTACGACTATTAATAAAATTTTTCAAAAGTTTAATCCAATTTTAAGATGATGAAAAATTGATTTCAATTTGTCAAAAGAGCGAACAGACACAGACAGAGAGACAGACGCCAAGTGAATTTGAGAAAAACGTTATAAATAATAAAAACAATTAAATTGACATTATTTGTGTTGTTCATAGAGCTGAGCTTTATGCTTTGTTTTATAAGTAAAAAATATGGTTTATTTATTTGTTACAATTGAAACTATTTGCGATTTTCTTGCAAATAGTCCACGGTCTCCCACTATCTAAAAAAATTTAATTATTAATTTAAAAGAGGCCACACCGTGTACAAGATATTTTATCACTAAATTATATCGAGAACGAATTGTACTAGGAAGTTTGCATTTTATCTTAATTATTATTTTTTTTAAATTTTAATTAATGATTTATTTTATAAGCAAAGCATCTATCTGTCTAATTTTGAGAGGCAACGAAACACTAAAGTTCTTTCTTCTACATTTTTAAATTATTATTAATTTGTACTTTGAAATTTTCTGTTACTACATATTTCATCTTGGGACTATTGATTTCAACGTCAATCTCTTTTGACAAATTTGGTAAATTTCTTAATATATTTAGTCCGTGTTAACTAATACTTGAAATTTTTTATTTTAATTGAATTTCGTTTTTTTAATCAATTTGTTTAATCTCTTATTCCATTATTAGATAAATAAAATTACTGATAACGAGTCTCTTTAAAAGTTAACATAATGTTAAAAATTAATAGGAAAATACAATTAAAACAATATATTAATGTCTATATATGTCAATTATCAATGCATCTTTATAAAATATAGTAATTAATATACTTAACTAAGGTAATAAATTTTAAAATTTAAATAATAATATATACGAGTATATAAAATTATATATATATATACATAATAATTACAAAAATAACATAAAGCGTAAATTAATGTAATTTTAAGAATTTAAAATAAATATTATTAGTATTTTTGTGTTTCTTTATTTCAGCTTCATGTAATTTTGGATCCGTAAAATTATGTGGTTAATTTTAACTTTGTTAATATTTTTATGTGTGTATACAGTGGTACCTCGACATATGAGTGCCCCAACATACAAGTTTTTCGAGATACGAGCCGACGAGCAAGTGATTTTTTGCTTTTAGTTACGTTCGAAATTCGAGATACGAGTTCATTTCGAGTTTATTTCTTTACATTCTCTTTTTTGTTTTTGTGCAATAAATATTTGATATTTATAAATACGTGTTTATTATTCAAAACCACGTAACAAAAATAACTGGGGGTGACATTTTGGAGGTTGGAACGGATTAATGGTAGTTCAATTGTTTTTTTGAAATTTGCTTCGAGATACGAGTAATTCAAGATACGAGCAAGGTTGCGGAACGAATTAAACTCGTATGTCGAGGTACCACTGTATTAAAAATTTTTAGTTTTAATTTAGTTAATTCTTCTCTAATCTAATTTAAAAGGATATTTTGTGTACCTTGAGAATCTTCTGTAAAAGAAAATTAATAAATATTAAATAATAAAATAAAAGAAATAAGTACAACTATAAAATTAATAATTCTTTTATTGAAATTAATTATAGTTTCTTATTTCTTATTTAAAATTTATATGAATAATTTTTGAATTATTATTACAAATTATATAATCCCAGTAAAGTATCTTATATTCGTATTTTAATTTAATATAGTAATATATTTAATATGATTTGCTTGAAAATTTATTTATTAACATTCAATTGGAAATAAAATTGTGAATATCTTCCCCAAGATCGTTCTTAGGTTTTATTATCTCTGCAATTTGCTTCTGTCTCTCCTTCCTGCCTTAATTAATTTGAGCGAGTTCTCATCTTCAAATTGAGTTGAGTTGTCTTGACACGGCTCAGTATTAAATAAAAAATTTAATTCGTGTGCGACTCTTTATAAAAAATTAAAAAACAGATCGCGGCTCCTTTAGGGCTCATATGTGCTGACCATTGGTTTAGGCCGTTGGCCTTCTCTATACGACCAAACACTTTCTGATATATAAGATTAGATATTATATTTTTAATTTTGAATTATCGAATATTATTTAAATTAAATAATTTGTTCTCAAAGTTTTACAACTAATATTTAGAATATTAATTTTTATTTTTATAAAAAAATAATAAGTAATATTAATTAATATTTTTAAAGATGCAGTAATGATTGACTAGAATTATATCGCGTTGCATAATGTTAATAAATTTTTATAAATCCATTTGTATTTTCTTTTCTTTATTCATTTATCTATTTTCTTTTCCATTTCCATTTCGCTATCTAATTGAATTGAAATCAAGATATATTGAGTTACATGATTATATTATTAGTATAGATTTTAATGATTAAATAAAAGAAAAAAAAAAATTGAAATTAAAAAAAAAATCTCTCAATGATTAATTTAGAAATATATAATTTTTATCATATCTTTATTAGAAATTTATGTCGAAATTATGATGAAATAATTTAATTTAATTTAATTAAATTAAAAAACATCGATGGGGATAATTAAAGCCGGGCATAGTTAAAAATGATTGGTTAGTTTAAGAAGAGTATATCAGGCATTGTTAAATTTCAACAGTGCAAAGTGAATTTTTTGAGGAATTTTCAATCATCTACCCTACTGTGGAACAGAACTAAATGAAAATTTAATTATAGCTATTATTTTTATCCAATTTTAGCACACTTTCTCAGCAAATTGCTGGAAAACTTTCACCCATCGCATTAAATGTCGTATTGGCCGGTATGGAGAGAGAATTCACCCCAAATCACACAGATAACGTGTCTCTCAGCTAAGCATTTAGAAATTATTATTATTATTATTATCGAATTTGAACGCACTTTCTCAGCATAAATACTAGAAATATTTTAATATATAAATATAATTATAAATATGCCGTGTATATATATATATATATATATATATTGTTATTTATTTAGTTTATTTATATAATGTTCAAAGCATTTAAAAAGAACTTGGAAATTATTTATTATTATGGAATATATATTTTATTAATTAATAATTTATTGGATTAGATATTTTGTTAGTATTAAAATACAAATATAGTATATATTAAAAAGAATCCCATAGAGCAGCGGTTGGGGAACCAGGGTAAATTACCCCAAATGGTGTAAAAATGAAACTTTTGTGAGTAAAAAGTATATATTTCTAATTTGCTATTTTATAAACCTGTTAGTATTTTTACAAATTATTTTCTTTTCAAAATTATTATGGGGGGCTATAATAGGAAAGTTGCTCAAAAGAGGCGATTTCGTTTTGTTTTTTTTTGCTCTTCACCATGGGGTAATATCAACTTAGACAAAAATATTTTGGGATAATGATTAAAAAAGTTCCCCGACCGCTGCCTTAGGGTAACCAAAGAAGAAAAATATATTAGTATATATTTGTGGTTATTAAAAGAGATAATAAATAAGAAAATACTAACCTTAGAAGGACTTGTTGTGGTTCTTCATCCACTCCAGGTTTTTCTAAATCTTGAAAAGTAGCTTCTGTATTATCTTTCCAAAGTTCTTCTAATTTATTTATCTGTTGCGCAGTAATTTGACGTGCACGTAGTTGATCATTTTCATGGGGACTCTTTACAAGCCAGGTTAAGAAACACCTATCAGCGATCAATGGTTTCCACTGATCTTGATCCCTAGTGAAGAAATATAGTTAGAGAAAATAAATATTCATAATCACAAGACAAATAAATAAATAAATATTGATATGATTAAAAGTGATAAATAACTTATATATGGAAGTAAATTATAATGACAATGGTCTCATGATTTAACACAATAATCCAAAGTCATCAAATTAAATTTTTCTTATATATATTTATATCTATATAAAGTTTAAATTAATATTATATATAAATATAAATATATTCTATATCTATTTTTAAATAATTATTCAAATATTCTATTTACCACAGTTCTACATAAAATTAATTTCTATATAATATAATTGTCCAATTAAGGAATCACTTACCAATTCATATCTTTTAAAGAATTTTGTGCAGCACATGGTTGTCTACATAGAAGAACAACCACCGAGTCTGCTTTAGCCGGAATAAATCCCAAAACAAAAACATTTCGTACACCACACGAATAACATTCAAGTATTGTTTCTCCCAAAGGACCATCTTTGTGGAGAGTGACTTCCTAATAAAAAGAATGAAAGATTTGTCATTTTGTTTAAATAGGAATGCATTTCTTATATATATATATAAATAATTTTGAAATAAAAAATAAATGTATATTTTATTCTAAGAAATAACAAAAATAAATAAATATAACATTAGAAAAGTATCATCAACAATTATTTAGAGTTAGAAATTAAAAATTGATTAATTATATCCTGAAATTTAATTATTTTAATAATTTTCTTTAAAATATAATCTAGGTAATTTTAGAAGCCTTGGGATACATACATACACAAAAATATAAATAAATAAGTATATTAAATAAATGAATTACAATGAATTCAAGGTAGGTGAAATATTATTTTTTACCAAAAATAAATCTACATATTTGTTTATTAATTTTATTTTGTTTTTAATTTGTTGTCTTAAATGTTAAATTTAATAAAAGTTTTGTGAAAAATATGATCAAATTAATTTCAATAAAATATTTTATTACTATTACAAATAATTCAAAATAAATATATTTTGAACTAAGATTATGAGCAGATTCATTTTTTTAATTGAATACATAATTCTATATCTAAATATATGATCTTTAAGTTTAATTTAATCACAAATCATGATTATTATAAAATATATTTTAAAATGAAGGAATAAAAATTGAAAAAAAGTTGATAGAGTATATAAATACCTTATGCTTTGCACGAACAAGATGATTTATAATATGAGAGCCCGAGGTATTCCCTCGGCCGTTGCAAAACCATTTCTTGCAAATATTACACATGATGACACAACTTGGATCATGGATTCCACAATATTTACATGCATATTCTGGTAGATCCTAATGATTAAAACACAAAAATGTCATTCAATAATTAATAAATAAAATAATAAATAAATTCAATAGGGAGTAAGAATTATGAAATGGGAATAAAAATAAAAATACCTTGCTATAATATCCTTCTTCGTCATCTTCTTCAAATTGCAATTCACCTAGATTTTTAGTGACTTGATTTAAATCTTGTTCCGCTGATGATTTTTCTGTTTTTGTGGGTGTCTAAATTCAAATAGGAAATTAGAAATATAAACTAATAAATAGATAAGAGCAGTGGTGTCTTACCTTATTTACGACAAGTTGCCCAGGGAGATTATGAACAGGTTCAAGTTGAGATGCTTGGGTTTGACTTTGTGATGGAATAGTAAAATCTGTAAAGTCAAATTCTGAACCCTGTGTATCAGCTCCAATTAAATCTCCATCCTCGGTGTCTAAAAATGTTAATGTTTGAGAATTCGGCACGAATGTATCAACACTCATTATGTTTAAGAAAGATTAATTCGAAAATTAAAATCAAAAGAATATAAAATTTTGTTATTGAAATAATATCTCTAAAACAGGTTATGATTTTTGAAGAGTGATGAATCGATATGAATGTATGGAAATAACGTGGAGCTAGTCAATACGCCATTTTTCAATTACGTCATTTTCATCAGATAAAATACCAATTGAATTTTAAATATAAAATTTAAAAATAAAAACTATAAAATTATTTAATGTTTTATAAAAAATTAATACAATTTTATTTATAATAAGAAAAGTCATATAATAATAGTATATTTAAATTTTTATTTTTTTTTAAATTATAACTTCATTAACGTTGTGTTTTTCAGAGAAACAATTTCCGCTGACCGCAAAATTTAAAAAAATTTTAAGAATTATTTTAACTAAATATATTATTTTTTCTTTTAAATATAATAATCAAATTATAAATTTAACTTTAAAATATTAAAATTAATATTTTGTTGTTAACAATTAATTTACATCAGTTTAATATTTTTTATAAATAATTTCAACGATTTGCAATAAAAAAGCAAATGTTTTGTATTTTTTGAAATGATAATTAAATATTTATTATTTTTTATTTTAATTTATTCTTTGGATAAGTTAAATGTTTAGAAATAAAAATAAATGAATAAATATTTCTTATTTAAAGATTATATGATCTGAGATTGAGTAGTTTATAATTTAAAAATAAATGAATAATTAAACTTTTATTATATTATAAGTTATTATTTTTTATGAACCACTTATTTTTTCAAATTTACAATTATTTTTTGTTTACTAGCGCACTCTATATATAATATACTAGACTAACTTCAGAAAATTTACTTCCATTTCCTTTTTAACTCATCCTTTTCATTTACACATCGGTATAACCTAAAAACATACGTATGTATTAAAAATTTAATTAATTTCTATTTTTATATATTTTATTTTTACTTATAGAATTTTGAATTTTTTTAGAAAATGTCGGAAATAAAGAACGAAGATAAGCCAGCGAAAAAATTACCTGCTGTGCCTGAATCAATCTTGAAGCGGCGGAAGCAACGTTTAGCAGCCAAACTTAAATTAAAAAAGACATTGAAATTGCAGCAGATTGCTAAATATAAAAAAAGGAAATTAATATTTAAACGATCAGAGGGCTATTCAAAAGAATATGAAAAACTTGATCAAAGAGAAATCAACAAAGCAAGGTTAGCTAAGAAGAATAATAACTACTATATTCCCGCTGAGCCAAAGTTGGCATTTGTTATCCGAATTCGGGGAATAAACAAAATTGCTCCCAAAGTTCGGAAAGTACTTCAATTATTCCGTCTTAAGCAAATTAATAATGGAGTTTTCATTAAATTGAATAAAGCTACAATCAATATGCTTCGTATTTGTGAGCCTTACATTACTTGGGGTATTCCAAATTTGAAAAGTGTACGAGAGCTCATTTATAAACGGGGCTTTGCTAAAGTACGAGGACAGCGAATTCCTATTACATCCAACGAGATTATCGAAAAAGGATTAAAAAAGTGCAAAATTATTTGTACTGAAGACCTTATCCATGAGATTTACATGGTGGGTCCCAGATTTAAATATGCCAGTAATTTCCTTTGGCCCTTCAAGTTAAACACACCATCAGGTGGTTGGAGGAAAAAGGCCAACCATTATGTAGAAGGAGGTGATTTTGGTAATCGAGAAGATAAAATCAACAAACTTCTTCGTAAAATGGTATAACTCAATATTGTAATATTTTTGAATAAACAACTTATTCTTTAATTATTCTTTCTTTTCTTTATCTATTCCCTATAATAAAATCCTTTATATTTCTCTAATCTATATAATAATAATAATTAATAGACTCATTAATTTATAGATATATTTATATAGATTACAGGCATTAATTAGAGAATTTAGAAATGCCTGTTTTCATTGACATTTATGTTTTAGCATTGTATTTAGATTGGATAATATACAAAATTTAAATTGGTCTCATTTTAACAAGATACATTTGACATATTTATTGAAATATTAGTGAGTTTTTTTTTTAATAGAAGAATTGAAAGGAGTAAGAATAAAATTCTTGTTTGGCCTCTTCTCTCTGAATGTTTTATTTTTAATATCAGTCATTTTTTTATTTAATATATATATATATATGTAATATATAGGTAAATAATAAAAATATCAAAATATAAAATTAACTAAAATTAAAATAAATAAACAATATTAATCAAGCTGTAAGTTAAGGACAATTTGTAAAATTTATTTTGGAATTTTTTCTCTTTTTAAAATATTTTTTTGGCATCGTTTTATTTGTTTTTTTATTCTTTTTCATGATCAATTCATCTTCTTTTTCGTCTTTCCCTAACAACAAATTCAATCGTTATATAATGAAAAAAAAAATTCACAAAATGTCACTGCCTTGACTAGAGAATAAACAAACATACCTTTTAAATCTTTAGGCGGTTTTAACATTTGTTCTTGTTTGTATTTTTTAAATGTATTTAATGCTAATCCACATGAAAATCCAAATATGGCAATTAATATTGTAGTTAATACTATCAATAATGGGTTCTAAAAACAAAATGCAAGATTTTTACTAAATTCATATAAATTTTGACTTAATTTTTAAAAATTTTACTACTGTTTAGTTAAGAAAGTTAGAAAAGAGTTACACACATTTTGATTTTATCTTGATTTTAAATGACATAAGTTTTAAAAACATTTTCTGTGAAAAATTAAATTAGAAATAAGTAAATAAATTACCTCGAAGCCATAATTTTTTATATTGCTTCGTTTATTTGAGAATTTTTTTAAAGAAACAAAATATCACTTTATGCTATAAAAAGCGAATTAAAGTAAAAATTTAGAAAATTTAATAAATTATCATCAGGACATTGAATCTCAAACATACATTTTTTTATTTATATTTAGAATCTCCAGGTGGGTAAGCTTAACAAAACTAACAACTCGTATTAGTTATTACAGGAATAAGTGAATACGGTGTGTGTATTAGAAAGGGAAGGCATTCAATTAAAAAATAAAAAAAATCAAATGGGTAGAGAGTGGAGTGACAATCTGAACCAGAACTCATTTCCTCAAAAAGAATTTTCCTTTTTCTCTTAAAAAAAAAAATTAATTTTCTAAAATTGAAGGATTACCTTTATAAAAGGATTTGCGCATGTAACATGATTTGTGACCATAACAAAAACAGCGATGATTATTCCAAAACCTGCTCCAAGCCATGGAACTTGAGACCTGGCTAAAAACAAACGATAATTTATATTTATAATATTATTTAGTTTAATTCAAACCATTTTTTTTTATTTCAATTATAATATAATGTAAATAATATGTAATATATTTAATTCATATAGAGATGGAAAAGAACACCACTTTGAAACTTTTATAAAATTTCATTAAATGCAATAAAAATATTATTCTTTTATCATTCGTTGGTGATGAAAAAAGTATAATTTAGTCTCATTTTGCATTGTATAGAATATATTATAAATAAATAAAATAAAATTGATAAATAAAATACAAAAAAATTTAAAAAATACCCCTTTCAATTCACTAAGAATGAAAAGATGATATTTTCTCACTATTTACAAACATTATCAATTAAATAATATGTATAATTATTATATAATTAAATGTGATAAAAAAACATAAATAAGAATAATAAATTTAAATACATATAAAAATCAATTATCTAGCTTCTATATTTTTCAAAAAATAAGGGGATGATTATCAATAAAAAAATATTATATTTTCAATCAAATAAGAGATAAACAATTACAATAATACATTTTTAAACCATTTTTTTAATTTACCTTTCACTTGAGCTTTTCTCTTTTCATTTATAAATAACATTTTAAGGAAAATTTTTGGATTTTCTCGTTGATATTTTAATGCAAATGCATAAGAGACTAGTGAATTCGCATAATCGCCAATGATATATTCAATTTCCGCTTTACGAATATAACCCTGGAAATAGTTTGTTTATTTATTCAACATGATGGGTGAAAAAAATTCATATAAAATCAATATTAAATTATGTTACATTATATGGTATTGGTGATAAAAGAATAGCATTTGTTGCATCTTGCATTGCATAATAGAACATTTTTTTTTTTAAATAAGCATGTGATCGATTACAATATAAATGTGGGTTGTAGGGATCTAACAAAAGTGCATCCGTCAAATAATTAATAGCTTCATCAAATTGTTTCTCTTTTATACAATTGAATGCATGTTGATTTAAATCAAGTGCCTGGAAATAATCAATAAACAAAAAAACAATAAAACCCGTTTTTAAGGAATTTTTTTTAATTATTGTTTTAATTTACTTTTTCTTCATTTTCAGTAGTCATTGTTATGTTTTTTTTTTATTTATATTTCTAACTTTTCTGACATAGGCAAAAAATATGTTGAAGAAATTAGCAACAACAACAATATAATGTTAAATTTGCAATTACTCCTATTTTAGAGAGATATTCTCTAAATGGACATCCAGCGCCTCTCTAGTCGAATTTTGAACTAATTCAAAAATAAAGTGGTGAAAATTAAGATAACGCCTCTAACTAAATAATTATTTATATTGAAATTACAACCAGAGATGAAATTACAGTGTATATTGTTTTTATGGTCTATTAGTTTATATGAAATGTAGAAAATAACTTTATATGGATAATTATTTGTTTTCATGAATTTTAATATAATTTTGCACGTTGTAAATTAAATTTTAACATGTTTGAGATATATACTTTATCTGTAGATATTATGTTTATAGTTTAATATTTATTGATATGTCGATTTATATTTAATTTATTAATTTACAATATTTAAAAATTTATTGGATAGATGGAGTAACATTGGTAATTGTAACAATGTTTACTATTATATTATGTAATGCTAAGTTTGATTATTAAATTCAATCAATTAAACATATAATAAAAATAAATATTTAAATGTCCATAAAAAAACTGATCTTATTTATATATAATCAATTTGAAAATAGTAAATTATATTTTCAATAATTTGTAAGGTTATACACATAAAGATTAATTAATAATTAATTAAAAAAAAGAGAAGTGAAATGTATAAAAAATAAAAAAAAATGACTAAATTTTTATGTTATTCACTTTCGAGTGTTTATATCATTGTTAACTTGCATATAAAGTATCAATAAGAATATATCTACTGTGGAAATCAAAAGTTTTTGACTACAGCATCCACATTCATCCAACCTCCATCCTACTCTTATTCTCTCCCAACTCCCCCATATCTCTTTTTACTATCTCGCCAGAGATAGTATTGCGATCACGAAAAATGTTTTTATACGTTTTGAAGGTGCCTGAGTCATTTTCACTAAGGTTGAGAAAAATGTATCTCTCTGTGTGTGTGTGTGTGTGTATGTAGACAAGATTACGCAAAAACGGTTTGAGCTAGAATCATGAAATTTGGTACAAGGGCATTATTCAAAATTCGTAGTTTTCTATCACTTTTGAGAAATGTAGCTCACCCGGAAGAGGGTCATTACCTACCACGTTTTGATTTTTTTTCCTCTAAACTGACCATAATAATAAAGATATATGTTTGATAGTTTTTCACATGATTAAAAATTGTATGAAACTGCTAAATATAGAATTTCAGCTTGATTGAAAGTATCAGAATTAATTTTTTAACACGTTGACTGGCAATCACGCGCCAGCACGTGATGTGGTGCCATCAACAATGAGCCAAACACGCGCTAGTTTAATATACATTTATTAATTTTAATTTATAATTTAATTAATTAAATTTAAATTTAATATAATATATATGTTAATTAATCCAAATCAAATTATGCGAGATAGTCGAATGGAGACACTCCAGATTTTTTTTATTATCTGCCTATTACGTTCTTGGTCTACCAATCGGTCACTTACTAACTCATACACAATGAAATTTCTCATTAGTCTTTTATCACCAATTCTAGCCATGGTAACCTCATCAAATTTATGACCATAACTATGTATGAAGATTTGGATAGAGATCATACACTTCCTAGTTATAAATCCTCCGTTGCCCAGTGATAAATGATAAAAAATCTTATTTATTATTCTTGTCCCTCAAAGTCATATCCCCGCTCCACATTCAATACCATCGGTAAAATAACGGTTGTATATGATTTAATTAATAGGAATATATGTAAAATATTCATTTATATATATATATCGCCAGCAGTGCCTCTATGATCAAGCATTGTAACTAAACTATTTTGATTTAAACACCACCCCCTGGACACTATTTTTATTTAAACACCACCCCCTGGACACACCTTACCAATTAGCGGTTTAATAAAAGAAGTCTGACATGCCCTGAGACCTACTGAATATGCATAAAAAATTTCATAAGAATCGGTCCAGCCGTTTCGGAGGAGTATCATTTCAAAATTTTGTGACACGAGAATTTTATATATAAGACTAGCTGCTCCGAGCGCCTTCGGCGCTCTCCACACCTAGACGGGGGCTCCGCCCCCTGTACCCCCCCCCCCCCCGAGTGTCCCTATTCTGAGCTATAACCATCTAACTCCTACCCTGTCCCATATCTCTCACGTTCCTTCCTACATTGTCCACCCTGTTCCCAATTGGTCTTCCACACAGACGTTTTCCAATCGAACTCCCCACCAATATATTTTTCCTCTCCCATTCTAGCCATGTGCCCTGCCGATCCCAGCCTTCTCGCTTTTATAACCCTAACTATATCTAGAGATGCATAGAGGTCATGCAATTCCTTGTTATGCAGTCTCCACCATTCCCCGGTGTCCTCATCTCTCTTTGGTCCATAAATGCTGGGAAGAATCCTATTCTCAAATACTCTGAATCTATTCTCATCTCCCAGGGTTATAGACCAGGCCTCCCACCCATATAATACAATTAATAATTTAATAATTTTGATCCCCTTTGATAATAATTTCCAGATTGCAACCTCGATTTAAATTCTTTGCAAATATTATTCTCTCTGATACTAATTATTTTGTCTTATCACTATTAATTTCAAACACCATCAATTTTCCTGCCTCGATTAATTTTTTATGCTACTTTAAATGTTATTAATTTATTTAAAAAAAAAATCAAAGTAAACAAAATAAAAATAAAATATAAAATTAGCATAACACTAAACTACTATAAAAATAATATTAAAAAATATATTATATATTAAAATCTTACGTGAAAATCCAATTATGAGATCAAATTTTCTTAATTAAAATGATTTACTCACATAATCTTAAAAATTAATAGTATTAAATTATAGCCGTAATGTGAATGTTTTCAATGTTTAAAAGACCAATAAGATCAATTAGAATATTGTAAATATCAATAGATATATAAAAAGATTTTTATCTGCACATTGCTCAGAATTTAAATTACCGCCAAATTTTCGCCACCAGCGCCTCTATGATCTAGTATGGTAACTAAACTATTTTTAATTAATTAGCATCTCCTGGACACACCTTACCAATTAGCGGTTTTATAAAGGAAGTCAGACATGCCCTGAGACCTACTGAATATACATAAAAAATTTCATAAGAATCGGTCCAGCCGTTTCGGAGGAGTATTCTTTCAAAGTTTTGTGACACGAGAATTTTATATATAAGATATATATGTATAGAGTTACTAATTCATAAATAATGTAAAATAATAATATTTATAATTTTGTTTTTATGTTTTTTTTATTTTTAAATTAAAATATTTTAAATTAATATGTTGTTTTTGTTTACTTTCTGAGATTGCGTTTCTTGATATCGGACAATTTCCGTTTTCAAGAAGGCGGCCTTGAGTTGAGTCTTAAGACCACGAAGGCCAAGAAATTTGCATGAGTTTCAGTTGACAAACCAAATACATCTCCACATGAAAATTACCATTATATATATATATATATATATATATATAAGGTTCAATTGGTTTTTTTTATACAAATGGAGACACTATTTTGTTTTTCTGATGTAATCTAGATATTCAATTTAAAAAGGAAAAATAGTGGGCTGGAAATTTTTTTATTCACGGCCTCGAAAGTATTGAAAATAATTAAAATGAAGGTAAACCACCTCGAGAATATAAACATAATGATGAGAAATGGTCATCAAAATGATTTGATTTTAAATTATTAATTCCATGAATAAATTTATTAATAATTTCTTAATAAATTTTTTTTTAAAAATAATATTGAAAAATTATTCTAATTGTAATCTCTAATTAAAATTGATTTAATATATATTTTATTTAATTAATTTATTCTTATTAAATAAAAATTAAATATATTTATTTTTATTTCGAGTTAACAACAGTGATAAGTTCTGTCAACCACTCTCGCATGGACAGGGCGTGCCAATTAATTGATACGAGTCAAAAAAAAAATCTGGAGTGTCACCACTCGACTCTCTCGCAAATTTGAATTGACATATATTAACATATATATTATATTTAAATTAAATTATAAATTTAAATTAATAAATAATATTTATTAAACCAGCGCGTGTTTGTTGATGACACCACGTCACGTGCTGGAGCGTGATTGCCAGTGAACGTGTTAAAAAATTAATTCCGGTAACATATATTATATTTAAATTTAATTTAATTAATTAAATTATAAATTAAAATTAATAAATAATACTTATTAAACCAGCGCGTGTTTGGCTCTTTTTTGATGGCACCACGTCACGTGCTCGCGCGTGATTTGCAGTGTTGAAAAATAATTCCGGTACTTTCAGCGATTCAATCAGGCTGAAATTCTATATATAGCAGTTTTATACTATTTGTAATCATGTGAAAAACTATCAAACATATATCTTTATTTTTAAGGTCAGTTTAGAGGAAAAAAAATGAAAACGTGTGGTAGGTAATGACCCTCTTCCTGGGAGCTACATTTCTCTAAAGTTGATAGAAAACTACGAATTTTGAATAATGCCCTTGTACCAAATTTCATTATTCTAGCTCAAACCGTTTTTGCGTAATCTTGTCTACACACACACACACACACACACACACACATATTTTTCTCAACCTTTTGTTAGTGAAAATGACTTAGGGACTTTCAAAACATAAAATCATCAAAATCTCGCGACATCGAAAATTTTTCGATTTTTCGAAATCTTACCGAGATAGTAAAAATCATAAACAAAGCATATTCATCATATCCTGACAATATTTTTTCATCTTTCTTTACAGAGCAAAGTTGCATATGTATATTCCAGTTAATATAAACTTTTTAATTATGTTAAAGGGTATTTCTTATACTGCTAGTAAGTACACAATTAAAAAAAGTTGTCTAGTTATAGTGAATATGTTCTATAATTATTCAACATATGAGTCGGATGCTATAAAAAAATAGCATGTGTTTTTGTGTAAACAAAACAATATTTTTAATACATAACTTAAACATAAGTAATTTAATGCGCATCAGTTAATTTATAAATTTATTTATTGATCTAGATAATTAAATGACATATATGAAAAGAAATAAATTATTTTTCTAACTGGGGAGAGCGAAATGATAATAATTGTTTGATTTTCTTGATTGGTTCCGTTTAAATTTCAAGTATTGCATGGATATATTCACGTGACACAGGCCCCACTCCTGATTGGTTTCGTTGACATTGTAGGGGCCCCTACGGAATGCAACGGGTGGGGATGCCCTGGTCCTGTGAAGAGTTTCAAGGCAGAGTTAAAACCCCACCAGCTGGGCGACTCTCTCATTTCTTGATTAAATGTTGTGCCGCGTCGGAATCGGATTAAGTGTGTCAAATATAACGAGTGGTAAATAAATAAACAAACTTCTTTATACGAGTGTTAACACATTTTATTTAAAAAAACAAAAATTCTTAAACAACAAAAAAAAAAAAAAAACAACAAAAATTCATCACCTGTTGATTGTTGTATTTTCCTCCCCTAAAAACTCTTAAACAAATTCTACACTTAATTATCAATTATTAATTTCATATAAATTTCGCTTTCAACACTTCAAGAAGACATCAGAAGGCGAGAAAAGTAATTATGATTTTTATTTATTTATTTTCCTAGAAAATAAAAACAACACAACTATTACATTAAAAATATTAGAATATTTTAGAATATTTTATATTATTTATCGAAATTAATTAATTATTGGTTCAATATAATATAATTCAAACATATTGAGAAAAAAGTAAAAAAAAAAAAAAAATAATTCGAAGGACGCAACTTTTAATAGAAAGTTCGATTTAGTTCATACGTCTAGGAGATTACACTGGAGGTGAGGATTTTTCATCAACTAGTTTTGATGTTTCTTAAACCAACAAATAAATAAATTATTTAATTAAATACTAAACCTAGAATAAAAAATAAATGGTATAATATATTTTGATAGGATAATTAATTTATTTATATATTCCAAATTTATTTCACAAAATAATAATAATAATCATCATCATCATCCTCAGTTTATGTGTATTTTATTTATTAAATATTTATTCGTAGTCGTCAAAATCTAATAAATAAAAAAAAAAATCAAAATATATAATTTTTCCTGTAATTTAATATTTATTAAAAAAAACTAAATAGAATTGTGACGGATGAATGATGAATTTCAATCCCTTCTCTCTCTCTCTTTAACGAAACCGCATGTGTGTCCTAACGAGCTCTTTCAAAAGTTACAAATTACACCCTCTCCTTAAAGAAAAAATCTGAAGTGTCTCCATTTATTATATTTAAATTAAATTTAATTAAATAAATTATTAATTAATATTAATAAATATTATTTATTAAACCAGTGCGTGTTTGACTATTTGTTGATGACATCACGTCAAGTGCTGGCGCGTGATTGGCAGTCAACGTGTTAAAAAATTAACACCGGTACTTTCAGGGATTCAATCAAGCTGAAATTCTATATATAGCATTTTTATACAATTTTTAATTATGTGAAAAACTATCAAACCTCTATCTTTATTTTTACAGCCAGTTTAGAAGAAAAAATAATGAAAACTTGGTAGGTAATGACCCTCTTTCGAAAGAGCTGCATTTCTCAAAAGTTGATAGTAAACTACGGATTTTGAATAATGCCCATATACCAAATTTCATTATACAAACACACACATACACACACATACATTTTTCTCAACCCTAGTGAAAATGACTCAGGGACCTTCATAACGTATAAAAACATCAAAATCTCGACACCGAAAATTTTCGTGATCGCAATACTATCTCTGGTGAGATAGTAAAAATGGTAATTTACTCTAAACAGTGAAAAAGGATCTCTGTCGTGATTGTTGGTGTGGTGGTAGAACAAGTAGTTCAACAAAATGATATGATATTATCACGGTTAGAGTACAATTCTTCAAATACTCTAGATGAACTAAATACCTAAGTAACTAAAATCAACACCAGAACAAATTCGTGTGGAAACAATAGAAAGTATAGCGAGAGAAGTCAATAAAGAAAATGTCCAAATTCAAGAGAAGAAGGAATGAGATGGAGCAAAAAATGATGAATATTATTAAGACCATTGAAATTCAACATATAGAAAAACAGCCCAACGAAGACCTGCAGCAAATGTTTCGACCAAATGTATTATGTCACCAATGTCTTTGGTGGTTCCATTTGAGAAGAAAACATCACCACGGTTTACCGAGTTAGAAAAACAAGAATTCTACAAAATCCTCTAAACAGGGCGGCAAACCGGACATTTGTCCCGGTCGGCATTTTGGTTATGAATGTAATAAATTTTACGAATATAGGGACAGAAATTTGGAAAGTGCCATAGGGTGGAAGCTAGCGCAGCCGGCTCACATTCTCGTTGTCCCGGGTTCAAGACCCGGGCCTGGCAAGGGAATTTCTCTACCTGGGGTCTATAAAACGGAGTCAACCCAGCCCCCGGGATCAAAATTGGGAAAAGCTACTTGATAAAATGTAGCGCCTCCGATCAAGAAAATCAAGGTAAAGGTTGATAGGATCCGTTCTACTGATCATAGGACACCTCATTGATATAACCGACTTGATAGGGGTTGTTCTTGGGTAGGACGTAAAAAAATCAGAAGGGCAGAGGGCAGAAATTTATTATATTGCCCGGAGCGCCGAGAGCAGAATAAGCCGAACTTACTCCACTAGTGACATCGGTTTAAAGGACAATCAATTAAGGATAATTTATAATATATCAACGAGAAGCTAACTTTTTATTTCGAAAAGAGGTACCACTTGAGATAGGATCAAAAGATTATATATATTTAGGTAAGAAATATAAATTTATCTTATATATATATATATATATATTAAGGAAGGCAGATGGTGAGCTTAAAATTAATATACATAATTTTTAAATGTATACATATTTCAAGAAAAAATATTAAAAAACAATTTCATTAATTTATGATTTATCATATATAAAAAAGCATTTATTCAAAAATATTTATTATATATATATTTAAGTATTTAAACATGAAAAGAGATTTAAAAATCTAAATTATTCATTTATATGATGGGTTTTATGAAAATAGAAATTACATCTATTATAATAGTATTTGTTTTGATAAATTATAATGTAAGAATTAAAAATGTGAAAAACATTTTAATATGAAAAGATAGTTAACAATCTCACTGAACAAATTTTTAATAGAAAATTATTAATTTGTTAAGGATTAAGATTGATACGAGCATGTTTTTTTTATTATATACCGCTTTATTAATCATCTTGAAAATTATGATGATAGTAATAAGGAAATAGTATTAATATCTGTACAAACCAAGTATAAAAAACCTCCGACTTTTGAACATCCAACGCAAGAATATCGCCTATCAAGTGGGTTATATAAATTAAGTGTCCTATGACCAGTAGAATGATTTTATTGATCGGATGTGTGGTACTTTTTATCAAGTTGTTTCCCAATTTTGATCCTGGAGGTTAGGTTGACTCTCTCCCATAGACCCCAGTTAGGGAAATATACTTGGTCGGCCCGGGACCACTAGGATGCGAGTTAACGTCGTTAACCCCCAAGATGAGTGGCGTCATTAGACTGATACCATTAGGAGATGGGCGTTGAAGTTAAGACACACTCATCTAAATGATGAATTTAATCAACTCAAATATATATAATAAGATATATGTGATTATAAAAACAAAAATATATATTTTGTAAACATCATAACAGAAAACAGTACCACTGCATCGATTTGGTGACATATTTTCTAACTTGATCTGAGTCACAAATCAGATCCAGGTCTCTCATTTATTGATATAGAGATAAATAAACTTAGTCATTATTTTATATCTGGTGGGGTTAGTTGTGAGGGTAATGATCGAAGTGATGAATATATAATATGTATGGTTCTTCAAAGAGGTGAAGTTCGGATTGATTTAAAATTTTACATCCTCACTTAGAACCATTAAAAGTATTTGATTATGTACTTAAATCACCAATGGAAGCAATTGGCACTGATGATACCTCCTCAAAACAGATAAAACTTTATTCATAGTACCCAAGTGGTTATATATGTGCCATTCAGAAGCCAAAGCGATTAACTCCACATATAAATAAACTGAGAAAATGAAGCCCAAAATTCACAGCTTGTAGGAAATTCAGGGTCATTGATTACACAAAAATGTATATTCCGTTGCAATATTAAGATTATCAAGTTTAATATTCACTTCATATGTTGCATTACATTACATTACAACAAAATTTTAAAAATTGGAATTAATCGGTTTGGCTTCTGAGTGGCTCATATGTGGGTCACTTCAAACATCATATTTCTCAGACATAAAGATAACAACAATTATCCACCCAATACCAAAATTTAAGAATCTCCAGGAATGTTAGACATATCTCGCTAATTTGTGCCCTGTAAAAAATATTGGAAAAACTGGTGATCATTTCCTATTCAATTGAAATAAACAACTTTCTAGATCCGTTGCATCTGAATACCAAACTGCAGACAGCACACAAACAGATCTTTTGAAAAAAAACAGATTATATTAGAAAAAGAATTGTACAAAGTGAAAACACCATCTTAGTACTTTTTGATTACTATCTAGGTTGTATATATATATATATATTAGAATGACTTTTTAAAAAAATATAATATAAATAAAAAAAAAATGTTCTTTTAATAAAATATTATCTTTCCAAATTTACTCAATTATAATTTCGATTAAATCGACTATAATTTTATATATTTAAAAAAAAAACAATTGTAATTAATGTCAATAAAAACTCAAAATGTAAATAAATAAATAAATAAATTTCTATTAAATATCTATGGAATAAATTTAAACTGTATCGGAAGATATATAGATTTTTTTAAATAAAGAGTTATTTTGAAAAAAAAAACAAAAGAATTCTTATATATTTTAAAATTAAAATATTTGAAAAAATATTATTAAAATAAAAAGAAATTTATTGATATTTGTAAATAGATAATAATTTATAATATTATTATTATTGATAATATATATATATATATATATTGATAGCGATATAAACATGGCGTTATATTTAAAACTTTAGCGTTATTTGTGTATATGAGAAAAAATGATTTGTTCAAACATCTGTCTTTTGATTTTAATCTAAACACATATTTTCACTTATTTTTTTTTTTTATAAATAAATTTTTAGTCCACCATATTATCATATTCATGATCTATGAATATACAATTTTTTTCGTTTTAAATATTCATTGCCAATTCTAAAACTTCTACGTAACATTATCAATAATACATTTTTTTTCTTTTTGTTCAAATATATGAAATAAACTTCATTTAATTTAGTTTCTGAATGTTAGTAAACTTAATAAATGCGCACGCATCCACAAAATTCTTCTGTTGGACGCGAAAAAATATATGTTTAATTAAATATCTCAATTTATTTGATTGATTATCAATTATAAATATTTATAAAATAAAAATTTCAATTAAAATAAAGATTTAAGTATTTTAATCAATAAAAATTTTGAAAAATAAAAATATTAATAAAATAAAAACATAAAATTTATGTAATTTGATTTTTTTTAATATATATATTATTTATATTATTTTTTTATTAATTGATTATATTTATATATTTATAAATTATTATTAATTTTAACATTAAAGAGATTGGTTATACAATATTATATTATATTAATATCGTGATACTATCAATCTACCAATCTAATCTATATCAAAAATAAAATAATATATATTTTAGATATATATAAATTTTAAATCGTTTAATCTATTTTTCAAAAAAGTCATTTATTTTTTCATTAGTTCTTTATTTATTTTCTTGGTTTTAACGTCATATATCAGTTTGTTTAACCATTTCTTAAGCTCAATGACAAATTAAATAATAAAATGAAAGGAGGAGGAGGAGGGATTTTTCATCAAAACTCACCAAAAATTAAAATCTTATTATAGTGTTGTTTTTTTTTATAAATTTTACTTTAAAAAGATGAATTTTGAAGAAAAATTCGTTCCGTTCGGGATTTATCGTTCATATAACAAAGACCTAGCAAGTAAGTAAATTGTGGTTCTCTTTACCTTTCACTATATTTATATATACGTAACATACCTACTTATATTTTTATAATAAAATATTATGTGGGATTATTGGTTGTCATTGACCCAATAATTCACAAATTCAAGTTTTTTTCAAAGGAAATACATATTTAAAAATCTATTTTGTTTTTATCTTGAATTTATATATAATAATATATATATATATATAAATTATTTCATTTATTTTTCATATAAAATAATTCATTTTTTGCAGCTTAAAACAATATTTTTTTAATAATAAACATTCATCTGTATGCAAAATTATTTAAATAACAACTTAAATACAACCTAAGAATCATATAAATTAATTTTATATTATGATTATAATATTGATACAACAAGTGGCTTGAATAGGTGAAGAAAGTCTAAATATACGTATATACATACGTATATAGTTAAACAGGAGATGGGTAATCTAAGGATGATGTGTACTGAAAGTATAAAGGTAGCAATGTCTGGTTGTGGTTGTCACGTCATATATTTTTACTATCTCGCTAGTATTGCGATCACAAAAATTTTCGGTGTCGAGATTTTGATGTTTTTATACGTTTTGAAGGTCCCTGAGTCATTTTCACTATTGTTGAGAAAAATGTCTGTGTGTGTGTGTAGACAAGATTACGCAAAAACGGTTTGAGCTAGAATAATGAAATTTGGTACACAGACATTATTCAAAATTCGTAGTTTTCTATCAACTTTTGAGAAATATAGCTCACTCGGAAGAGAGTCATTACCTATCACATTTTCATTTTTTTCCTCTAAACTAACCATAAAAATAAATATATATGTTTGATAGTTTTTCACATGATTAAAAATTGTATAAAACTGTTATTTATAGAATTTCAACTTGATTGAATCTCTCAAAGTACCGGATTTATTTTTTTATCTCGTTGACGCGCCAACACGTGATGTGGTGCCATCAACAAAGAGCCAAACACGCGTTGGTTTAATATATATTTATTAATTTTAATTTATAATTTAATTAATTAAATTAAATTTAAATATAATATATGTTATTTAATCCAATTCAAATTTGCGAGAAGTGGTGGCATTCCAAATTTTTTCTCTAAATCCCGGGCCAGCTCTAGAGGGCGGCAAACCGGGCATTTGTCGGGGGCGGCATTTTGGTTTATGAATATAATAAATTTTAGATTAATAAAGGTAAAAATTTATTCTATTGCTAGACCAGGGGCTGGTAATTTTTTGACTAAAACATTAGATTGTGTGAAAATATTGAAAAATCTCAAAAACATCAGAATCGATTTAATATATTATATGGAATGAAATAAAATTATATATTATTAAAATGAAAAAAATTAAATTTACATTAAAAATACAAAATTTATTATTATTTCTTTTAAGAGGTTTATATTGCGGCTAAAAACTTTCAAGTTTAAAAATATATTATTTGTTATTATATACAGTTAGTATATAATAATAAAAATAATAATAATAATAAGGACTAAGATATATTAACAAAATGAAAGTTTTTTTTTTCTGATAGTTCTTAATTTATCTAGTCAATAAATCAATATTTAAACAGGTAATTAATATTCATTTTTATTTATTTACTTATTTTCTTTTTGTTCTAATAAATTTGAAATTTATGTGAATATTTTCTTTCAGGAGCAGCATGATGCCCGACCGAGGCGAGACCCGTCCAAATGGCGATGAAAAGTCCTCCAATGATGTCAATGGACCCACTGGACACCAAGCATCGCTTAATCGATCCCATTCGTGTTTTCTAATAAATAAACCTAATTTATCAACATCACTTGCATCGAATGATACAACACCAATCCAGGCTAGTTCTTTTACTATTTAATTAATTTCAAATATATATATATAGATGTATATATTTACAAAAAATAATTATATTATATTATTTATACAATACATAGACATTGACCCGAATTTTTTATTCTTTTTAATATAACTATTATTATATTATGTAAATATTCACTAATGAAATGTCATAAATTATAAAATAATCAAATAATAATAATAATAACAAACTTTCACCTTAATTATAAAAAGGTTGATTATAATATATATATATATATATTAAAAAATCTTATTATGTAATTAAATTTTTTTTAACTTTATTGATAAAGAAATCAAACTATTTTAATTAAAAGCTAGATTATGAATGGGGTAGGGAAAAGGATAAGGAGATAGTGGTTGTTGGAGATATTCGGAAACAGTATTTTTTGATCGGTAACCCAATAGCCAGTGGCGGACTAAGACTAAAGTGGGTCCTAGGCAACATTGTAATTCCAGGCCTTTTTACTATCTCGCCAAAAATAGTATTGCGATCACGAAAATTTGCGATGTTGAGATTTTTATGTTTTTATACGTTTTGAAGGTCCCTGAGTCATTTTTACCAAGGTTGAAAAAAATGTCTCTCTCTGTGTGTGTGTATGTGTAGACAAGATTACGCAAAAACGGTTTGAGCTAGAATAATGAAATTTGGTACACAGACATTATTCAAAATTCGTAGTTTTCTATCAACTTTAGAGAAATGTAGCTCCCAGGAAGAGAGTCATTACCTATCACGTTTTCATTTTTTTTCCTCTAAACTGACCGTAAAAATAGAGATAGAGGTTTGATAGTTCTTCCACATGATTAAAAATTGTATAAAACTGCTAGATATAGAATTTCAGCTTGATTGAATTGCTGAAAGTACCGGAATTAATTTTTTAACACGACTGCAAATCGCGCGCCAGCACGTGACGTGGTGCCATCAACAACGAGCCAAACACACGCTGGTTTAATAAATATTATTTATTGATTTTAATTTATAATTTATTAATTAATTTATTAATTAAATTAAATTTAAATATAATATATGTTATTTAATCCAATTCAAATTGCGAGATAGTCGAGCTTATTTTCAGTCAGGACACATACTTCGTGTTTGGTAGTTTGGTTTTAAAGCATATAGAACAGAGGTGGCCACACTTAGTGATACTTTGAGCCATATTGAAAAATCGAAAATGTTTAAGAGCCAAATCTGAAAAAAAATTTTACTTTTTTTTAGCGAGTCTACGGTTTGGCCACCGTTGGCATTTAGTATATAGACCTATCTAATTATCGGATTCGGGCCCTAAGCACGTAATTTTCGGGCCCCCAAAAATTACCGTCCCTAGGCACGTGCCTAGTAGGTTGCCTAGACTTAGTCCGCCCCTGTCAATAACTCACTTGGAATATTAATTAATCATCTTATATTCCAAGATGATTAATTGTTTTCAAGATTATTGAATTTGTATAGAATTTTTTAATAAATATAAATTAGTCTGGATTTGTTTTTTTTTACTCTTTTTGATGATAAGTACACAAATAACATAATCTATTCAAATTCAAAGATATAATTATGTTTCAAGAATTTTCTCAGATAAATGTTTACATATATATATATATATATATATATATATATATATATATTCATGTAGAGAGAGAGAGAAATAATTGTTGAGATTTAACTATAAATTAAATGATAACATTATATAATAAAGATTATAATATTTTTCTAATATAAAGTTAATGAGTGATTTTTTCATTACTATATATATATATATTTATATATTATAACTATATTATATTTATTTTTTAGAATAAAATTTTTGGGATTTTGTATCTTAGTCTCTTCATAAAAGTCATTGTTGTTATTTTGGGCTGAATGTGAGCAATTTTTAACATACTGCCTTGACAAGTTCTACATAACCCTCGGCAGTAGCTTGTCAGAGTTTCAGAACGCACTAAGTTAGAGATTAACCACTATTTCAATCCTTGGGTCATACAAACTAAGAATCAGAATCCCAAAAATTTCCCTAAAACAATTCTCTTGAAAATGGCACCAAAATGGGCACCGAAATGTCGAGATTCAAATCTCACATTTCACCAGGAAATAACTTTTCATCATAAAATCTTTCACGGATATATTAAAATTAAACAATAAATATATTATTATATATATAATTCATATATTAAATAATATATTAGATGTACAAATAAGTTTCCGTTGGTTTTAATATTTTATTATTTTATTTTATCTTATTCGAAGTATTGTTCATCGCTTGCTACTACTTTTTCCTATCTTTCTGGTTGCATACGAATTATGTTTAAAAAATTCTCTTTTTTTGATTTAATATTAATAAAAAATATTAATAAATTTTATTTAAATTTAAAAATTAGAATATATGAATTTGTTTAAATTTTAACGCATGTAATCAATCATATGCAAATAAAATAGAAAATTTTGAAAATCAACTTACTATTTAATTCAGAAATATGAGTTCAATTATAATATTTTACAATTTGATTATTTAATTATAATATTAAAATATAAGTATTATTAAGTGCCACATTCAACTTGGATAGGTAAATGAATTGGACTGGAAGAAGAGACAATTTATAATTTTTTTCTAATCTTAGGAGAATATCAATGCGGATTAAGGCCAAATCGGACAACATTAAATCAAATCTAATCTCCCTAAAAACATTCAATATTTCTGCACATCAATTATTCTGACTCACAAGTTTAAATTAAATCATTTCAATTTACATCAATTTAAATTAAAAATATAAGTATTTGAATTTATATAAATATTGTATGGTTGTGGAGAGACCTAATAAGTTAAAAAAGTGAGTTTTAGCTTTATAAATCAAATAAATGAAAACCTATTACATACAGACTTTCAACCAAATACTATGTACTACTTCGGGGGTACAGGGGGCAGTGCTAGTATAGATATATATGCAATTCAAACTATTTCTTAGCAATATTAAAGGGATTTTTATTAAAACACCACATATTTGTATAATATTTTTATTTAGTTAAATAAATGTACAACGTTTTGACTGTTTATTCTGAAGTCTTTATCAAGTACCGTACGCTTGCTCCGACTCACACTGCGATCTTGCTACGACTTAAGCATGCGCACGGTACTTGAATACGACTGCAGAATAAGCAGTCGAAACGTTGTAAATTTATTATATAAATAAATAAATTATACAGATATGTGGTGTTGTAATAAAAATCCCTTTAATAATTATAAAAACCACAAAAGTTTTAAAAATACATTTTTTAGCATATAAAAACAAATAATTTAATTTAATGAATATAAGATTATAAATTACTACTTGTACTATATAATATGTTTTTATGTTCTTCGCCTTTGCCCTTGTTCTATTATTAATATATATTTAAATAATTTATTCGAATTTTTGTTATTGTTTTTTTTTTCAAATTCTGTAACTTTTTACTTATTATATTAATCATGTTAAAGTTAATAATGATAACAATAATAATCATTTACTCACTTTGAATTCAAGGTTCATTTTTATATATTTAGATAATTTTATTTTTTTTCCATGTTTTATAATTATAATCTCGATTCAGAAATATTTTGAATATTTCATCTATTTTCAAATCTAACGACTGAAACACAATGGATTAAAAAAATCAAATAAATTAAATATTAAAGTTTATATATATATATATATATATATATATATATATATATAATTAAAATAGATTAATATATGGTTAAATGATTATAATGGGAAAAAAATGATTTTCAAAATTTTCCTCTTTCATTCGTTTCAATGTTATAAGTCAATTACTAAAATTATAAGTAAATTATACAATACAAGTTCTATTATTTTAAATAAATTATTCGTTTCTCATTATTTAATTATTTTTATATTTACGAGGTCATCTTATTTATAAAACAATAAAATGTAGTACATATTTAAAATAATTGACATTATGTATCTACAATTTACTTTTTAGCATTGCAGCTCTTTTTTATAAATTACTTTTTGCTTATATACATTTAAATATACAAATAGATATATATAATACAAGTATTAAAAGTATATAAATATTTATGATAATATATATATTAATATACAACTTAATTATGCTTTTCGATATACCAGACAAATGGGCAGGCAAGCTGGGCGCCAAATTTTGAGGGGCGCCAATATAAAAATGGCATGCTTTTTTATTTTTTACCTTTAATTACAATTTTGTTTTAAATTTTCAATAAATTTGAATTTTCTTCTATGAAAGGGCGATAAATTTTTTTTCCGGGGCGATCGAAACCGTAAAACCGGTTCTATCAATATATATATATATGTATATATATATATATACATATATATTTATATAGTAAATATTAGATTCAGTTCATTCTGTTGCGTATTTTTTAATAAAAATATAACTTATATATATTAACATCATATATTATAATAATATAATATAATTTGAAATTATTCACATTCATTTTAAGTATTAGTTATATTTGTTAAAGTTATTTACTCTCTCGCTGTCTAATGTAATGTGTGTGTGTGTGTGTGTGTGTATGCATGTGTGTATGTAGACAAGATTACGAAAAAACGGTTTGAGCTAGAATAATGAAATTTGTTACACGGGCAGTATTCAAAATTCGGAAGAGGACGATTAACTACCACGTTTTGATTTTTTTTTCCCTCTAAAGTGACCGTAAAAATAGAGATATATGTTTGATAGTTTTTCCACATGATTAAAAATTGTATAAAACTGCTAGATATAGAATTTCAGCTTAATTGAATCGCTGAAAGTACCGGACTTAATTTTATTTTTAATTTTTCAACACGCTGACTGCCAATCACGCGTCAGCACGTGATGTGGTGTCATCAACAAAGAGCCAAACACGCTATTATTTATTAATTTTAATATATAATTAATTAAATTTAATTTAAATATAATATATGTTAATTAATCCAATTCAAATTTGCGAGATAGTCGAGTGGAGACACTCCAGATATTTTTTAATTGAATCTGGTTTCTTTCTAAGTTTATTTCACCTCTTATATTTTTTTTTTCTCAAATATTTTGACTATAATTTTAAAATATTCAGTATTCGGGTCGTTTTATATTCATTCTATGAAATTTATATAAAATAGATTTTTAAAAATAGATTAAAAAAAAAAAATAAACTATAATTTTTTTAACATTAAATATAAATAAATTATTGTCTATATTTTTCTAGATCAAAAAATATTTATTACTTGTACATACTTATATTATAATATTTATCTAAATATAAAAAAAAATATTATTATAAAATCACATTCTTTTATAATACTTATTTTTTTTATTATTTGCTTTTTAATAATATTAATATGAATAATAATATTAATAATAATAATAATAATAATAATCAATTACATTTATGATCTATTTACATTGCCATTGATATTTTAACAATTTTTTATTTCTTATCACTGGTTAAATAGATAAATAATAGCATTTTTTTCATGATTTTATTTAATTCATTTTAATCTCCATTGGTAATTAATGTATTAAATTTTAATTTTAAATTAAATTAAAAGTAAAACGACCTGTGAGTACATTTTTTTTTCATCTATTCTTTAACAAAATGCCATTGTCTCCAATAGAATAAATAATCAAAAGAAAAGGAAATTAGAGGCTTCCTGTTAGCTTATCTATTTTCCATTTTATTATATAAACGCGACATGATATCAAATACCTAAAGTAGAAATGGATCAGATTGCCATCCATATACAATTTATAATATCCTTGGAACAGTGTATGTTATCTCACTGTCATTTTACCTCTCGATTTTTCTAAAGATAAGAAAATGTCACTATTCCCATTTCAACAATCAAAAGATATTTATTTGAATTCAACAATAAATATACTATCATATATATATATATATATATATATATGAATCAATATTAAGATATATAAAGTGTTTCAACCCCTTTAACTTAAATGTATGTTAGATGAATATTTTAGAATTATCAAGGTAAAAGATTCACGGTCAGTTCTTTTTTTAATTTCATATTTTTCATATTTTAGAAATAAGCTGGAGTGTCTCCACTCGACTATCTCGCAAATTGATTTGGATTAAATAACATATATTATATTTAAATTCAATTTATTAATTTAATTATAAATTAAAATTAATAAATATTATTTATTAAACTAGGCGCGTGGTTGGCTCTTTGTTGATGGCACCACGAGACGTGCTGGCGCGTGATTTGCAGTGTTAAAAAATTAATTCCGGTACTTTCAGCGATTCAATCAAGCTGAAATTCTATATATAGCAGTTTTATACAATTTTTACGGTCACTTTAGAGGGAAAAAAATCAAAACGTGATAGATAATGACCCTGTTCCGGTTGAGCTACATTTCTCAAAAAAAAATTGACATATTTTTACTTTTCACAAACTGAAAAATCTAAATTTACCATTCGAATTTTTGTGTATGTTATTATGTTTGTATTCATCATAATAATAAACTAAAAAAAAATCTGGAGTGTCTCCAGTCGATTATCTCGCAATTTGAATTGAATAAACTATAAATTAAATTTAATTAATTATATATTATAAATTAAAATTAAAATTAATAAGTATTATTTATTAAACCAGCACGTGATGGTACTCAACATGTTAAAAAAATTAATTCCGGTACTTTCAACGAATCAATCAAGCCGAAATTCTATTTATAGCAGTTTTATACAATTTTTAATCATGTGAAAAACTATCAAACATATATCTTTATTTTTACGGTCAGTTTAGAGGGAAAAAAATCAAAACGTGGTAAGTAATGACCCTCTTCCGGTGGAACTATATTTCTCAAAAGTTGATAGAAAACTAGGAATTTTGAATAATTCCCGTATACCAAATTTCATGATTCTAGCTCAAACCGTTTTTGCGTAATCTTGTCTACACACACACAAACATTTTTCTCAACCTTAGTGAAAATGAATCAGGGACCTTCAGAATGTATAAAAACATAAAAATCTCGACATCGAAAATTTTCGTGATCGCAATAATATCTCTGGCGAGATAGTAAAAATAGAATGTATACATTTATTATTTTTTTTTTGTAGCCTATTTTTTATTCTTTTCAAATACTATTCGAATCTATTACAAATAAATTTATAAATTAATTAATAATAAATTTAAGAAAAAATAAGCTGGAGTGTCTCCACTCGACTATCTCGCAATTTGAATTGGATTAAATAACATAATATATTATATTTAAATTAAATTTAATTAATTATAAATTATAAATAATAAATAATAAATATTAAACCAGCGCATGTTTGGTTTTTTATTGATGGCACCATGGCACGTGTTGGCGCGTGAGATTTGCAGTGTTAAAAAATTAATTCTGGTACTTTCAGCAATTCAATCAAGCCGAAATTCTATATATAGCAGTTTTATACAATTTCTAATCATGTGAAAAATTATCAAACATATATCTTTATTTTTACGGTCACTTTAGAGGAAAAAAAATCAAAACGTTGTAGGTAATGACCCTCTTCCGGTTGAGCTACATTTCTCAAAAGTTGATAGAAAACTATGAATTTTGAATAATGCTCATGTACCAAATTGCATCATTCTAGCTCAAACCGTTTTTGCGTAATCTTGTCTACATACATACACACACACACACATACACACACACACAGACATTTTTCTCAACCTTAGTGAAAATGATTCAGGAACCTTAAAAACGTATAAAAACATCAAAATCTCAACATCGAAAATTTTCGTGATCTCAATACTATCTCTGGCGAGATAGTAAAAACATGAGTTATGTACTACTTTACCCAAAAATAAGATAAAAAGGGGTAATTAGAAAGTGTAATTAAAGGCAAAATTATGAGTGGACTATTTACATAAATTCGGACTAAGACACACAGCTACTTGTTTGTTCTGTCCGGGAATAAATGACCCTGTACACACTAAATTTATATGCCCAAAATTAAGAATTAAGGGAAAGAGCAGAATTAAATGTGGACATTAATAGTGATAAAACTAATTGGAAGCATAATGAGATAAACAGTCAATATTGTCAAAGAAATACACAATTCCTGGGTTCTCTATATAAAAGAGATAAAAATAGGAAGGGGGTTTAGTGGTTAAAAGTCTCCCACTACCGAAGTATAAGAGTATCAAGGTGTCCTTTCAGGATTTTCCCTACATATATACCAGAAAGTTCTTACTCTCCCATCCTCTCCCATTCTAGCCACGTGCCGTGTCCATCCCAGCTTGCTTGATTTTTTAAACCTAACTATGTCTGCAGATGCATAGAGACCATGCAATTCCTCGTTATGCAGTCTCCGCCATACCCCGGTGACCTCATCTTTCTTTGGCCAATAAATGCTGCCAAGAATCCTATTCTCAAATACTCTAAATCTACTCTCGTCTCTCAGGGTCATAGACCATGCCTCACTGCCATATAACAGTTCTTTAAAAAAATTATTCCTTATGAACTATGAATATTTAAGATTAAGATTATTATTTCAAATAAATAAACGACAAAATATATGAAACAATTTCAAATAATTTTTAAGGACATAAATTAAAAAAAAATAATCGTAAAACATACAGCCCTTAAACGGACGTATTAATGTACTGAAAAAAATGGCCTGTGGATATAACATAATATATATTTCGTAAATTGATTATAAAATATTATTAAAATAGATATTTTTAATTTTATTATAAAATATTATTAAAATAGATATTTTTAATTTTATTTTATTTATAATATTTAGTATTTAGTGAAGCGCTGTACGGAGTAGCCCGGCGCCATTTTTTTATTATTAAAATTCCTATTTTAAATTTAGAAAAAACTAACAAAGATGATTTTCCCGAGGCTGAAACCAATACAGATCGATAGATAAATCTGAAAACGATATTCCACAGAAGCAAAAGTAAAAGCAACCATCGACCGCTATTCTAGAGGTCTTGCAGAATCACAGTTTCGTGATGGCATAATGGCTCTGGAACGTCATTGAACGAAGTGCATTGAACTTAAAAGAGATTATGTTAAAAAATAAGACAGATTTAAAAAAAAAAAAAAAAAAATTCATTTTCCCATAAATTTCGCGAACTTTTCCATTCACCCTCGTATATAATCATCATGTAGACTTAGGGTGGATTTATTTATTTAATTTAAATTTGTTTTAAATCTATTTGTGACTGATAATGAACAATGTTTTAATAATTTAATCTTTTCCAACAGAAAAATTGTTCGGTTTGTTTTCTATTCTTTTTAATATAGAGTGAGTGAAGTTTGTTTTTGTTACTATCACTATAATCTAATTGAATATTTCTATTTTAACATATTGCCAGCACAATCTCCATTAATGGACATACATTTTAAATAAATCACTTGAGAGTTGGCTGGGATCGAACACAATCATTCTTTTAATTAAAACGGACACATACACACATCTCTCTCTCTCTCTCTATATATATATATATATATATATATATATAGTTTTGTATCAAGTGGATAAAATAACAAGAGAAAATAAAGGAAAAAGTAATGAGAAGATAAAATTTCTATTTGAGAAATTTCATTTAAATTTATGGAAGAGTCACTGCCGAAACATGATAACCTATATGCAGGCGATTGCTTGGATAGGTCAAAGGCCGTTAAAAATATGTCGCTCCTGTCTCACCGAAATGATGCAACCTGCTCTCTCTCACCAACTGGATCGTCGAGATGCGGTTAAACACAGATGGGACATTGGAAAGAGGAGCAGAGGCAGTCGCTTTTTCACAACATATCAATCACTTTTTTAGAAACCAACTGAAAAATACTTCTCTTTGTTTTCATACCAAAAAAAAAAACAAAAACATTCAAATTAAATGATTTAAAAAAAAAGGTACAGAACCGACCGACGATTTGAAATAAATTAATTTCCAAACAACATTATTATAAAAAATAGAATATTTTTAAAATTTGAATTAAAATGACTAAATTATATTATCTTGGTTTTTATTTTTAGTTTAATTACTCAATTATTAATTACTACTATATTTTAAGTGAAAAATTTTCCGACAATGAATATAAAATTAATTAATTATTTTGGAAACTACCACTTCCGGTTTTCGGATATACATCAAAAGTTGATGAATTCGTGCTAGTGATGTATTAAGTAAATATACCAAATTTTATCAAAATCCGTTGAGTCGTTCAAGCTGTGCACGTCTATACGGACACACAACGGACAGACGGACAGACGGACAGATATGCAAAAAATACTTTTTTCTGTTAACAAAATGCATGATTCGTGGAGATATGTAAAAATCTCTACATGTGAAATTTGGCGTGAAAACAATACAATACCTTCCCTTTCTATCGTCGGTCGGTAAAAATTAAACCCATTGAAAACTGATGTATTTATTTGTATTATTCATTCATTCAATTTCTGTTTCAATGTGTTTTTATTTATTATTTAATTAAATTTATTTAGTTATTAAATAGTAAAAAAAAAATTTTTTTAAAAATAAATTCAAATTATATTTAAGTTAATTAATTAATTAATTTTTATTATTAAAAAAATTTTGAAAATTATTAAATTATGTAATTTTGAAAAGAAAACAGTAACTAATAAGTTGACCTGTGGCCAGGTCCGAACCGACCGACGGTTTGAAGTAAATTAATTTCCAGCTACAGAAACAATTTCAAATAATTTTAATATATCTATTAATGTAATAAAAAACATATAGACATATAACATAAATATTTTTAATTTTATTTTATTTATAATATATGTATATATTTATATGTAAGACCAGGCTGTGACGTCATGAATGGCTGGATGACGTCATATAATTTTAAATCAAGAAAAAACTAATAAATATGAATTTCCCGAGGATAAAACCAATACAAAGTGCATGATTCGTGGTGATATATAAAAAAATTTCCTCATGTGAAATTTGGTGTGAAAATAACCCTTCCCTTCCTATCGTCGATCGCTAATACTACCACTTCCGGTTCACGGATTTGCACCAAAAGTTGATCAATTCATCCCACTGATGCATTAAGTAAATATACCAAATTTCATCAAAATCTGTCTGTCCGTTCGTCCATTGTGTGTCCGTATAGACGTGTAAAGCTTGAAATAAAATTACGAAATATATATTATGTTACTTTTGTCTTTCAGTGCATTAATAGGTACTTTTAAGAGCTGTATCTTTTATCACTGTTTTTTTTTAAATTTATTATCTTTTAAATTTAAATTATTTGAGTGGTGGCTCGGTGGACCAGGTATATATATATATATATATATATATATAAAACAATATAATAAAGGGTAGTAAAGTTGAGATTTGATTACTGTTGATTCTAACCGAAGGTTTCAACCTTCAACCAAAAAATCATGGCTATTAGAAATTAAAATAAGCGGGAGTGTCCTCCCCTAGACTTTCCCGCATATAAATAGGTATAAAGAGTTGTGAATGAATATTTAGAATGTGTAAACTTGGTATTGATAAAGAGCCAGTTCGTATTAGTTTATTGGTGTCAAATTTGATATTTGGTAACATTTATATATATATATATAGAATAAAGTTCTACTTCCGGTTAACTGATATTTCAAATGCAAAAAAACAGATATGGATATAATATAAATATTTTTAATTTTATTTTATTTATAATATATAAGGGCTGGCTGTGACGTCATGAAGTGCTGGGTGACGTCATATAATTTTAAATTAAGAAAAAACTAATGAAGATGATTTTTCTCGAGGATAAAACCAATACAAAGTGCATAACACGTGGATATGTCCTCACGTGAAATTTGATATGAAAATAACCCTTCACTTCCTCTCTTCGATCGGCAATACTAGCACTTCCGGTTTCCGGATTTGCACCAAAAGTTGATCAATTCATCCTACTGATGTATTAAGTAAATATACCAAATTTCATCAAAATCGGTTGAGCCGTTCAGGCTGTACACATCTATACGGACGGACAGACGGACAGACGGACGGACAGACATCATGCTAAAAATACTTTTTTCTGTTTAGAAAATGCATGATTCGTGGAGATATGTAAAAATCTCCACATGTGAAATTTGGTGTGAAAACAATACCTCCCTTACTATCGTCGGTCGGTAAAAATTTAATTTGTAAAATTACTAACAGATTTATAAAATAGCAAATTAAAAATATAGAGGAGGTGGTTGTATTATGGAACCTGTATTTAATATGGAACCCATTTGTTTCGTTCATTATAACGTGCTGCACTTTTTTAACAATAGGTGGAATTGATTCTCTAGAACCAAAATCTACCACAAAAATTGAAATTGCGGTTAGTTTTTTGATAACTGTCATTCAGTTTAAATGTTTTGTGTTTTCAATTTTAAAAAACTTATTTTAAGGTAAGTAAAACTATTTATAATTATTACTATTGTTAATAATTTATTAATTCTATGAATGTGCCTTAATTTATTAACGAATTATTAAATATATTGCTGAAAATAATTTGATATAAATTTATATTCAGTTCATAGCAAGTGCATTTCTTTTAAATGGCGATTTCTGTAATATGGACCCTTGCCATGATGCTAATATGGAACCGGGTTTCATAATACAGACAAGGTTCCGTATTTTAGACAAACATTTAATTATGTTTTTTTAGCTCTATTTATTTATTTTAATTTTATTCCACATATTTTTCAGATGCCAAGTGAAGCATTAATGTGTCAAATGTGGGCCCATTCAGAATGCGCAGGTGCAGAAAAAGACTATTACATTTGTGATTTCTGTTTATAATTTTATTACGGTTAAATTTTACATACATATATGTCAATGTATAATTTAGGAATAAAAAATGTTTTTTCAAATAATTGCTGTCTATGACTGATTTTTACTAGGGTTCCATTTTACCAACACAGTAGGTTCCATATTATCAACACTTTTATCTTGAACCGTTTTTTCACTTTTTTCAAAAAAAGTGCCACTACGTCGTGTAAGTAATATTAGTTGTGATATTGTACCTGGATGTCAATATAGGAAAATAATGAATAAAAACATTTTACACTGTACCCAGAGAAAACAACTTTTAGATGAGCTTCAATTCACGAAAAATAAAATGGGGTTCTATATTACAACCACCTCCTCTATACTTTTTACTCACAAAAGTTTCATTTGGGGTAATTTACCCGGGATCCCCGACCGCAGGAATAAGAATTTAATATAGTGTAATCCAATATTTTTAAATTTTCCAAGATAAATATATATATATATATATATATATATTACAACTATATTAAATTCTTATTTAAATTAAATTAAATTATTTTCAACTTTATATATATATATATTGTAATATATTGTTAACGCCTCTCCCTGATTTAGATTTATTTATTTTAATGTCAATTTATTTTTTATATAATTTTTATAATTTTTCTTTTATATATATATTTTTTGTTTATATTTATACACGTGGGGTTTATTTGACTTCGCCAGTAGGGGTCACATGACTCCTCACACAACCAACCACCGTGCTCCCTTTTGTTGATGGTTTTTCCAAACAGCTTGGCAGAGGCGATCTGACTCACTTGCTGCTTAGACGCCTTGTTGCGAAGTTGTATTTTGAACGTGGATATCTTTTCCACGCTTTTTAGGTGTGAATTCGCCATTTTGTTATTAAAACACGTGGAGACACTGTGTTTCAATTATTATTATTATTTTTTGTAATTTGTTTGTTTTAGCTGAGTATTAGCCAGCTTTTATTTCTCTTATGTTTATATTTTAATTTTATTTTATTTTTTACTTTATATTAATTTTTCTTTGATTAAATATTATAACGTGGCAACGAACACTTTTCTTTTATTTAGAAAAAAAGTGAACCTAATCTTTCCTTTGCAGGTCCATATGTTAGCATCGGATATTTTGATTGATTTAATTTGTTATATTTCTTTCTGATTTTGGTCCTCCAAGGCGAATCGCCTAAGCACAAATAGTCAAACGAACTGCACTCTTTGGTGAAGTTAATTTAAGGGTTCCTTTCCCAAATAATTTTGATTTACTCCCCGTGTGAAAGAGTTGAGAATTCCTTTTTAACTCCTTCACTAGTGGCACAGGTGGTCCGACAGGCTGAACAATATTTTATTTAATCCTCGGCTTGTCCATATATATATATATATATATATATATATATATATTGTAATATATAAGCCTAAAAAGGCATTTTTATATATATTATGGTACGGAAATCTAGAAAGTTATTTTTTCAACACATGTAAGAGAATATTCTAGATGATTCTAGAATTATTGTTTCAAAAAACTCATAGAAATACATTCCATCTGGTCACCATTTTAGTTTGATTTTATATATGCATTTTTAATCTGAACATATTCAATTTTATCATTTCCCATATCAAACTTCGCGGATTCAATAACCATTTATTATTCTAAATTTAACCAGAGTGCTACCAAATTAATTTAAACTCAACCAATTTTTCTTATAAAACACATTACCTAAATCATCCAATATACGACAATATATAAAATTAAAGTTATAATTATAAATTATTTAAGTATATATATATATATATATATATATATATATATACTAGCTGCTCCGAGCGCCTTCGGCGCTCTCCACACCTAGACGGGGGCTCCGCCCCCTGTACCCCCGAGTGGTACATAGTATTTGGTTAAGAGTAGTAAAAGGTTTTCATCCATTTTGTTTCAATCAGTATATTACATAAAACATTCATTTCTTTTTGTGTTCTTATTTAAAATATATGTTAAATTAATCAGTAAATTAATTATATATATATTATTATTGTATATGTTATTTTATCTATCTCGAAAGTTCTTGGCCGCAGCAACCACATTTAATTACTTAATTATTTATTATATTTCAAAGGAATATTTTAATATCATTTTAAATGAATGAATGAATGAAAATTTAAATTTTATATAGTTTTTTTATATATGTTTATTTATGCAGAAAAAATTATTTGACTTAATTATTAATTTAATAAAATAAAATAATTTAATAAAATATTAAAATAATAAAAATTAATAAATTTATAAAAAAATATATAATACTTAAAAAAAAATGTGCCTTTGCGAGTTTCGAACTGAGAGTGCAAAGTCAAAAGATAACGCCTTAGACCCTTGACCCAGGAACCACTTTTGTCTCCTATTACGAAATATATACATGTCAAATTATCGCCACCAGCGCCTCTATGATCTAGCATTGTAACTAAACTAATTTTATTTAAATTCCACCCCCTGGACACACCTTTCCAATTAGCGGTTTTATAAAAGAAGTCTGACATGCCCTGAGACCTACTGAATACGCATAAAAAATTTCATAAGAATCGGTCCAGCCGTTTCGGAGGAGTATCATTTCAAAATTTTGTGACACGAGAATTTTATATATAAGATATATAATCTTGATATGCTAGCTAAAATTGTATATATATTTGTAAATGGGATCTTAGAAACCGCTCTAATCATTTTTTTGAAATTCACACCATAGATAGTATTTATAAAGAAAAATCGATCTGTATTGGCTTCATTCTTTGGAAAAATTATCTTCATTAGTTTTTTATTAATTTAAATTTATATGACGTCATAGCTTGCCATCCAGCCCTTCATGACGTCACAGCCAGCGCCTTCTTATTTCTGATCTTATATTATAAATAAATTAAAATTAAAAATATTTATGTTATATCCATATCTGTTTTTTATTGCATTAATAGATACATTTAATTTATTTGAAAATGTTTCAAAACGTTTACAAGATTTATCTTTATTTAAAGAGGGAAATTAAATGACGTCATCAATTTCGTCAGACAGCGCTTCCGTCCCTGTATTTCGTTGGAAGTTTATATGTAAAAGGTTTTCATCCATTTTGTTTCAATCAATATATTACATAAAACATTCATTTGTTTTTGTGTTCTTACTTAAAATATATTTTAATTTAATCAATAAATTAATTATATATTATTATTGTATATGTTATATCTATCTATCTATCTCTGTGGCTCTACGGTACTCGAAAGTTCTTAGCCGCAACATCCACATTTCTTCAAGTGTCCCTTCATACATTGTCCACCCATATTAAAATCTTACTTGAAAATCCAATTATGAGTTCAAAATTCAAATTATTTATTCATATAATCTTAAAAATTAAAAGAGGTAATAGTCCCAATGTGAATGTTTTCAGTGTATTATATAAGCTAAAAAGGTCAATATTAGAAAAATAAAAATATAAAAATTATAAACATTCTTTGTGTTATATTCTTCGCTCTGCTGAATGACATGTAGATATCAAATTTTAAAAAATTAATTTCTGAGATATGGAAGAATATTGTGATGTAATTTCATTCAGCCAATAACGTCAAAATTTCCCGACAGAAAGACTTAATTTCTGCGGTTATTGAATGTATAATATATCGATAAAAATAGAGGTATGTAAGAATATTATGATGTAATCTCATCGAAATCGGTTCAGCCAATTTTTTAAGTCTATAACGTCAAAACAAACAGACAGACAGACATGAAAAATTCTAAAGTCACTCTTGGATTCTAAAGGTCATAAAACGCGAGGATATGCAAAAATTTTTAAATTCACAGCAATGTGCAGACAAAAACCTTTATTTATATATAAACTTATAAATAAATCAAATTTACGAAAATATATCTATCTATATATATAAAAGGCAATGTCTGTCTGTCTGTCTGTCTGTCTGTCTGTCTCTTATAGACTCAAAAACTACCCGTCCGATTACGGTGAAACTTTCAGGGATTGTTGTGGGCATACCAAGGAAGGTTTTAGTGTAGTTAAATCCAAAATTAATTTATCCAAAATTAATTTAATTAGTAATATTTTGGTAAAAGTCTGTAGTGTCACAAAACTATCGACAGATGGCGCTACATATAATCTTCCAAATTCAAATATTTTTAATTTTTTTTAAACTTAATATTTCTAACTTTGTATTACAATACAATAATAAGACGGAATTGTTGTGTGTTAAATTAGATTTTATAAATTGAAAACCATTAGTTATACTCTTAAGTTATTTAGTTTTATTGATCACATATCTGGAAAAAATCATCTTCATTAGTTGTTTTTAATTTAAATGTATATATGTGACGTCACAGTTACCTCCTTTTAGATATATATCTATTCTTAAAATAAAATTAAAAATATTTATATTATATTCATATATATGTAAAATAATAATTATATTATTTTAATATTCCTATAAGTTGGTATCACAATTTATTATTATTATGAATTATTTATAAGTAATTAATATTATTAATTGGTATTAATAAATAAATAATATTAATTATATTAACTTAATATTTCTAACTTTGTATTACAATAATGAGACGGAATTGTTGTGTGTTAAAGAATTGTTGACTATAAAAACCAATTTGTTTTTAGGTAAGAATATATTATTCTATTTATTGTAATTATTTAAAAATTTTTTTTAGCAAACAAATCTGTCTATAGTCCATTTGATTAAACCTACCATCTTATATATAGATTGTCGTGTATAAGATATTAGGGGTGAGGTATTTTATAAGAAAAATTGGGTTAAAAATAAGTTTAATTAATTGGTAGCACTCTGGATTGAATTTAGAATAATTAAAAGGGTTATTGAAACCGCGTAGGTTGATTAGGGAATGACAAGATTGAATAGGTTCAATTAAAAAATGCTTATATAAAATTATAACTAAAAATGATTTATTTAATAAAACTGTAAGAATTTAAATTAAAATAGATAACTCAAGAAATTAAGATGAAATAGAATAATTGAAAGGTACCGTAAAAATAGAAATATAAATTAAAAGAACTTTAATTTATATTTTAGCAAATGCAATTTATAATTAATTATTAATTACCAATTGTCGACCACAGTTGGTATATTGTGTAGTTAAGGAATTGAGAATTCAAAATATGTCGAAGCCAATCATCCCCTCCTCTGCCACTTGGCAAAATTGTCCACCCCTCTCTCTCTATTGGGGTAACGAAGAGGTAAATCTCTGGGTTTTCCCCTGGGTTTTTTTTTTAAAACAATTATTTTTAGAAAGTCTTTGCCATGTGCTCAGTATCATAATACATCCAATATATAAGCATAAAAAACAAGCATTTTTATATTTATACTAGGAAAATTTGTTGTTGATTAAATTAAAATATATTTTCCAAGAAAACAAATATATGTCTTATCTACTTATACTGATTGAAACAAAATGGATGAAAACCTTTTACATACAGACTTTCAACCAAATACTATGTATCACTCGGGGGTACAGGGGGCGGAGCCCTCGTCTAGGTGTGAAGAGCGCCTGGAAGGCGCTCTGATCAGCTAGTATATTTTATATCAACAGGCCTACTTTTCTTTTTTTTAGTACATTAATACACACTTTTAAGGAGTATATGTTTTATTAGTCTTTTATGTTCTTTTAAATTATTTGAACTGTGACTCGGTGAACCAGTTATTAATATTAACAGCCAAACCCAGTAATTAGGAATCATTTTTTTAATGATAGAGCTGGGGCTGGGTGAACCAGGTATATCTAATAATGTACTAAGTATGATCTAAGAAAAGCATAATAGCAGAAATGTTAGTTTTATCTCTAAAATAATTTTTTAAGGCCATTCTTTTCTGTCTTCCACTGCATTAATACGTTTAAGGGGTGTATGTTTTATGACCAATTTTTTAATGTACAAGGTAGGATCTAAGAAAAGCATAATAGCAACATAGCTGAACAGTCAGTTTTATCTCTAAATAAATAATTTTTTAAGGCCATTCATTACTTTCTTCCAGTGTATTAATACGTACATTTAAGGGGTGTATGTTTTATGACCAATTTTTTTTAATTTATGTTCTTTTAAATTATTTGAATGGCGATTCGGTGAATCAGGTATTAATATTATCAGTCAAACCCGATAATAAGGAATCATTTTTTATTGACAGAGCGGTAATAAATAAATGTTAAATAATATTAATTTTCTTTTTACAATAATTTCATTCCAAAAAACTTTTTACCTATATGAATTAGTAAATGACAATTTAAATGTGATTAAATTAAATTGAAAATGCTTTTCTTGTGTAAGAATTAAAATAAAGATTTTTATAAAGTTTCTTTTTTATTTAATACTAGCTGCTCAGAGCGCCTTCGGCGCTCTTCACACCTAGACGGGGGCTCCGCCCCCTGTACCCCCGAGTGGTACATAGTATTTGGTTGAAAGTAGTAAAAGGTTTTCGTCCATTTTGTTTCAATCCGTATATTACATAAAACATTCATTTCTTTTTGTGTTCTTATTCAAAATCTATTTTAATTTAATCAGTAAATTAATTATATATATTATTATTTAATATGGTATATCTATCTATCTATGTGGCTCAAAGATACTCGAAAGTTCTTGGCCGCAACAACCACATTTCTCCAAGTGTCCCTATCCTGAGCCCTTGTCCCATCTCTCTTACGTCCCTTCATACGCGTCATTGGTTTTCCAAGCGGACGTTTTCCAATCGGTCTCCCCACCAATATCTTTTTCCTCTCCCATTCTAGCCACGTGCCCTGCCTATCGCAGCCTTTTCCCTTTTATAACCCTAACTATTTCTGAAGATGCAGAGAGGCCATGCAATTTCTTGTTATGCAGTCTTCCCCATTCCCCGGTGACCTCATCTTTCTTTGGCCAATAAATGCAGGGAAGAATCCTATTCTAAAATACTCTGAATCTACTCTCATCTCCCAGGGTCATAGTCCATGCCTCCCACCCATATAATGCAACAGGCAAAATAATTTTTTTATATATTCCCTTTGATAATAATTTTGAAGAGATAAGCCTCTTTGTTGCAAGATAACAGGCGTTTCCCGATTGCAACCCCGATTTAAATTCTTCTCAAATATTATTATCCTTCGTGATTACATTCAATTTTTTTACATATTCAAATTCTACATTTTGTATCTTAAGATTTTGTATGTTAATACTCTTCCTCTTAACCGCCCTACCTATACGAACGTATCTGATACGTCAGCTATATTGTGGTCTGTAAACAACAAGCCGTATACCGTACGTTCAAGTATTTCGATGATAACCGAAGTTACGCGAAGCCGTATCGCTTACGCGTAGTCTGAATGCATGAATAATCATTTGTGTTATTTCATTTATCACTTCCGTATGACTATAAATATAAAATAAGTTGACCTGTGGCCAGGTCCGAACCGACCGACGGTTTGAAGTAAATTAATTTCCAGCTACAGAAACAATTTCAAATAATTTTAATATATCTATTAATGTAATAAAAAACATATAGGCATATAACATAAATATTTTTAATTTTATTTTATTTATAATATATGTATATATTTATATGTAAGACCAGGCTGTGACGTAATGATGACGTCATATAATTTTAAATCAAGAAAAAACTAATAAATATGATTTTCCCGAGGATAAAACCAATACAAAGTGCATGATTCGTGGTGATATATAAAAAAATCTCCTCATGTAAAATTTGGTGTGAAAATAACCCTTCCCTTCCTATCGTCGATCGCTAATACTACCACTTCCGGTTCACGGATTTGCACCAAAAGTTGATCAATTCATCCCACTGATGCATTAAGTAAATATACCAAATTTCATCAAAATCGGTTGAGCCGTTCAGGATGTACACATCTATACGGACGGACAGACGGACGGACAGACATCATGCTAAAAATACTTTTTTCTGTTTAGAAAATGCATGATTCGTGGAGATATGTAAAAATCTCCACATGTGAAATTTGGTGTGAAAACAATACCTCCCTTACTATCGTCGGTCGGTAATAAAAATAAATATAATAGATATTAGATCGAGATTCGGCGTGAAGTCATACATGTTGTGTGAGTCTACCTCAGGATATATATGGTCTACAATTATTAATACGGGGAAAAATACTCTTTTTGATCAGACCTATAAACATCTTCCAGTCAGCTCCCAGGTGGTTATGTCACTAATGAGACCATTGCTCAATAAGGGGTACTGCCTAACAACTGACAATTTTTACTCATCACCAGAATTAGCGGAGTTGTTAATTACAAACAAAACTGACACATATGGAACACTAAGGTGCACACGAAAAGGAGTACCAAAAAATATTTCTCTTCCTAAGAAGGTTGCTCGTGGATTCACCAAAGCGTACAGAAAGGGGAAAATCATGGTGATGAGGTGGAGAGATAAAAGAGATGTGTTTTTTCTATCCACTGTCCATAGTTGTACAATGGTCCAAACTGAATCGGATAAACAACGCCCAACTGTGGCAAACGACTATAATTTTACGATGGGGGGAGTAGATCGGGTTGACCAGCATTTGGCGGTTTGCCCTGTTACTAGAAAACAAGGCAAAAAATATTATAAAAAAATGTTTATCCGTTTATTGGAGCAAGCACTCTGGAATGCATTTGTGTTGTATAAAAAGAAGGGCGGAGTTTTGAATAACTCGAAATTTAGAGAAAAGGTAATCTCTCAATATTTAGAAAATTACCATTCACCTGAGTTTTCATCCAAAGGAGGAAGACCATCAAGTACTCCAAACCCTTTACGTCTAACAGATAGACATTTTATTGATGTAATTCCCCCTACCGCAGGCAAAATGAATGCCGCAAGACGTTGTATTGTTTGCTGCTCCAAAGTAGATGAAAGAGGGAAAAAAGTGAGGAAGGAGACTAGATATTACTGCCCTGATTGTAATGTAGGGCTTTGCATCCCTTGTTTCAAAATTTATCACACCAAAAAAAATTTTTAGTGAAATAAAATAAAAATGAAAACTAAGTGTATTGTTTTATTTTATTGTCCTCTTCATATTTAGCAGTTCACCATGTGTTGTGTTTTTTACAATACCTGGTCTATTTTAAACAAGTATTGTTATTACGAAATTTTATAAAAAAAAACCCGATGATTTTTTACCCATTTTTTGAAAAATATCCCAAAGGTAGGGGGGTTAATTACTAAATATTTTTTCTTATCCCTATTAATTTCAAACCTCCATTAATTTTTCCTCGCTATCTGCAATTGCAATTTCCTAATCTCCTATTATATTTAAGTCGTCTGGGTAACCTAACATTTTACAATTGATTTCTTCATCTTATTCTTTCTTTACTACCTTCAAGACAAATTTGAAGATCAAAATTTGAAAAAGTTTATGCTGATCTATATTGAGTCATGTGTATGTTTTACTAAAGTCTACAAATAATTAGTGAACAGAAATATTGAATTCGCGGTTTTTTTCCTATTATCTGTCATAATTTAAATATCTTAATTAATGTTGATCGATTTGGCCTGATCCCGCAATGAAATTTCCTAATATTTCCTCCGCCTATGGTTCTTAAGTATTTTCTATGTTATAATAGTGAAATAGAGTATAATATTTCTTGATCATTACATTTTGATATTTTATTTTCATTGCTAGATTATTATTGAATATTTTTAATTTTAATGAAACTTGGGAAAATGCAAAAATAGAGACTTGAGACAATATATAAAAATTAACGGTATAAAACTATAGATAAATTACCAATATATACATTCATTAATAGTATTAATTTAAATTAATTGATTTATTTGTTTTTTTTATTATTAAGTTCATTTATTAATTTTTTTAGATCATAGTTATTTTCCTCCCTTAAAAGAAACTTATCTAATTCTGTGGTGCTAGGGGATTTGAAAATTATTAGTCGCAATATGAAGATTTCGCTTACAGTTTCTGTCATGTCCGACCTCCGTCCAACAGTTATATTCTCTCAAGTTTCTTGCTTCTCTTAATCATGTGATCTATATATTTAATTTTTTTGATTCATTGTAATAAAATTTAAACAAATAAAAATTTTCACTTTGTTAATTTATATAAATTTCAATTTACACTGATTGTGAGTGATACGCTTTGCCAATACTCTGAATAATTTGTGTATAGAAAATTGAATGTTCTTAGCGAGATTTTTTAACCTTTCACTTTCAAATAGAAAAGAAGAAATATTCAAATATATAGAAAGAATAAATAAAAATTAAGTTAATATAAATATGATCTAAATATTTTATTAAATTAATTAAAATGGGAACTTTTAGAATAAATGATTTAATTGAATTGATATTTAAATATTAGAATTTAAAATAAAAAGTGAAATATTACAATAATTCTTTGATTGGGAATGGCTATGATAATTCATTGTTTAAAATGTTTCCGCTGGAGCCAGTGGGCCACGCCAGGCTCTTGAATGAACAACACGGAGAATTATATAAACTTTAAAAAATTAATTTCTGCGGTTATTGATTAAATGTTAATAAAATTTATAGCCTATGTTACTCTAGGGGTATATAAGAATATTGTGATGTAATTTCAAAGAAATCGGTTCAGCCAATTCTGAGTCTATAAAATAGTAATTTTCCGGACAGACAGACCGACAGACAGACAGACAGACAGACAGACATGAAAAATTCTAAAGTCACTTTTGGATTCTAGAGGTCATGAAACGCGAAGATATGCAAAAAATTTTAAATTCTGAGCAATGTGCAGACAAAAACCTTTTTTTATATATATAGATTGTAGATTAGTAAAATGAAAGAAGCATTAGACATATTTTAGACTTGTATAAATTAATAATAAATACACTAACATATAAATAATAAAATGATAGGATTCTTTAATGTAATGGATAATTAGTAATAATGTATTTATTAATAGACCAAATAAAATAGTAAATATAAAAACTAATTTAAATAAATCACATTTTTATTGATTTAAACTATAATTTGACCTATAAAGTATATAAGCTATAGTACCGGGACCCCGAGCCTCGGCTCGGTACTTAAGTTAAAAAAAATGATTCATTATTATTGGATTTGGCTGGTAATATTAATACCTGGGACACCGAGCTCTCGCTCCACCCTTTAAAAAATATTGATACACAATTCTTTAATTATTTATTACAATTATTAAATGTTACACATTTGCATCAATCTGATTAAAATTAATGAACTTGTGCTCCTCAATAATACATAAATATATAATATATAGGTACATATATTTTTTTTCTATAGTGTTTTTTTGAAAAACTGTTTAGCGCCCCAAGTGGTTATAAAACAAACTAAAGACAAAAAAACGTGCTTTGCAGCTTTTCGGAATTAAAAAAGCAAAATTGGCAGTCGTGGGACTGGCCGACAGAAGTGAAAACTTCTGCGTAAGAAATTTTAAAACAGACGAAATTCGCGCTATTTCACGAGAAAGATGAATTTCATATGCATGTATATATATATAACTTATATATTATTTTAAACATATATTTTAAACAAATTTGTAACTTATATTTATATATATATAAATACACAACTTTGTTTAAAATATTGCAATACGAACTGTTTTATAATTCTTATCTCTAACATAAAATATATATTTATTATGTGAAGTTCATTTCGTATAATTTTGATTATATATGTATATATGAAATGAACTTTACATAATAAATATATATTTATATGTTAGAGATAATTTATAAAACAGTTCTAATGACAATTCAAATTTCGCGCTCTGTTATAAGAAATTTGAAAGCAGATGGTTTCATGGTGTTGGTCACGATCACGCGAGTTCTATACTTTTTCCCCATCCCGCAAAAGTGCTCAACGCCGCTAAAGAAGTTTTCACTTCAAAAATTATTTAATATTTGGAAATATATCTGACTTATAGAAAAAATGAATATTAATTAAAGAAAGAAATAGTTTTTAAAATATCCTGAATAATATGTAACAATTTTCAAGATAGAAATTTATTACAATATTACAATTATTAACTGTTGCATCATTGCATCAATCTGATTAAAATGAATGGAACTTCGGGTACTCAATAATAATAAATAAAATAATATTAATAAATATATTGAATAATATTTTATTGAAAAAATATTAAAACTTATAAAACTATCTAAAACTTTATTAATAAAAGAACAATGAATAAATAAATATAGAATAGTAATTTATTAAAAAGTAAACAATAGATAAAAAGAAAAAAAAATAACAAAATCATTTTTTTCATTTTTAAATAACGATTCACCCGGCGAGTTTCGAACCGACGAAATCCACTCGTTAAAACATCAGTCCAACCGCTGGACTATATGTATTTAGATAAAAAATTGTCATTTTTTTACTGTCTTAGCAGGCAGTATTAAAAATTTTGACGTTTTCCATATAATATATAATTTTCAATTAAGAAATTAATAATGAAGCTGTATGTTTCAAGAGATATCATCAATAAAACTTAATTTTTCTTTATAAATACTATATCTAGTGTGAATTTGAAAAAAATCGTTAGAGCGGTTTTTGAGAACCATGATATATAGATAAATACATATATACAATTTTAGCTAGCATAATAAGATAAGATTTAAAGAAAATCTTGTTTTCATTATTAAGCCTATTTTTCAAACATTATGTATTAATAAATGTTTATTTAAATGTGATTTCTGATAAAATTTCTTTTTACAATAATTACATTCAAAAGGTTTTTCTCCTGTATGAATTAATAAATGTGTTTTTAAATTTGATTTCAGATTAAATTTCTTTTTACAATAATTACATTCAAAAGGTTTTTCTCCTGTATGAACTAATAAATGTTTTTTCAAATCTGATTTCCGATTAAATTTCTTTTCACAATAATTACATTCAAAATGTTTTTCTCCTGTATGAATTAATAAATGTGTATTTAAATGTGATTTATGATTAAATTTCTTTTTACAATAATTACATTCAAAAGGTTTTTCTCCTGTATGAATTAATAAATGTGAATTTAAAGTTGATTTCTGATTAAATTTCTTTTCACAATAATTACATTCAAAAGGTTTTTCTCCTGTATGAATTAATAAATGTCTATTTAAAATTGAGCTCTGAATAAATTTCTTTTCACAATAATTACATTCAAAAGGCTTTTCTCCTGTATGAATTAATAAATGTGTATTTAAAGTTGATTTCTGATTAAATTTCTTTTCACAATAATTACATTCAATAGGTTTTTCTCCTGTATGAATTGATAAATGTGTTTTTAAATGTGATTTCTGATAAAATTTCTTTTTACAATAATTACATTCAAAAGGTTTTTCTCCTGTATGAATTAATAAATGTGTTTTTAAATTTGATTTCAGATTAAATTTCTTTTTACAATAATTACATTCAAAAGGTTTTTCTCCTGTATGAACTAATAAATGATTTTTCAAATCTGATTTCCGATTAAATTTCTTTTCACAATAATTACATTCAAAATGTTTTTCTCCTGTATGAATTAATAAATGTCTATCTAAAATTGAGCTCTGAATAAATTTCTTACCACAATAATTACATTCAAAAGGTTTGTCTCCTGAATGAATTAATAAATGTTTTTTAAAATATGATTTATCATTAAATTTCTTTTCACAATAATTACATTCAAAAGGTTTTTCTCCTGTATGAATTAATAAATGTGAATTTAAATTTGATTTCTGATTAAATTTCTTTTCACAATAATTACATTCAAAAGGTTTTTCCCCTGTATGAATTAATAAATGTCTATTTAAAATTGAGCTCTGAATAAATTTCTTTTCACAATAATTACATTCAAAAGGCTTTTCTCCTGTATGAATTAATAAATGTGTATTTAAAGTTGATTTCTGATTAAATTTCTTTTCACAATAATTACATTCAAAAGGTTTTTCTCCTGAATGAATTAATAAATGTTTTTTCAAATATGATTTCTGAATAAATTTCTTTTCACAATAATTACATTCAAAAGGTTTTTCTCCAGTATGAATTAATAAATGTGTTTTTAAATTTGATTTCAGATTAAATTTCTTTTCACAATAATTACATTCAAAAGGTTTTTCTCCTGAATGAATTAATAAATGTCTTTTTAAAGTTGATTTATCATTAAATTTCTTTTCACAATAATTACATTGAAAACGATTGTCCTCAGTATGGTTTGAATCAGTTTCTTCTTTAGATTTTTCGTCTAAATACTTATCTGTATCCTTTTTGAATTTTACATCTTTTTTGAAAATTGAAAATATTTTTTTATGAAAACATTTTTTAAGATGTTTGCATAAAAATTCCTCACTTATGAAGTTGGTATGACAATATACACAAGTATATAGAGGACCTAAAAAAAGAATTGTTTTCATTATTTTAAATCATTATATTTTTATATATCTAACTGTTATATAATTCAATTTAAGGAATCATATCATTAGAATAATATTAAAAATAATTTTATTGGCAATTAACATTACTTTAGATGAAAAAACAGAAATAAAAATTACCTATATAAATTGGATATTTTGTGTCTTCTTGGGAATAAAGATCCATTTTGAATTGATTAATGTAGTATCAATTATAAATTATTTACTAGATAATAAGTAATACAAACCAGATGGTCTGTGATATAAACGTTTTAAATTTTGATTTTGATTTATATATATTTAAGGCAGCAACCAGGTGGGTGACACGCAAATTTGACTTCCGGTTGCCTTATGTGTTTTTACTATTCTCATTGTTAGATGGCGCTGCTGTTGACAAAATACATTTTTACCGACCGACGATAGGAAGGAAAGGTATTGTTTTCGACCTCAAATTTCACATTTTTACCACAGACCATAAAGACCATGATTTTTACATATCTCCACGGATCATCCATTTTCTTAATAGAAAAAAGTATTTTTAGGACGATGTCTGTCCGTTCGTCCATTGTGTGTCCGTATAGACGTGTAAAGCTTGAAATAAAATTACGAAATATATATTATGTTACTTTTGTCTTTCAGTGCATTAATAGGTACTTTTAAGAGCTGTATCTTTTATCACTGTTTTTTTTTAAATTTATTATCTTTTAAATTTAAATTATTTGAGTGGTGGCTCGGTGGACCAGGTATATATATATATATATATATATATATATATATATATATATATATATAAAACAATATAATAAAGGGTAGTAAAGTTGAGATTTGATTACTGTTGATTCTAACCGAAGGTTTCAACCTTCAACCAAAAAATCATGGCTATTAGAAATTAAAATAAGCGGGAGTGTCCTCCCCTAGACTTTCCCGCATATAAATAGGTATAAAGAGTTGTGAATGAATATTTAGAATGTGTAAACTTGGTATTGATAAAGAGCCAGTTCGTATTAGTTTATTGGTGTCAAATTTGATATTTGGTAACATTTATATATATATATATAGAATAAAGTTCTACTTCCGGTTAACTGATATTTCAAATGCAAAAAAACAGATATGGATATAATATAAATATTTTTAATTTTATTTTATTTATAATATATAAGGGCTGGCTGTGACGTCATGAAGTGCTGGGTGACGTCATATAATTTTAAATTAAGAAAAAACTAATGAAGATGATTTTTCTCGAGGATAAAACCAATACAAAGTGCATAACACGTGGATATGTCCTCACGTGAAATTTGATATGAAAATAACCCTTCACTTCCTCTCTTCGATCGGCAATACTAGCACTTCCGGTTTCCGGATTTGCACCAAAAGTTGATCAATTCATCCTACTGATGTATTAAGTAAATATACCAAATTTCATCAAAATCCGTTGAGCCGTTCAGGCTGTACACATCTATACGGACGGACGGACGGACGGACAGACATCATGCTAAAAATACTTTTTTCTGTTAAGAAAATGCATGATTCGTGGAGATATGTACCTAAAAATATCCATAGGTGAAATTTGGTGTGAAAACAATACCTCCCTTACTATCGTCGGTCGGTAAAAAAGAAACGCTATTTGTATAGGTAAAATGTCACTTCCGGTAGTCAGATCATGATGAAATTTGGTATCTCAATTTTTTTCATATTTTTAAATCTATATACAAAATATGAAGCAAATATCTCGAAGCAAACTGGTACTTTACTTGAAAGGTAAACGCAACCAGTGTAGGTAAAGTACCACTTCCGGTTAACCGATTTTGACGAAATTTTGATAGAAATCTACAAACTGTGAATAATATCGGTATACCAAATTTCGAAGTCCTAGCTTGATTAGTTTTTGAGTAAATTTGCTTACAGACATTACATACATACATACATACATACATACATACATACATACATACATACATACATACATACATACACACACACAGACATAATTCGAAAAATGGTATTTTCCGACTCAGGGAGGTCTAAAACGTCAAGATCTATCGAAATCTCGAAGTCGAAATTTTTGACGATTCCAATACTTCCCTTATACGAAGTATGCGGGAAAGTAAAAAACAATTTAGTAAATTATTAAATGTCATTAATATCATCAAAAACGACATAAAATACGATAAAATATATTTGTATATAAAATGTATTTTTAATATATTTTCTTCTAAAATCACGAAGTAGTCTAATATTAATGGATGTCAAACAAAAACTAAGACCCAGCTGGTTCCAATTTCGACAGGAGTCAGCTGATAGTTGCCTGCTGACAGGAGCAGTGTTGTCATTTCATTTAAAAGACAGAAAATTCAAAAAGTCACGGACTTATTGACCTGCCCTCAAACACTCATTAATCTATCTACTTGTCTATTCTTCGGGACTTTACATTAGAACGGCTGGGGATATGGTTAATAAATCTAGAGGCGCTCTAGGAATAATCAGATCCACTTTACGAAGAATGAAATCACATTCATTTTCAACATTAATTCAGTTGTACCAGTCATCTGTGCTTGGCGTTATGCTATATGGTTCCGAATTGTGGGCATTGCGTTATCCAGACATCATAGAAAGGGGACAGACACACTTCTTCAAAACGATCTTTATTTTGGATTATGTCATCCGAGCGGAATTCGGCAGGCCGAAACTAATAGCTTTTGTCGTGAAGCATGCTATCGCATGGTTATGCAGAGTGCTTGAGATGTCCTCAGAAAGACTACCCAAAATCTCTTACAATAGATTGCTTCATCTGAGTAAGTTAGATGGGGCCAACGAAAATTACAACTGGGTAACACAATTAAAATCCTTTTTTGAATCCAGCGAAATGACAGCCTTATGGAACTCCCAAGACGCAGACATTATTAAGTCAAACTCTGAACAAATCCTTGATAGAATAGTGGATTTAGAATTTTCCAAAGACTTGAGGGAAATCGAGTCATCCTCATACACGCCTTTGTACCGCAGACTGGATATGATGAGAAACCATTTTATGTGGCCTAGATCCCGACTGTTTAGTTCGAGAGTGGTCGTTCAGATAAGGACAAACCAGCTGTACGTGGGAAAAAATGGATATAGGATAGACCCAAATGAAAATTGCAGTATTTGCAATTTATTAAAAAAGGAAAACCTTTTCCACATACTGGTTGAGTGCCCTATCTACAGCCCGACCAGGGGGAATATTTGAATAGATATTTAAATACCTGTGAGGCTGTGAACGAAAATAATTACATGGAAATTCTATTGAATGTGGGGAACGAGAGACAGATAAGCGATATTTATCACTACATAATAACAATCCTTAGAATAAGAGGTTTTATAATTAATGAGTGAGACGGATGGTGGAATCTCTTGGCTTTTATGTGAAAACATGGACTACTGTTTATTTTCTTGTTTTTAACGTTTTTATATTTATATGAGTTTGATTTTTGTGCAATTTTTGTTAAAATGTGCGAAATTATGAAATTGTATAATTTTGTATGTCGAATTAGGCAAAGACAAATAAATATTTATTATTATTATTATTATCTATTTGTATATATTCATATATTGTTCTATGATAATTTCATAATTGAGAGATTTAATGTATTATTGTACGATATCATCAAAAGAGATATTCGCCTGTAGTTATTGCTGTTGGTTCTATTTCTCTTCTTAAATAGTGTGATAATAACTGCCTCCTGCCATGCTAATGACATCTTCTCCTTATTGTCTTAATAATAATAATAAATATTATTTAGAAATATAGTATACAGTAAATAGTTTTATTTATACGTTTTTACAATTATTTTGTATAATGATTTTAATATGTTGAGTAAAGAGTTAGACGAAGGGTCATTAGTTGTTCTCCCTTGGCCTATTGTCCATATTTTGTTTTATTATAGACACAACATAATGGACTTGCTTCTAATTACCTTTTATTTCATTCTTATTTTAACATTGAATAAATTCATTAATCTAGTATGATTTGTATGAAATTATTTTTTTTTTGTTGTATACTGGTATAAACTTTAGATGCATACTTAGATAGTGATGTAATAATATAGTTTTAACTAAATTAAGGATAATTTCAATAAATTGATTAATCTGAATAAAAATGTTATGCTATCAACCAATTATTTTACTTTTTATTAATAAATGTTAAAAAAAAAACAATTCAACCTTTGAACCACTTCATTAGTTAAGATAAAATTTTTATCAATATTATTCATTATTTTTTTTACAATTTATTTATTTATTTATTTTATGAATACTTGATAAAATCCAAATCTATTCTTACAGAGGTCAATAAAGTTTAATCACCTAATTCTCCTTTTCTCTATTATATTTTTTTTTTATTTTAACTCACTAAACATGAATTTGAAAAATTGCAATTTATTTATTTTTTGTATAAAATAGAATTATATTAAAAACAAAAAAATATATTTTTTTTTGTGATTAAAGTATTTGAAAGATAAGATATATTCGAAAAATAACCTCTGTGATTTGAGATTTAACATATTACAATATATATACACACGAGGTCTGTTAAAAAGAAAAGGTGAATTTTTGAATTTTCGCGGGGTGTGTACATTTGATTATCGAAATTTTTCATTTCGTTATGTTGGTACACATATGTTTCTCATATGTTGACATTATCAGCCATTTTGGATTAGTAGTTTGTTTTTGACAACTGAAAAAGTTAGTCACGTTTTGTATGTTCGATTTTTTACTTATCTCATCAATTGTAGCAAAACGCTTTCCTTTCATTGGTCTCTTCAGTTTTTGGAATAGGAAAAAGTCGTAGGGAGCCAAATCTGGTGAATACGGTAAATGCGATGTTTACGGTGTTGTTTTTGGTCAAAAAATCACTAACGAGCAATGATGTTTGAGCTGGTGGATTATCGTGATGCAGAATCCATTATTTGTTTTTATAACGTTTTTCTCAACTTCACTTGGCGTCTGTCTCTTTGTCTGTCTGTTCGCTCTTTTGACAAATTGAAATCAATTTTTCATCATCTTTAGATTGAGATACACTTTTGAAAAATTTTATAGATATTTCAATCGATCCCCAGAAGGTATAGAAGAAATATAATTGAATTATAATTAATTAATTGTAATTAATTAGCGATTAATTACTTTTAGTAACTAACTCCTTTTGTATTGCTCCGATTAATTTTTTTTCAACGGATTTTTAAACATAAATATTGGTTTCAGGATAGATTTTCATTTTGAACGTATTTAAAAATATTTCATAGCATTAAAATTAATGATGAATTCTTATTAATCAGTTGTATCGCCAATGAGGAGGGGTTTCTTCCCCTCGGATGTTATAGAGAAAATATATTTTTTTTCATGCATTGTATATGTCCCCAATAGAAAGGAAACAAAACAATAGAATATAACCTTTTTTTAATGTATATATTTATATATATATACATTTATAAAATCTCATATTAATAAAAATTATTTATTTATAAATATAATATAATAATTATTATTCAATAATAGCATTTACTTAACATAAATGCATAATATCAATTTTGGAAGATTAGTTTTATTCAATTTGTAAATTTTCATATAACTTCATCTTTTCTATTTCTCTTGTTATATTAAATAAATTTATCATATTAAAATTGCACTTAAAAGAATAAAATAATATAAAAATAAAAATTTTTAATAAAATCACGTTTTTCAAATGGACTAAAAAGAATAAAATAATTTTTCTATAAACCTGACAAAGTTTATGGATGAATTGCTTCATATTCAACGAAAAACGTTGGGCGCATTTAGTTCTATGCAATTAACTTCCTTTATTGAGCTATAATTCATATATATATATATATATATATATATATACTAAGATGCATACCACACTAAAACACTTAATTAACAATTAACACTATTTCTTCAAATATAATCAACCATTTTGGATTTGGTTGATAATATGTAAATTTAATAAAAATTCTTTTAAATTTTGATACATACTTTGATATAAGTATATTACAGTGAAAAATAATAAAGGATTAATTTCTTAGCTCTTAAACTATCAATTTTATTGCATGATAAAAAAAATTTGTCAGTTTATGTGTTTAATAAAATTTTTATTATTACAAAAATTTGACTTGATTGTGTTCATATAAATAAATTAAACTAAATGCGCCCAACGTTTTTCGTTGCATATGAAGCAATTCATCATAAACTTTGTTAGGCTTATAGAAAAATTATTTTATTCTTTTTTATTTTGTTCATTGAAAAAACTTTATTTTATAAAAATTTTTTATATTTATATTATTCCACAATTCCGATCGTTCGTTTCACGCAAACGTTGCATAACTTCCTTGTTAAATTCCTTTTTTTTTTAAGTAAAAAATTTCGATAATCGAATGTACACCGACCCCAAAAATTCAAAATTCAACTTTTCTTTTGAATAAACCTCGTATATATATAAATACATATTTCTGATTGCAAATTATTTATTTATAATTGATAACGAATAATAAAATAAAAAATTTATTCTTTTTTCTAGACTCGTGAAAACCACAAAGATGAAGATACTGATAGAATATCAAATCAAGAGGCTGACAATGAAACCGGCGATACTGCATCCCTCTCCAGTCCTGTCACCAATAAGGAGGAATCGTTTTTTGTTTTCCCTTCACTACCTTTTCACCCCTGGAAATTACAACCCTCTGATTCAATGTGAGTATCATTAATAATTTATCTAATCAAATCAATGAATTTGAAAAATAAAAGATTGTGAATTTATTAGTGGCATTATATTTAAATGTCAAATTACATATCGGGAATTGGGAATATATATATATTTTAAACCTCAACATTGATTCTTGATCACACAGACTAAGACCTAGAATACAAAATATATCCCCACATAAATAAAAACTCTTGGAAATAGCGTCGAAACTCGAGACAAATCTTACAATAAAACGTGAAAATAACCCGGAAATAACTTTACACAATAATAATAATTTCACAGAAACCTAAACGGACATATATATATATATATATATATATATATATATATATATATATATAATATAATATCTTTATAGAATATCTAATAAATTAATAAAAAAAATTTTTTATAAAAATGCCCTAAAAAAGAGAAAATAAAATATTAATTAAACATTAAATATTATCCTTTACATATGAACATATGTAAGTAGTAGGTAAAGAATTTAATATTATTATATGGGCCCCACACTTTTTTGATGGGCATATGTAAAGGATAATATTCAAGGTTTAATTAATATATTTTATTTTTTATTAAATTAATGAAGATAAAATGAATGAAATGTGAAATTAAAGATTATAATAGAATAGATTGGTGAGGATGAAAGAATGGTTAGGGAATTAATATTTTATAGAAATTGATTAAAGTTCAAATAAAATTTATCATCATTCTTCACTTTCAAATCAAAATATACACACACATTGGTAAATATTTTAGAAAAAGATTTATCTAAATATAAAAAAATAAATGAAAAATTGAATTGTAATAATAATAATAATATGAATATGAATATTTATATGTGAACTAGGAAAATATTTATCTCTCGTTTTATTTTTAATGTAAAAAGTGAAATGTTGAAAGGTGGTGGAACGTTTCGTATATTTGTTCAACATGAAAAAATATTTAAGATTCAGATTCTATTCCTAGGTTTGAAAAATAACTCTATCCATCTCCTTTTCAATTTTTTTTTTCTTCTAGTCAATGTTGAGGAATGAAATGGAAACAAAAAAAAAATCAATTTAATTTATTTTTTTAATGTAAAAATTAAACGAGAAGTTATTTATGAAAAAATTAATGAATTTTAAGTAAACATTAAATTAAATAAACATAACTAAACAACGTTAATTAATTTTTAATTGTTAATTGAATTATTTTCATAATTCACATATATATTATATTATTGTTAATTTAATATATATAAATATCTGTGAGTAAATTTAAAAAATCTGGAGTGTCTCCACTCGTCTATCTCGCAAATTTGAATTGGATTAATTAACATGTATTATATTTAAATTAAATTTAATTCAAATTATAAATTAAAATTAATAAATAAAGGCGCTCTTCGCACCTAGACAGGGGCAGAGTAATACATAGTAATTTGTTGAAAGTTGTATGCGAAAGGTATTAATTCATTTTAATTCAATCAGTATATTAAAATATTCATTTCCACGACGGGGTTCAGTGTAGGTATATAACTCCTTTCTTGATCACTTTTTAGTAGTATATCTTCTTAATTAAATTATTAATTGTTTATATACCATATTAATAATGATAACACGTCTTTTTATTTTCTGAAAATTTCTGTAAAGATGTCCTCAGAAAAATAAACATGGTTTAATAAACCAATGTTTAATTTATATCATCATAGGACATATTAGAACTTAAAATAAAAATTTAAATATTATAAACATTCTTTGTATGAAAATTTCTAGAATTATATTGAGTGTCAACTTCTTAATGGAGCGTACATACACACACTAATACACACACACACAGACATTTTACTCAACCCTAGTGAAAATGACTTAGGGACCTTCAAAACGTATAAAAACATCAAAATCTCGACATCGAAAATTTTCGTGAGCCAAACATGCGCTAGTTTAATAAATATTATTTATTAATTTTAATTTATAATTTAATTAATAAATTTAATTAAAATATAATATATGTTAATTAATCCAATTCAAATTTGCGAGATAGTCGAGTGGAGACACGCCAGCTTATTTTCTTTATTAACACTTATTTTTATTTATTTTTTTCAGTGAGAGTTTATCAGAAACGGATATAGAGGTAATTTCGTATAAATATATATTTACTTAAATCATAATTAATATAATTTTTTTAAATTTTACTAACCAATGGAAAAATCTTGTTTTTTATTAATAGTATTATTATTATTATTATTAATTTATGGTAATAAGAATTTTTCTTTCAATGAAATAATATAATTTTATTAAAATTATAAACCTTCTTTCTCATCATTAACATTCTTCTTTTTAATAAACAATTTTATAATTAAATCTATTCATTAATTTAATTTTTTACACTTTCACCTTGTCCTCTTTGAGTTGTTTATTTTTCCCCTTTCAACATATTCATTTATTATTATTTTTTTTATTTACCACATTTCCTGTTTCTATTTTTTCTTATTCATCTTCATGAAAAAACCGAATCTTTACTAAATTTTAACCTATTATTTTAAGATTGTGGCTATTTATAAATACAGTATGTATATGTAAATCTAGAATTATTTATTATATTACTATTAATAAAAATATTATTATAAATACTGCTACCTCAGTCATTGGTTGGTGGTGGTGGTGAGAATTAGGATAATAAAATTTCTTCTCTTATCTAGGAGGGCATGTCAATAAATCCGTGACTTTTTCAATTTCCCGTCTCTTAAATAAAATAGCAACACTGCTCTTGTCAGCAGGTAACTATCATCTAACTCCTGTCGAAATTGGAGCTCGAGATTTTATTTTTTGTATGTTATCCATTAATAGCAGACTACCTCGTGATTGAAAAAGAAAATGGAAAAAAGTGAATTTCTATGAAAATCCATGAATTGGGATACCAATTTCTCCCTCATCCGCCCTATTCTTCGGATTTAGCTCCGAGTGACTATTCCTTGTTTCCAATCCTGAAGAAATGGCTCGGCGGAAAGAGATTGGAATCCATCGATGAAATCATCACACAAACAAATACGTATTTTGATGTCGTTTACAAATCTTATTTTTTGGAAGGGATAAAAAATTGGAGAAACGTTGGACGAAGAGTATAGAGCTCAAAAGAAAAAGAAAATAATTTTTTATCCAAAAACCGGTATTAATAGCAGACTACCCTGTGATTTGAAAAGAAAATGGGAAAATACGAGAGACGAAACAGCAGTTAAAACATTGGGTTTCTCGGAGTGATTAGGCACCAAAGGTGTCCTCGACCAATCTTATTTTTTCGAGGGGATAAAAAATTGTGATAACGAAGTGTAAGAGCTCCAAAGAGGTTACGTTGAAAAATAAAATAATTTTTTATCCAAAAACCTGCGTTTCATTCATTCAAAAAGTCATGGACTTATTGACCTGTCCTATTATTATTATTATTATTATTAATTGTGTGGTAAAGTGATTATCGCTGACCAGACAGCAATTTACTATTAAATGGGTACAATAACTACAAGCATTTAAGAAAAGCATTTTTACTATATGAGTTATTATTATTTTATAGTTATATACCAATCTTTGGTACTGTATATAAAAATAGCCAAACAGTTATTTTAATTTATTATATTATATACATGTATGTTTGTTTGTTTTTAGAAACGCTATTCAGTTTTGAGTATGTGTTTTAAAAATGATAAACAGACTCTGCATGTTCGCTTGGATCGACTGAAAAAACAAAAAGAACAGGCAGAGATGAATGCTGAGAGTGAAATTAAAGTTTTAAGAGATACGATAAATGTAAGATTTTTTTTTTATTTATATATTATATATAAGAACCCTATTTTGATAAATCTTGTAAAACAGTTTAACGATAGTTGCTTTGAAATGATTCAATAAAAAAAAAAAAAAATTGTAAAAATATCTAAACCCAATATTGAACTTTAAACTTTCAAAAACATATTTTTTAACAAAGGGGTAGAGGGGGGGCAATATCACGTGTATGGCTTTTAATGATTAATGATTTACGATATTTGCGTCGTTTCTGAAAGGCTTTATATATATTGATATATTTTCTAAGGTTTTATAGTAGAGAGGGATGAAACCCGCTAATTTTATTATTCTATTATTATTATTATTACTACTATTATTATTTTTAGGGATTACGATATCATTATCAAGATTCAAACTTTCTTCAAATGATTGGTGAATTGGAATCCCAAATAGAATTTCTTCAAAACAGCATTAATTTTGTCGGTAATTCTGCAGAGGTATATATTTCATCTATCTATAATTTACAATCCTAGATTTTTTTTATAATTAAAATTTATATTTATTAATTAATTTGAATGTCACAACTTTTTATTATAAAATTTAATTACAAAGAACACAATTTTTTTTCCCCTCCAATTTCTTTGATTTTAATTTTTTGTTTTTAACAATATCAAGTCTTATTATATATTTAGTAAATGGTTCACCGAGCCGCGGCTCGGTCATTAAAAATCAATTTAGAGGGTCTACCCAAAACCGAAATACATGGCAAGGGGTCTACGACACAAAAAAGTTTGGGAACCTATGATTTAGAGATAAAACTAACATTTCAGTTATGCTGATATTATACTTTTCTTAGGTCATACCTGGTCAAGCCGCCGCTCGGTCATTACTATTTTGTATTCAAAGAAGTGCTTTCTGACGTAGTTGATGACGTCATTTAAATTTCTTATTTTAAATTAAGATAAAGCTAATAAAGATGATTTTTCCCGAGGCTGAAACCAATACAGATCGATTTTTCTTTATAAAAATTATGGTGTGAATTTCAAAAAAAAAAAATCCTTCGAGCGGTTTAATATATCAAAAATACAAATATATTTAGGATATATATACAATTTAATAAGATAATAATATAAACCTGGGAAACGGCATAATAACAATTATGGTTTGCAAATTGTGAATAAAAAGGATTGTTTTATGTACAAGAAGCCAAAATGTTCAGATGGGGTGGGGACTTAACCTATTCCATCATTGATAATCATAAAAATATGAAAAACTATTGTAATATAAATATAATTATTAGCGTTTATATAATAATAAAATTTTCTATATAATTCATATTTAATTAAAAAATCAAGTTTAGAATAAATACGATTAAATTGTACAATGATTCATTAGTTATGGATGTTTATATATATATATATATATACATATTACAAAATGTACTACTACGGCAATTGCATATAATTATTATATTCATTTTATTTGATTGACCATAATATTACATTTTTCACATAAAAATTATCATCAATTATTTTGATTAATTTCTAAATAATAAAATGATATATTATTTATTCAAAATTTTATAGATTTTCTGACGTCAATCATAAAGATGTTTAAATTGCATTTAATCTAAATTTAACATACTAATATTGTAATATGAATACCCAAGGTTGAATTATTATTTAAGTCGGCTTCCCATAAAGACGTATTGATTCTATCTATCAGCAAGTGTTTCTCACACATTTAGGACATTCATATTTTAATTTTGCTTACGTATATATTGACGACATAAGGTACAGGAGCAAATGATCTGTTTGGGATCTGTTTTGTTTTATTTTTTATTTATTTTTTTTTTATTGATTTTCTTTTAAAACAAGCTTAAAAAATTATAATATCTAGAAGAATTAATAAATATCTTCAGATGATTGATAAATATATGCACACACACACACATATATATATATATATATACACGAAGTTTAATTTGTTCAAAAGAAAAGGTGAATTATGAATTATTGCGAAAAGTATTTATTTATTCATAAATATCTATTTTGTCCTCTTCAAAGTAATTCCCTTGAGATATAAATGCACTTCTAAAAGGTGCTTTTCGGTATGGCCATCAGCTCGTACTTCGGTTCTGACTTTATCTCATCAATTGTGGCAAAACGCTTTCCTTTCATTTGTATTTTCAGTTTTGGGAGTAGGAAAAACTCGTAGGGAGCCAAATCTGGTGAATACGGAGCATGATTACGGTGTTGTTTTTGGCCAAAAAATCACGAACAAGCAATGATATGTGAGCTGATACATTATCGCGATGATTTGTTTTTCCACAATTCCGATCGTTAGAGTCGTATTGCTTCACGCAAACATTACATAACTTCCTTGTAGTATTCCTTATTAACAGTACGACCTTTTGGCAAGAACTCATGATGCACCACGCCATTGTAATCGAAGAAAACAGTGAGCAAAACCCTCACATTTGATACCACTTAAACAATTTTTTTGAGACAAAGTAGATTCGCCAGAGAATACCACAATCAACATTTTTAGTGCGTTGGAGCACTTTATTCTATTTTTAACGCAATATTTAATACAGATTCTTTGATCCATTTTTTTAAAGTAAAAAATCGAAGAACACACAAAAACGTGACTAAGTTTTTCAGTTGTCAAAAATAAACTACTAATCCAAAATGGTTGATAATGTCAACATATGAGAAATTTATGTGTACCAACATAAAAAAATTCGATAATCGAATGTACACAGCCTGCAAAAATTTAAAATGCACCTTTTCTTTTGAACATACCTCGTGTATACGTATATACGTACATACACAATAATAATAAAATCATATTAATATAGTTGTTTTTTAAAATGTTTGAATTGAAGCTTTTAGGAAGTGTTCGTCAAGAGATGAAAGTATCTCATGTGGTGGATACCATGTTCGCACATGTGGATAATTTAAAACGCCTTCGAGAAAAAGATCAGACTGAACTTGAAGAAGTCAAGTAAGTAATGTAAAATACTTACATAAAATTAATATATCTTATATTAAAATAAAAAGTGATATATAAAATATAAAAATAAAACAAGAGTTAATCTTGTTTTCGATTCAATCTTATTGATAGTTTGGAAGAGATTGACTAGGAATGGACAAAAATGAAATAATTTATAGTTTATTAAGTGACATACCGTAATTACAAATACAAATTCAAATTTAAATAAATATTTTTAAATATTCCACATAAATCTTAATTGCTATACGAAGTAGTATTAAATTGAAGAAGATGGAGAGAGGAGGAAACTAACTTAGACCAGAAAACAAAATTTTCAAAAAGAGTTTAGTAAGCCAGTTGATACTTCCACGAACCTTTAATCATTGTCATTTCATTTTATAAACATTAAGTTAGTTTTTCCCCATAATTATTTATTTTTTTTTTTGAAAAATTGGACAAAGTTGGTTTTCCTTCAAGACAATTATATATTTATACATAATAATAAGGAAATAAATTTAAAAGAAAGAAAATAAAAAAATTATGATTTCATAATAGCATAATAGATTAGGAGTCAGCAGGAAAAATAGAGGGTTTAGAAATAAAACTCTTTCTCCCCCCTCCTCACTAATGACGACGTTTCGGTTCCATATCAGGACCTTCTTCATGACTTTGGTTTTGTTATGGTCCAATATATTTACTAATTAGCCAAAATGAACATAAATTTATTTCATAATTTTTACTGTCGAAAGAAGTGTAATTAAATATCAAGGCATAAAAGAAATAAATATTCTGTATAACAAATAAATTAATAGTAAAAAAGATGTAAATAATTTAATGAGATTCAGTAAAAAAAAATTTTTTTGAAATAATCGTAATAATAAGAAGAAATTAAGATCATGGAAACCGCAGTTAACTTGATGAAATGCCGCATATGACTTCCACAACCACATTTGCCCATGCTTTGATATATTTCGTTGAAATGTTGTAATGTGAGCCTTTGAATAAAAAAAAAAAAGTGCAATTATTAATTAACCAATCTTAAAAATATGAGCCCAAGTTGTTTTCTTCCATTCAATTTCGTTATTATTTTATACAGTTTAGACATAATTTTGTTCAAAATAGACAGGCAACTAAAAAATATCACGTTAGTGTCGTTTTAGTAGTATAAGTGTTTAGAACTAATAAGTAATATAGGAAAAACCTTTAATATCCATTTTTCTGAGTTTTCATTTAAATTGCATCAATCATCCAGGGGAATGATATCCATTTTTACTCCCTCAAGCTAGAACAATAACAATGTCTAGATTTATCAAAAGCTTTGTCTAAAAATGTAAAATAATATACATATCACTTTAAACAATTAATTATATCTTTAATTTCAGACGTACTTTAGTGTCTATTCAAGACACAAAGGAATTACCAGGACCGAGGACTTCTCATATCACACAGCGACAGGTATAATTTTCATTTTTATTTTATTGATACGATGTTGTTGATCCTTGTGTTCGTTGTACTGAATGTGAAACCCAAACATTTCGTCCAGTAGAGCTTATCTTCTATTAATCAACAGAGGAGGGCGAGTATTGCCGCCATGCCCAGGCCTCCTTCCTCGTTATCATCTCTCTCCGAGACTTCTTCAGAACCAACACGAATTTGGACCAATTCGGTTTCCCCATTAATTGTTAGTAAGATTTGTAAAATATTTCAAATTCTCTTTAAAAAGGATTTTTTTTTTTTGTTTTAACAAATATACTGTATATTTTTTTTATTTTTCTATTTACATAACACACTATTCTTCAACTTATTTATTTTTTTAATTTTTATTCTTTTTCTTCTTACAATACTGAATTCTGAATAATGACTTTGTGAGATTTATGTATTTACGATTTAAATATTCACAAATATAACCCATGGTCTTGGCATTTTCTAAACATTTATCATCTAAACGAATAGCATCATTTATTTTCAATTATTCAAAATTCTAGGTGATATGCTTGCATCTATAACAAAACATTTTGGGACAGGGTCAAATGGGTGTTTGGACACTTATATGTATATACATCAAAACATTTTCTTCAGTCTATGTCCGATTTCACCTGAATCCTGAAAGTCCTTACGCTTTTATAACATTCTTCCTTCATAAAACAGGCATTCGCTAATTTCAGCTCTATGCTGGGGGAGGTATGATTCAACCTCTATATCTTTATAAATTTTTTAACCACAGGTGCTTGATATACTATACATCTTTAATCTATGTTTTTCTTTGAACAAATACAGATTAACAGATTTATATATTTTTTTTTAGGAATCTACAAGGAGTGAAAGAGGAATTCAAAATTTTCGAAATTCAAATATTGTTCGACGACATAGTTCACAGCCTGTTGGTATTTCATCCACCAGTTCAGCATCAGCATCAGTTCATTTTGGGGAATCATCTTCGGCTCCTGTTACCCCTGCGGAAAACACCATGTACTGTACTTCTTGATAATTTTTAATCTTATTATTATTATAATTATATTGGTTTAACAATAAATGTTTATTTTTCTTTAGAAATTCTATTGATAATTTAATGATAGAAGAAGTTTCTAGAGAATCTTCAGATGAAACAAATAATTTAGATACCAATTCAAGGTAGTATAAATATTTATCACTTTTTTACAATAAATTGTTTTATTTTATTTTATTTTTTTTTTTGTTATTTTTCAGGCAATCTTTTGAAGAGAAACATGATGAGGATTATTGTGAAGATGACTTAATATGTGATGATAATTTAACATATTCGCAAAATTCTCAGTCGAATTATACATCCCAAACTAATAATGATGAACAGGATAGTTTATTTTCAAATAAATTATTTTTAATATTAGGATCCACAATTATATTCTGGATTTCCCAAATAAGGTAATTATATACTAGAGAAAGATAACAGATTGAAAGATAGAATTAATAAATGTATGAAGGAATTATGAGAATATTATCTTCAAAATCATTAGTTTTTAAAGAATTTTTGGTGAAAATGAATGATTGATGAAGACATACTTATATAAATAATGGATAAGATTAGGTTTAAATTAATTTTTAAATTTTAGTGAAATGAATGAAGAGTGTCTAATTTTTAAAAATATTTAAAATTTGTATAATTAAATAATTCTTTTTAAATGCTCTTTATGGCTAAATAAACTTTAAATGGAGCCCCTTTCTCAAAAAATAAAATACAATTTAAATGCTACCCCACTGAGATTATTGTATAATATTTATTTATAAAATTTATTTATATATAAATATTTGTATGATAATAAATAATATATAGTGCAGTGATTCTCAACCACTGTGCCGCGAGATTTTGAGGCTCTTAAACATTTCCGACTTTCTAAATTATTTCAATATGGTTCTAAAAAAAAAAAGGTAAACCGTTTTTTGGGACCACTTTTTTCAATATGGTAAACTTGTACACTTATCTTTTTCTTTGTGTGCCGCGGTAAAAAAAAAAGGTTGAGAATCACTGATATAGTGTTTAATAAATTGTTCCCATTATATCTCGTCTTAGAAATCTATTATTATATTATATTAATTTTGATAAACTTATATTTAATAATATTAATAAATTTTTTTTAATATAAATATAATTAGATTTTGCCTGATAAATGATTAAGGATTTTTTTAAATAATAATTCTTCTATTTCGTATAATCTATTATACATTATTATTTGAATATATATATATAAATATATAATGTATCACGGTTGTCTTTTTCATTCTTTTGCTTGTAAAATAATTCAATGGCACTGCTAAAAGGGTGAAAAGAAACAAAACAAATTAGTTATTTATATAATTTTGAAAATGATTATATATAATCAAAATAATAAATATAAATTATATCTTCTATTTTTAGGGAAAATTTTCCACGAGTGTCTATTTCTACCCTTCGGCATGCAGCTTCGGCAATTCTTGTTTTATGTGCTGCATTCATTCTAGGGTTTGTTTGTATTTTGCCAAATATACCTTCGTCTAGAGCTTCAGTAGCATGATTTGGATTAATTCTATATCTACAAAGTAAAAAATTAGATTTTATTATTACAATTAATTAAAAGTAGTAATTAATTATATTATTAAATATTTCAACTTGAAAATTAAATTGTATTTATTTATTCATTTTTTTATGTAATATTAAATTCTTATATATATATACATGTTTATTTAATGATAAAATGCTAAATTTAATAAATTATTATATATTATAATTATTTTATATTTTTTTTCATTTTTTAAACGTTTTTATTAGAAAAAATGTTTATAAGAATAATGTATTTAAACCTGAAATATATAAATAAAATGATCATAGAATTTTAAAATATACAAGATATTAATGAAATGTTATTGTCTTTTCTAATGATGGTCATGTTTATAGTGTAAAAAGACGCAAGGGAACGTAATGGAAGAGAAGGAATGAACTAAAGTTATATATGGAATAGAGATGATAGATTAAATGCACTCTGGAAACTCCAATCCAGTTGATGAATACTCGAGATCCTTAATTTTCGAAAAATTCCATTCAACGCATTCCCTGATTATTTTGTCCTGCAGAGCTGGAAAAAAACAATTAATTCAATTTAATAGTCTATTGGAAATTTGAAAAATAATATAAACATGATAGAAAAACAATGGTAATAGATAAAATTATAATTATATAATTACATAAATATAATATTTATCTCTGTGGCTCTACGGAAATCGAAAGTTCTTGGATGCAGCAACCACATTTCTCCAAATGTCCCTATCCTGAACCACAACCACCCAACTCCAACCCTATCCCATCTCTTCGCGTCCCTTCATACATTGTCCACTCAACGCGTTCTTGGTTTTCCAACCGGTCGTTTCCCAAATATATTTTTCACCATTCTTTCATCACCCATTCTAGCCACGTGTCCTACTCATCGCAGCTTTCTCGATTTTATAACCCTAACTATGTCTGGAGACGCATAGAGGTCATGCAATTCCTCGTTAGCCACAACCCTCCAATCCCTATCCTCTCCCATCTCTCTCACGCTCTTCCCACATTATCCAGGCGGATGTTTCCTACTCGATCTCCCCACCAATATATTTTTCGCCATTCTTTCTTCTCCCATTCTAGCCACGTGCCATACCCAGCCTTTTCGATTTTATAATTCTAACTATATCTGGAGATGCATAGAGGTCATGCATTCCACGTTATGCAGTCTCCGCCATTCCCCGGTGACCCCATCTTTTTTTGGCCCATAAATACTGTGAAGAATTCTATTTTAAAATAGTCTAAATCTACTCTCGCCTAAAATATATATATACCACATAATAAATAATAAATTATTAATAATTATTGATAGAAAAATTTAATATTAATAAAATTTAACCTCAATGTTCTTTGAAATATTTAAATTTAACTATCTCGATTAATTAATAATAATAATAATAATTAATTACGGATAGTAATAATTTATATATTCTTGTATTGAATAATATTGAATAATAATAATCACTTAGGAACTCCAAATAAAAGAAGACCATCAGGTACTGGTTGTCCAGCTTTTGATGTTGAAAACTCCTGTTCAGGTGTATTATTTTGACTCTCAGATCGTGCATGAAGTCGACGAAGATACCATGTCGCCGCAGCAGCTGCGAGAAGACAGAGGACTGCCAGAGCTAAACCCAAAGAGATAGCTCGCAGTTGTCTGTAGCCAGGAAGATGAACCACTAACTGGGCACTCCATGCTTCATACTCATTATGGGATAAAGCAACCACTTGGAAGTAATAAGTAGTATCCGGGTCTAAATCACGAACTATCGAAAAAAAAAATTAAATAAATCACATATCTATATATTTTTATAAAACTACGAATAAAATTCAATAAATATAATATAATAGATAATATATATATTCCGTGGTATATACTGTAGTTCAAGCTATTTTTAGAAATCATGAAACAACAATTTTTCTTCGTTCTTTTTATAAGCAATCACTTTTTATATTTCATAAAAATACTCCTTTCTGGTTAAGAAAGAATGGTTAGCTGAAAAATTAAACCAAAATAAAAAAATGCCTAATAATTATTTTTTAGAACGAGGACTATAAAACAATGTTTGAGTAGATTCCACAATATCAAACAACATAAATAAATATTTTATGATTTTGATTGAATTTTTATTTATAAGAATTTTAAAGAATAATATAATAATAATAATAATAACCCCTAAAAACCTGTCAATATTATTTTTACCTAGATAAAAATTTTCTTTGGTTTCTGCGCTGCCTTCTAAAACGCCACCACTTTGTGACCATCTCACGAGATACAAATTAAGCTCATCCCTTCCAAATTCAGGAGGTTGCCAACTGACCATGTAACCTTCATCAGTTTGATTCACTCTTAAATTACGAGGTGGTCCAATCTGTTGAAATGGACCTGAAAAAAAATATCCTGATTATCATATCAAAAACAATCTGCTCTCAAAATATAATAATAATAATAATGTGTTAATAAGTCATTTTAAATAATAAAAAAAAATGGTTTGGTTAATGATTGGCAAGCTTTATTTTATTTTTACAAAACTAAACCACAAAATGCAACTTACTTAGAACAGTTCTAGTTTCTTGAGTAGAAGTAGAAGGATCAATACCTAAAGACATATTAGTAAACATTTAATGATTGATTTTAAACATTCCAGAAGCCTTTATTTTTATTCATATTAATTAAGCCAATTGTATAAGGTGTTTTATGAATATTTAAATAATCATAAATATATAAATAATATTTTCATTATATTAGTGTGATTTAAGATTAAAATAATTAAAAAAAAATGTAAAGAATTAATTAGATTTAAAACATTGTATTTATTTATTTGAAACATTGTATTTATTTGGAAATTTAACCTGAAAATTTTTTTTATAACAATTCTCAATTTATAAATGGAAATGAAAATTAATAATAAATTTAAAAATATACTCATAGTAGAAACTTCTGATGATTACGTAACTGTCGAAATATTCATTAAGTTGAATAAAAATTTAACTTGAAACATAAAACCGTGTGTTTTTAATAACTTACCTTTAACCTTTTTTTTAATTTTATTATTAATTCTAATTTTCATTTATAAATTGAAAATTGTTATAAAAAATTTTTCAGGTTGAATTTCCAAATGAATATATAATTGTTTTTACATTAATAACTTTTTAATTAATTAATTTTGTATTGGTAAGATGAATAAACAAATATATATATATATATATATATATATATATAAGAGGAGGGTTAATAAAATACTTTTTTAAAATAATTTTTAAATAAAAGATTCTATTAGTATAATACTCTATTTGTTTTAAATTTTTTCTATTTAGAAAATTTAATTTAATTTATTATCAAAATATAAAATCAAGATTATAGTAGACTTAAAAGAAAAACTAAATAAATAATAATAATAATTAAAATATTATTACTAAAATCCTATAAAATTTAATTATTCTTAAACTCTAACAGAAATTGAAAATTTTTTAACAACGGTAGGGAAAATGTTGTTTCACTTTTAAAATTGATGATATATACCCTAACATTTTTTTTAAAAAATTATTCAACAGATTGAAAGAATTGCACTACAATCTCTCTTATTAAAATTACTCTTAAAAATTTTTATTTTTATTTTCACCTGAATAGGTAATGTAAATGTTAGTTTATGGTAGAAATAAATTCATTGCTGAGTTTCTGCGGCAATATTTATTTTATTAGTAGGCTGCATTATTAGTTTCATATTAAATTTGTCAATTATAAGGAAATTAATTTGGATATTTGAAATAAATTTTAGATTATGGATTTACCTTTTGTTTTGATACGGATTGCTTTGCTGAACATTCCTTCGCCATCTTTCTCCCGGCTCAAAATCATGAATTCATAGACTGATCCGGGATTTAGGCCTCGAATGGTCGCTTCATTTTTCCCTCTCGGAAATGTTTTAGTTGTTCGCCATTCAGCAATATCTGCCAATCGGTACCTGCAACAAAATTCAAACATTATTATCCTCCTATTTATAATATTATTTTTCTTAATGATCATCGTGATTTAAGAATATTCCTAACTATTGTTAGTTATTTTTTTATTCTTATAAAAAAATAGTTATTTTATATGAAACATTTTATTAGTTATATTTTTAATTATGATACTAGCTATTTTACCTGAAACTTATGTCACTTTGTGGATAGTTATTCTTATTAAAAATTAATGTTATTAGTTTATAAGAATGAGCTTGGAAACGAGAGTAGATTTAGAGTATTTGAAAATAGGATTTTCGCAGCATTTATGGGTCAAAGTAAGGTGAGGTTACCGATGAATGGTGGAGACTGCATAACAAGGAATTGCATGGCCTCTATAAATCTTCAGTCATAGAGTAATAAAATCGAGAAGATTGTGATGGGCAAGACATATGGCAAGAATGGGAGAGGTAAGACTAACTTTCGTTAGTTAGATAGTTAAATTTAAATACTTTGAAAGAAATTTTATTAATATTAAATTTTCCTATCAATAATTATTAATAATTTATTATTTATTATGTGGTATATATGTATTTTAGGCGAGAGTAGATTGAGAGTATTTGAAAATAGGATTCTTCACAGTATTTATAGACCAAAAAAAGATGAGGTCACCAAAGAATGGCGGAGACTGCATAACGAGGAATTGCATGATCTTTAAGCATCTCCAGACATAGTTAGGGTTATAAAATCGAGCAAGCTGCGATGGGCAGCGCACGTGGCTAGAATGGGAGAGGAAAGTATGGCGAAAAATATATATTGGTGGGGAGACCGATTGGATTGGAAAATCAAGAACGCGGTGAACAGACAATATAGGAAAGAATGTAAGAGAGATGGGAGAAAGTAGAAGTGTTGGATGGGAGTGGTACAAGATAAGGACATTTAGAGAAATGTGATTGCTGCGGCCAAGAACTTTCGAGTTTCGTAAAGCCACAGAGAGAAAGAGATCGAAGCCAAAGCGATTGACTCCACATTTAAAGAAACTGAGAAAATGAAGCCCAAAGTTCACAGCTTGTAGAAAATTCAGGTTTATTGATTACAGAAAAATGTATATTGCATTGCAATATTAAGATTATCAAGTTCATTATTCACTTCATATGTTGCACATTACATTACATTAAATTACAAACAAAATTTTAAAAATTGGAGTTAATCGGTTTGGCTTTTCAGTGGCACAATTAAAAAAATAGTATTTAAAATTATATTCGTTTTACCAAATTGTATATTCCGTTTTTGGACGATTATAACCAGCAGCCCAACGAAGCGTCACTGAATTTGGAGTACTCGTCCCACTAAGATTGTAGGGTGCTCTTGGTAAAAAATTTTCAATCGATAGCTCCGTATCAGCACTGATAGTAGCTGCCTCGTTGCTCGCCACACATTGATAATGACCACGATCTGATTCTCGCACATCCTCAATGGTTAAATTTCCATTGAGTAATGACATTCGCTCAACAGGAAGTGGACCACCATCTTTCTGAAAATGATTATAAAGATTTATTATAAATATAATTTATTGATAGAATAACAGTTAGGATTTAATGTATTGATATTAAATATTTCGATTATAAAATAACCAAATTTTGTTTACTTGGTTGGAAATTGAAACTGTTTTTAAAATGTATTTTTAAATTAATGAATGAAAACAAAGTGAAAATTTAAATTAAACTTTCTAAGTATCTTCAAGTACCTTACAATTAAATAAAAATACTAACTTATTTAATTTCAAAATTTAAAATAAATCAAATATTATAAAAAAAAAAATTTAAAATGGTTATGTGGATGGAAATCATCAAGGCCAAATTTTTTTTTTAATATTTAAGAACTTTAACAGTATAAACATAAATTTAAGAAAACTATAGTATATTATTTGTACTAAATAAATTATATAAATAATCGGATATGTTATTTGGAATATTAAAGTTTGTAGGGAAGTTTATAGACACACACACATACAAAACTCGAGTCATATCTATATATTTATTTTTTTTATAAAATCATTTAATCTCTTTGATTTTGTAGATTAAAATTGAACAAGGTTCTTCTTAATTGGGAATTTAAATGAGTCATTTTTTAAGAATGTCTATAACTGAGGCAGATATTATTACTTTTCTTGTGTTAACCAAATAGAGCCAACCATTAGTAAATTATGTACTTGCTCAAATAAAATAGTGGATGCCTTAACAGAACTTATATATAATTGTAGAAAATGAAAGAGAATTGCATTCAATTGGTTAATCTAAACAAAAATTGAATTTATATATAAAACTATATATGTCTAGAGAAAATTGTCTGTAACCTTTGATAATCATTTCATAATTAAAACCCAAATATATTACGAGGGCGGGTCAATAAGTCCGTAACTTTTTGAATGAAACGCAGGTTTTTGGATAAAAAATTATTTTATTTTTCAATTTAGTCTCCTTTGAGCTGTATATACTTTTCCAATTTTTTTATCCCTTCCAAAAAATAAGATTTGTCGAGAACATCAAAAAAGATATTGGTGCCAATTCGCCCAAGACCCACTGTTTTTACTACTGTTTGGTCTCTTGTGTGTTGTGGTGGATCAACGTTTCATTCACGGTTACGAAACGGCGAAAAAATCTTCCATATTGAGGTTAAACAACGCTAAACATTAATGCGCACAGGAAATTCCCTTTTTTCCATTTTCTTCTCCAATCACGAGCTAGTCTGTTATTAATGAATGTCAAACAAAAACTAAATGACCCAGCTGGTTCCAATTTCGACAGGAGTCAGCTGATAGTTGCCTGCTGACATGAGTAGTGTTGCCATTTCATAGTATTTCATTTCAATCTTTATTATCAATCAATAATTATTTATTAAATATTCTGAATAGATTAATTTAATTTAGTTTTATTATACCTTGAAAATTAAATTTTATAAAATAATTATTATTAATTATTGTTTCTTGTATTATATTTCTTTAATTTCTAAAACGCACTATTTGATTAGTTAAAATAAAAGACCAAATGACTATCTGATTGTTGTTCAAGAAGCGGCAAAAATAAAAAAAATATATAATAAATATATAAAATATATTTCATTTGTTTTATGTTAATTAACAAATGAATAATTGAAAAATGATTAGAAAATACAATAAGAAATGATTTTTCTTTCAATAGTATACGTATAATATTAATTTTTAATAAGTAACATTTTTCAATTTTTTTTTATTAATTTTATATGCAATTTAAATAAGTCATATTAAGAATTAATAATAGTTATATATTATCTAATTAATCAATTATAGTAATTAATTAATTTGAGAATTGAATTGTTTTTTACAATAAAATATATCATATATTAGTAATATTAAAAAATGACAAATTAATATAACTTACACGTAACCAAACGATCGTTGGTCGATGATTGTCTTCCCCATCAACAGCATCACATGGCATTTCAAGCGTTTCGCCAAGCTTTTTATAATACATATTTTGTGGAGTAATAGTAAACACAGGCGGATGTTGAACTATTACTAAAACAGGCGGAGAAGGACCCTCCGTTCCTAATTCGTTGATAGGGGTGCAACGATATTTACCTCCATGTTTTTCATCGACCTAGAAATTAGAATTTTATTATTAAATAATGTTCAAATAAATAATTTCAGGTTAAATATATTTTAGTTTAGAAATTGAACACCTTGCTGAAGAAAAGGGAGCCATTGCGGCGATGATAAACGCCTTGGACATTGTAAGGGTCGAAGAGCAGACCATCCTTCTCCCATCGCAGGTGTGTCAGAGGGGGATTTGCACGGAAATGACAGTCAAGAATTCCTGGTCTTCCAAACGGAAGATAAACTTCACGTGGTGTATATACAACTTTTGCTTTGTCTATAGGTAAAAGATATATAAAGAATTTCATTTTTTAGAAATCATTTAGTAAATTTATGATTAACTATTTAGGAAATGTAGAATAATCCTATTTTCTACAAATTTTTTCTAAATTAATTAATCTATAAAACTAATAGTACAAATAAAGTCCATTAAAATAAGAGTCGACGATAAGTTTGTCTAAGAATATGTTAGATATATGATAGGGACACTGTTCTAGAAACTGTAGTTTTTAACTTTAACAGTAGTTTTTTACTATTTTTTAACTATTCATTTTATTTCAACGAAAGATATTATTGTCCTTTTAGAGCATATTGCACAACCCTCGATGTCTTGTAGAATTGAAGGGTAAATTTAATTTGATAAAGTTATGGGCGTGTGTGAACATATAAATAAAAAGCACTTACAGTGTACATTAAGATAAGCAGAAGCAGTTTGCCTATCTCCGTTGGCATTCGTGACAACACAACCATACTGCCCAGGATCTGCCATATCTGTTTTTGAGATGGTCAATGTTCCCTCAGGGCTCACCACACTACGCGCGTTTAAATCAGGAATATCAGAAAGTGGTACATTGTCTTTATACCAAGTTACCTGTTAAAAAATTGAAAATCAAAATCAAAATCTATTTTCTTAAATCAAGTTCTTAACAATTTTTATATTATCATTACAATACGAATCAAATATTATTAATTAAATAAATGATTCCAATAATAAATAAGTAATTGAATTCTGGTACCTCTGTTTCATTGTCTTTTGTAACGCAAGAAAGTTTTGCAGGTTCACCTTCTAATGTTGTCGTATTGATTGGAGGAATCGCAAGTAATGTGCCACCTGATAATAGGATTTATAATCATTTTATTCATATATTGATAGATAAGATTAAGAAGACATTTAAATAAACGCACCATCAACGGTCAGCTGAAACCAAGTACCATTTGGACGAGTACTTGGTGTTCGATTTGGAAAAAAGATACTGCACTCATACCAACCAGCATCAGATTCCCGAATACTTGTTAAGTTCACCGAACCTCGACCCAATCCAGCAACATGTCGTTTCTCTGATACCAAAAGAAGTCTTCCATGATATTCTATATCTGCAGATATGAGCTCACGTCCTAACCAAGAATAAACTGTACGATTCTGTAAATGAAATAAGAACACATTAAATTAATAGAAATAAAATTTATCGTTGAATTTTGTCTACCTCTTTGTTCCAACGTAAAATATAAGGAATTTCAATATCGTGTGGAAAATCTAAATCACAATTAAAGACCACGTACTGTCCTACAGAAGCAGTCAAATAAGTAGGTGGTCTCTCGTCTTCAGTCCAAGCAAAAACTTAAACAAAAGAAATTTAATTAGAAAATCTCAAAATATCTGACATTTAGGTAAAGAACAAAATTGTTGAATTAATTTGCATTTTATTTAGTTGATTTATCAATCCAAGCTGTTTCAATTCGTTTCAAATTGTTGAATAGCTCAATCGAACAAAAAGTATCCTCACAGTTCACAAACCAACTGTTCACTCAAGCAGAAAGGATTTAAGGGGCTTTCAGAAAAGAATTAGACACGGCAACCTCAGATTTATTATTAAATAAAATTCAACTTTCTATTCCAAGCAAAAAAATTTGAATATTAAAATTTTAATTCGAAGCGATCATTTGGTATATAATGCACAAATAAGAATAATAATAAAATTTAGTTAATGCATTTTTAATTTTATTTCTTTTTAAGAAAGTATATTTAATATATTGTTTATATAAGTATAGATATTGAAAATATATATAAAAAGTAGGTAGGCTCGGAAAAAATTTATGAAAGTTTGGGAGCTTGGAGGTTTGTTGAATTTTTTGGACATTCTATCTCTTTTATTAAAAAAAACATGTAATTCAATCGACTTTTCACTAAATAGTACTGATTCAAATAATCCTAACTGTTGGAAATAAGATATTTTTTGTTTATATATATATATATATATATATATATATATATATATATAGTATAAATAAAAATTTTTGGTTAAAAAAATGACGTCCATTTAATAAATATATTAAATGGCAAGTGGATTAATTAAAATGATATTAAGGTCATTTTGATTACGAGGGAAGACAGATGCTGATTGAAAGGAAGTCGAGTTGTACAGCAAACTTACCAAATCAAGGTATTACTGTAGTTTTTGCAAAATAATAATAAAAAAATAAATTTATTTTCTACCAAACCATCATTATACTTATATATAAATTCAAATTAAATTTGAAAATAGAAATTAATATAATTAATAAAAAAATTAAAATAGAAAGAATTCTGCAAAACAAATTGAAATTTGTTGTTTTTTTTATATTTATTTTTATATAGTACTATTTATAAAAAAAAAACACCTGAAGAGAAAGTAGTGAATCCCAACGCCAGCCAGAAGAGAAGCCGTGGATAGGCCACCCGCAACGGCATGCCTTCTTAGTTAAAGAGGAAATTTAAATAGAGCAATTCTGTAAAAAAATAACTAATTAATTCTCATATTTAATGGATATTATTGTGAATAAACAAGTTTATTTTACATGACACAGTAAATGAAACCAATTTAAATAAGAAGAAAGAATTTTTTTTTATATAGTTCATTTAAATATTTAAATTTATTTAATTTCTTTGAACATAATTTTCTAATCCAAAGAGACTTCAAGAATTTTTCTCTTTTAGATTAAAAAGAAAATTACAATATTTAAGAAAAATAAATAAATAATTATTTAATTTAAATCTTACTGTGAATAATTCATTAATTTTTATCTAATTATTTCTTAACAAAACAATAATCATATTAATGTTATCCACTTGGTTGAAATGGGTTCAGGGAATCCCATTTCTCTCTCTACCTCTCTCTTTCTCTTTCTTAAAAGATATCTTTTAGGAATTTAATGAAAATCACTAAAAATATAGTCTTTTTATGATTTTTAAGCAAGCTTAATAATTTATTTATACTCTATATAAGACAACTTTTTGAAGTTTGTACCACAGACACTTACTTCAAAAATTTCAGGTATCAAAAAGATTTCGATACTAAAAGTAAGTGTACTACGTCAGGTTATAAGTTATCCCCAGTGGTACATGTCCACAGTTTGAGAACCTCTGCTCCATATAGATATGTATTTAAAAATTGTTTAAGGAAATACCAACTGGAAATCAACGGGTAGTTGGACTAAGTACATTTTTAAAATATAATATTAAGGTAGATGTAAAGGAATTTGGAGAAAATTAGAATTGGTGTGGGTAGTTTGTGATATGAAAAATTAGATGAATGTAGATGCCAATAAGAACTTCCAAGCGTCACAAATATGATTATGAAAATAGATAAATTTTTAAATGGTCAATTTCGGCAGTGGTCTTATTTATCATGAATTGAGTCGAATAATAATTTTTGAATTACAAATTGGATTTAAAAATAACTTGAAACTCCTCTTGTTGTAATTAATAATTATATTTTGTTTATTTCATTTTGGTTTATATTTAGTGATTATTTAATGAGGAAATCTCAATGTAATAATCTGGATACGCCTTTAAAATACGTAATGACTCCACCCTTAGCTCAGTAGCCATTATGGTGCATCCGCTCTTTGATATCGAATACCTATGTGAAACTGTGACCTCGAGATTATATTATTTAAAAAATAAAAAACCTATGAATATTGTTAAAATATATATATATATATATATATATATATATAATTTTAATACGTAAATAATTATAATTTTAAAATAAAGTCACCACAAATTCAAAATCGGCGCGCAAAATTCTGACCATTGTTTGAAAAGTGATTATATAAAGTTAGAATTAATTAATATGCTCTTAGAACGGTAAAAAATTGTGAATCATAAAAAAGTTTAAATTTGTCATAAAATAATTATTTGATTTTTAATTTGCATCTAATTTTGAGTTTAATTATGGTCACCATATATATTGTCTAGTGCAGGTCCCCTAAACTCAATTGTTTTCCGTGAAACAAAGTTTTTGGCGCCATCTGGTTATGCTGGCATTCGAAAATATAATAAAAAATCGGGCTTGTGTGTGTGTTGTGTGTATGTGTTTGGTCTTTGCAAAGACCAAACACACAAGTCAGATTTTTTTTTTCAATTAGTTACTGCCAGCATTCGCATGGTGGCGCCAAAAACTTTGTTTCACGGAGAACAATAGAGTTTAGCAGTCTGTTAGATGGTCTGTGGTCTAGTGACAAAAACGGTACATTGTAATATCAAAAACAGGACGGTGTTATAAAATGAAGAGTTAAGAATTAGAAAGCGTCTAGAAATATTTTGTTTGTTTGCCATTTTAACCTTTTTATGCATAATATACATAATTTACTAAAAAAAGTATAATATAAACATAATAATTCTATAGTGAGTGGAAAATATTTAGCTACGATGGTATCATGAAGAAAATTTCGCCGATTACCTTATCTTACGCAACAAATTTTGATCTTTTAATATTTTAATAATAAAACTCCTCACACTCCATAACAAAATTTTAGTTTTTACTATAGTTTGTTTAAACGGGACAAAATTGACATTTTTATTAAAACTCTTCAAATGTTATTTTTTCTTAAAAAAGAGTAAGATGATAATAAAAATGAATAATATAAACATATTAATTCTATAAACCATTATTCTATCGTGATATAACAGATACAAAAATTTAGGTACATGTAGAAGGGTGTACGATGAAATTTAGGTAATCAAATTTGGATGTTTCAACACATTATCACAAAACTTCTCCTACTCCTTAAAACATTTTGACTTTTTATTATAATTTGTTAAAACCTGGACAAAATTGACAATTTTATTAAAACAACGGTATGGTCGAAAAATATAAAAAAAACACTACTGTCCCGGGATCTGAACAGTACGTATGGTCACCCTATGAAAAATACAAGTATTTTTCTTATCGGGGTTAGTATCACTGTGTTTTGAGTAGCAATGTACTTTAAACATTTTCGATATATTTTAGAAAGAATCTGTGATTATCTGTAAATAAACATTCTATCCAGGAAGAAACCAGCACACTAAAATAAAGTTTTGACACTATCATTCTCATTTCTAGCACTTCACTGAGGAAGATAAGAAAAATCGGAGGATTTAGTATTTTGACGACCCCGAGGTTGATTAATCAGCTAAAAGAAAGAGAGGCGACTATTATAGTATGAAAAGAATACATTTTCATATTCGTTTTACTGAAAAGGAAATGTTCTATATTTCTTTTATAATAACTGTTTGAACATAATGCAACTGACTGAAAAATTAAGTGTCCATTTATCCCCACTTATGGGGACAAACAGATATTCTGTCACTTTGGTTTAAATTTTTAAATACATTATTATTTGTAGTAATAAAAATACAAAACTATAAAAATTAATACACAAACACACTATTAGCAATAATAGATAGATGATTTTTTTTTTCAAATAGAATAAATTCTAGGAGTAATTTGTAAATATGTCCTTAGGGTTCTAATTTTGAGAACAATGAATTAGATAACTTTTTATATGAACAACGACTATTTATATAATTGGAAAATAAATATTTTGGATATATTTATATTTAAATATATACTAATTACACTACTATACATACATTTTTAAATATATATTTGTTCTTATTTTTCTTTAACACGTTCCCGCCGGCATGTACCACCGGTGGCTCACGGGATATTAGTGCATTTTCATCGTTTTCGACTGTACCGTCAGTTTAATAAAAATGTCAATTTTGTCCGGTTTTAAACAAACTATAGTAAAAACTAAAATTTTGTTATGGAGTGTGAAGTGTTTTATTATTAAAGTATTAAAAGATCGAAATTTGTTGTGTAAGATAAGGCAATCGGAGAAATTTTCTTCATGATACCATCGTAGCTAAATATATTCCTCTCACTATAGAATTAGTATGTTTATATAATAATTTTTGTAGTAAATTATGTATAATATGCATAAAAGTGGCAAACAAACAAAATTTATTTATTTTAAATTCCCTAGACCAGCGATTCTTAACTTGTGGATCGCACGAGCATATCCAAAAGAAAATTCCCGACTTTTTTTTCAATATAGTTCTAAAAAAAGGTAAGATGATTGATTTTGTGGGCCAACTACTGAACATTTTCGATTATTTTTCAATTTTTTTCAATATGGTTCTAAAAAAAATAAAAAGGTCAGATGATTTTGCGATGCTTTGAAACATTTCCGGTGGGGGGGGGATGAAAATTATGATTGAAAATTGGGTCGTGATTACTAATCGGTTGAGCAACACTGCCCTAGACCATTTCTAATTCTTAACTCTTCATTTTATAACACCGTCCTGTTTTTGACATTACAATGTCCCGTTTTTGTCACTAGACTATATGGTCACCCTAATTTAGATGGATTAATTAAGTCTGATAAAATTTTATAGTTATTATAACACTCGTTTCAATTAAAATGCAGTCAAAATAATTATAATTTTACAAGTATTACTCATATCACTATAAACCATGTCTTAAGTAATCATACTAAATATTCTAAATAAGATAATATTATCTTCAAATATTAATTAAATTTGAAATAAATTAGGAGAATTTTTTTTGTTTGTATTATGTTATTAAATAATAATTTACAGTTTTAGATTTCATTCAAATTGAGAATATTAATATTTACATATTTAAAAAAAAAATTTCTTTGAATTTCTTATTTGATAAATTTCATTAAATTTTTATTTATATTTATCATTTTATAAAACAATATAAATATATTTATATTCAAATATGATTATATTATTAAAATGTTTTTATTTAACTTTCTAAACCTTAAATAGTAATTGTATCTTTATTATAACAAGCTAACTTCATTCATCATATTTAGGTATATACTTGACAAGTTAATTATTGAATTCATTGGTGTGGATTAGGTTTTAAATAAAATTTAAAAAATTTAATAATGATAATTTAGTTTTTTAAAAAAAAAAAAAAAAAAAAATAAAAATTTGAAACAATTTAAAGAACTAATAAAATTAGAGAGTAACAACGATTAATTAAATGGCTATCAATCTTAATTAACGAGTTCAATTAAAATAAAACTAATTTTCCTCTCTCAATTACAGTACTCTTTCATTTTACAGTAAAATTTCCCACAAGATTCTACCATAATTACGTTAATTGAAAGAATAATAATTAATTTTAGGAAATTTAGCTATTTCAGGTATATGAAAATTTAAATTTAAATAAATATTAATAATAATTTTAATGAAATAAATTATTTTTTAGAATTTAGCTCAAGGAATATAATTAAATGTTTTTATGTGATATTTTTTCATTAAACCTATTTGTGAAAAACCTATCTATGATTATAATTCTATTTAACAATAGATATAAATTGAATTGATCGGAAATTAGGTATTATATTCATTGTTGAATTATTACTATTATTATTATTATTATTTTATTTGTTCTATCTTTGGATATATTCAAAGTGAAGGAATACTTGAAAGGGAAATGAATTATTAGATGATTAGACTGTGATGCTTTCAAAATCATAAAAGAGTTATTTTCCTATCAAATATATTGGTAATATAAACCACACAAAATTAGAAAAGATTTTTCTATTAAAATCAAATGTAATCTTAATTAATATATGATTTTAAATTGTATACAAAAAAATCTTGAATATATACAATTATTTATTTGAAAAAAATATATGAGATGTAAATTATTAAATCAGTGATGTTTTGGTAAAATAAGAAGTAAGGGAACGCATAGTGGGAGCAAAAAAAAGTCCAATTTTCAGCAAACTATTTTTTTCCATATAAGTTTTTATTTTTTCTTACTATACTAAATATTAACGAACACAAAAAAAGAAATTCTAACAGTAGATTTAAGTGGGAGTTGTCGGGACATAAAAAAGTACTGGAACGCGTTCCGGTTCTGAAAAAAAAGGTAAGGGAACGTCGTTCCCCCGCGTTCCCCTCCCAATACACCACAGTATTAAATTATATATTAATTAAAAAAAAAAACAATTTTGTTTACGAATGATATTTTTTTTAAATATAAGTCGAAAATAAAATGATAAGAAAATGAATTTTTTTTTTTTTTTTAAGAATTTACTATATTTTTATATAATTATTTAATGATAATACATCGATATGTAAAAATAAAAATGAAAAGAAATGAATTATTAAAATTTTAAATATAATATTTATATATTTTAATAATTTTCTATAAAATTTATAAAAAAATGTGTATTTATTTATTAGGAATTAAAAATTTTGAGTAATATAAGCAAAATGTCAAAATTTATTTTTGTATATATATATTGTATTTATTGATAGTTGAGAGTTTAAAAATCTATAATTTTAAACTAAAATCATGTTTTTTTTTTCTTATTTTTAAAATTAATAAAATATAGTATTTTTTAATTTTATTATGAATTTAGAATAAAAATATTATAAACAAACTGATATGTTATTAAATTTAACTATTAAGATGGGGAGGAGGCTCAAAAGTTTAAGTTTCCCCTTATCTATAATAACAATATTAATAGAATACTAGATTATATATTTATTCGATTTTGTGAAAAATCTTTTATTGTTAACTACTAGAAAATTTGAGAATATATTTATTAAAGATATTTTGAAAATTTTATATTATATTATTTATAAGCAAGGGGGTAATAATAAAATTTTCTATTATTTTTATTAATAATTGAGCGAAAACTTTTATGGGTAGTAAATATTGTGAGGTTCGGACTCACCAAGAAGAAGCGCGTTTGTTAAGGGAATAGGCAGTTGGTCCGCCGGAGGCGAAGATCTTCACAACAGGCACTGTCCCCGTTGACGTCAGTCACAGCAATCAAGTTATCAGGCAGCAACTGCGCTTCAACGAGGACGACAGCCCACGCGTCGCCGCCTCCGGCCCTCCAACGCCTAATAGGGCCTCAACTCCTGCCGAAGGACTCATACCCTTTTCATCCACACCCGCAAACCTCCTTACTGGTGGCTCTACAAACTTCTTACAAGCCATCAAATTAATTAATGGAAATCTTGATATGGATTCTTCTAATTACAGGGAGGATGGAGTGATATGGTGGGGGGGAGGGAGGTTGATACAAATAAGAAATCAATCAACGGGAGGAGTCCAATCAGAATTTTATAACCAGATGAGACCAAAATTATAATATAAACTACATTTCTGATTTTAAAGATTTTAATTATCTCTCTGAGTTTAATTTTTTTTTTTTTAAATTATTAAAGACATAAATGAGACAAATATTTAAACTAAGTTTTAAGTAAAAAATAAATTTACTAATAAGCAACCACTACAGGTGTTTTTGAAGAATATGAAATATAGTTTCATAGTATTTATTTAGAACTAGAAGGCCAGGTCCATGACTTTTTGAATGTAACACAGGTTTTTGGTTAAAAAATTATTTTATTTTTAATACACTTTACTTAACTCATACTGTCCGGTTGTCCGGTTGTCCGTTTGTACGCGGGTTGTACGCGGGTTGTCCGCGGCATTTTATAATCGATATTTCAACAACTTCCCGTCATTCAATCAACTTGAAATTTTGCATACGCGCTTGCTCCTGTTAATAATACACGAATCAATTGAAAAATCCACTGAATTATTTATCTATTAGTGGTAATTAATTAACTAAACTTTCATATGCGGAATATGGAATAGTTCACTATTTCAATCATAGATGGCGATAGCAGTTCTACTAAAAAGTATAAAATAAATATAAGTAAAAATAAATCTTTTTAAAAAACACACTAAAATTGCACTAAAAAGTAAAAAATAAAATCACTGTAAAGTGTGTGCGCTCAAATTATAATAACACCGTAAAAACACACACTTTACAGTGATTTTATTTTTTACTTTTTAGTGCAATTTTAAGTAAAGTGTGTTTTTTAAAAAGATTTCTTTTTACTTAAATTTTTCAACGTAGTCTCCTTTGAGCTGTATACACTTCGTCCAACGTTTCTCCAATTTTTTTATCCCTTCTAAAAAATAAGATTTGTCGAGGACATCAAAATAGCTATTGGTGTCAATTCACCCCGAAAGACCCACTGTTTTGACTGCTGTTTGGTCTCTGGTGTGTTGTGGTGGATCCACATTTTATCCACGGTTATGAAATGGCGCAAAAAATTGTCCATTTTGCGGTTAAACAACGCTAAACATGAGCACAGGAAATTATCTTTTTTCCATTTTCTTCTCAAATCACGAAGTAGTTTACTATTAATGGAGGTCAAACAAAAACTAAAAGACCCAGTTGGTTCCAATTTCGACAGGAGTCAGCTGATAGTTGACTGTTGAGAGGAGCAGTGTTGTCATTTCATTTAAAAGACAGAAATTTAAAAAATCATGAACTTATTGACCTGCCTTCGTATTATAACCTCTTTGAGAAATTGTGGTCTAATTAATTTTACCTCTATTTTCTGACTTATTGAAAAGTTTCAGACTTGATGCAAATTTTTTAGACATCAATATAACGTAAATGAATTCTATTACTCTAATTATAAGGTTTACGATTTTTATTACTCAATTCTCACTAATTGACTACGGCCAGGTTTATTCATTTTCTATATTTGTTCTTGTCATTATTAATATGAGAATTTATCCTATTTTATTAAATATTTCAAAGGTAATTTTGTTATAAATTCAATGTAGTCTTTATTGGGTTTAGTTTTGTTTATTTCTATGATCCTCATCCAAACCTTTAATCATCACGAATGCCTGATATATCGATGTATAAGGAATTAGAGAAAGGATAATTTTTACAAAAGGTAATTTAATAAAATCTTTGAAAATAAACAGTGATGATTCTGGATTAAATTAATAAAAGCAAATACTTTCTTATTCTTAAGCCTTTCTCTATGAAGTAAGTTTAAATAAATATTTAAAAAACATTATAGAAATGAAAACTAACCTGGAATTTGTAACAATATTTTATGTTAAATATTAAATATATTGAAAATTAAGAAATTAAATTTTATTCCAATATATATTCATATATATTAACATGATATGGAAAGAAAATATTATCATTCCCCTCTCATATTGATACGAGGTCATGTCAATAGTCCGTGGTTTTTTGAATTTGCCGCCTCTTAAATGAACTGGCAACATTGCTCCTGTCAGCAGGCAACTACCAGATGACTCCTGTCGAAATTTGAACCAGTTGGGTCTTTTAGATTTTGTTTGACATCCTTTAATAGCAAAATACTTCGTGATTAGAGAAGAAAATAAAAAAAAAAGGAATTTCCATGAAAATCCATGAATTGGGATACAAATTGCTCCCTCATCCGCCCATTCTCCGGATTTAGCCCCGAGTGACTATCTTTTGTTTCCAAACCTGAAGAAATAGCTCCTCGGTAAGAGATTCGACTCCTACTATGAAATCATCAAGAATTCAAAGAATTGGCTAAAAACGCAGACTGGAACGATTTACTAAAAGTGATTTTTGTTTAAAAAAATAAGATCATTTAATAAATGTGTTAGTCATATTAATACTTTTTAAATCTTGGGAAAAAATAATGGTTTTATTAAAAAAAAAGAAAATCTTAAACCAGTCAATTAAATTTTGCAAAATAATTTAATAAATTAATAAACTAATAAATAAATATAAATGTTTTTTTTTCTTGTGAAAAAATCTTTTTTTATGAGATAATAAGATAAAATAAAATTTTGATAGAAATATAAATAAATAAATTAAATTAAACCATTTAAAATAAATAAGAGAGCAAAAGTAGTGGATCATTTCATATATTTTCATATATTTCATATGGTTCTAAAAAAAAGGTCAAATGATTTTGCAATCAGGATCTTAACAACTTTGGGAGAAGGGGCGGCAAAATTATTCTCGCACCCGGGCGGCATATACCCTAGGAACGGCCCTGCATTTATATATATATATATACTTAGGTATTATTTATTGAGTAGAAAAAAAATTTATAATGCTAACCAATTTTAGGAAGTAGATACTTAGATTCTATCTCTAATCATATTACACATATACTTAAAATTTAATTAAAAAATAAATAAAAGTAAGATTTATATAAACAATAACACTATATTTTCTAGCATAGCATAGAATAGAATTTATTATCATTGATATTTATGTTTTTATACCTTAATTCTTTATGTAAATTATAAAACTTCCCACGCTTTAATATCTTTTTCGTTTTTTGAATGTCAATTTTATCAAGTAACATGAACATAATTGTGTTAAAATACTTAAATTTCTCCAATGTCAATGTCTATATTAAATTGAACTCATTGAAAAAACAACATAACCTTAAACTTTAATTAAACTTAAAGTAAAATTTTATTTTTTTCTCCCTTAAAAAAAAAGGTAAATTATTTCTTTTTTAAAAAAAAAAAAAAAACAAAAATCCGATGAATTCGAAAATAAGAGTGTGTAGAAAATAATATTTTTCATTTAACTTTTCATCTTGATTATTTTTTTTTTATCTCAGATATTTGATATCCGAAGTAATTAGATGCTATCATTGAGATATGTAGGTTACCCGATGTGTTAATTTTAGTCATTTTCACAACTCATCGCTTATATGAATTAAAATGATAAAGATTAAGGAAATAAAACTTTTCAATAAATTTGCTTAATAAAAAAAACCAGAATTAAAGGAAGTCATTAGTTTTAATTGAATTAAGTCTTTTTAGAGGAGAAAAGGCCGAAGGGGTGTGTCTCTCATCTATTGTTTCATTTCAATGATTAATTCAATTTATTTATTTTCAAAGTGTTCAATAATTAAAAATAGACATTTAATTTTACAATGAATTATATATATTAGTTTAGTGGTCATCTTCAAACAAATTATATATTTTCTAAATGAAAAATACATAGGAGAAATTAATTTACTCGACTTAAATTTATATGAGATATTTTATTAAATCAAATTAGAAATATGAATATTTCACCCCATTAAAATATCTTATAAAGCAGTTGCACTGTTTTCTTTAAAATTGAGAGAGACAAAATCAATACAGAAAGAGAGAAAGAGTTAATCAAGAAAGAGAGAGAGAGAGAGAGAGAGCCAATACAGAGAAAAGAGTGTGTCAAAACAGAGAGAGAGTGAGCCAATACAGAGATAGATACAGAGAGAGAGTAAGAGTAAAACCACAGAGAACCAAATCTGGTGAATACGGTGGTTGAGGCATGATTACGGTGTTGTTTTGGCCAAAAAATCACAAACAAGCAATGATGTTACATCATTGTGATGCAGAATTGTTTTTCCACAATTACGTTTGCTTCACGCAAACGTTGCATAACTTTCTTGTAGTATTCCTTATTAACATCACGACCTTTTGGCAAGAACTCATGATGCACCACGCCATTGTAATCGAAGAAATCAGTGAGCAAAATCTTCATATTTGATCGAACTTGGCGTGCTTTTTGTACCACTTATATATAAACATTTTTTTGAGACAAAGTAGACTCGCCAAAGAATACCACAATCAACATTTTTAGTGCGTTGGAGCACTTTATTCCATTTTTAACGCAAAATTTAATACAGATTCTTTGATCCAATTATTTTTTAAATAAAAAATCGAAGAACACACAATTGTCAAAAACAAACAAAAAAATTTCGATAATCGAATGTACACAGCCCGTAAAAATTCAAAATTCATCTTTACTTTTGAACAGACCTCGTATATATATATATATATATATATATACAAAAGAAATAATATGGAGAAATAAAAGTAAAGTTTTCATAAATTATTTATATTAGTATATCAGTGAATTAATATAATTGTTTATATATTTATCCCAGGACCCGCTTTATAGGTCGGCAAACCGAGCATTTGTCCGGGGGCAAATCTAAAGGGCGGCATTTTGGTTATGAATATATTATAAATTCAAAATTCACCTTTTCTTTTGAACAAACCTAGTGTATATGCATATATATATATGGTTTGCATATTGCAAAGAATTTATAATTTTTTTTACTTACCTTTACATTTCATCAACAGAAATATCCAAATATATTATTTTAAGAATTTTGACTGCACAGAAATGCTATATATAGATCCATAATTAATTGGTTGGACCTATTATTATGAATATCCCCATCGGAATTCTTTTATATATACATGTTAGTAAATACGTTGTCTATAAACTATATTAATATAATATCAATATATAGTAAAAAAATCTAGATATTAATAAATGCTTAACTGACGCCACTTATTTATAATAGTATAAATAACTTGTGCGGATTCGTGGTTCAAAGAATATAAAAATATTAATTTCAACAATTCGCGGAATTATTCAAATAAATCTAATCAAATTTAATATTTAAAAATAATAAATCATTTATATTAAATTTATTCTAAAAATTATAATTTTCAATGTTGCGATTTGATACTTATTGTCACATATTGAAAATCGATTACATATTGTTCATTTTCAAGAATATAGAAAGTCATATATACTTACATCCATACAACTTTTGCTCGTATAACAAGATTAATTAAATTGATAAATAATTAAATTTGTTAACATTAAATTTAACTTTTGATTATATTAAGGTGACCATTTTTGGAAAACACCAAGTCTGGACATTTTACCTTTTTATTTAGAACCAAATGGAAAAAAATTTTGGAAAAAATTCGGAAATGTTCAAAAGCTTAGTCCTGAAAACGTTTGACCTTTTTTTAGAGGCAAATTGAAAAAATTTTGAAAAAAGTACGAAATGCCCTAAATATTTCAAAAAACGGGATAAATATCAAAAAGGACAGTTAGGAGGACACTTACAAAAGGAGGACGGTTGGTCACCTTAATTATATATATATTTGATATAATTAAGTAGAAACCAAATTTAATGACATTAATTATAATAAAGACTATTATATAAGAAATATAAGGAGTTTTTCCGGGGTGTTTTCAAATATGGTGTAATTTGATCTCTACACCCATTTTGGCGCAATTTTCAAGGGAGTTTGGAGAAAGAAATTTTGGGATTCTGGGTCTTGGACACAGTGACAAAAAGTAACAGAAGATTTTTGGGTTGATTGGTTTTAGTTACAGTTACTTAACCAGCCCAATCAACACAAAAAAAAAACACAAAAAACTTATTATAATCAACATTTTCACTAAAACCTAAACGAATATAATATATATATATACGAGGGTGGGGTGAAAAGTTTCCGGCCTTACCAAGAAAAACGATGTTTTTAAATTTTTTTGTTGCTTTATTTTTCAACATAATCTCCATCAACACTGATACATTTCTCATAATTTACTAAATTAATTAATTAATTTATTGATTAAATTTAATTAAATTTAATTTAAGTCTCATCAAGAGTTATGAATCGACTCAAAAATTCGTTTGGATTACGCCTACAGCGCCAAATTGTCGGTAGAAATATTTTTTCGAAGCAGTTTTTGGTCTAACGTTAGCAAACGGGGCACCCGCCTTGCACACAGCTTTCCATATTCAAATGGTTGTGCAAAATATTTCGCACACGTTCAGCTGACATCGTACAGGTCTCAGCTATCTTGAATGTTGAAAAATAAAGCAAAAAAAAAAATTTAAAACATGGTTTTTCTTTGTCAGGCCGGAAACTTTTCACCCCACCCTCGTATATATAATTTTGAGTTCGCTAATTTCTATAATTATTAAATTAACTACCAAATTACATAATTAATTATTAATTATTATTTATTTATTTTGAATTAAGTCAAAAGAAAATAGAATAAATTCAAAATATCTATTAAATAAAAAAATTGACATTAGATAAATTAATTAAAATGAAAGAAAATTAAATTAAGATTACAAAATACAAAGTAAAAAGATCAACTTGTAATTTTAATTATAATTCATTTCCTTCTCCGTGTGGGCTAGATATAAGTTTTGTTTGTTTGTTTTTTTTTGGCTCTAATTATTGATTTTTTTCTAAGTGGAGCCTATTTTGATGTCTGAGCTCTTTGTTCGAGATTCGTTAACAACTCTTTAAGAGCTATTTGAGAGCATTAGAGAGGCGAGGGGAGACTTCCTAATCATGACCAAAGATTAGAGGGACTACAAGTGAAATGAATTAAACTGAATCAACTGAGATCCATTAAATGGCAAGTGAATGAATTAACCATCACCTTCAAAATCCAGATTTGTGATCAAATCATTCAATTAAAAATAATAATAATCAAATAGAAAATAAATCAAATCTCTTCTACTGTTCAGAGGGTTAATAAAAACAAATGTCTGTTTAAGAACATATCATATAAAACATAATTTTGATTTTAATCAGTCATGCTTTACCCGCTTTTGTCTGTGAATTGCTTATATAGGAAAATAAAAAAAATTGACATATATTTACTTTTCACAAACTGAAAAATCTAAATTTACCAATTTGAATTTTTGTGTATGTCATTATGTTTGTCTGCGTCATAATAATAAACAAAAAAATCGACTATCTCGCAATTTGATTTGGATTCAATAACATATATTTAATTTAATTATAATTTAATATAAATTAATTATAAATTAAAATTAATAAATAATATATATATTAAACCAACACGTGATGGTAGTCAACATGTTAAAAAATTCATTCCGGTACTTTCAGCGATTTAATCAAGCTGAAATCCTATATATAGCAGTTTTATACAATTTTTAATCATTTGAAAAACTATCAAACATATATCTTTATTTTTACGGTCAGTTTATAGGAAAAAAATGAAAACGTGGTAGGTAATGGTCCTCTTTCGAAAGAGCTACATTTCTTAAAAGTTGATAGAAAACTACGTATTTTGAATGATGCCCGTGTACCAAATTTCATTATTCTAGCTCAAACCGTTTTTGAGTAAGCTTGTCTACACACACACACAGAGAGAGAGAGAGAGAGAGACAGACACACACACAGAGACATTTTTCTCAACCTTAATGAAAATGACTCAGGTACCTTCAAAACGTATAAAAACATCAAAATCTCGACATTGTGATCGCAATACTCTCTCTGGCATGATAGTAATAAACAGGATCTATTATAATCATACATGATCATAAAAACATTGTTTGATCAAAGAAAAGATCAAAATATATATAAAACCATGATATTGTTTTTAAAGATCATGTATATAAATAAATTATATTTATTATATAAGAATTAACTATATAATAGTATAATTATGTGTTTTAAAAATAAAATATTATATTGATATTAGAAAACGGATATGTACTGGACAGATAAAAAAAGCGAGGGGACGTCAAGAGACCACTCAACATCTACTCCGGACATTTGTAACTAAATATATTAGAAAATATACTTACATTAATTCAATATAAATTTCTCTTATTGAGTATATTAAACATTTTAAAAATATTAATTTGTATATATGCGTAAGTATAAATTTGAATTAAAGGGGCCCAAAAGGTAAAATAAGCTTAAACTTACGATAATATTATTATATCTTGTCAAAAGAAAATGATTCGGACTATAAGCATGCTAAATTTGATTAACATGAAGAATCAACGTCTGAGAGAAGCCATTATCAGTCTAACTATTATAATCATGAATGAATACACAATAGTAATAAATATAACTCGAGGCATGAGTCCTATTGTAATTGTATTATACTATCATATTTATTCTTTAATTGGTTGAATTATCTCCGATATGTTGATGATAGATAGATTTAGGATGGAAAAAAAATATTTATTTGGTTATAAATGACTTTTTATGAATTAATTGGGGAAGTGGGAGACTCATACTTGTCTCTTTTATTTATTTATTTTATTATATTATTATTAGTGAACTTGAATTATTATATACATATGTATTTAAATGAATATATATACATTTAATTTAATATTATTTTGAAACTTTTAAAGGAATATTCGAATTTATATTCGCAGGGATAGAATTATAGACCCTTATCCTCATATATCTTTAAATTCTTAATAAGAGAGTCATTCATTCAATAAGTAAAGAGACAAATGACTATAGCTCCAAAACGGTTTATTTGATTCTTACAAAATTCAGGCTATTTTTCAACATAATCGCCCCCACCCCCCACAGTTTTGCACTTGTTCCATCTTTCTTTCAACTTCTTAATTCCCTTGGCGAAGAATTCTTTCGATTTACCCCGAAGCCATTTTGCACTGCTTCCTTGACTTCCTCATTGTAGCAAATCTTTTTCCACGTACGGCGTCTTTGAGTGGTCCAAACAGGTCAAAATCATTTGGGGCGAGGTCGGGACGGTAAGCAGGATGAGGTAAGACCTCCCAACCCAATTTCAGAAGCTTAGGAAGCTGCAAGAAAGATTCGACAAGTGCATAACTGTGGGGGTGGGGGTAATTATGTTGAAAAATAGCCTGAATTTTCTAAGAAACAAATAAACCGTTTTTGATCTATAGCTATTTGACTCTTTACTTATTGAATGACCCTCGTAAAATAGAATATGATTTGATTTGGAAGGAGCACTACTAGGTCAACAGTCATATTACATATGTATTTATTATACATTAATTATAAGATACTATTTTAACTCTATATAAATACAAAATGATTAATATATAATAATTTTATTGCTGGGGGGGGTTAAAAGTTAACAATGATTACAAAATAATATCCAAGTTTCTTTTTTTATTTATAATAATTTACTTTATTTTATTTTAAAGTTCTATAAATTTAGAAATGAATGTTTTGTATCAATCGTCTGATTTGATATTTGAATTATAAGGATATTGAATAATTAATGACATAAATGTTTAAAATATTAACTCTATAAGTTATAAATTAATACCTATTCCAAAATAACAAAATTTCATTAAATTATGTTTGATCTGAAATATATTTAACTAAAATTGGAAAATTTAGATAAAGGAATTTATAATTATAAAAATAATTTAAATGTAATAATTATTTGACATCAAAAACAAAAATTTAGATGTTCATTGTATAAAACGAGTTATATAAAATTTTCATCTACAAATGAAAAAGATAATGCAAGAATCGAATTTTTTTTAACAATAAAAATTATTTAATTTATTATATATTGTATAATATTTATTAATTATATTTAGATTTCTAAATATTTATTTTAAGTTAGATTCACTATACCCTTATTAAATTTTTGAATAAAATTTTAATTTATAAAAATAATTTATTGTTAATGTCAATTAAATTTTTCATGTTGTATGAAAATGTTAATTTTAAAGAATAACTTTAACATTTAATTTTATCTGATTACTTTCTGTTTTCTAATCCCTGATAAATTGAGATCAATTTGACATGCCCATGATAAAGTTTTGTTTTATTTTCTTATAATAAATTTAATATAATAGTCTGTTTAAATTTTAAAAATATTTATGGGTAAATAATAACTATTTTAATACATTTAATTAATATTATTTATTTATTATAAATAATATTGATTACTCTAAACCAGTGGTTTCCAAACCTATTTGGCCAAGCGCCCCCTTTCCAGAAAAAAATTTACTCAGCGCCCCTGGAAAATAACTTTTTTTTTTAATTTTAATAACAATTGAACGCAAAGATAAATGTACCTATTCGCAAAGTATTATAAATAAAGGTGTAAATTAGAAACATTGAAATTATGTATCTATTTATTGAACTCAGAATAGAAAAGTAATTTTCCCTAAATGCACCTGTGACCATCACCGCCCCCCTGGATCGCTGCAGCACCCACGAGGGGGCGGTAACGCCCCCTTTGAGAATCACTGAATTAGAGTATAATTAATTTTTTAAAAAAATTTATTAATTACCTTATTAATAATAAAAAGTGATTTCAATCATTCTGGCATCTTAATATGATCACTACTCATTGAAAACTAAATAAATTCTATTTTTCTCTGTATTTTCTTTTTAATTATTTTCATGGAATTGGCCGAATTCCTTATCGCTGAGTCCCGTTATGCCTATATTTTTCATATTTTATTTTTTATTCCTATTAAAATTAATATACTTTTCGTAGAATAATATAAATTATCAATTAACTGAATATATAAAAAAAATAATATTATTATATAATTATTTAATATTGATTACTCTATACCAGTGGTTTCCAAACCTATTTGGCCAAGCGCCTCCTTTCCAGAAAAAAATTTATTCAGTCCACCCTGGAAATTAACTTTTTTTTAATTTTAATAACAATTGAACGCAAAGATAAATGTACCTATTCGCAAAGTATTATAAATAAAGGTGTAAATTAATATAGAAACATTGAAATTATTTATCTATTTATTGAACTCACACAGAATAGAAAAGTAATATACAAGTAATTTTCCCTAAATGAACCTGTGACCATCACCGTCCTCTTGGATCGCTGCAGCGCCCACTTTGAGAAGCACTGCTATACCAGTGATGGCCATCCTATGACCCGTGGGTCAGACACTGACCCACCCAAGCTTTTTAACTGACCCACACTTTGATTTTTATAAATTTTTTTTATGTCAAAAAAGAGAATAAATACTCAAAAAAAGTAAGATGATTTTGTGGTCAACCTTTTGAACATTATCGATTTTTTTTTTAATTTTTTTCAATATGGTTCTTAAAAAAACAAAGGTCAGATGATTTGGCGATGCTCTGAAAGGTTGAGAAAAACTGATATTAATTATTTATAAATATGTGATTTTCTTTATTCCTTTTTCAATTAAATACTTAGTGACCCACGAGCTAGATCTAAAAAAATAATGATCAAAATACGACCCACTTCTCAAAAAGGTTCGCCATCACTGATCTATACTATACTTCTCATTTTACGTTTTTTAAGAATATTTAATATTTTTTTTTTCTATGTTTGGAATTAAATATTGTCAATTATACACAATTAAAAAAATAATTCCCAATAAATAAAATAATTGTGGAAGAGATTTTTCGGCAAAAATACAAATAATATGAAAATGATTTTCATACTATATCATCCTAAAAAAAACAAATTGCTTGTCTTGCTCTATTTGGAATTTTGAGCCATCAAGGATGTTTCCCAATATCGTCAATTGGTTGATTTCACTAACAAATATCATTTTACATTAAATTAAATATAAATAATATATATATATATTTTAAAATAATTTCATTCAAATATTTTATTCAGAAATTTGTTTAATATTGGGGCCTGATTTATCGAAATAAGAAAAGGAGTATAATAATTATATGGGCTTTCTTATAAATATTAAACATAAAGATAATGTAAACTTAAATTATATTAAATTAAATATTCATTTAGAAAATGCTAAAAATATATTATGAGTTAATGAAATAATTAATAGTAATAATATTATTTGAAAATTAAAAGCTTACTGATTATAAAATAGGTCAATTGATTAAATTTTTGACTTATTCTCGACTATCGACAATGTTTTATTTTACTACCTTGAGCGGTATATACTTTTTTCTTTATTATTTTTCAATTATAACATCGATATATTAAAAATAATAAAGTTAATTGTTGGCACTGGTTGCTAAATTTTATTTTATTTTTTAAAATTAAATTTAAATTTAAAAGATAAAATAAACAAATAAATAAATTTGTAATTATAGTGTTTAATTTAGAAATTCCTTTTGAAATTATTATTTTTGAAATTTCATTGTTTTGGTTATACAAAATAATATAAAAATGGTCTTATCTATAAATATATTTGTTGGGTAAACTGAACGAAACAAGTCTGACAAATTAAGTATTGCCATTCAAGACGTAAGCTATAATAAAAAAAAAACGAGTATATCTTAATAAGGATATATGGTAATGACGATTAGTGAATAAAACAAATTAGAGCTATATATGTCCTGCATTGATAATGCCTTTAGCAAGAGTCATGGAAATGTTGAGCAGAGGAATTGAAAATAGAAATTAATTAAAACAAATAGAATTTTTCATTTGACGAATGTAATAAATCCAATTAATTACCTTAATTTTAGCAAAGAAATTGTTTCAGATGAAATTCGTTCAAATAAACATCATCCCCACTAAAGTAAGTGGATAAACAAAAACTAAATTATTCTGTGGAATCAATTTTAATTAATTTAATATATATTAATAATTTTTAAAAATAAATAGAAATATTATTTTATTTAACCTCTTTTCAAACCATTAAAGTTGAAATATTTAATTCAATATTTATTTTTATGCAATTTATTTTCAATATTTATTATGAAACTAAGTATTAAACTTATGTCCACTTATGTCTAAATAATAATATTTTATTTTCATTTCAAAGAATATCAAAAGGTCTATTAAGAATCATTTTGAATGGTTTAAAACAACAATAGAAAAAAAAAATAATTCAAAATATTTTTTAATAAAACATAAAATAAAAAAAATTGAGAAAATAGTAAATAAAATTTCCATTATTAAATATAAAAAACACAAAACTATTATAGTTATTATAAAAAAAATTTGTTTATAGTATGTATAAACAATATTATTTTCAAATTAAAAATTTAAATAAAATAAATGTGTATATATAGTATGTTATAAAAATTATAATAATCAATTATTATAATATAAAATATAATATAATAAAATATATATAATATAAAATAATTTAACTTTATAATAATCAAAATAAAATTCGGTATAAAATTCGTTTTTTTAATACATATTTTTAAAAATGACATTTGAATATAAAGATGTATAGATTATATATTTATGTATAAAATATTACAAAGAATCAAATAACAAAAAGAATGTAAAGATAAATATAAATTGAAATATTAAAATAATTATTTTATTCATTAATTCATTAAATCATTAATTATTTTATTTTATATATTTGGTTGATTCAAAAAAATCGGTCAATTAACAGCAATTATGTTTTAAATGTATGCTATAATTTTTACATTTAATTTTATTTATGTAAAATATTTTCCAAAATTAATAATAATAAAAAAAAATTAGAAATGACTTAGAACTTTGTAAAAATTGGGAAATATAAGTTATTTTTATAGAATGACTTAATTATCGGAATAAAATAATTATTTTTTCAAAAAAAAGAAAGAGATAGATTTTAAAGATAATCACAGTCTAATGTGGTGTATACTTATGTAATACAAACATGTGTCCGTGTATAAAGAAAATTAATTCAATTCATTTGTTTTTCATTAAAAAACAAAAAAATTTCATTCAAAATATGACTATTGTCGTGTGGAATGTGTATATATTTTTAAGACACAATAAAATAGACGAATGAATACTAGTAGGTATTTAAAATCACAGCTCACAATTGCAGCAAGACAGAATTTTCGTGTAAAAATATTATTTTTTAAATACGTAGATATATCAAAAATAGTTTATCAATTTAACATTATTGAAATTCGAAATATAATTATTTTTTTTTAATACTATTTGTTCTTCAAAAATTAGAGATCACTTATTTATATTTGTTATGAAATGAGCAATAAAAATAAATTGTATAAAAAAAGTTAAAAAAAAATCTACTCCAAATACTCCAAGGTGGTGATACAATTCTTTGCTATATCTTTTATAAAAGCAGGCAAAATTTTCGACTTACCCATTTAAAAAATTTAGAGTAGAATAATTTTGTAATAAATAATAATAAACTAAACAATAATTAAAGATTCTGGAATGTTAAAATTCAGCCTTTTTATGAAAATTATCTTAAAAAGAAATGTATATTATAAATTGATATTTTTCCTTATGAATAAGATAATTTTGACAAAATAGGTTTAGATTCCGAGGGTCAAAAAACATTAAATAACCCCCTTCTAAACTTGCTATTCATTACTTTTTTGCTTGCTATAATATTCAAAATCACCTTGGTTTATTTTTAACAAAATACATATCAAAATATCTCATTAATTAAAATAATTTTAAGAAAAGTCTTTGTGGTGGCTGCCAACAGCAATTATTCAAAAATATTCATATTATAAAATTTAAATAATATATAACTTTTTTAAATATTTTAATATAAGCAAAATCTCGATTGAAAAGAAAAAAACCTAACCAGTGCAAATATAATAATAAAATTCCAATTCCAATTTTTCATTAAAATAAATAGTTATTAAAATTTAAAATTCTTGTCTTTATTGTTAAATCAGATCTGATTTGGAACCTAAGTCAAAAATTTTATATTATATATCATCCTCAAATTCTTTGGATGAAATTACTTTTTCAGCCCAAATAGAAGGATTAAAACTTGGACCTTCTCCTCCTAATTCTGCTGGTAATATATCTTTCGTTATATAATTGTGTAATGTACTTAAATTATTTCCATGTAGATAGATCTGCAAATAAATTAATTGAATAGAAACAATAATTACCACATTAAAAACAAATAAAAAGAAAAACAAAAAAATTTGTTACCTTATCTTTTGTTTTCTCTTTAAGAAATGGTTTTATCATTTTCAGCATCGCTTCTATATACCAGGGTTGGTTGATAAAATGAATTCCTTTAAATTTTGCAGGAAAACAATCCTGGAGACCTTCAATCATTAATTTTAAAATTTTTGGATTTAAATTTGTTGATTGTCTAAATGTAAATTCACTCCAGTCGATAATCATGTTAAATCCATTGATTTGATTCAATGGTTTATCCACAAGTTTTTCCAAAGTAAATAATAAAGCCCGGAAAATTGTTATCAATGAGTAGGAAAGATGGTCCCAATTAGCTGTATATATTACAAGGACTCGACATCCTTTCCTAGAAAGGAAATGAAAACATTTTTAAAAGTATAAGTAACGAATATTATATCCAGGTGGGTAGGGTAAGTTTTTATGGTGGAGGGAACAGAAATTAATCTTAGCCTTAAACCATGTTATATATATATATGTTATATTTAATATAAATTAAAGTTTTAAAAGTTTCAATAATCTCTCTCTCTGTGGCTCTACGGAACTCGAAAGTTCTTGGCCTCAGCAACAACACCTCTCCAAGTATTCTTATTCCGAGTCACAACCCTCCAATCCTTACCCTCTCCCATCTCTTTCACGTGGTTTCAATAATTTGAATTAGAATTAAATAAAAAAGTTATATATATTTATATTTTTCATTTTAATTTATAAAAAATTTGATTATTCTTAATGTAGGGTAAGAAGGTTGGTTAAAGGCGTTGGTTAATTATATTTGTTTTATTTTATATCTATTTGCTGAGTTTAGAAAATAGTTTTTTATAAGTTTTATATTTAATAATATGTACTTTTTTGTTTTTATATCTATTTATTTATACGAAATGATAGCATATATATATATATTTGGCTGGAGAGCAGAGCAGGCTGAATGTTATTACAACTTCCTTCAAAATATATATAATTATAGCGTCTATCTTTTAATATAATAAAAATTTCAAACAATAGTCTGTGAGAAATGTATTTTTATTATATATTTTTCCTTCTGCAAATCGTGCTAATCCAATAACAACGATTATTAAAATTGGTTATATCTAATGTTTATATCTATTAATGTTGTATTATAAATAAAATATTAAATATTTTTGAAAATTTTAGCGTCTTCCTCTATAATATTCCTGGCATCTCAGTTAGGAAATGCTGCACCAGAAAATTGAAAATTCTAGACACAAATAAACCTGTTTCTTCAAACACTCTGATTAATTGGCTCTAGAGCAGAGTAGAATGAAACATGTCCAACTCCTGTTCTCTAAACACTGAATAAAAGTTAATCAGGAGTCCCTACATTTTGTTTTCCATATCATGTTCAAAAATTACAATAGGAATTAATATAATATATTATTAAGAGAATGTTATATTATATTATAGAATTATAAATTTATAAATTTCCTTTCTAACATAGGAAATTATGCAACATAGCAAAAAATAAATTCCTAATTTCCAAAATGAAAATGAAATTTATTTTAATATTAAATTGGAAAATTGAAAATAATTGCAATTGAATGAATTAAAAATCAATTTACATAAATTCATCAAATGCTTTCATTAACTTTTTATTTATTTATTTAAATGATGAAAGAAATATACCTGTCCCTTTGAGTTAAAATCCCAGGAAAACCATCTCTGAGGGCAAGACACAATGGATCATGACCCTCTTTTTTTATTTCCTCAAATAATTCTTTATTTCTCATTTTAAATAAATGATAATTCGTTAAAAGTTCGAAGCTTTCAGGAATATTAAATTTTCTTGCATTTAGAAATCGTAAAATATAATTATCATCCTTTCTGTCAAAAGCTAAAAAAAAACTTATCATAAAACTTAATATTCATATATATATATATATAAATATGAATTATTATTTTATTATTAGATATATTTTTAAATTGATAAATCTTTTACTTATGTCCGGCCGAGATTCCATCAAAAGTGTCAAGGCCTTAATCGATTCTGCCTTATTTTCTTTTGTTTTTGAATAATTATTAATTGATTGTCGAACACCATAATTCCAATAATATTCCGAATATTCTGCCATAGTTATTGTATTAAAGTCATTTTAAAATCATAAACATATTTTTAAGATGAAAAATTTACTTTTTAATTTAGTACTGACAGATTTGTGACAATAAATGAAAGTAACTTAAGTATGGTGAATCACACATAATTATTAGTAATCCACAATCCTTAGCGTTTGAACCGCCAAAGAGAATTTATATTTTAAATTAAATCAAAGAATATTTAAAATGAAATTATTAAATAATATTTTAAAAAATTGTCAGTTAATTTTTCAAGAGTATTAAAATTATTTCTTTTTAAAATCATAGATTAATAGAGGATGACAATATTTTTATATAAATAGAATCATGTTTATTTCGTAAAATTATTTTTAATGATTTAAATACATTCATTTAAATAAATGATAAATAATTCTATTAGAAAAAGTTTCTTAGATGTACTTGCAACTGTCAAACACTAATAATTTAAAAATAAAAGCAAATCATTCAAATTAAATAAGAAAAATTAATATACAATAATTAAAATATGAAATGAATTTTATATAACTTTTTTCTCGTGTAATAAATATAAATATATATATATATATAAATAAACTTTTTTATTCCTGTAAATATTAATAAGTTAATGGGTTTTTATAATTTTTTGGGACTTATTGAAATTGTTTTTTAATTTTAGAAATTCTCAAATGGAAATATTTCTATTTTTAATAATAATAATAATAATAATAATAACCACATACTTGATACCTCTAGTAATAAAACACACACATCATTAACTTTATACGCTCATTACATTTAATTAATTAATTATAATTCAATTATATTTCTTTCATATCATCTAGGGGTCCATTTAAATATCTACAAAAATTTTCAAAAACTTAGCTCAATTTAAAATTGATGAAAGATCGTTTGGAATTTTCCAATTGAGCGAACATTCATTAAGTGAATTTCTTAAAAAGGTTGTAAAAACCATTATCTTTTAAATATAAAAACAAGGTAAAATAATTTACAATTTCCTCCTTTAAAAAATAAATGAGTATTTTGAAATACAAAACAAAATAGAATTACCATTCCTTACTTTTAGAGAAATCATTTATACATTTTTATGAAAACGAATATAAAACTTAAATCAATTTATTTTTATTTTTTAAAAAATATTAAATGATATAAACTGCTGTTTTAAATGTTTTATGGACACATTCTGTAAGTTTCAACTTTTAAAAACAATAACAAATTAATACATTCTATTATACTAAGAGAGTCAATTTTAAGATTTACATAATATATCATATTATTATTAAAAAGAATAAAGTATTAAACTTTTGGTATTTTAAATGAATTAAAAATTAATTATCTAAATATTTTTGAATTTTCCCATATATTTACATAGCAATCTTATAAGAATACAATTGTATTTAATATGAAATTTTTTCCGAAATAATTGAGTATTAAAGAAATAATATTTTAACAAATTTTTGTGAATTGTTGAAAATTTCTCACTTCCTGAATTAAGTTTTGTTAATTTTTTTCGTTCATATAATTCATCAAATAAATAACATAACTGCGAAATTTCATGATTTTAAGACTGGTAATTAACAAAACTTTTATAATAAAAAACATTTTTTATTGTTTATCTTTTAGAATACCTCATTTAAACGAGTAATTTCGTTCGATTGCATTTCTTGAAATAAATATACTTTTATCAGTGGGACTTCAAAAAAAAATTTTTATTTTTTTGTTCTTCGCAGCTTTAGAAACTTAATAACTAAGATTGATTTAAAAATATATGTGTTATATACAATTTTTTCTTTATCTGATTTGATAAGATATGAATTTATTTTCTTTATATTTAATAATGAATTAAAAATAAGACAAATAAGTATTAATTAAACATGAGCCTCTTATCAATTTCTTGATTGTATCAAAAGATTATATTCTATATATATATGAAGATAATTATTAATTTGACTTGTAAGGCATCTTAACCATTTGTGCCTTGAGAAAGCATCCATCATTTAATCAAGGAAGATAGAGGCGTCTTGAACGAGGCACAGCCAGGCAGACATTCCAGATTATTTGGTTTACTCCGATAATTTGTTTCTCTCAATAAATAAATAAATATATGAATAAATATTAATATATTCTTAGAAGTTTTTTTATCTTTTTATAATTGCTTGAATTTTTTCTGTTATACATAATCAACAATGAAATATTTATATATAGTAAATGAAAATGAAAATTGATATTTCAAAATTGATATATGAAGATACATATTATAAAGCACTTGAATTTCAAGGGAAAATTCTAATTTATTAATATCCTTTATACTATTTTGCTACTCTCGGATGAACTATTATGTAAAGTAAAGTATTTGAGTAAAATAACTCAAAAATTGGTGAGGAATTATAATTAAACTTTATATGTGCTTTTTAAAAAATGGAATGATAAACTTCTTGGATTGTTATTAAATTAAAATAGAGCAAATATTCTATTTTTCCTTGACAATTTCAATATTAATTAACTTTCAAAGAAATATGTATATATTTTTCTACAAAGGAATTCTAAATTCTAAATAAGGAAAAAAAAAAATTAAAAAAGTTTGGAAATATAATGAATTTGGTGAAATTCATTAAAAAGTCTAAATTGTAACAGCTTATAACGATATTTTCTTAGAGAACATTTGTATAAGAAATCTCGAAATAAGAATTTAAAAATTAAAACTAAAAATTTGAAAATAGACTTGATAAATTTATCACCTTAATAAGTGACAAAAAAAAATGGGAAACATTAAAAACAAATTGAAAATAACAATTAATAGTAAATATAAATATTGGTTAAAGACATGGAGGTATATTGAGGTACCATTCCGTTTGTTTTTTGTGGTGAGAGGTGGCATCAAAAAAGTAGGGAGAAATTCTTGTCGTCCATTTTGGATGTACCAAAACATTGAATTTTCCATAAGACATAATATATTTTTGTTTCCAATTTTCTCGTATGTTTGAAAGTTTTTCTTAGTTATTTCTTCTTTATTTTATAGTTTAGTTAATATATTTAATAATTATAAATAGTTTTTAATAATTTAATTTGTATTTAATATTAAATTATTTTTTATTAGATTCTAACTGGATTCTAAGACCAGGTTAGGTTTACACCTGGGTTCAGGTTATAGACAGGTTATAAATAGTTGTTATTTTATTTTAGTTTTTAAAAATAATTACCATGGCATGTTCTGCATATGGATGCACGAACCGACGTGGAAATAAAAGTAAAAGAGCTAGGTGAAGAAGAATCTGGGAAAAAAATTTCTTGCCACAGGTATGTACTTTTAATTTCTTTGATTAAATTTCAAAACGGTATATATAATATTTTAGAACATTTTCTTAATTATAACAAATTCTGGTAGTACCTCAATATCTCTTGGTTAAATAAAAAATAGAAAAATAAAGAATAGAAATTTGAAATATTTCACATCTTTCAGATTTCCAAAAGATAGCCGTCCGGAGGAAAGATTGGGAGCCAACAGAATATTCTTTGCTATGCTCAGATCATTTTGATGAGTGTTTTAATAAAACGTTACTGGTATATGTTCGATTAAAAGAAAATGCCATTCCTACAATATTCACAGAATTTCCTTCTCATTTACAAAAAAATTCGTCATACATTAATAAATATATTTTTTGTTTATGTTTTATTTTTTATAATCATTTTTCCATTAAATTAATGATAATTTCTTTTTTTAATTGACTAATCATCAGTATAATGAAGAGAATGATTGCCGCAACATTTAATTTTTTTTTATACATATATGCATATCAAAACGGCCTGCAGTTCAAATAAAATATAATTGAAAGAGTTTTTTCTTCATGAGGAAATTTTTGGTCCCACAAAAAAGGCCCGAAATTTGATGATATATTAACATTAAGATCAATGGGAAATATAATGTTTTGGTACATCCAATATGGCTATAAGAAAAAGATATAATCATAAAGAAATATGTGAATTTAATACATATAGTGTCATCTATTGGGATTAATCTATACTAAATTTTTTAACTTTATTTCAATCTTGAAAAAATGATAACTCAATTTAATACATATAGTGTCATCTATTGGGACCAATCTATACTAAATTTTTTGACTAATTTTTTCTTGTAAAATTATAAGGTCGATTTAACACATTAGTGTCATCTATTAATCTATACTAAATATAAATTTAGTATATATTATTCCCAATAGATGACGCTAGTCCAAATTTCAATTTAATAAACATAAACATCATCTATTGATATTATTCTAATATTTATATTTAGTGTAGATTAATCTTAATAGATGACACTATATGTATTAAATCGACTTAATATTTTTACAAGATAGAATTAGTCAAAAAAATTAGTATAGATTAATCCCAATAGATGACACTATATGTATTAAATGGAGTTAATATTTGACTACCATGATGCTATATGTATTAAATCGAGTTAATATTTTTACAAGTAATAAATAAAATTAAAAAATTTAGTATAAATTAATCCCAATGAGAAAGATGAAGTCACCGGTGAATGGCGAAGATTGCATAACGAGGAATTGCATGACCTCTATGCATCTCCAGATATAGTTAGAATTATAAAATGGAGAAGGTTACGGTGGGCAGGACACGTGGCTAGAATGGGAGAAGATAGAATGGCAAAAAATATATTGGTAGGGAGACCGAGTGGGAAACGTCCACTTGGAAGACCAAGGACACCGTGAGTGGATAATGTGGGAAAGAATGTGAGAGAGATGGGAGAGAATAGTAACTGGAAGGTTGTGACTCAGAATAGGAATACTTGGAGGGGTGTGGTTGCTGCGACCAAGAACTTTCGAGTTCCGTAGAGTCACAGAGATAGATATAGATAGTATAAATTAATCCCAATACATGTGTTAAATTCAGCTATTATTTTTTAAGATTTTGATCATATTTTAATAATATATATTAAGTAATAATTTACGTTTGGAAACTATTTCAGAATCATTGTTAGGTATTACAGTAAAGAGCGCTAAATCAATCCCTGAAAAGGTTAGAACCAGGCCCCCCCCCAAACTCTAGAATTGTCTGAAACCAATTTTTTTTATGATTTCTCGAGGCTGCACCGCAAACGGCGCTGCAGGAGCACAACCGGGGCCGGATAGTTGGCTCTACATGCTTACAATACATATTGCCTTGTACTTATTGGTAAAAATGCTATCCTAATTTCACATTTTTACTATCTCGCCAGAGATAGTATTGCGATCACGAAAATTTTCGATGTTGAGATTTTGATGTTTTTATACGTTTTGAAGGTTCCTGAATCATTTTCACTAAGGTTGAGAAAAATGTCTGTGTGTGTGTATGTGTGTGTGTGTGTGTGTTTTTTTTTTTTTTTTTTTTTGTATAGCGAAGGAAATACATTTACGTATCGTTAGGTTTATAAGGTTTGCCTAGTATGTCGGACTCAAGATGTTAATACCGACTAAAACCTCCGCTTTCCTCCAACCTCAATCCCTCACGGGAACCGCCGTTAGGCATTACTTCGTGGGGGGGGAGGACATAGCTAATGCTCTTCCTTCAGGTAGCTAAGGTGTTATTTTTCCTTTCTCCTAGTTGTTATCATTAGCTCTTTTTCTTTCTGTGAAACGCAAGTCTGTAAGAACTTGCGTTGCAAATATGCTGATTGTGTTCCAGGCACCCTCTGATGACAACATTGCTTCCACTATAGACTCTGGATAGATTTCTATATTTATAGATTTCTCAACATCATCTCGCTGTTGAGAAAAACGTATACACTCAAAGAAAACGTGTTCCGCATTTTCTATAACTCCTGGACAGGACGGGCACTCCGGAGAATCGTCATGCTTGAAACGGTGAAGATACTCACGAAAACAGCCGTGCCCTGACAGCATCTGTGTTAGGTAATAGTTGACCTCGCCGTGACTCCGGTTCAGCCAAACATCAATTCTTGGTATTAGACGGTGCGTCCATCTACCCTTTTCCGCGGCATCCCACTGTAACTGCCATCGTGAAATACTATGTCGCCGTTCTTCTGCTCTCAGTTTTTCGGTGCTCATTGTGTTTGACCTCTTCCGATGGTAGAGGGTCCGTCTTTCTTCAGCCAGAACTCTAAGTGGCAGAGTTCCTGAAATGACACACACCGCTTCCTCTGATATTGTTCGGAAGGCGCTGGCCACTCTTAACGCGCTTAACCGATATACCGGACCAGCTCTTCTCCGCGATTCCTGGATCTCAAGTGCGTCAGCCCAAATGGATATACCATACGTGAGGACCGATGTAACCACTGATGATAGCAATAACCTCCTCGTGTGCTTTGGGCCTCCGATGTTAGGCATAAGTCGTGTTAGGCTAGCTACTAATGCTGATGCTTTAGCACTCACGTGTTCCACCTGCTGCTTAAACTTGAGCCGAGCATCAAGCATCACTCCCAAATATCGGATATAAGGTTGTGATGTGATCTCTTGTAGGCCGACTTTCAGTTTGATGGTCTCTATCACTTTCCTGCTTGTAATAAGTACAGCCTCCGTTTTCTGTTTAGCCAGTTGAAGGTTCGCTGTATTCATCCACCGGTTAACTTGCTCGAAGGTGGTATCGAACATGTGGTTGATCTCATCAAGGTGTTTGGCGACCACTACCACGGCTACATCATCCGCATATGCTACGAGTTTAACACTCCTTGGCAGATTCAGTCTCAACAACCCGTCATACATGATATTCCAGAGAAGTGGACCCAGTACAGAACCTTGTGGTACTCCTCCAGTAACATCATACTCCTTTGCACCGCTCTTCGTGTCGTATTTCAGGACTCTATCTGTAAAGTAGCTAGCCACTATCCTTCGCAGGTATCCTGGTACGTTCTTCTCTTCGAGGGCCTGCATGATGCGATCCCAGTTGGCGGAGTTGAAGGCATTTTTGATGTCTAACGTTGCCACCAGACAATATTTCTTCGTTCCACCCTTCCATCTGGTACCAGGAATTGCGTCCTTGGCCGTACTGACAACCAGATCGATCGCGTCCAGAGTTGATCGGCCCCTTCGAAAGCCATACTGATTGTCCGCCAGGAGTGGGTCAACAATTGCTTCGATTCTCTGATGGATAATACGCTCAAATATCTTACCCGCCGTGTCCAGCATGCAAAGTGGACGGTAAGATGACGGTTCTTCCGGTGGCTTTTTTTTTCCTTTTGGAAGTAGTACCAGCCGTTGTTGTTTCCATTTCCTTGGAAAAGTCCCCTCCTTAAGGCAGGTGTTGTAGACGTCAAGGAACAATATTGGCTCTGCTTTTATAGATGTTTTTAAGGCAATATTAGGGATTCCGTCCAATCCCGGCGCTTTATTATTCCCGACGCGGTTGCAAGCCTCCATCAGTTCGTCTTCTGTGATAGGTGGAATGTCATCCAGCTCGTCCCGAGCCAACAGGTAGTTGAAAACGCGTTGTTTTGGGAACAGCGCAGTCACGATCTTTCCCAACAGTCGAGGACAAGTTGGTGACGGCATTTGCTGGTATTTTAGGTGCGTCATGACCACCCTGTAAGGTCTGCCCCACAAGTCTCTGTCCACCTCATTGATGAGATCTTTCCAGCAGTTCTTCTTGCTATCCTTGATGGCTTTATTTAAGCATCGACGAGCTTGTTTGTACTCTGCGACTAGCTCCGCCGAGTTAGGTCGCCGATAACCACGCTGAGATATTCTTCTTTTCTTGAGACATTCCTTACGGAGGGCGCTGATATGATCGCTCCACCAATAAACCGAGGATCCCCAATTCATGCAACGTTTACGGGGCATGCAAACGTCACAAGCCTGGGCCACTCTCTTCATCAGGTCCTTGGTCATTTCTTCTGCGGATCCAGCTATGATCGGTTGACTATTTAAGGCAGTTACTAATACACATGGGTCAAAAGATTTTACCTTCCACCCGATGGTGTTAACTTTCCTGGTTGTCCTTCTAGAATTCTGGCCGTTGGGCATCTCCCAGAGAATCGCATTGTGGTCACTGGCTGTGTAAATATCCATCACCCTCCATTTGTAGTTACCTCGGGCGAGGCTGCTGCTGACAAAGGTGAGATCCACAATAGAACTTGCGTCGCCCTTGGTGTAAGTTGGCGTGTTGCCACTGTTGAGCAGAACCACATCCAGTGCAGTAAAGGCCTCAAGGAGTGCTCTTCCTCGTGCGTTGGTGTGCCTGCTACCCCAGTCCACTGCCCAGGAGTTGAAGTCTCCGGCTATTGCCACTGGATGGTGTTGCTTCGCGTCCTCGGACAGCCGATCCAAGAAGTCACTAAATTCAACAATAGAGAGGCCGGGTGGAGCGTAGCAGCTGTAAAAACGAATGCCATTCACCGACGCCGCCACAAAGCCGGCGCTGCCATTGCTAACGACACTCCCGAAGGGGATCCTGCCACAGGACCATATGACAGCTTTGGTGGTGCTATCAGTTTCCCATGGTTGACCGCTTAGGTGCTTATACGGTTCTGATAAAAGCACAAGGTGAAGCTTTAGCTCTCGTACCGTCTGCATGAGCAAATGATGTGCAGTCTCGCAGTGGTTGATGTTTATCTGCAGTATTCTCATTTCCGTCTAATGGTCATCTTCTTGAGTGCTTCTTGGTATACCGGGCATCTACTTGTGCCGGCATAGTGAGCAATATCCTCTGTGCCGAGCTGTTCAGCACATAATGCACATTTAGCTGGTTTATCGCAATTGACCAACTTGTGACCCTCCTCTCCACACTTGATGCAGAGTTTGGATCGGTCTTTTCCGCCTTTACACTGGGCAGCCCGGTGTCCAAAATGCCAGCATTTGAAACATCGGATTGGCTTTATTATCGTTCGAATTCGACAGTTTACCCAGCCAATCCTGATCTTACCGTGTTCTCCGATCACTTTCGTCGCTGTTGCTGCCGCCAATACCACCGACGCAATTTGTGTTCCTCTAAAGGCTTTTCGGATTTTTATAGCCTCTACTGTGACACCACAATCGCCTCCGGCTGCTATTTTCAGAGCATCCAGAATATCGTCTCTTGTTGTGATATCGTCGAGGTCACGAATTTCCAGGTTTTCTTCTGGTCCCGTATTGATGACTTTTGCATCATCTTGGAGTATGCCCGCGATGGTTTCCTGCAAGGCTTTTCCATTGTCAGCACTGCCTTTTAACAGCGTAATAAGCATGTCTCCTGCTGCTGTCTTGCGAATTTTGTCGACAGTGGCGCTGACCTGTGTGTGTGTGTGTGTGTGTGTGTGTGTGTGTGGTGTGTGTGTGTGTGTGTGTAGACAAGATTACACAAAAACGGTTTGAGCTAGAATGATGAAATTTGGTACATGAGCATTATTCAAAATTCATAGTTTTCTATCAACTTTTGAGAAATGTAGCTCAACCGGAAGAGGGTCATTACCTACAACGTTTTGATTTTTTTTCCTCTAAAGTGACCGTAAAAATAAAGATATATGTTTGATAATTTTTCACATGATTAAAGATTGTATAAAACTGCTATATATAGAATTTCAGCTTGATTGATTCGCTGAAATTACCAGAATTAATTTTTTAACACTGCAATTCTCACGCGCCAACATGTGACGTGGTGCCATCAACAAAAAGCCAAACATGCGCTGGTTTAATATTTATTATTTATAATTTATAATTAATTAAATTTAATTTAAATATAATATATTATGTTATTTAATCCAATTCAAATTGCGAGATAGTCGAGTGGAGACACTCCAGCTAATTTGTTTTAGAACCACTGAAAATTTTTGTGAGCCGAAATATTTATTTGTATCAATATTTCAAAATTCAATTCAATTATAAATCTACATAAGTTGACCTGTGGCCAGGTCCGAACCGACCGACGGTTTGAAGTAAATTAATTAGCAGCTACAGAAACAATTTCAAATAATTTTAATATATCTATTAATGTAATAAAAAACAGATATGGATACATAAATAATAAATATAAACATTTTTAATTTTATTTTATTTATAATATATATGCAAGACCAGTCTGTGGCGTCATGAATGGCTGGATGACGTCATATAATTTTAAATCAAGAAAAAACTAATAAATATGATTTTTCTCGAGGATAAAACCAATACAAAGTGCATGATTCGTGGTGATATATAAAAAAATCTCCTCATGTGAAATTTGGTGTGAAAATAACCCTTCCCTTCCGATCGATGATCGCTAATACTACCACTTCCGGTTTCCGGATTTGCACCAAAAGTTGATCAATTCATCCCACTGATGCATTAAGTAAATATACCAAATTTCATCAAAATCCGTTGAGCCGTTCAGGCTGTACACATCTATACGGACGGACGAACGGACGGACAGACATCATGCTAAAAATACTTTTTTCTGTTAAGAAAATGCATGATTCGTGGAGATATGTAAAAATCTCCACATGTGAAATTTGGTGTGAAAACAATACCTCCCTTACTATCGTCGGTCGGTAATAAAAAAGTAAATAATAACAAATTCATTATATTTTCTTGAGCGATATAATACCAGATATAAATATATATCTTATATATAAAATTCTCATGTCACAAAACTTTGAAATGATACTCCTCCGAAACGGCTGGACCGATTCTTATGAAATTTTTTATGTATATTCAGTAGGTCTCAGGGCATGTCAGACTTCCTTCATAAAACCGCTAATTGGTAAGGTGTGTCCAGGAAGTGCTAATTAATTAAAAATAGTTTAGTTACCATACTAGCTCATAGAGGCGCTGGTGGCGATAATTTGACATTTGCTCAGAATTTAAAAATTATTGTAATATTTCACTTTTTATTTTAAATTCTAATATTCAAATATCAATTCAATTTTATTAAATTATTAAAGCTTTGGTGGTTGTTTTTATTTATAACGGAATTTTGTAAATTAAACCACATATTGATATTTGCTATTTCTGCAATCTAAATGTTGTCTATATTTTTCTATTTTTTGAATAAATTTACAATAACTAATATCAAAATGTGGTTTAATTTATAAAATTCCGTTATCAATTTATTCTAAAAGTTCTCATTTTAATTTATTTAATAAAATATTTAGATTATATATAACTTAATTTTTATTTATTCTTTCTATATATTGGAATATTTCTTCTTTTCTATTTGAAAGTGAAAGCTTAAAAAAACAGAATACAAAAATATTTTCAAAACGTAAATTAAAATAACTAAATTATATTATTTTTGATTTTGTATCAATTATTATTACAAATATATTTTAAGTGCAAAAATGATTTCTTGGTTAATTAAAATATGTTTTTTAGACAAATGATATAGACGAGATGTTTTAAATTTATGTCTTTTTTATATTGAGTATTTTTTTAAAATTAAAATTTGTTTTAAATCAAAATTATTGTATTCAATTTTTTTATTAATAGGCTTCTTTTTTTATTTTTAATTTTTAATAAATTCTCTTTTTTGATATGATATTAATAATAAATAATATTAAATTATATATAAATTTAAAAATTAGAATATTTGAATTTTTTTAAATTTTAACACATGTAATCAATCATATGCATAACGAATGGAAAATTTTGAAAATCAACTTGGTATTAAATTCAGAAAAAAATACTGATACATATATAGAATATAATAGACCATTCGAATATAATTTAAAACTATTTCTCTCTTTCTATTTTAAATTTAAAAAAACGAAGTGTTAAGAAATTAAGATGCCTGGATAGGTAAATGGGCTGGAAGAGGAGGTAATCTATAATTTTCTTCTAATTCAGATTTAAATTAATGGTGATAAGAAAAAATATTTAGTAACAAAATCTATATACAAAATGTAGAATTTGAATATGTAGAAAAATTGAATGTAATCACGAAGGATAATAATATTTGAGAAGAATTTAAATCGAGGTTGTAATCGGGAAACGCCTGTTATCATGCAGTAAAGAGGCTTATCTCATCAAAATTATTATCAAAAGGAATCAAAATTAAAATATATAAACCAATTATTTTGCCTGTTGTATTATATGGGTGGGACGCAAGGTCTATGACCCTGGGAGATGAGAGTAGATTCAGAGTATTCTTTCCAGCATTTATTGGCCAAAGAAAGATGAGGTCACCGGGGAATGGCGGAGACTGCATAACGAGGAATTGCATGACCTCTATGCATCTTCAGAAATAGTTAGGGTTAAAAAAGCGAAAAAGCTGCGATAGGCAGGGGACGCGACGAGAATGGTAGAGGAAAAAGATTTTGGATTTTGGATTGGAAAACGTCCGCTTGGAAGACCAAGGACGTGTAGGAAGGGACGTAAGAGAGATGGAACAAGGGCTCAGGATAGGGACACTTGGAGAAATGTGGTTGCTGCGGCCAAGAACTTTCGAGTTCCTTAGAGTCACATAGATAGATAGATATAACATATACAATAATAATATATATAATTAATTTAGTAATTAAATTAAAATGTATTTTAAATAAGAACACAAAAAGAAATGAATGTTTTATGTAATATACTGATTGAAACAAAATGGATGAAAACCTTTTACTCGGGGGGTACAGGGGGCGGAGCCCCCGTCTAGGTGTGGAGAGCGCCGAAGGCGCTCGGAGCAGCTAGTTTAATTTATATATTTAAAAAATTTTTTTAAAAAATGTAAATTAAAAAAAAAAATTAAAATAATACCTATATTTAAATAGAATGGAGGAATTCATCAATATTATAATACAGAAAATTTACTGTACATTCAGTGATTTACACGGTACAGTCATATTTACACTGAGCATCAAATACTGAACGATCTTATTTATTTTAATAGGCATGAATTACAGAGCAATTTAAAATATTTTATTGTGCAAAATAATAATTTTACTGAGCAAAAATGTATTAAAATACTGAGCAATTAATTTACTTAGATGAAATGGCCAGAAACAGAGTTACGCACCAAGACGACACCAGAGGCGCTGCTGGCACTAATTTTAATCCGAAAGTTGTTCCGAAAACAACCAACAGATGGCGCACCAGGCTCATTTTAAATCCATTTAAATCATTTTAAATATTGTAAAGTGTCGTAAACATGTAAACATCTGATGATCTGATCGTCAAACGTAAACAATTTGAAACAATTGTAAATATTATATTATCTGACTGATCCGACACCCTCCAATTGCGATCAATATGTATAATAATAAAGTAAGTATAATTAATATAATTTTACTATTATTGATGATTATTTTTCATTATAAAGTTATATAATATATGTACATTATAATGAAGTTATATAATATATGTACATATAAATAAATTTTTGATTTTGCAGTTTATAGATTGTATTCATAAGAATTGTGTTACAAATTCTCTACCTGGAGAAGAACGAGGACATTTGTTCTGTTTGCCAACGAGAAATATTTTAAGAGAACAATAGTTAAAAAAAAATTGGGTAGGCTTGACTTGCTTGCCTTATCTTATAATAGTCTGCCAAAATATCGTGTATGAAAACTTCATTTTAATGATTATGATTTCTACACACCTGAAAAGAAGAAATTAATTCGTGGAAGGATACTCTTGAATATAAATCAACATGGTAGGTTTTGTGATATTTAATAATTGAATATCCAAGGTTGCGAAAAACAGAGGAATATATACGTTAGTTGTATAAATTTTATAATTTTTTTTTAATATTTTTTTTAGCAACACGTGTTACTCCATCTGATAGTTTAGCATTCGAGGAGACCACCACCCCTGGTACATGTATGTATTATATTTATAATGTTTTAAGCAAAATTTAATTTTTTTAATCTATATTATTTATCTATATGCTTGGTGTAATTTTTTGTTTTATAATTTAATGTTGTTTTTTACTAAAAAATATATTAATAATAAAATAAAATAATTTTATTAATTTTTTTTAATATTTTTTTAGCAACACGTGTTACTACCATCAGACCATGCGAGAGCCTCTTAGTCTCTCTCAGCCTGTGAGAGATTATCACAAATTTTGTTTAAAAACAACTCACAATAATAATCTATTTATTAAATAAATAGGTTACATAGAACATTATTCTTTTCATTTTAGATGTGCAATTTATATAATTATATAATTGAAAAATTGTGTAATTTTTATTTAAGTGAGAAATTTAATATAATATGTTTAAAGTAAAATATGTATAAAAGATTTGTTTACAAATGAGATACACATCATTATTGTTAATGATATTTTGTAATAATCTATTTTCAAATAAATGTCACATACAACATTTTCTTTTCTTCTAGACATGCAAATTATGAAATTTTTCAGTTGAGTGAAAAATTATTTATTTGGGGATAAGACCAACATTTCAGCAATTTTCTGAAAAAAAAAAATTTATTTCTGAAATGTCAGTTTTAGCCAGGGCTTCGAACCGGAACTGAACCGAAAACCGAAAACCGAAAAAAACCGGTATTTTTGTCGGAACGAAAACCGGAGCTGAACCGAAAAAAATAATATCGGTTTATTTCAGTTCAGTACGTGTTCAATCCAGAGTTGCCACAAGAGGTGTTTTTGGGCGTTTTGGCAACACACACACACACACAAGCCCGAATTTTTTTCAATTAGTTATGCCTCGTACTGCATGGTGTCGCTAAAAACTTTGTTTCAAAAATTAATGACCTAGTCATACTCTCCCTTCGGTTGTGTTGGCAGCGTCTCGTAGTCGCAATACAGAATTTAATGTTTTCATCGTTTGTTTAATACTGATATTTTGATTTAATGATAGTATTAATTTTTTAAATTATTTATTCCATTTGTTACAGGGTTATGTATTGATATAAAGAAAAAGATTCATAAATATAAATAAAATTATTAAATACATTTAAAGCTTTATTTAAGTTTTATTTAATTATTTAAAATTAGATGAAATCTTGTCTTGATAAAGCTTATTTTTATAGTCTTTATAATTTAAAGTCATTTGGGTCTAAAATATAAAAACAAAATAAATACAATAATTATTTACAGTAATAAATAATATAAATAATAATAATATTCTAAGTTATTAAATAATAAATAAATAATTATTAAATAAGTATTAAATAATAATCATATTCTAGTTCTAAGGGAATAATATTTTTTATTTTGTTACAAACACAGAGATAAATAAATGTAATGCTTTTCTAATATCGCATCCTAGCCTAGAACCCACGCGTCTCGTGTTTTATTATTATATTATGCAGTGGTGTACCTAGGGGGCGGGGGTGCGGTCCGTACCGGGCGGCACTTATCTTGGGGCGGCATTTTTTATATTTAGTTATAGTTGTAAAAAGCAACTTATTCATTTCATATTTATTTTTTTTTCTTTCTTGAATAATAAATGATTATTATGATTATTATAAGTTTACTAATTGATTTATATAAATTTTAGTGTAAATTTTGAATTCTAATTCCAAGAACAGGATAATAATTTTATTTTATTGTATTCATTAAAATTCGTTGAATTCGTAAACGCATCTTTAAGATTTTGTTCGGCAAAATTATCTTCGTTCTACAATGAGTCAATTAAGACTACTCTTGCAATATTGTCAATAGAACAAGAAATTACAAATAATATAAATTTTGAGAGCATTATACACGATTTTTCTAGTATGAAAGCTAGAAGAGTAAATATTATATAAATATGTTTACGAGTGCATACAAATATGTGTAAAAAAATTTACTCTGTGTATTAATTAATATTGATTAAATAACATAATAATTTATTTATGTGCATTAATTTATAAATACCACTATTTGATTGACTTATAATAAAAAGGGCGGCAAACTGGAGATCGCCCCGGGCGGCAAAAGTTCTAGGTACGCCAATGATATTATGTAAAACTTAAATAAAGCTTTGTTCAAATTTATTTAATAATTTTATTTGTATTAATAAATAATTTTATTTATATTTATGAATCATTTTCTTTATATTAATACATAACCCTGTAATATAATATTTTTACCGACCGACGATAGTAAGGGAGGTATTGTTTTCTTTCAATTTCCTTTATTATTATCAATTATATAAATTTCAATTGATATATTGATAATAACTATTTTGTACAATTTATTTTATTTTTAATTTATTTATTTTTGTTTTTTTTTTCTTTCTTTGAATTTAGAATTGGGAGAAATAAGACTAACACTAGCAGGGATTTTTTTACATATAACAAAACAGAAAATAAAAACATTTGTAATATATGCGACACTTCTTTAAAGGGAAATCATGCTGCAAATTTGGAACGATATTTAAAACGACATCACAATAATGAATTCAAAGATGTGCAGCAAAAAAATAAGATCAATTCATCAAGATTGTATCAATTCATGTAGTATGATTTAGGGTGGTAGCAAAAAATATTTTTCGGGCGCTAATTTATGGCAAACTCGGCATACTCCGACCTAAATTTCTAATACAAATAAAAGGTCTTTAAAATTAATTAATCGGAACTGAACCGAAAACCGAAAAAAAACCGTTATTTTTGCCGGAACGAAAACCGGAACCGAACTGATATTTTTTTTTTTTATTGAACCGGAACGAAAACCGAAACGAAAAAAATAACGGTTCGAAGCCCTGGTTTTAGCTCTAAATAAATAATTTTTCACTTAACTGAAAAATTTCATAATTTTTTCATTCCGCTCCTCTGATTCATTCAAAATGGATTTTAAAAATGGTGCCAGACCGGTTTTTTACATCAATTAGTTCATTAAGGCGGCACTATGAAGCAGCGCCAAACGCTGTTTCAGAATTTAACATTACTTGTCCAGCCCCTGCTTATACGGATGACCTGTGATTCAAAGATAAATATTTGGTTGTTATTTTGATTGTAAATCAAAGTCTAAAACGTTTATATCACAGACAATCTGGTTTATATTACTTATTACCTAGTATATATTTTATTATTGATAATACATTAATCAATTCAAAATGGATCTTTATTCTCAAGAAGACACAAAATATCCAATATATATAGGTGATTTTTATTTGTTTTTTTCATGTAAAGTAATGTTAATTGTCACTAAAATTATTTTTTTTAATATTATTTGTAATGATATTATTCCTTAAATTGAATTATAAAGTAGTTAGATATAAAAATATAATGATTTAAAATAATGAAAACAATTCTTTTTTTAGGTCCTCTATATTCTTGTGTATATTGTCAAACGAATTTTATAAGTGAGGAATTTTTATGTAAACATCTTAAAAAATGTTTTCATAAAAAAATATTTTCAATTTTCAAAAATGATGTAAAATTCAACAAGGATACAGAGAAATATTTAGTCGAAAAATTTAAAGAAGAAACTGATTCAAACCATACTGAGCACAATCGTTTTCAATTTAATTATTGTAAGAAGAAATTTAATCAGAAATCAACTTTAAATAAACATTTTTTAATTCATTCAGGAGAAAAACCTTTTGAATGTAATTATTGTAAAAAGAAATTTAATCTGAAATCAAATTTAAAAACACATTTATTTATTCATTCAGGAGAAAAACCTTTTGAATGTAATTATTGTAAAAAGAAATTTAATCTGAAATCAAATTTAAAAACACATTTATTTATTCATTCAGGAGAAAAACCTTTTGAATGTAATTATTGTGAAAAGAAATTTAATCGGAAATCAACTTTAAATACACATTTATTTATTCATTCAGGAGAAAAACCTTTTGAATGTAATTATTGTGAAAAGAAATTTAATCGGAAATCAACTTTAAATACACATTTATTAGTTCATTCAGGAGAAAAACCTTTTGAATGTAATTATTGTGAAAAGAAATTTAATCGGAAATCAACTTTAAATACACATTTATTAATTCATACAGAAGAAAAACCTTTTGAATGTAATTATTGTGAAAAGAAATGTAATGATAAATCATATTTTAAAAAACATTTATTAATTCATTCAGAAGACAAACCTTTTGAATGTAATTATTGTGAAAAGAAATTTAATGATAAATCATATTTAAATAAACATTTATTAGTTCATTCAGGAGAAAAACCTTTTGAATGTAATTATTGTGAAAAGAAATTTAATCGGAAATCAACTTTAAATACACATTTATTAATTCATACAGGAGAAAAACCTTTTGAATGTAATTATTGTGAAAAGAAATTTAATCAGAAATCAAATTTAAATTCACATTTATTAATTCATACAGGAGAAAAACCTTTTGAATGTAATTATTGTGAAAAGAAATTTAATGATAAATCATATTTTAAAAAACATTTATTAATTCATTCAGGAGACAAACCTTTTGAATGTAATTATTGTGGTAAGAAATTTATTAAGAGCTCAATTTTAGATAGACATTTATTAATTCATACAGGAGAAAAACCTTTTAAATGTAATTATTGTAAAAAGAAATTTAATTTAAAAGGAAATTTAAAAACACATTTATTAATTCATACAGGAGAAAAAACTTTTGAATGTAATTATTGTGAAAAGAAATTTAATGTGAAATCAAATTTGGATAAACATTTATTAATTCATACAGGAGAAAAACCTTTTGAATGTAATTATTGTAAAAAGAAATTTTATCAGAAATCACATTTAAAAACACATTTATTAATTCATACAGGAGAAAAACCTTTTGAATGTAATTATTGTAAAAAGAAATTTAATCTGAAATCAACTTTAAATAAACATTTATTAATACATAATGTTTGAAAAATAGGCTTAATAATGAAAACAAGATTTTCTTTAAATATAGCTTATATACTTTATAGGACAAATTATAGTTTAAATCAATAAAAATGTAATTTATTTAAATTAGTTTTTATATTTACTATTTTATTTGGTCTATTAATAAATACATTATTACTAATTATCCATTACATTAAAGAATCCTATCATTTTATTATTTATATGTTAGTGTATTTATTATTAACCCTTTGCACTCGTATATATATTCGATAAGACTAACAATCAACTCGGAATTTTTTCGATAAGGCTACTACTCTCAACTCGGAATTTTTTTTCATATTCGATCAAAAGGAAAATATTTTCATGCGAACATATTACAATTTAACTTTTCGGTTTAGTAGAAAAAATTATGAAAATAAACATATTTAATCATCTTACACTCCTTTGAAAAATGAAAATCTATATAACTGTTAATATATGTATATACATTATGATTTTTCAAAATCAAAAAAAAAATAAAACTTTCTTCTAAATTGGAAGAAACACATAGGATACACATGAAAAGCTAAAATAATGCTGTACTACATAAAATTATGAGGATTCATTATGTTTTTTATTACTAGCCTTAATGATATGAAAAATAAAAGAATCTTAAATAGTAAAATTGATACAAGTTATGTATAAAAAAATTGCATTTTATAGTTTTGCATTGTATGATATCGTTCAAAACATTCCCCAATATGTAATCCTGGTTTTAGAGTACATGTATTGCAGATATATCTTGTTTCATTTATTTCAAAATTATTGTATTAACATTAAAAATATTGAAATAAAAAATAATATTTAGTTTGATTTAATAAATAAAAATATTATAAACATTTTTAGTGGGAATGGGAATTTCTAGGGGAGGAAGGGAGGTCAGATAAGCAACAACTTTTATTCCAAATGTTCGTCCTCCCTAGCTGTGACGTCATCCATAAAAGATGTAAAGAAAACAGTAAAACATATAATGTCGCCTATTTGGCGACATACGAGTGCAACGGTAAAACATATAATGTCGCCTAGTTGGCGACGTACGAGTGCAACGGTAAAAATATAATGTCGCCTAGTTGGCGACGTACGAGTGCAAAGGGTTAATTTATACAAGTCTAAAATATGTCTAATGCTTCTTTCATTTTAATAATCTATAATTTTAAATAAAAAAGAAACTTTATAAAAATCTTTATTTTAATTCTTACACAAGAAAAGCATTTTCAATTTAATTTAATCACATTTAAATTGTCATTTACTAATTCATATAGGTAAAAAGTTTTTTGGAATGAAATTATTGTAAAAAGAAAATTAATATTATTTAACATTTTTCTTGACCGAGCGGTGGCTCGGTCAATAAAAAAATGATTCCTTATTATCGGGTTTGGGTGGTAATATTAATACCTGATTCACCGAATCGCCATTCAAATAATTTAAAAGAACATAAATAAAAAAAAATTAGTCATAAAACATACACCCCTTAAATGTACGTATTAATGCACTGGAAGACAGAAAAGAATGGCCTTAAAAAATTATTTATTTAGAGATAAAACTAACATTCCTGCTGCTATTATGCTTTTCTTAGATAATACCTGGTTCAGCCGCAGCTCTATCATTAAAAAACTGATTCTTAATTATCGGGTTTGGCTGGTAATATTAATAATTGGACACCGATCAAATAATTTAAAAGAACATAAATGACTAATAAAATATATACTCTTTAAACGTATGTATTAATGCACTGAAAGACGGAAAAGCCTGTTGATACAAAATATATATATTTTCGTAAATATGATTTATTTGTATATTATATATAAAAAAGGTTTGTGTGTGTGTCTGCACATTGCTGTGAATTTAAAATTTTTTGCATATCTTATCTTCGCGTTTTATGACCTCTAGAATTCAATAGAGTGACCAAACGTCCCGTTTTTATGTGCTCTGTCCCGGCGTCCCGAATAATGTCTTCGGGACAGCCTATTATCCCGTTTTTTTAAACATTTAGGACATTTCTAATTTTTTTCTAAATTTTTCTCAATTTGGTTCTAAAAAAAAGGTAAAACGTTTTCTGGACTAAGCTCTTAAACATTTCCGAATTTTTTTTCTCAATTTGGTTCTAAAAAAAAATGGTAAAATGTCCCGGTTTGGTGTTTTCAAAATATGGTCACCCTAGAATCCAAGAGTGACTTTAGAATTTTTCATGTCTGTTTGTCTGTCTGGAAATTTTGACGTTATAGACTCAAAATTGGCTGATCCAATTTCGATGAGATTACATCATAATATTCTTACATACCTCTATTTTGATCGATATATTATATATTCAATAACCACAAAAATTAAGTCATTCTGTCGGGAAATTTTGACGTTATAGACTCAAAATTGGCTGAACCAATTTCGATGAAATTACATCACAATATTCTTGGATATATCAGAAATTAATTTTTTAAAATTTGATATCTACATGTCATTCAGCAGAGCAAAGAATATAACACAAAGAATGTTTATAATGTTTATATTTTTATTTTTCTAATATTGACCTTTTTAACTTATATAATACACTGAAAACATTCACATTGGGACTATTACCTCTTTTAATTTTTAAGATTATATGAATAAATAATTTGAATTTTGATCTCATAATTGGATTTTCAAGTAAGATTTTAAAATGGGTGGACAATGTAGGAAGGGATACTTGAAGAAATATCGATGTTGCGGCTAAGAACTTTCGAGAACCCTAGACCCACAGAGATAGATATATAGAGATAACATATACAATAATAATATATAATTAATTTGCTGATTAAATTAAATTAAACTTAAGTAAAAATAACGGATGGTCTATGGTAAAAATGTAAACATTAAAATTAGACAGTTGACATTAATAATATCGACATACCGATATATTTTTTTTCTTCTTAGATTTTGACATTTTTGATTTCGATAAAAAGATAAAAAATAATTTATTTCTTTAAAAAAATAAATTTAATTATAAATTATATATGATACTATTAATTAAACTATTCGTTCATTTTGGAATTATTTAATTGATAAGAAATTTACCTGAAAAAGACCTAGAAAATTATTTGAATAGTTTGAGAAGGTGTTTTAATGTTTTAAATAATTAGAGAATTAACTAACTTTAATGAACCACATACTATATTTTTATTTATCGCATAAAATTTAATTATAATTTAAAGAAAACTAATTATAATCTTGAAAATATCGACATTTCGATATATTTTGTATCAATTATATGTTGCATACAATTGTCAAAAAAATTAATCATTTTTAAATTTTTTTCAAAATAATTCACAGAATATCTTATTTTATAAAAACATGAATATTGAACCTAGGAAGTTTAAGGCATGAGTAAATGAATATCCATTATATAATTGACATCATTATTAAAATAATTAATTATTTATTATTTTTTAGGTATTATGTTTACATGGATACCGACAAAATTCATTATTATTTAATTCTAAAGTGGGTGGTTTAAAAAAGAAATTAAAAAAATATTTAGATTTATTTATTTGCGATGCTCCCCATTTAATTGATCTATCGAATCCAGGTTATTTATTTAATTTGTTCATTAATTTGATATATTGTAGATGATAAAATAGATTATTATGAGAAAAGAAGAGAATCAGATAAGAAATTAAAGCTTATTTAATATGTTTACATTTAATTTTAGAACAACGTGCTTGGTGGTTTAATTCGGAAGGACAATTTAGTTCTAAAACAATTAGCAAAGAAGCAATAGGATTTCAAGAGAGTATAAATTATATCCAAACACAATTTGATGAACATGGTCCATTTGATGGGATTGTAGGCTTTTCCCAAGGAGCAAGTCTTACAGGCTTAATATGTAGCCTTAAAGAATTAAAACGTATATATCCTATGAATTGCCCTAATCCATATTATTATTAAAACTAAGCATAATCTATAACATTATCATTATAGCTAAACCCACCTCTAGAATTTTATTTGTAATATAAATGAAATTGAAGGAAAATAGGTAATTATATAAATTGTTTATATCCATTCATGGATTTGGATAAAACTTTACCAGTGGGTTCTTTTTTTAATCCCAAATAAACTTTTCTTATGCAATTATTCCGGGTCGCTTCTAGCTTAAAGGATTAAATTTTGCCAGATTAGTTTATTATGAACCTCGAAATAGGATGCCATTAAGTAATGTTTTATTGACTAATTCACTAATTATTCACTTATTCCTAATTTTTGGTTTTTTCGGTTCGGTTTGGATATAGAAAAATAATTTAATTAATTAATTTTTTAATTTTTCTATATAGCCCAGTCATATTAGGTAAAAAAGGGGACAACCTCGGAATGAGAGATAATAAGCTGTAAATTGGTATAAATCTTTGTTTTGTTGTTCTAAATATTCTCTACAAAGTCACAAATGCCATCGTGTTCGCGTCTTAAGATATTAAAGGCCAAAAGTCATAAAAATAACCGTAGCTCACGCTTGACCTTGCATTAGACCATATATGACTATGCACTGCGCACTCTTCGCGCTCTACCTCAAAAACGGTTGATCGTATGAAAAAAAAGTTAAAAGAAAAGTTGTAGAGAATTTTATACTCTACAACTATTATAATAGGTACAAATCTCATTTGAGCAATAGAAAGCGAGATATTCGCGAAAAACCGATTTTTATGACCTTTGGCCTTTAATATCTTAAGACGCGGACACGATAGCATTTGTGACTTTTGAGAGAACATTTAAAACGACAAAACAAAGGTTTATACTAATTTACAGCTTATTATCTTTCATTCCGAGGGGAAACCCCTAATATGACTGGGCTAATATCTAATCCGAACTGAAAAAAAAACCCCAGAAAATTGGTGAAACCCTCTGCTGGTCAAATTATTAAAACATGATAGCTAAATAGAATATCAATGGATTTATATTTAAACTTTAATCCATTTTATCTCATAAACTCGAAGCGACATGCAAAAATTGCATAAAAAAAGTTTATTTGGAATTTAAAAAGGAACCCAGTGATAAAGTTTTATCCAAATTACTGACTGGATGACCAGTTTATATGATTATATAAATTCATCACTAATTAAAATGAAAAGAACTATTTTTAACAATTAACATTAATTATAATAATTCAGTTTTAAATATTTTTCCAGGAACATTAATTTAATATTATTTTTTTATTTTAGTTATAAATCTTGAATTTAAATTTGCTATTATATTTTCTGGATTTAAATCATTAATATTAGAACATGAAAAATATTATCAAATACCAATCACAGTTCCTAGTCTTCATATTTTTGGATGTACCGATAATGTTGTTGATCAAGGTTTGTTAATAAATACTCTTTTTTTTATTCAAAACAATTAATCAATTTGAATTGATTGTTACTTAATAGTTGAATATTACAAAACAAAAGACTATATTATTAATTATTCATAACTTATTTATTCATTTCCAGAAATAAGTAAAAAACATGCTGACTGTTTTGTTAATGCTGTGATTAAAACACATCCATTAGGACATATGGTACCCAATTCTGGGGATATTAAAGAATCTGTGATAGATTTTTTAAATAAACAAGAATAATTCTGTAATTCCTGTACATATATAAAAATATATATACATATGTACAAAAATAAAATAAATAAAATTTTAATTATTTTTTTTATTTATCAGTTACCTCGATTTATAAATATACATTAATTTATGATATAATCTACTCAAAGTCTATTTAGTTACAAGGACCGCTTTTTATTTAACCAATACCATAATACTGAATATATATATATAAATTAATTAATAAATATTTTTATAATTATTGTTATCATTTGATTTCCTAATAAAATAATTAGGTGTCCTATGATCAGTAGAACGGGTCCTATCAACCTTTACCTTGATTTTCTTGATCGGAGGCGCTACTTTTTATAAAGTAGCTTCCCCATGTTGATCCCGGTGGCTGGGTTGATTGACTCCGTCCCGTAGACCCCAGCTAGAGAAATCCCCTTGCCAGGCCCGGGACTTGAACACGAGAATACGAGGTAGCGAGGCTACCTCCCACCCTGTGGCGCCTTCATTTAAATTTACAAAATATATATTTAAAAAATAAATTATATCTTAAAAAATAATATAAATGATCATTTTTAATTAATTCATCTTTCATTATTCAAAACATTTTGTGTGTGATTTTTATTAATATAATACATCAATTTTTATCTTTTAAAAGATTGAGTTAGTAAAATCAATTGAACTTTTATAATCCCTACTCTTCTCTGATTACAGATATAGTTCCCTTCATTTTCCCATCCATTTCCTATTTGTAATATGGGTCTTCAGCAATAGCTGTCCCAGATTTTTATCTTCCCTGTCCTATTCCCTCCTCTTTCACTCAACCCCAAATTGAGAGATGCCCTCCTATTCTACTCTATCGGGCAACAGCCGAGTCGAGTACTTCCTAATACTCTCTAATTCTTCCCTTCCTTACAGTTATTAATCATTAATCATTATTGTAAACGATTTATTGTAGTTCAAAGAAAGGGTAGAAAGTACCGGGTGATTAGAAAATGGCTAGACATTTGTAAAGGTAATAATTCACTGAATAATGTAGGTAGAGAGGTAAAATTTGACACACAGTCTTAGAATGACATGGGGTTTTATTGCAACTAGAAAAAAAAAGTTTAAAAAATATTCTGCAGTTATGGGAGTTGACAGATCCTCGGAATGTGAAATGGGCTTTTTCGGTCCACAACACGTTAGACAACCAATCATCTTCCGCCATCTTTTGCAACGCAAATACCGCAAATGCTCCTCTCTGCACAAAATCACGCTGGGTTTTGTACAAATAGTATCGTAGGGTACGCCTTAGTGCACCCAAACAGAACTGTTGGTCATTTTTTGAACTTTTTTTTTTCTAGTTGCAATAAAGCCCCATGTCATTCTAAGACTGTGTGTCAAATTTTACCTCTCTACCTACATTATTCCGTGAATTATTACCTTTACGCAAATATCTAGCCATTTTCTGATCACCTGGTAGATTAATGATAATAAGTTTATAAAATTATTAAAAAAAATTAAGTTATTGTTAAGTGTTAAAGTAATTAGATGTAGATCTTACTTGGAAAATAAATAAATAAAAAAAAAAGATTGAGTTGAAATATATTTAGACAACTTTCGTTTATTTTTATCCTCAATCTATTCATTTATATTTTCTATTTATACTTATTTTCAAATTTATTTTATTCAATATTTAATACATTGCATTCAAAATTCTCATAAGTCACAATTATTTTATTTTTTTTATAATTTCTTAAAAATTTATTTTATTTAATTTAAATTCAAAATAAAAAAAATCTGATAAATAATAATAAAATTGAATACAATTTTTCCATATTCAAATAAGCTGGAGTGTCTCAACTCGACTATCTCGCAAATTTGAGTTGGATTAATTAACATATATTATATTTAAATTAAATATAATTAATTATAAATTAAAATTAATAAATAATATTTATTAAATCAGAGCATGTTTGGCTCTTTGTTGATGGCACCACGTCACATGTTGGCGCGTGAGAATTGCAGTGTTAAAAAATTAATTCTGGTAATTTCAGCGAATCAATCAATCTGAAATTCAATATATAGCAGTTTTATACAATTTTTAATCATGTGAAAAACGATCAAACATATTTTTATTTTTACGGTCACTTTAGAGGAAAAAAAATCAAAACGTTCTAAGTAATGACCCTCTTCCGGTTGAGCTACATTGCTCAAAAGTTGATAGAAAACTACGAATTTTGAATAATGCCCGTATACCAAATTTCATGATTCTAGCTCAAACCGTTTTTTGCGTAATCTTGTCTACAACCACAAATACATATATACACACACACAGACATTTTTCTCAACCTTAGTGAAAATGATTCAGGAACCTTCAAAACGTATAAAAACATCAAAATCTCGACATCGAAAATTTTCGTGATCGCAATACTATCTCTGACGAGATAGTAAAAGTGATATTTTTTTTATTTTTAATTTTATATTATTTACAAATATTGAAATAAATAAATTAAAAAATAAATAGATCAAGATAAATTATTAATGTTTATACAAATTTAATTATTGATTATTTGCTTAGATTATGAAATTTTTATAATAAAGTAAAAAAAAAAAAAATGTTTAAATTAAGAAAAATTATTTTTACTAAACTTACTCATCAAATCTATATATAAATTAAGTGGAGATTATAAATAGGGATAAATTAACTTCTAAATAAACTTGGAGCAGAAGGATAAGTATATTAAATTTCAAAAATCTGCTTAAACAATGAAATTAATACACAAATGTGCTGCATCTGACGCAGACAAGCATCAAGGTGATATATATTGTTTAATTTTTCATGATGGAAAATTATATAGCAGTGGGGAGGATGGTAAAGTTAAGGTAAATATTGCAACCTTATTTAATTTAATTAATAACAATAATAATATAATAATCATAGATTGTATTATAAATAATATTATTTTAGATTTGGAATACCGAATTGCAACTTATTAAAGAAGTACAAGCCCATGAATCTGTAGTTTATTATTTGGCAATAATACAACATATGCTTTACACTTGCTCAAATGATGGTATAGTTAAAATTTGGCATCTAGAAAATTTAACGCTCATGAAAGAATTATGTAAAGATGAGATTGAATATTGGCGATTATATGTAAATGAAGATTGTTTGTACGTTTTGGATCAATATGGGAATGTAAATATAACCTCTTCTCTATTTTAATAAGAATTATTATTAAGCTTATTAAAAGCAATTCTAAATTTTTTGAGATTGATCTGTGCCTCAAAAAAAAATTCATCAAACACTAAGATATTTATTAGTTGGATAAATCATATACGAGGGTGGGGTGAAAAGTTTCCGGCCTTACCAAGAAAAACGATGTTTTTAAATTTTTTTTTGCTTTATTTTTCAACATAATCTCCATCAACACTGATACATTTCTCATAACGGTGTTCTAATTAATTAAATTTAATTTAAGTCTCATCAAGAGTTATGAATCGACGCAAAAATTCGTTTGGATTACGCCTACAGCGCCAAATTGTCGGTAGAAATATTTTTTCCAAGCAGTTTTTGGTCCATTTGGTCTAACGTTAGCAAACGCGGCACCCACGTTGCACACAGCTTTCCATATTCAAATGATTGTGCAAAATATTTCGCACACGTTCAGCTGACATCGTACAGGTCTCAGCTATCTTGAATGTTGAAAAATAAAGCAAAAAAAAAAATTTTAAAACATCGTTTTTCTTGATCAGGCGGGAAACTTTTCACCCCACCCTCGTATACTACTAATTTATTAATATATCAAATTATTTTTTTTTTTTAATATTTTTGCTGGTCTATTATAATTATAAATTGATTTTTATACTTATGTGCAGATTACTGTTTGGAAAGATAACGTTAAAACAATGACAATTCAACTTTTAGATGATATTAAGGAATTTGTAATTAAAGATGGATTCATTTACTCTGTTCGAGATCGTGATATGTTAGTTAATGAACTAACATCAGGTATTATTTTATATATATATATATATATATATATATATATGGAGAGAGAGATATTAAGAAAAGATCAATTTTTCAGCAGGCAAAGGAAGATATGTTACTCGTTGTTGTACTGAAGGTTGTAGTCCACTGATATTAACACCTGAAGATAAACTATGTTTTGCTAGTCGAACAGGAAAAGAAATAAACATTCATGAAAATAATAAAAAATCTTTATTCAAACGACTTGGACAAATCCAAGTAAAAATAATTATTTTATTGTATATTAACAATTTAAAATCTTATTATTTTTCTCTTAATTAACATTAATAATCATAATTCTATATTAAAAATAAAGTTGAACATCATCTGGTGAATATTTGAATTATTTAAATGTGTTTATATCATTCTAAATTATGCTTTATCATGAGTGTTTTATATTGGCTAAATGATGTTTGGAATTAATTTTATATATATTTTTTTATCCGTTATTAATTTATTTTTCAGGCTCATGAAATGATTATAACTTGTTTGGCTAATCGAAATGAAATTTTGGCAAGTGGTGCTTGGGATTGTAAACTAAAATTATGGAATATCAACTCTTTGGAAATGCTTGGCGAGTATACTTTTGATAAATATGTGAGTCTGATCTGTTTCGGTTCAATTCAAGAGATTTATGCAGCAACTGCCCAAGGAAATATTACTAAACTATCAATTGAATGAATCAAGTATTTAATAATTATAATTTTTATAATTATACGATTTTTTCTATATATAAAACATGACTAAATAAAATATTTAGTATTTATACTCTAGTCTCAAAAATGTATGCTTAATAATTTATATTTTTATATTAACTAGCTAATAAATTATATAAGCAAATTCAATATTATACGAATGTATCGTATTTTTTTATGAATTTTTTCATTTTTACTTTTAGAATACTTATATATAAATCACGACTTAAAAAATAAAAATTTTAAAAAATAAATGTTTACTTATTTTAAAAACAATTATTATTTATTAATATTTTATAAATATTTAAATCGTTTTTAATTATTTCAAGTTTTGTTTTTTCTATCAATAAATTATTATTGATAATACCAGAAAATATTTGATTTTTTTTTTAAATAAAATTATAATTATAGAGAAACGATTCAACAACGAAGAATTATAAAATATCATTCTCACGAATCAACAATAAATATTATCCTATTAGTATATATTATCAAATTTTTTAGATAAGGAAAAAATAAAATAAAAATAATAATTAATTAACCAAACACTTGAAAGGTTGGATTGATGAGGAATTCAGAAACATCAACTTAATTAAAGTCTCATAAAATTTGTATTATTTAGAAAATTGATCAAAGGTTAATTAATATATAATTATATAATTTATAAAACACTATATTTATTTAAAAGAACAACTTTAAAAAGGAAGAAAAAATATTAATATAACATGAAAATATTTTCTTATTTATAAAAAAACAACCACACATAAGTTTTACATATTTTTTTTTTTATGAGTTTATAATTAAAGCTTTATTTTTATTTTATATATTGTTTGTAAGGGATATTAACAATAATGGCAGTAAAATGATATTTGATTGTGTATATATTAAAATAATATTAATTTTACTAATTACAATAAAGTATTTAATTTGCAACAAATGAAAGATTTTAATTAATAAAAAAAAAATCAAAATCAAATCGTAGATCGAAATAATTACAAAAAATAATAAAACAAATTGTTAAAGCTCAATATCGAAATATAAATGATATTCTAAAAATAAAGTAAATTTTAGAGAAAAAAAATTATTCTATTAAATATAAAAGCAGTAAAAACTTTAATGTAACACAGAAAAATTATAACTTATAAGTATTATTTTTGAGCATATAATATGAAAAGGTTTAAAATATAATAGCTCATTGAAAAATATTAAAGAAGGCAAAATATATAATATATATATATGTATATATATACATATATATATATCTATTTATTCAAAATCCCGAGATTCTTAATAACAATAGCCTTTTATAATTTTTTTTATTAAAAATATTATAAATAGTTAACAAAATTTATTCATAAAGCAATAATAATAATAATAATAGTAAAAATAATAATATAGTTTCAGAAGAATTTCTCAAAGTTGGTCCATTTTTAATAATAAGGGAATATACTACTCATAATCTCTACATAAACCATGAATGGTTGAGCTGTATATTTCAATTTGATTATTATTTTGTCTTTTTCCTGCTAATGCTTTAGAGGACCAAACATTGGAAAAACTGCAAGGCTATATTTAGACATATATTATAAAATGTTAATTTTACTATTTATATGATGAAAATATGAATCTAATAATATACATTCTATAATTCTTATCAACAAAATTAAAAAAAAATATATTTTAAGGCCATTGTTATGATATTGCCAGTTTTTTATTTACCCTTCAAAATAAACTTATATTAGTTTCATCTCGGTTCATTTGAAAAATTTTCTTAATAAAATACTTAGTTTTATAATACAATTGTATAATTAAAATAGGAACTAGAAAAAATTGAAGCAAAAATGTTAAAATCTTAGATAAACAATTGAAATTATTTACATATTTGACAAAAATTTAGATCTTAGGCTTTATTATTATTAATATATTTTATTTATATATATTTTTTTTAGGTTTTTATAAATTATTTATTTTAACAATTATTTATATGCCAAAAACTATAATTAAATCATAAAAAGGTATAAAGTTTATTCATATTTATAATTTGTACATTGTTATTATTTATTGACTTATTTTTAAATTAATATATAAATATATATTAATTCATCTAAATATAAAAAAAAGAAAAATCAATTAAAAAATATGGAAAAAAAATTAATTATATCACATTAAGGTTTATAATTGTTAACTAGACGAGAGAATAGAATATATATTTATTTAAATAAATTAATAACAAGATGAATTATATATAATAATTTCTAAATATCTATCTGAAGAAAATGTTGATAGACCATTTTTAATAGTTAAAAATAAAAAAAGAAAAAACAAATCAAAGAATATTATTAAATGTATGAAAAAATGCAATAAAAAAATAAACAATTTGAATTAAAGAGAAGTTTTAAATATTATTGTTATATAAAAATTATAAAAAATTATATATATAAATATATAACATCGTATTCATATTTTAAAGCCACTTCAGTAATATTCTAAATAGATTTATTAATTATTGATTATCAATTATTTATTATTATTTTATTCTTTGTTAAATTATTAATTATCCCCTCTATTTATTGTTCACCCCCTCCCCAGAACAAAATAATCTAAAACTTAGTGAATATAAATGAATAAAACTATAATTATATAAAAGGTAATTCTTGGACAAAAATATTGTTGATTATAAATTTTAAATTATAATATAATGTATATATTCTTAAATCTGCCACATGAAAATTTTATTAAAGGATTAATAGGATTATTTGTAATATAAATATATTTTTTTAAGAATAAGAAGGTTTATTGGAAACATTTTTTTTTGTTAAATGTTAATATTAAAAGCACCATTTATATATAGATTTTTTTAAGGTTTGCATAACATTCCATAATAATTTTTTTTTATAAATATAGGTTTAAAGAATCTCTATATTCAAATTTGAGTTAGTTGATGTTTTTTAATTATTTTTTTTTATTTTATTGACTTTCTGATATTTTTGATAGAAAATTTCAAGAAACATTCATTTATAAATTGAAATATGTCATTTCAGACTCAAATGTTATATATAATGTGTTAATGTTGTATATGATGTTCAAATAGATAAATTGTAAATGAACTTAAATGCTATATATTGTTATATATATATATATATATATATATATATATATATAGCAAAGAATAAAATAAAAAAACCATCAATCACTTTATTGATTGATAGAGATGAGCAAAAATTGAAAAAGTTTCTAATCTGTATTTGAAAAAATTATCTCATTGTAGATAAATTCATTAGGCGTTGAAAATGCAAATAAAATAGTGTTTTCCATTGTTTTATTTTACTTTACAGGAAACGTTGGTATAACATTATTCATAAATTAAAACAAAACTGGAAAATTGTTACTTAAAAACAAGAATCCTACAACGCGGTTTGAGTATTAGGGAAATAAATTTTTTAGTACATCATAAAAGATGATAAAAATTTATTTAAATGTCTTTCAAAAATTGATATTTTTTAGGTAAATAAATGTATATGTATTTATTTATTATTATTATATTCAGATGTATTCAAATTAAATATTAAATTTATATATAGTTGATACATATCTCTATGAATACAGATAAAAGGAGGTTATGTATTTTTAAAGAGAAAAATTTAAATATATTTGTAAAAAAAAGGAATAGATTAATCATTAACAAAATATAAGTTATATATAATTATTGTTTAAATAAATTTTATTCTAAATTTAAGAAAATCTAACCTAATTTAATATGTGTATAAAGCAGTTACCTGTAATTATATATATTTTTTAAAAATAAAAATCACATTAAAATGCCAAAATGTGAAGGCTATTCTTATTAAATAAAACCTATATTATTTTTTAATCACATATCATATCAATCAATAATTATAAATTAATAAGGTCAATGGTATATTTTAAAGCTATTATTTTAATAATATCTTTAGGTTTAGTTTTCTAAAGACAAAGTTTAAAAAATTCATATTTATAAAATAAAAATATTGCATGAAAATAGATATATAAATATGAGGGAAATATCACAGATATATAATTCAGATCATAGAGATAGGCTTAATCTTCACATTTTTTGATATATATATAACAATATTACTAATAAAATTATTATTATAATATATTAACAAGAATGAAATACTAATTTAAATTTACATTTGTAGATTTATATTATATATAAAAAGAGACAAAAATAACAAAGGTTACAATTACAATTGTTACGGGATTGAAAGTGGCAATGTAGAACAATAAATAAATTCAACAATGCAAATTCAAAATAAAAAAAAAAAACTTAATAAACAAATTGATTTAAATATTTTAAAAAATAATACTAATCAAAATGTAACGAATCTTAAAAAAAGATAGAATTTAAATTTCATTTATTCAGTTATTGATTGAAAATATAAATGAATAATAAATTTATTTTCAGAAATAAAATTATTAATTAATAACTAATGTTTTAAAAATTTTATTTTATTTTATAAAAATTAAATTTAAAAAAGAAAATAAAATATTTCAACAAGTTCATATTCTATTACATATTATTCACAGTATAAACATTTTATTTCAATTATATTTTCTTAACTAACAAAGTTAAACAATATGTACAGCATATAAAATGTTTATATTTGAATAAAGATGATGACTAATCTTCAAAAATTTAAGTTCAAAATAATATTTATCTCAGGGGAAAATAATTAATATTTATTACCTAAAAATAAGTAATTAAACTATATTCTAGGCAATAATATTTAAATGATGAAAAATTAAATAATCCATCCAAAGATGTAACCAAATTTTGATTATATTTTATATACATGTATATATGTGTATAGAATAGAAAAAAATTTTAAAATGATTCTAAGATAAACAACTATTTTTTATAGACACAAATCACCCTATTTTTTAATAAAATGTGAGAATATTATATAATAATTTTAAACATAATATTATTAATAATAATAAATTGATATCTAATTAATAAAAAAATAATTTTCTAAATTTTAAGAAATATATTATATATATATATATCATTTCTATTTAAATATTAATTAATGCATTTTCAACTCGTTAATGTTATTATCTTCAATGAGCTTGTTTGTATTTATTAAGGTTGATAAATTTATGATAAGTTGAGAAAATTGTTTTTATTATTTAACAGTTATATTGATATAATATCGAAAGTAAGAAATATAAGACATTGGAGTAGTAATTAATTAAAATAATACTGTATATATAAAAAGGAAGAGAAATAATAATTATTCAATTATAGGGGATTTATATATATATTTTTAAGGAATTTATATAATATTTAGAATGTTATTGTGAAAGTTTTATATAAGATAACAAATGAAATAGGCAGCAGTGGTATCTAATATATATACTATAGATATATATTAAATTGATATAGATAATTGGGATTTTTTGGATTAAATAAAATGGAACCAGAAAAATCACCGATAGTTTTTTTAATACATTCACGGCGGAGTATCGAAATTGTTCATTAAACTATTTTAAAAAATCTTTCAAAAGAATTCACACATCTTGCCAAACATACAAATGTAATGGAAAAGATCTTGAAAATCACAAGACGAGAGTGATAGGAGTTTGTTGATCAATATTTAAAGCTTAAAGGCACAAAGCAACCGGACTTCCTGCACAAGTATATATATTATATATTATATATATATATATATATATATATATTTAATTATTTGTATATTATACATTTCCAATCCGCCATGAATGAATGGTTCTTATGTTTATAAATTTGCCTAGTTTCTATTACCGTTTTAATTTTTTTAAATATCTAAATAAAGCGTGTTCAACCCGTGAAGTCCAATGACTTATTTATTTATAAATTTCCATGAAAAGAGCATTTATTTTATTGTATAGATAACAGCGATTCATGTAATAAAAAAGTAATTAACTTCTGTATATTGGCTGGCAGATCTATCCAGAAAAATATTTAATAATTTAATGATTTCAAATACTTGTACATATAAATTTTAAATATATTAAAAAATAATATATATTTAAAAAAAAAATTGATTATTGTAATTTTTTAATATATAATTTAAGCAAATATATTTTTGTTTTTTTTTCTTTCTTTGTTTTTTTTTTTTTTTAAAAAAGAAAAACAAAAACAAATTTAGTTTTATTTTAATAAATTCTTATTTATATTAATATTTTATTAAATGAAAAATGAATTATTGGTGTTTGTTTAGATAAAGTTTGAAATTTTAATTTACTACTTTAAATCGTAGGTTGATCATTATTGTATATTTATATAATTTTTTGTATATAATTATATAGGTATTAAACAATTATTATTTTATAAATGATCAATCCTTATTTAATTATTATTATTATTAATATTATTGTAATTATATATTTGAAATATTTAATTTAAAATTATTTTTTTATTTATGAATGTGTGTGTTATTTTAATATTTATATATACATATTATACAGTGGCGGCATCATAATTTGGAAAATAGATGGGGTATTGGAAGAAAGAATGAAGAGGGAGAGAGAAGATAATTCTCTAAATAAATTTAACAGATATTATTTACATTTAAAATATCAATTATATTTTATTTATTAGGAGGGAAGGAGAACCGTCACTTATATATATATAAATATATATATATATGAATTTATAAATTAAAATTTTATAAAAGATTAAAAAAAAAACAGTTTTTAAACAATATTCGAAAACTATATTAAAAATAAATATTAAGATAGCTTGTTAAATGTTAAATAATATATATGTCTATATATAAATATATAATATATATATAATGATTAAAAATTATAAAAATCAACCTTATAGAATTCAATAAAAAGCCCAAAGAACAAAACATTTGACATGCATAAAGAAAAAAAAATAAAGAAAAATCATAGAAAAAAACAATTAATAAATAGAAAAATTAACTACTGGCATATGTGGATAGTTATTGATTTCCAAAAAGAAAAGAAAAAAATTCAAAAACGAACATTTAATAAGAATCAATTGGAATTAAACACTCAATGTTGTTATAAATTGTTTTAGTTATTTGTGTATATTTGAATAATAAAACCATCAACAGAAGCTTGGATAAATAAATCAATTTGAAACATTTAAATGTTTAAAATTTAATAGAGTTTTATTAAATGTTTATTTCAAATATAAAATAAAAAATAGTGAAAGGTTTTCAACGAATGCCTGGGGTTAAATATATTAAATTTATTTTAAAAATTGAAACAAAGTTTGGTCCTGGCTAATTTGCAAATGGATCCCAAACAAAGATTAATATATATATATATATATATATAGTTAAAAAAAGAAAATAAAAAATAATAATATTTACATGTTTTATTTGTTTGTTATTTAAAGAGATTCTTAATGCAACATTTTTCGATTGAGAGAAGATGAAGCTGTTGTCAGACCCCCACTTTTACCAAAATCAATTTGAGCATAGGTAAAAGCTGGATCTTCTGTGGCTGGGTTGGAGGCACAATTCGTCTCCCTGCCTTCTTCACTTAAATCAAGTGATGCATAATGTAATTCTTTATCTTTTTGTATTGCTGGATTCCATAATGTTTTATAATCACAATTCGTTTGATTTTCTAATTGAGCCACAATTTGTTCAGTTTCACTATTATTAATAATACTAGATGTGGTCTCCATATTTGATGGTTTGATATTTTCTAATAATGTCTCTAAATTAATTTTATTTAAATCTTCATTTTTACTAAAATTTAATGAATTATTTAGAAATTGTGATAAACTAGAATCGTTGAGAGTTGAAGAATTTACTTCCTCGCCATCCTCGGAGAAACACGATGGCCTTTTATTATCAACAAGTTTATTTTCATTTAAAGTAAATGAACTTGGCATTTTAGTGTGATCGATGATATAATACTCTCCACATTTGGATGAACTATTTACTATATTACTACTATTGGAAGTAATAACGAATGAATCATTTTCTGATACATTCTCATCAATTTGATTCGTATCTTTAAAACTCTCATTCGATTCTTGTTTCTTTTCATCGATCACTGTATTAGAAGTGGAATCCATTTGGGATTGATTAGACTCGATTGAAGAAACAATTACATTGGATATTGAATAGGTAGAGGATGTTAAAGCAGCATCATACGTACTACCTGGCATTACATCCTTATTCTCTATAAGATTAGTAGTATAAGGTGTACGTAATTTAGAGCTCGAGCTTGTGATTGTTTGTGTGACAATAGAATTCGAAACGGAATCGGAATTTAATGTCGTATTCTTTTTTGTTTTTTGTAAATTGAAATCGGTATTAATAAATTCCAAGGAATCGGATTTTTTCGAAGGGATTTTTTTAGGTTTCATAAATGTATATTCCCCTTCGGGTGGTTTCTCTACTGTTGTTGGATTACAATTGACATAATCATTTGTTTCTACAGGCGATGGTATTTCAGTGATATTCTCTGGATTGACAGGTGTTGGTAGTTCGGATGAACTGCTTGAATCGGGCGTTTCATTATTAGATATTGGAGAGGGACATTCTGAAGGTAGATAGGATATTCTTATTGTTCCGTTAGTGGCATCAACAGGACATTTCCGAGCTCCATCATAGGAAATAAAGGGTTTCACAGGGGAGCCGGGACTGTTTAAACTAAAAGGGAAAATAATTCCAGTAGAACTAGAAGGGGTATTGGCATCTAATGTCTCTCTTGATTTATGCCTGAGTGAATTATAAGGACTGGAACTGGGTGAATTATTAAGTCCTAGAGCCAAAAACGAAGGTGGTGGTTTAGGGGGAGTACCCGTAGAACGTTTCCGTCCCCTCGAGGATGGAATCCCGACACAAGGGGTCTGAATGGCAATTGGCTGAGAACTATTCCTATTTTTCTCTTTTCTATTATTACGAAGTTTATTATCCTGTAAAGTATTGGCATAGTCTTCAGTTGATTTTTTCCAGTTCATATCCACATAATTTTCATGTACGTTAGATATTTTATGTACATTCGTTTCTGGTTTGATAGTCATTTCGATATAGTCATTTTGGGATTTTTCTTCTGGATCATTGATATATTCATTCATTTGGACATAATCGTTTTCAAGTGAAGATGAAGTGGTTGTTGGTGGACTTTTGATTGGTGGTGTTTTTGGAATATTCATATCAACATAAGAAGATTGAAGTTTTGGAGAACGATTAGGCCATATCTTATTAGGTGGGGAATTTCGGGCATCGATAGCTTTCATTTCTACATAAGGACCTGATTTAATATTTTCGTGTGATTTGTTAAAAATATGTGAATCCTTTTGTGAAAAGATCATTTCTAAAGCACCCTCAGCTGTACTAGGGGAAGCTGTAGAAGTTGAAAGTGAGGAGTTAGAAGTTGAAATAGGTGGAGTTGTAAGAGAAGATATTGGCAACCTATCATTGGAAGGTTTCTTACTACTAGATTTGTTCGATCGTAATGAATTTCTTGAAAAATCCATTTCCATAAGATCTGTTGAAATTTGGTATTTCGTACTAGGAGTAACGCCCGACCACGAACTGGATAAATGTGGTGTGCTGGCTGCTGCACTTGTAGTGGGGCAATGTTGAGCTAATTGAGGTACCCAGGATAGACGAAGAGCAGGAGAAATCCGACTACCAACAGAGAAAGCTCGAACTCGACAGCTATGACCAGTTGTATTATTTGGCTCTTTTCTATAGAAAATAACAAGAGAAAATATTATAATATGTATAATTATATTATAAAGTTAATGAATAAACATACATTTACGTAAACATATTATGACGTGTTCATACAAATATTTTTTTGTTATCACTAACTCAATTAAAACGTATTCAAAATACCTCAAAAGGTAAAAATAACAATTTTTTAAATTAATTATTATACTTGACCTTACGATAAAGTAAAAAGTTAAATTCTAAGATTATATAAAAAAAATATTGGAGAATGATAATAATAATAATAATAATAATTAAAAATCATTGAAAAAAATATTTTTTTTTCACAAATAATTTACTTATCTAAAATAGATTATTTAAAAAAAAAACAAAAACAAAATAATTAATAAAAAAAAAATTCATTCAAGTATTATAAATTATTATAATGATAAAGTTAACTAATTGGTATTTTTATAATGAATTATAGATATTTAAAATATTAAAATTAAATTACAAAAATTACCTTATATGTTTATTTTCTGGCCTACTTCCTACAGAATAAGCACGAGGGTGTCTTTCTTCTTCTTCACAAGGAGGAAAATAAGATGTAACCTTTTCTAAATGATATTCTGAAAATCTGATATCTGTTGAAGGTGTTCCACTCGTCAAACTAGAACTACTTCCAGGAGATGCTTCGCTATTTTGAAAACCTAAAATTTATTAATTAAGATTAATTAAAATTCCCTATCCATTTTTGCGGATTTTTTAAAATTTTTTAATCTTAAATAGAACTTTCTTTAAGAGTTATATTAGAAAAATATTAATATATATATATATATATATAAGTTATATTTTAGTGAAATATTCTAATTGAAAAACCAATATTAGTAATTTACTTTTTCCGAATTTGTAGTCAATTTTAATAAAAAAATTCTTTTTTTTTAATGCCTTGAAGTTTCATTTCTTTTCAAATGTAATAAATTCATTCATTTATTTATTTAATAAAAATGTAGTAAATATTTAAGTGTTTTTTATGTTAATTTAAATTCAAGGAAATATTTATTATTAACGTTAAACAAATTAAATTTATCTTTACAATTTGTATTTTTCCCTAGGAAAATCTTAAATTATGTCATTGATTGATATTTTAATTACCATTACGAGGATTAGGATCCATATCAACATAGCCATCATCTGTAGTTGGTGGGCCCATGGGCACATATCCTTCTTCTGTTAAACTACTTGCATGACTATGTCCGCCTGGATCTCCTTAAAAAAATTAAAAATAAAATTTATTGTAATATTACACAATATATATATATTAGTTTTAGTTATATTCAATAGTGTTATAATTTAAATATGTATTACCTGGACTCATTGGTAAATAAGAACTTCCTTGATCCATTGGAGAAGAACCACACGGACTATACATTTCCATATATGAATTCTAAAAAAGATATAATAATTTTTTTTAGAATGAAAACAAAAACAAAAACAAAAATGAATAGAATTACCTGAAGGGGAGAATTGGACTTGTAAGAGTTATTAGAAGTATATTTTGTAGTTCGTTGAGGTCTTTGAGTAGTTACTGTTTGTATAGGGACCGAGTGAGAATCTGGCTGCTGACCAGGAGCAATATTTTTATCTTCTAAGTTGTTTTCTTTTAATTTAATAAAAAATAAAAATTAATTTTGAATGTATATATATAATTTTGGATTTATAAATATAATTTAATTTATATAATACTTTAAAATAAAAACTATATTATAATTAAATCAATATAAATTATTGTAAATAATAATATAATGCTAACCCTAGTGCATGAATTAATATTGAAGGTATAAAAATAAATACCCCAAGGTGCATATTCTTCTTCCAAAATTGCTGGTTCGTCAGGTGTTAATGGATGTAAATACCGACCAAAAGTGGGCCCCTCTGAAGAAGTTTCTGTCCAGCATTCGGTATCATCCATAGATAATGATGAGCCCGCTGAATCTGTCGAACAAGCCCCGGAAGCAGGGCTTCATAAAAAAAGATAAATTAGAAAAAATTGAAAAAAAAAAAAAAAATTAAAAATTAAATTATTTATTTTTCTTTATTGATGGTCCATTAATAAAAGTATTCCATCAAATAGATGATAAATTGACAAAATAATTTTGATTAATGTTTATCTATTTACCTTACAGGGCTTGAACCTACAGGAAGAGGGTTATAAGGAAGTAATTGGAAATTCATAGAGTAAGGACGGCTTGTAAGATGACCGGGAACTAGATGAATGTTACGACTTGATTGAGATCCAGAGCTATGCCCTTCACTTGATGTTCGGGCTCGGCTTGGCATGCTATCGGATCTATCTCTGAGTTGATTTACTAAAATATTGACATAAAAATAAATTAAATTACTTTTAGTATATATTATCAAAATTAATATATAATGTAAGATAATAATAAAAAAATTCCACTAAAAAAAATTATAATAAAATTTCAATAATATTAAAATAAATTTAAAAAAAAAACATATTTAATCAATTTAAATTTTACTCATTAAACAAACTACTTAAAAAATATATTTACTTAGATCTGATGGTGTTATCATTGCACTGCTTTCTGAAACTCCACATCTAGTATGTCGATTTCCATCATCTGAAATAAAGAAATTATTTAAAATATATAGAAAAATTATTAGGATAAGATTATTATCATAGGAGTAGAGATAGATTCTTAAAGTTTCGAAGTCCTCCCCCATATAAATTATGTCCCATCCCTTAATATCATGTAATAAGATAAAAAAGTAATACAATAAATGGTTATTGTTTTTTAACAATTGTTTGAAAAAAATGATTAATATTTTGCATAATTTACAGTATTAATTACCTGTGTGGTAGCCAGGTTTTTGTAAATTACCATGATTTTGCCATCTATTCATAAATGATGCCGAACTAGATCGCATTCGTTTAGTTTCCTTTGTATCTTCCTTAATATTTGTGGGAGTATTGTTTGATTTATTACTATTATTATTACTCATAGCACTAAAAAACAAATTTATATAAATATAAATAATAATTTTGTGATAAGGAATTGTTTCAAATAATGAAATAAAAATAATGTACTGTAAAATAGCAGCATGCATATTTTCAGCAATATTTGGATCTTCAGTTAGCATCCATAAATCACCAGCGCCGGTACATGCTAAACGGCCAACTTCCATATAAAAAAAACAATCGGAATGTCCACAACGGCGGATACTCATTAACTAGAAAAAATATATAGAAAATATAATTTGAAAATAAATTAAACGAAAATATAAAATATATTATAAAGAGTATCAAAATTAAGAAGTATCTAGACCAGTGGTTCTCAACCTTTTTTTTTTACCGCGGCACACTTATAACGGTTTAAAAATTTGGCTGGATAAGTGTAAAAGATTACCATATTGAAAAAAAAGTGGTCCCAAAAACGTTTTACCTTTTTTTTTTTAGAACCAAATTAAAAACATTTAGAAAAAAGTCGGAAATGTTTAAGAGCCTCATAATCACGCGGCAGTGATTGAGAATCACTGATCTAGACAGAATAAAATAAATAATAAACTTACAGAAAACTCATAACTCTCATTTTTTGTTTCGTTTGAGCAAAATTTGACTAGACTTAAAGTTTTATCGGTTAGGCAAAGATGATATCCCCCTAAAATATTCTTCATACTTCCTAGTCCTTTCTTCTGCACAGTCACATCCCATACATGTTCTAAAAATATATATATATATCTACATTAATTGTATTTAAGTTAAAATCATAATTAATATTTTAATTAAAAAAAAATTATTTTATTTCTTCATAATATTTATAGAAATTTTTTTAAAATATTTATTTAATTAATCTCTTTCGACATGTTTTCAATATTTCCTATGAAAAAATATAGATATACCTATAGTATCATTTTTATAATAATTGATATTTGTTTAGAATTTTAGTTGTTTTTTTCTTTTCTTTTTAAACTAAAATAACATTTATTTTTGATTGATAAGATATATTATCAGGAATTAGTAAAGATTAAAGCATCATATTATTATATACCGTCATATTATAATATTAATTAAAGATCTTGAAACATTTTTGAATATATAAAATGTTGTAAAATATTTAAATTTATATATTTATATAAAAATAGATTATGGCATTGTATAAAATAATAATAAAAGAAATGAAAACAAAAATTCAAATGTATTGAATATATGTTTTCAATTTTATTATTTAATAATAATATAAATATATAAATATGAATTGAAAAATAATATTTTGTTATTCTGAAAAGGAAGTTATCAATTTATTAGTATAAGTAAAATCTTATCTTTTATTAAAACTCTTTTGTATGTATTTCTAAGGGTATAGCTTAAATTGATTTAAATTCAATTTTTTACAATTTTTTTCCATTAATTTGAAAATTTTAGGTATTTATTTATTTTTTAAGATTTATTTGTTTACATTATTTAAAAATAGTTGGAGAGATTTTTCAGGCAACTCGACTTTCTCAATTAAATGAAGATTAATTAATTTTTATTAAAAAAAAAATTTAAAATTCAGATTATTTTAATTTTTTAAATCTTTATTAAATAATATTAGATAAAATGGAGTTGAATGGGTTTGAATTCTTCTCCACTTGGGAGGAAACTTTATTAATAACAAAAAGTAACATTGTATATTTATTTAAAAAAAAAATGGTGAGTTAGAAAAATATAATTTTCTTTTTATATAAATTTTTATTCATAGTCAAAAAAATTATCAATTTTTTAATATTTCTATTTTATTTGTTAAAATTATCTTACTTTTAATAGATTGTATTATTTAAAAACAAAAACAAGATAAAAAAGGTTAATTTTTTTTAAAAACTTAAAAAATATTAAGCCACCTTATAAAACTTTTGAATTACTACTTGTCGATTATCTCTTTAACTAAAACTAAAAAAAAATATTGATAAAATAGACAAAAACAACAACAACTTTTCTTTTATATAAATTACAAGTAATTAAATGTTATTTTTTGGAAAATTTCCTTGAAATCATTTAGAAATATATTGAATTTATTGATGAGGGCCAAAGTCTAGGATAGTAATTATAATTATTTATTTTTTTTAAAAACCTTTATAAATATGATAATTTATTCAATTTAAATGTCAATTACTATGTAAGAATAATAGCAAATTGATTATACCAAATTTTGGTTTAGGCTTTTCTCCATTTGTTGTTTGTTCACCGTGTTGGAGATTTAAAAGTGCTCTCAGCCAATCTTCTACTTCCTCTTCATTTTCCAATACCACACAAAAATTATCCTCTTTTGTATATAAAGCTATAACATGTTTTTGTTTAGCATCCTTTATACGATTAATATTAAAACAAGTTTTTAAAGATATAGATCTGTTAAAAAAGATATAAAATATATATATTATATCAATAAGACAAAAATGATTCTTTAATGAAATATATTTAATCAGTATTGATAATATGAATATTTACCTTTTAGGTGAATGATGCGATTTCCATTTTTTTTCACTATCATAATATTCTAGTCTTGCTGATGCTTCAGATGATTCACTTCTTAAGACAAAAAATTTCTTTTTCATTGTCTAAAATCAAATATAGATCAAATATCATATCCGATTTAAAAAGAAAATAATAAAATCCATCTTGTTGCTTTATTTATTATATTTTTCTATAAATGAGTACAATATAGTATTGTATAGAAGTTGATTAAAATATTTGTTTGGTTTTTATTTTTAAATATAAATAAAAAAATGCTTATATCATCTATAGAATCTATACAATATACAACGATTTTATTTGATTTGCTTGTCTTGTACTTTTAAATGTAATCTTAGTTTGTTGATATCGATTCGAACTAAATAATATATCAATTTCATAGAGAAAATTAAAAAAAAAACATCTAAATTTTTTAATTCAAAGATTTTAATTTTTATTTAAAAAAATATTAATGAAACAAAAAAATATCCTTTGAATAAATTAATCAAACAAAACCCAACAAACAATTTTTTATCTCAATTGTTGATGTTGGTTTTAACGATTTCGTTCGAAGTTGTAATTTAGATGTTATAGACAAAGAACGGCCTGGAGGACCAAAAAAGTTGGAAGACAATGAATTGCAAGAATTATTGGACGAGAACTCAGCTCAAACTCAACTCAAAAAACTTTCAGACAGCTTAGCTGTTGATAAATCAACTGTTTCGAGACGTTTACATGCAATGGGAAAGATCCAAAAGAAGGGAAAAATGGTTGACACGAAAAATGTCAAATCGAACCGTTACAACATCGAGGTTTCAAAAAAAAGAAGAGTTTTCTATGTCTGGCGATGAAGAGTGGATCTACTACGGCAATCCCAAACGCAAAAGTTATGAGTTAGTCCTCATCGACGCCGAAGCGAAATATTCATAGCGATAGTCTTACTGTGCATCTGGTGAGATCAACAAGGTGTAGTGTATTACAAGCTGATAAAACTTAATGAAACTATAATTGCAGATGTCTATCGATATCAAATGAACAAATTAAAAGACGCATTGTTTCAAAAAAAGACCAGCAATAGCGAGTAACAAACGCAATGTCATCTTCTTGCATGACAACGCTCGGCCACGCGTTACAAGAGTTGTGAAAGATACACTGTTGCAGCTCGAATGGAAGTCCTGCCGCATCCAGCGTACTCACCAGTCATAGCGCCTTCTGATTATAATTTGTTCAGATCGATGCAGCATGACTTGGTTGACACACGGTTTCGAAATGCTGAAGAAATGTGAAAATGGATCGATGATTGGATCGCTGCCAAACCAATATCGTCCTTTCGACGATGATATAGCCAAGTTGCAAGAAAAATTGGTAAAAGTTACAAAAATGATGGAAAATATTTTGATTAATATGTATTGTACCAATTTTTCTGAATAAATGAATTTTTAAAATGAAAAAATGATCAGAATAAATGCAAGCACTTAATATATACTTATTAATTAAAATTTCACTGTAAAATCATTTGAAATGATTAGTTAAATAAATATTTTTATTTATTAAATAAATAATGTATAGTAATTAACTTTAGTTTCAATGATATTGCATTTATAATTAATTCCTTTCACAGAGATTGAATACAAAACATTTAATTTTTGCAAAAAAACCTATGTTTATTAAAAAAAAATCCTTACTAAATACCTAATTGCATTATTCTTTTATCAATAAAGATTCTAATTGAGATCTTTGTTTCATTTTTTTTAAATTAATTAGAGGTGGATAAAAATGAATGTCTTTATTCAAATGGGTGTTCATACAAATACCCTTTTCCATATTTTTTTAATTTATGAGATCTTTTATGTTCATTTGTTCTGACGTGTAAATTGCGAATCGTCTTTCCTATATAGAATGATTTACAACCCCCACATGTCAACTGATATACTCCTTAGTTTTCAACCAGTCTTCTCTTTATTATTTTACCATTCTATTTTAATACATTACTTATTTAATACATATAAATAAATACTTCTATTAATAAAAATGCATCTTATTATTATTAAATATACAATTTTTATTAATATATCAAAATCACTTGACCAATAATTGCTTTATATTATAAATAAATTTAAAAAAATTTTAAATGTTTTTAAAAATTAAAAAAAAACACCTAATATATCATCCATCCTATATTTTCACAAATTAATTTACAATTAAAAGTATAAATAACTGAGGGGTTGATTAAAAAAAAAAAGAAATTAGAATCTAAATAATTCTTAGATAATTAAATATCCAATAGATTAAACATGTTTAGTCTTAACAACAATGAAAATAGATTATAAGGTAGGATAAAATAAAGGAGTTAATCTGTATTTAATTGATTTGACGAAGTTTCTTCGAATTAATTATATATAATTCTTGAAGAGAAATTAGAAAAAGAATTATTTCATGTGTGTGTGTGTGTGTGAATAGATATATATGTGTATTAAGTTATTATATTTATTTTTAATAAATATACACCAAGAATGAAAATTTAGATTTTAAAATTTATCCCTTTTCTGTATGTAGATTTTCCAACAAAATTGAAAATGTTTTTTTTATCTTCTTTAATAAATAAATAAAATAATATTAATATATATTTTATAAAATAAAAACAATGTTTAAATTGTGAAACGTGATATTTCTACCTTTTTCAAATAGAATTCAAAATCTTATTTTTATATATTCTTTGGTCACATTGATGGAAAAAAAATAATTTTAAATTCAATTTTTTTATTACATTTACAATATAAAATTGATAGTCGGGGTTAATTTACTTAATGAATATAGTTACCTTGAGTTTTTTTAAATATCCCATTTTTATAATATCACCACTTCTTCCATCGTGGCTTGTGCAATCACTTCCCGATAAAGTACTTTTAATAGATGACATTTTAAAATAATATTAATAATGATCATATAATATTATAAACCATAATAAAAGAATCTGAAAAATAATTTTTATAATTTATTTTTTTATTACAAAAAAATAATGATTTATGTTGATTACATAATATCGTATTTTTTATAGTTAAAAATAATGTAAATTTCGATATTAATTATTTATAACTAAATTAAATTTCCTGTAAATAAAATGAACAAAAGAAAAATTCAAACAAGTATATTAAAAATTATTTATTTGAGTTATTAAAAAATATTTGAAATTCTAATAATAAAAAAAAATAATAATAATTTTATATTCAAAAAGATTTAGTTAAGAATATTTATATGTATGTATATTTAGTATATTAACAAAGGAAGCTTTTAAAAATTTGTCTGTCTATTTTAGTGTCTAAAAATTTTTGTATTCTTTTAAAGTGCGATTACCTCAAATACTTTTTGGATAATATGTATGATATATATTAAGAATAGATAAAAAAAACATTATTTAGAAAAAAAATTTTTATTATTCTAATTTAACAACTAAACGCTTTTTAAGTATAAATGATAATTATTTCATTTTATTAATTATTTTATTTTATTATACGTTGAAATAAGAAAACCATTTAATTTTTTTGAGTCATAGAAAAAAAAGAATCAACAATTCAATTTTCAAAATGAATTATTTCCATTAGAAAATAGATTTCCTCTTGGTAAATACTTACAAAAAAAAAAAAAAAACGTTGATAAAAAGTACAAAAGCTATGAATTTTTAAGTCAAGTGAGGTGCGATCGCCTCTACCTAAGTTCCAAGGACCCGTAATTAAAATATAATATGTGTTATTATAATTTTTACTTGGTAAACAAAAATAAATTTTAATTAATCGGTACAAAAAATATAAATTAAATTATTTGATTTATATATATATAACTTATTATATAAAATAATAATTCTTTAAATTTATGATAGTACTTTAAAAAAAAATAATGAAAAAGTTAATTTATTGATAAAAATAAAATTAGTTAATTATTATTATTATTTTGATGATTTAATTATGTACACGGGGAAAATGAATGAATATATAAAATTAAAATAATATAATTTGAATTCAATTTTGTTCTATCAAATAGGAAATTCTTTGTTCAAAATAAAGAAATAATTTTGTAAATTTTGACAGATATTTTTTCAATTTTTGACAGTTGCCATAAATTTAATTTTAAACATATAAATAAAAACAAATGACAATAAATTATGAATATTTCAATTTACAATAATTTTAGTATGGAAGTATAAACAGTTGGCTCAATTTAAAAAGGATTCTTCGTGACAAATAAACAAATTAGTCAATTGAAAGAAAATAATAATTCAGTCAAATTTTTGATTAATCAAAACTATCATTCTATAATTTAAAAATATTTTTTTCTTTATCATCAAGATATATATATGTATATATATATATATATCTTATTGATAAAATGAATTAAAATAAAATTAATATCAATGTTTATTTTTGGGAATACCTTTATCTAACATATTGTAAATATACGTAATATATATATATATATATATATATATATATAATATTTGAAAAAAAATATACAATTTAAATCAGTATCATAATTTTTTAATATTCTTTTTAGTAAATTTAAATTAATGAGCATTTTATGTGATTTTATATTTATTTCTTGTGTTTTTAAAAATTTGAAATATTTCCATATTATATATATATATATATATATATATATATGCTGTGTGTTTGTGTGAATGTGTTAAATAATATATATATTATAGATAAAATTTGTTAATAAAATTAAATATAGAACATGCTTTGTAATGGATTATAATTTTTTTCAAAGAAATTAATAAAAAAAACTAAGAATACTCACAATTAAAAAGTCCAATTGATTAGATCAGGCGTGACAGATATATTTATAAATGTATTGTCACAAGAAAAAAATAAAGCTGTTCTTTGTAAATTCAACAAATTAAAACAAAAATATTATTGTATTCACATTATTTACGTTCAATAACTAGCTTAAATCACTTCTGGATAACACATGATTAGTTTATATGACATGTTCAGAATTTGATAAAAATTATTTAATCGAAAAAAACACTTAGGCGAAATGCCATTAAAAACTTTTTCATCAGAATCAAATTGAAATAAATGCTTTTCAAAATATGTCTCTATCATACGTAAAGCGTTGAATGACAAAACAAATATTATATGAATTCTTCAATTAGATAATACACAATCATTCACTCAAATGAAGAAAATAAACTACATCTATTATTAAAGGTAAATATGTTGTCAAATTTGAATGAAATGAACAATTAATGATATTCTTGTTCTTATGAAGTTTATAACGCCACAATTGACTGTAATGTCCATGTGAATCCATCTTGAAAAGTTCATTAATAATATGAAACAGTCAAGAACGTACTAACTTGAAAAACCTCAACGCCATAAGCTGTCTAAATAAACAAGACCTGTCATTTGCTACTTAAAAAATTTTTGATAAGTGGTAATGCCATATTTTTTTTATGCGAAGAAAATTAAATAATTTTATCAATTATAAAAAAATATAATTTATTAAACGGAAAAAAATAAATTTTTCTTTATATTTATTATAAAAATAGAGAATTAACACATATTTCTATTAATATATTACATTGAATGTACCTGAAGATGGCGTTTCAAGTCAATATTTTAAATATTGCGCGCTTAGTTTAATATGGAATTTAATAATTTTATTCGCACATGAATAATTATTAGTAACGGAAAAATACTCCAAACACTCCAATATATTATATATATATATATCTAAATGAACTCATCTAATGCATAATTAATAATAAATAGTACACATAATAACATTTTTTATTAAAAATCATAAAATAATATTATGAATATACATAAGAGACTTAGAACTTATTTTAATATTATTAAGTATAATGTTTTCTTAGAAATATTAAGATATTATGATTAAAAAAAATGTTAAATTATATAGATTTTTATTTTCATTATATTTTAATTAATTTGTATAAGACCATTAATTTACAGCTCAATTAGTAATACATTCATTCAAAAGATGATGCTATTCTAGCTAATTTCCATGAAGTTAGCTTCTATATATATAATCATGTAATTTGCAATATTTGTTCCACAGACCATCCGTTATCCGTGATTTGTACTTTAATGACATATTACCAATGAAAATAGTACCAAAAAGTTCCTTATACCTATTAAAAACAAGCTTTTCCTGTATCAACACGTCCTTAAACTAGATTGTACCTATGATATCCAGTTTCGGACTTATACTAGTAAATCAGATCTAAACATTATGCACATATTTCAAAATAAAGTACTTAGAATAGTAAATTCACATTGGTATATTGACACTATTTGTATATATACTGAATTCCATCGATGTCATGGAATAGAGACATATTGGTAATCAAAAAATCAAACTAATGGAACATACCAAGGTTGTCCAGCTAATGGGATGAGGTCACTCGGAACTTGTATTATAAAGGGTGTCCCAAAATTAACGCAAGATTTGAATTAAATAGAAAACACAGTTTTTAGTCTTTTGATTGTAATTTTTTTAATGATTCATAAAGTACATAGGATAGGGTTATTTATGGAATAACACATCGGGCAAATGGCCTCCGCGGCTTTGCATACACATACGCACTCGTTTGTCGAAATTTTCCATGACCGTTCTGCATAAATGTGGCTGAATTTCGTTGATGCAACGTTGAATCTTCTCCTTTAATGCACGCGTAGTTGTGGGCTTATTGACGTAGACCTGTGATTTTAGATATCCCCATAAAAAGAAAATAATGATAATTACATAATTAAATCACACGATCTAGGGGGCCAATTCTGATCACCGAAACGAGAGAGTACACGACCTGGAAATGTCTCATGCAGTAATTGAAGTGTTTCACGGGCTGTATGGCATGTGGCACCGTCTTGTTGAAACCACATAAATATGTGGTTTCAACATAAATATGCCCGATGTGTTATTCCATAAATAACCCTATCCTATGTACTTTATGAATCATTAAAAAAATTACAATCAAAAGACTAAAAACTGTGTTTTCTATTTAATTCAAATCTTGCGTTAATTTTGGGACACCCTTTAGTAATAGGCCCGTCCCCTAGATTTTCACCTTAAATCAATTTTAAATAAAAATAATAATGTTTTTAAAGTAAAAGAAAATTTTAGTAAATCAAAACCAAATCAATTTAAGAATTACAGGAAAAATTGGGAAGTTTGGGAGGGAGGAGGAGGAGGCATTCATTCTCTTTTACAACCTGGGGACAGATTTTTCTCGACACGCCCCGAGTATCAATAATATTTATTAATTTTGTTTATTTATGAGTTAATAAGCTATTTATAAAAAAATTAAAAATAATTTATTTTTGTATGAAATATTTTATTGGTAACTTTTACATCGCACTTCTATTATATCCAATAAAATGTTTTGATTAAAAGTGAACATAATAATTTATGTTTACTTGTGTCGCTTTCATGAAATTTAACCTCCTGTAACAGAAAATATAAAAAATAAATAATACAATTAAAAAATAAATAAATAAATTTAGTATTATTGTACATAAACAAAACTAAATTAGCAAAGAAATATATATAACTAATTTTTAAGAAAAACAATAACATATGAGGTGTGTTCGAAAAGTAAGATGACTTTTCAAATTTCGCGAGCAATGTACTTTCGATTATCGATTTTTTTTTGTTTTGTTATGTTGGTACACTCTTTCCGAACATCTCTACCAAGTTTCAAGCATTTTTTGTTTGGTTGTGAGAGACGTAAAGGTTATAAGTGTTTTGCGTGCTCGGCGATTTTTTGTTATCGAAAAATATGGATCATAGGATTTGCATCAAATTTTGTGTAAAAAATAAAATAAAGTGCTCCGAAACACTTGAAATGTTGACAGTGACATACGGTGAAACTGTTCTAAGTAAAAAAATGTTTACAAGTGGTACAAACTCTTCCAAGATGGCCGGGAAGATGCCAATGACGAGCCTCGCTCTGGACTCCTAAGCACGTCAACAACTGATGAAAACGTTCAAGCAGTGAAGAAAATTGTTTTTGAAAATCGTCGAATCACTATCAGAGAAGTTGCTGAAGATGTCGGTATATCGCTTGACTCGTGCCATGAAATTTTTTCTAAAGTTTTGGGCATGAGACGTGTGTCAGCGAAGTTTGTTCCAAAATTGCTAAATTGTGACCAAAAGATCCGTCGCATGAGCATCGCTCAAGAGCTGTTGAATGACGTCAACGACGACCCAGATTTATTCAAAAGGGTCATAACTAAAAAACTAACTAAAACTAAAAATAAAAACTAAAGAGACCTATGAAAGGACGGAGATTTGCAACGATTGAGGAAATAAAGACTGCATCGCTGGAAGAGCTCAAGGCTATATCGAAAAGTGCTTATGAGAAGTGCTTTGAGGATTGGAAAAACCGATGGCATAAGTGTATTGTATCTGAGGGGGATTACTTTGAAGGGGACAACATAAATATTGATAAATAAATAAATATTTTTTCTTAAAAATACAAAGTCAACTTACTTTTCGAACACACCCCGTACACATAACAGTACAAAAAACTTTCGTGAAATTGTAAAAACAAGTGCTCTTGAGCATTTGTTGATTTTTCACTGTGTTGGATAAATATGATAATTTATTTAATTTAAATGTCAATTACTATGTAAGAATAATAGCAAATTGATTATACCAAATGATGATTTAGCCTTTCCATCATCTGATATTGTTTCTTTAAAGTTGTGGAAAAATAAAATTGGTCTCAGCCAATCTTTTAATTCTTCATCACTTTTCAATACCACAAAAAAACATTCATCCAATGTATAAAAAGCTATAACATATTTTTGATGAGTACCTTTTCGTTGACCAATATGTAGACAAGTACCTAAAGATATAGATCTGTTAAAAAAGATATAATATATATATATTATTTCAATAAGACAAAAATGTTTCTTTAATGAAATAAATTTAATCAGGGTAATTATTCAATCGAGTTATTATGACATGGATTTGGATAAAACTTTACCATTGGGTTCCTTATTTAATTCTAAATAAACTTTTCTTATGTAATTTTTGCGGGTCCCTTCTAGTTTAAGAGATAAAAAGGATTAAAGTTTGCCAGATTAGCTTATTATGAACCTCGAAATATGTCATTACGTAATGTTTTATTGACTAATTCACTAATTTTTGGTTTGGATATAGAAAAATTATTTAATTAATTTTTTAATCTTCTTTAAACCGAACTTATAAAAAAAACCCAGAAAATTAGTGGAGCCCTCTGGTAGTCAAATAATAAAACATGGTAGCTAAATAGAATATCAATGGGTTTATATACAAACTAATCCTTTTTATCTCTTAAGCTAGAAGCGTCCCGCAAAAATTGTATAAGAAAAGTTTATTTGGAATTAAAAAAGGAACCCACTGGTAAAGTTTTATCCAAATCTGTGTCATAATAACTCGATTCAATAATTACCTTAATCAGTATTGATTATATGAATATTTACCTTTTAGGTGAATGATTTGATTTCCATTTTTTTTCACTATCATAATATTCAAGTTTTACTGATGCTAGAGATGATTCTCTTCTTAAGACAAAAAATTTCTTTTTCATTGTCTAAAATCAAATCTACATTAAATATCATATCCGATTTAGAAATAAAATAATAAATTCCATCTTGTTACTTTATTTATTATACTTTTCTATAAATGAGTACAATATAGTATTGTATAGAATTGGATTAAAAGCTTTGTTTGGTTTTTATTTTTAAATATAAATAAAAAAAAATTGTTTAGTTAAATAAATATTTCTGTTTATTAAATAAATAATGTATAGTAATTAACTTTAGTTCCTAAGATATTGCTTTTATAATAATTAAATATATTATATTTAATTTCTTTCAAAAGAATTAAATACAGAACATTTAATTTTTGCATTTGTGCAACTTTTGTGTTTTTTTTCATAATTATTAAAGGGATTTTTATTTAAAGACCACATTATTTGTAAATATTATTTATTAAATTAAAATAATAATTGTACAACGTTTCGATTGAGGAACCACAGGCCATCACTATGGGACTATGGAACTGCAAATGACCGTTGCCGGCTTTTTATATATAGCCCAGTGATGTATTGGTAAAATAAGAAGTAAGGGAACGCATAGTGGGAGCAAAAATAAGTCCTATTTTCAGCAAACTATTTTTTTCCATATAAGTTTTAATTTTTTCTTATTCTTACTATACAAAGTATTAACAAACACAAAAAAAGAAATTCTAACAGTAGATTTAAGTGGGAGTTGTCGGGACATGAAAAAGTACTGGAACGCGTTCCGGTTCTGAAAAAAGGTAAGGGAACGTCGTTCCCCCGCGTTCCCCTCCCAATACACCACTGATATAGCCACGTCAGTACCATCAGTGTGAAGTTGTACACATAGTTTTCCTGACACTTTTAATTGATTTGACGAACTTTCTTCGAATTAATTCTTAAAGAGAAATTAGAAAAATAATCATTTCATAAATGTGTGTGTGTGTGTGTCTGTGAATAGAAATATATATATGTATTAAGTTATTATATTTATTTTTGATAAATATACGCCATGAATGAAAATTTAAATTTTAAATTGTATCCCATTTATGTATGTCCATTTTTCCAAAAAAAAAAAAATGAAATAATAATTTTAAATTTTTCTTTCATTTGCAATATAAAATTGATAGTCGGGGTTAATTTACTAAATGAATATAGTTACCTTGTGAATTTTTTTAAATATCCCATTTTTATAATATAACCATTTCTTCCATCTTGGCTTGGGCCATCATTTCCCGATAAAGTTGACATCTTAAAATAATATTAATAATGATTATATTATAAACCATAAAAGAATCTAAAAAATAATTTTTTAATTTATTTTATAAGACCCTTCATTTCCTAGATAAAAACTTTTGAGAAGTGTTAATGCTGTATTTTATTAATGCGAAGAAAATTAAATAATTTTATCAATTATAATAAAAATATATTTTATTATAGGGAAAAAAATAATTTTTCTTTATATTTATTATAAAAATAGAGAATTAACATATACCTATTTCTATTAATAGATTACATTGTATGTAAGTCAATATTTTAAATATTGAGTTCTTAGCTTATTTCAACATGGAATTTAATATATATATAAATGAACTCACACACACATCTAATCCACAAAAACTTATTAGTAATAAATAGCACAAATAACAAAATGTTCTATTAAAAATGATAAAATGATATGATAATTTTCAAATTTCTGATTAATCAAAACTATCATTCTAATTTGAAAACAATTTTTTCTTTATCATCAAGATATATATATATATATATATATATATAATAGGTTGTCAAATATCTCCCTTCCGCTTTTTTGCTCTTTATTCAATGCTTTATAAAAAGTGTTACAGTGATCGGATTTAGTTCAAATATGCGCCATTTTGTTCGATAATCTGTTTCCATCTAGACGGCAACTTCATAATACCCCCCTCGTAGAAACCCCCCTCCTTATTTGCGAAGAACTCGGACAGCCACTTTTCACAAGCCTTTTTTGAGTGTAACTTTACACCACCAAGGGCGTTCGCCATGGACAGGAACAGGTGGTAATTACTTGGCGCTATGTCCAGGCTATATGGTGGATGTGATAAATCCTCCCATCCGAGCTCCCGTAGCTTCTGACGAGTCATCAACGAAGTGTGTGGTCTGGCGTTGTCCTGGTGGAACACTACACCCTTCCTGTTGGCCAATTCTGGACGCTTCTGGTCGATCGCCTGCTTCAAGCGGTCCAGTTGTTCGCAGTAGATGGTAGAATTAAGCGTCTGGCCATATGGGAGCAGCTCATAGTGGATGATTCCCTTCCAATCCCACCAAACATACAGGAAAACCATGGTGTCGTTTTCACCGGCTCTGAATCGTCGAAACCAGAGGTTCTTAAACATATGTACTCCGCGAACCCCCACTTGAAAAAATATTTTTTGACGGACCCCATCCCAACTTTAGGTACTTTACGTCATTTTATTAGTTAATTTCTGGCTTACGATCTCATAAGAACAAGGATATATGATGAATATTTCTAACAGTGATTGGTGAATAACGATTTTTTTGCATATTGTAGAACACATTTTATTAGAAAGTATAATATTGAAGAAAGAAATTTCAGCTAAATATGAAGATGGAAACGGTAGCAATAGTTTTCTTGCACATTTCGTTGAATTTGGGTATTTGATCTCTGTTTCCTCACAAAGCCATGCCATCGCTCCTTTTATATTAAATAAAGTTTTAACTGACTCATCATTTTCTCGTGCACCTGTACGATGGCTTTGCGGACCCCCAGTAAAGGCTTCGCGGACCCCCAGGGGTCCGCGGACCACAGTTTAAGAACCTCTGGTCGAAACCATTCCTCCGCGGTTCGAAGTGTGATAGAATATCATCCCCCAAAACACCATTAATCTCACGCAACGTTTCTCTAGCGGATTTGCCTTTAACGAAGGGAAACTTTAAAATAACGCGAATTTCGGCTTTAGTGAACTCCATGTTTACTCGTCTATAACTGTTGAACGCAATATCCAAACTAATCATGCATAGCGTCGTTTTGTAGGTTATGTCAAGACCTTTCAAATGATGTATAGTATTACCAGATATGAGCTCTGTAGCGCTTTGTACATAGCCGCGAAAAAGGCGGAAGGGAGATATTTGACAACCTATTATATATATATATATGTATATATCTTATTGATAAAAATGAATTAAAATAAAATTAATATCAATATTATGTTTGGGAATAGCTTTATCTAACATATAGTAAATATTCGTAATATATATATATATATATATAATATTTGAAAGAAAAATTATAATTTAAATCAGTATCATAATTTTTTAATATTCTTTTTAGTATATGTCAATTAATGAGGATTTCATGTGATTTTATATTCATTTTTTTGTTTTATTAAACATTTGAAATATTTGCAAAGAATATTTCCAATGTCGCGAGTATGGGGGCATTCGTCCTCTAAGGGTTATATATATATGGCTGTGATAATTAATATTATAGATAAAATTTGTTAATAAAATTAAATATAGAACATGGTTTGTAATATAGATTATAATATTTATTCAAAGAAATTAATAAAAAAAAACTAAGAATACTCACAATTCAAATGTTCAATTGCATTTAAGATAAAAAAATCAAGTTTAACGATGTTCACTCCAGTGAAGGATGCACTTAACTGATCCCCTAAGAACAACATCTATGCATAATTCAGGCGTTACGTCACCTTCCATATATCAGCTGCGTTCTTATTTCCAACATCTTCAAGGCCTTACCCTGTCTATATTAACAAAACGGGCACTAAAACCCTTTTGGTGAGTTCTAATGCCGTATTTTTTTCAAATTTTAAGAAAATTAAATTATTTTATCAATTACAATAAAAAGAAAATTTATTAAATGGAAAAAATAAATTTAGAGAATTATATATAACATATATTTCTATTAATATACTAGCTGCTCCGAGCGCCTTCGGCGCTCTCCACACCTAGACGGGGGCTCCGCCCCCTGTACCCCCCCCCCCGAGTGTCCCTATTCTGAGCTATAACCATCTAACTCCTACCCTGTCCCATCTCTCTCACGTTCCTTCCTAAATTGTCCACCCTGATCACAATTGGTCTTCCACACGGACGTTTTCCAATCGAACTCCCCACCAATATATTTTTCCTCTCCCATTCTAGCCATGTGCCCTGCCGATCCCAGCCTTCTCTATTTTATGACCTATATCTAGAGATGCATAGAGGTCATGCAATTCCTTGTTATGCAGTCTCCGCTATTCTCCGGTGTCCTCATCTTTCTTTGGCCCATAAATGCTGGGAAGAATCCTATTCTCAAATACTTTGAATCTACTCTCATCTCCCAGGGTTATAGACCATACCTCCCACCCATATAATACAACAGAAAAAATAATTGTTTTATATATTTTATTTTGATCCCCTTTGATAATAATTTCCCGATTGCAACCTCGATTTAAATTCTTTACAAATATTATTCGCTCTGATACTAATTATTTTGCATTATCACTATTAATTTCAAACCCCATCACTTTTCCTTTCTCGATTATTTTTTTATGCTACTTTAAATGTTATTAATTTATTTAATAATAAGTTGACCTGTGGCAAGGTCCGAACCGACCGACGGTTTGAAATAAATTAATTTCCAGCTACAGAAACAATTTCAAATAATTTTAATATATCTATTAATGTAATAAAAAACAGATAGGCATAGAACATAAATATTTTTAATTTTATTTTATTTATAATATATAGCTGAAGTAGCCGGCGTTGCCCGTGATCATAATACGGAGGCTGTGACGTCATGAAGGGCTGGGTGACGTCATATAATTTTAAATTAAGAAAAACATAATGAAGATGATTTTTCCCGAGGATAAAACCAATACATTCGTGGTGATATGTAAAAAAATCTCCTCATGTGAAATTTGGTGTGAAAATAACCCTTCCCATCCTATCGTCGATCGCTAATACTACCACTTCCGGTTTCCGGATTTGCACTAAAAGTTGATCAATTCATCCCACTGATGCATTAAGTAAATATTCCAAATTTCATCAAAATTCGTTCAGATATGTAAAAATCTCCACATGTGAAATTTGGTGTGAAAACAATACCTCCCTTACTATCGTCGGTCGGTAAAAAACAAAGTAAACAAAATAAAAATAAAAGATTTATAAGAGATAAGATTATAAGAGAGATATTATAAGATAAGATTTAATAATATTAGATCATATTTATTCAATAGTTTATTTTGAATAAGATATTCTTTAATTATCATTTTAAATGAATATTAATTAAAGAAAGAAATTGTTTTTATAATATCCTAAATAATATGTAACAATTTTCAAGATAGAAATTTATTACAATTATTAAATTTTGCATCATTGCATCAATCTGATTAAAATGAATTGAACTGGGGTCCTCAATAATACAAACAAACAATTTTAGCTAGCATAATGAGATTAAAAAATAAAAAATATATAAACTTACCTGAAAATAATTAGATATTTATTTAATAAAATTAAATTTTTAAGTAAATAAATAAATAAAATCAAAATTCAAAATTAATCAAGTAAAAAAGGCAATTGAAATGTTTTAAATTATCTAAAAAAAAACAATTATTAATATAAAAATACAAATAATATGATCAAAAAATAAATAAAATTAAATTAAATAAATAAAACGTTTTAAATAGAAATACAAACTAATTGATATTATGAAAAACAATTTTAAACAAATGTATTTAATTAAATTATTAAATTTAAAAAATATTAAATGATATTTAGCTTAAATATAAAAATTAAAATAAAAAGAAATTACTTAAAAAAATTAAAACTATAATAATAATATTAAAATATATATAAAATTACCTGAAAATATTTATTTGATAAAATTAATTAATTATCTTATTATTATTTATCCAAGTAATATCATCTATTTCTATTCGACACTGAGAAGGAAGGGATTCACAGCACAGAGCATCCTTACAGTCACAGTCAGTAGAGAGTAAAAAAAAAATGATTACCGCCGTTTTTTAAAATAATTAAATTATTCTATAGATTATAAAATAAAAATTATTGTATTAACATTAAAAATATTGAAATAAAAAATAATATTTAGTTTGATTTAATAAATAAAAATATTATAAACATTTTTAGTGGGAATGGGAATTTCTCGGGGAGGAAGGGAGGTCAGATAAGCGACAACTTTTGTTCCAAATGTTCGAACTCCCTAGCTGTGACGTCATCAATAAGAAAATGTAAAGAAAAGGGCTGTTTTTAGGGTTTTCCCGACAATTATTCGATTTTTTCTCGCCGGAAAAACCATCCTTGGACTTCAACGAACATTTTAAAAAAAGAATTGTCAAAATTGGTCCAGGCGTTATTGAGTGATGCAATTACGAAAGTCATTTTTATTTATAAGATTACATTATGTTTACGCTTTAAAATTGTAATTTTAATCAGGATGGTGAAAAAGTTTTAATTAAATTAATTTAATGTAATTTGTGTGATTCTAATCTATCTATCTCTATCTCTATCTCTGTGACTCTACGGAACTCGAAAGTTCTTGGCCGCAGCAACCACACCCCTCCAAGTATTCCTATTCTGAGCCACACAACCTTCCAGTCCCTATCCTCTCCCATCTCTCTCACATCCTTTCCCACATTATCCACTCACCGTGTCCTTGGTCTTCCAAGTGGACGTTTCCCACTCGGTCTCCCTACCAATATATTTTTTGTCATTCTATCTTCTCCCATTCTAGCCACGTGTCCTGCCCACCGTATAGCCTTCTGAATTTTATAATTCTAACTATATCTGGAGATGCATAGAGGTCATGCAATTCCTCGTTATGCAATCTTCGCCATTCCCCGGTGACCTCCTCTTTCTTTGGCCATAAATGCTTCGCAGAATCCTAATCTCAAATACTCTAAATCTACTCTCGTCACCTAAGGTCATAGACCATGCCTCACATCCCTATAATACAACCGGTAAAATAATTGTTTTATATATATTAACTTTTATCCCCTTTCATAATAATTTTGATGCGATAAGCCCCTTTATTGAATGATAACAGGCGTTTCCCGATTGTAACCTCGCTTTAAACTCACCCCGAATATTATTATCTTTCGTTATCACAGAACCTAAGTATTTAATTTTTTTTACATTTTCAATTGATTCTAATATTGGTAATTATATATATGTATAAAATTAGTTAATAATGGTACATTGTTAATATAAATAATGTTAATACATATAAATAAATAAACGAAATTTGACAGTGTTAAGGGGGGAACTTATTGAACAACCTAGTATATATAATCTTAATTATATGTCATAATAATGAAACAAAAATGTTAGTAGCTCTTTAAAAATTTGGAAATTTTGGTCCTTCCGTCTCAAAAGGTTGTCGACCTCTTTTTGAAGGGAAGAGGTGTAAGTATATTATTATGATTATTATCATTATTATCCTACTTAAAATTGACATAGAATTCAACTTAAGAGATTCCAAAGATCCCGAATTTGTTGCGCTTGAAATATAGGTGAGTATATAATATATTAATTTTAAAACAAATAATATATATATATATATATATATATATAACTGAGTTATATATGACACTACAATAAATAATTTATATAATTTAGTTTAATTTTTATTTATTACTTAGTCCCTCCCTCTAATACTAATTTTTAACATTATATAGATTTTATAATATATTAGTAAAAAGGATCATTGTAATCATTTTTTTATACGCTTTTTATTAACTTCACTTTTCTGTCTGTAATGTTCAAAATTTGTAATTGGACTTCAACCCACTTCTAGTTGAGCGATTTCGCACAAATTTGAAACCTACAATATAGAAAGTCGTTGACACTGCAATAATCAAAAAGAAATATTTTGAATTTTACAAAAATACAATTTTTTAAAATTTGTGAATTATATTGTAGAGAAAATATAAAAAAATTGTAAATATAAATATAAATATAACATTGTATGCGGCACTGAGTTCTTTTCGGAATCACAGACCAACACAAGCACACCGGACAGATAAGTATAGTAATCCTACAATTTCTTTAACTATATAAAGGTACATTTAAAATCGTAATATTTTTGATCAACTTTATACCTGTCACAATGATTTATGTGCTTAAAGTTTTTCTTGTTAAACTCTAGTAATGTGTTATCTTTAAGTAAATATAATTAAATTCACACCCTTTAATCAAAAATGCCCTAAGAAATAGAAGATAAAATATTAATTAAACCTTGAATATTATCCTTTGCCTATGCCAAACAAAAAAGCGTGAGATGCATATAATAATATTAAATTCTTTACCTACTACTTATGTTCATATGCGCCCAAGCATTTTTGTTTTGCATATATAAAAGATAATATTCAAGGTTTAATTAATATTTTATTTCTATTTTTTAGAGCATTTTTGATTAAAAAGTCTGTATATTAAATTTTTTTTTTTATTAATTTATTATTTATATTCTTTTTAAAATTTCAATTATACTTTAAAAATAAATTGTATATACTTATAAAAAAAATGTAATTGTATTGTAATATACTTACTTAAATTATCGAATTCTTCATAGACAAATATTAATTGATATTTCAGATTAAACTTTTTTTTTTTTAAATTTCTCTTGCAAATTTTAAAATAAAAATATATATTATTAGTTTTTGAAATTAGTTAAATAAAAATAAATTAATATCGAATAAAATATAGTTTAATCATCTGAAAGCATTGCAATACATTCATATTTTTTCTAAAAACTATCATATCAAAAGTTTATAAAGTGAACTATTCGAGTTATAAAATCTAAACATAAAATTATTATTCTAAAGGTTTTGTACAATTTATTGTTTGTTTTTTTTTCAATATTATTATTTTATTAATAAAAAAAATAACAATATATATTTATATTTTTATGTATGTATGTAGTAAATTATTATTACAAACTAATTATACATTTATGCAACAGATTATTAATTATAAATGGAAATGCTGAATGTTTTATTTTTCAATAGTATAATAAATTTAAATAAGAATATATTTGAATTCCTAATAATACAGAGATTGTAAAATTTATATATATATTTTTTTTAAAATTTGTTTTGTTTTTTAATGAAATGTTAGAAATTTATATAAATAATATCTAAATCATATTTACTAATATATATATATATATATATATATATATATATATATATATATAATTATGGACATAGATTATTTGAATTTGATAAATATTATCTATTTTAATTGTTTGGATTATATATTTAATCATATAATTTATAACTGATATTCAACGATTTAACATTATTTATTTAAATTGTTTTATATTTTATATACTTATATATTTATATATAGTATATCCTATACATATAATAAAAATAATGAAGTTTGTTAATAATTCATAATTATTCAGTATAAATTTATTGAATTTAAGTAAAAACTTGAATAGTTTAAATTGTACCAGAAATTGAAAAACAAATCTTTTATTAGTATCATTTAAATTGATATATATATATAAAAAAAAAAAAAATTCTTTCATCAATTGGACTAATTCAATACAAGAATAATCAGAAATTTGTCACATCATGGAATGTAGTACACACATTTTATTTTATCTAGATCTACAATGTAGTATTAAAAATTTAATGATCTATTTTTAGAATAATATATATATATAAATCAATGATATTTTTTCATTTTTTTTTATTCAAAATGATATTTTATAATATTCAATTTTTTTTTTAAGTTATTATTCTATTTTCTTCTAGAGATGTTTATTTATTTATTTTTCTATTTACTGGACTATATAAAATTGCATTAAAAATATTATTTTCAATTATATCCAATAAAAAATGTTTTGATTAAAATTTAACAGAATAATTTATGTTTATAATATAATAATAATAATAATAATCATACTGATAATAAAAATGATAATAATAATAATAGAGGCACAGAGGGCGATACTTCTGCAAACGTGCCACATAGTCAGAAAGTTTCTCAATTGAAAATTATCCGGAGGATCGTATGGGTCAGGGTGAACTCCCTTCCCACATCGACCGAGCCTAATCCCTAATAAGATCTGAAAGGGATAGGTGAAAGTTTTCCAGCAGCAATGCTGAGAAAGTGAATTAACTCGGATAATAATAATAATAACACATAATAATAATATATTTTTCTTAATACTTGTGTCGCTTTAATAAATTTTAATTTTAATAACATAAAATTAAAAAACATAATTATTTAATAAACTATTTTTTTTTTTTAATTTCACAATCTGAAATAATTATTTTTCTTTTGTAATATGTAGGTAAGTATTTTTTTATATGCGCTATGAGAGTAGTTCTGGGAATTTCAAGTCCATAACTGTTTACAAGTTAAGTTGGACCACCGTCGTAGTCCTAGTTGCAAATGGGAATTATATACAGGGATGTAAAATAAAATGATTTGAAAAAGCGACATATGGCCTATATGGAACGTTTTATTAGAATAAAATAGCAAGTTGAAACATTTCGACTAGGACCATCATGTTTCGATGTTATTGATGAGAAAATGGATCAAAAATACGACATTTTTGACTTCAATTTGGGCCCATCATTTATTCCTGTTCAATAAACTTTCTTAAATAAAATAATTCCCATATCACGTTTGAAAATCAAAATGTCGTTTTATCCTTCAGATAAGAAACCTGTTCTCCTTTTGAGGAGATATATTCGAAATGTTTCAACAAGCATACACCAAGATCACAGTAGCCTCGATTTAACAATTTGTTAAACATATTATTTATTTATTTATTTAATTTAATTTTTATAAATTTCATAAAATAATATTCTCTATATCATTTATTATAATATTAATGAATATATATTTTTTTTATTTATTCACTTTTCTAATATATTTTTATAATTTAGACCCATACATTTTCCTATCCTTAGATAGAATATATTGAAAATTATACATATAATTAATTATCTATGAAATCATTTACCTCTTTGATAAGAATGTATCAAGTGAGAAAAAATATTTTAATTTATTAGTAAATTTATATATTTATTTTGTTGATATATTAATTACTATACTACAATATTACTATATTAAAAAGACATTTCATTTTTTTTTAAATTATTTTCTTAAGAACAATTGCTATTATTTAAAATACATGTTTAAAAATTTTGAATTTTTAAAATATTATGAATTTTTTTTTATTGATTATTTTTTTTCAATTTCTGGCATTCGTTGAATTTTATTTTATATGATAAATAAAATGTTTTTACATGTTTGTAAACATACTATATATTATTGTAAATGTATTTTTATTTTAAATCTGAAAAAAAATTTTTTGTATAACATCTATTTTTTAATTACATTTTTTTTCTTTTTACCTTTTTAAAGTATATTTATATGAATGTCAATCTTTAAATCTCTTCAGGACAATTCATAATAAAATTTCACATTATATATACCTAACGTACATGAGAATCTGAAGGAATATGTTTGTTTAATTAAATTTTAAATCCTTTAATATTAATAAATCAACTTTTAACATTTTAAAAAATTAACAATAATATATTTTTTCAAATTAACAATGAAAATTAATAATGTATTTTTTTAAAAAAATTCTTATTCCAATGTTATTTTTTTACTTTAAATTCAGATTCATATATTATTTTAATCTTTATATAAAATACAAAGTATGATATTTTAGAATAAAATTTACATTTTGACTAAAATAAATAAATAAATTAAAAAAAAATATATATTAATAAACTGCATTAATTTAAAAATTTATCATTACTCTGATTTATAATCATTTTTAAGTGATTATATCTCTTTTAAATGATTAGTAGTTCTATAATATTTTTTTTCTTCATTTTATCAATTTTATATCACAACCAAATTTTTTTTTATTTTGTTTTAATTTATTTTAATCATTTAAATCAATATTTTTTTAATATTTGCATTTGATATAATATATATGTATATATATCTATATAATGTGAGAAGATGGATTTACTTTTAATATACATTTACATAAAAGAATTAAAAATTGAAATGATTTAAAATTCTATTTTTTATTTTCTTTATTGGTTTAATGGAATCGATTTTATTTTATTTTTGTTTCATTTATCCATAAACAACAAATATAATCGAATATCAAGGGGACAAGACAGAAATGCCCTGAAGGTTGTTCCTTCAATTCATTCATTCACACATTTATAACTGAGAAACTGGTCCCTGAATTTATTTAAACTTTTCCAATGAAAGCCGTGCATTTTAATCAAGGAATCAAGAATTATTATTATTATATATAATTATTATTATTATTATTATTATAAATATTAACATTATTATTACTAGAAGATTCCTTTGAAAGATATTGAAATAAATTTGGAAAATAATTGTTTTTTTGTTTTTTTTTTTAATATTATCATTTAATAAGTGTAGAGTTGAAATATTGAAAGGTATCTGAAGTATTATTAATATACTAGTATTATTTTTATTTTAATGATTTAGATCATATATTATATATATATAATATATATATATATATATATATATATATATATAAGTGAGTGATATTTTATTTATTTTTATTTATTTTTTTTTTTAAATTGAAAAATACAAAATAATTTATACACAAATTTAATTTCAATGACAAATTAATATTATTCTAGTTTAAAAGTATTTATGTATAAACATGTACAGCATTTACAAATTGAATTTTTAGAGAAAAGGGGGTGGGGAGTAATATTTTGGTGGGATTGGAAAATCAAATGACTATAAACTCGTTAAGTAATATTTGTATTATTTTTAAGGGTTAATTCAATGGCCAATATGGATTTATTTGTAAAATAGTAATATTTGTTTTTTTATAAAAAAAATAAATAAATTAGAAAGATCATTTTTTAGATTTTGTATATATATATATATATATATATATTTATATATTATATATATATTTATATATTATATTATGTATGTTTTATTATAATATCTATTATAAAAAATAGAGGTTAATTACTTTATTTAAAATAACGAATGAAAATTGTTTCTATGGAAGGAACGATAACTTCCATAAGTTTATCTCAGGTCACAAACTAACAGTCCATTAAAATTGGACATTCATGAATGATTTTTTGGGCAAAAATTCATTTTTAGACGATTTAAAATATGATCAGTGGTTAAACGATGGGATTTCTAGGAGCAACATAATTCAGCACTGGTATTTTTGTGGATCGTATGGACGTCCAGTGCTGAATTTAGGACGCCTGAAAATTGTGCATTATAGAGTACTGGGAAGTCACAAGCAACATTGATTGAGAGGAAAAAAACAAAAAACTAAAGAAATCCAAGACAAAGTTCGAATTTATTTCCTCTATTCAAAATTTAACCTAAATTTTATTCATTGGAGGTGTAAAAATATTCATTTATTAATTGTCAAGATTGTTTTTTTTCATCAATCAATAAAATCAATAAAATCTATTAACCATAAAGGCAATATTAGTTAATAGTTAATCAATCAGTAATATATATATTAAATTAAAAAAAAACATTTTTATTTTTAAAATATTTAGATTATTTAATAGTAAATATTTTAAACAATTCTTTAAATACTTAAAATATCATCCATATTAAAATTTTTTTTTTAATTTTCGGGAATTTTTGATACTTTTTAGACCATCGATCGATAAAAATTATATTGAAAAAATAAAAAACAATTATAAATTCTAAAAATATACATATTTGTGATCAATGAAAATAATATTATAGGATATAGCTATGTATTTTGAAAAATTCATAAATGAAATAAAAATAGAATAAATTCAATGAATTCAAATGGATATGAATTTGTAATTTGTGAAAAGAAAAACATTTGAATTTCTCAATGTTAAAGGAATATTATTGAATGAATTTGAAACATAGATAAAACGAAATCAATGGACAAGCCCCAACGTATATATGTGTGGTTGTTGTTGGTGAAGGGAGGTGGTAGTGGTGAGGATTTTATAAATCGCGTGTTGAAAACATTAATAACTGAATGAGTATTTTTACCAGGAACTTTAGATAAAAATAAATTTTTAAGAGTAGATGTAATATTATTTTATAATAATAATATATAATAAAAATATTCCTAAATATAATGTAATTATATATATAAGATATATATATATATATATCTTATATATATATATACATATACATATATACCATATATTAGACATGAGTAAAAAAAATTTATGTTAATTAATTATTATATCATCATGAATTAATAATATTGTAAAAATATTTTCATTAATTTAATCTTATATATATATATATATATATAATTTTCAAAGATATTGAATTATTATAAAGTATAAATTTAAATAATATAAGTAATTGATGTAATGGTAATTATACTAGAAAATTTCATCAAGTATTTCAAGAAAAAGATTATATTAAAAAAAATGTAGGTTTATTTATTTATTTTATTTTTTTAATAATTATTATTTTTAGGTTAGGTTACAGTGTTTAACATGTATTTATTTATTAATAAATCAATTCTTTTTTTTATAAATTAATAAATTGGGAGCTAAATAAGTAAAATGAATGTTAGTACTATTAGTTTTTAAAGTGTCTAATTATAAAATATATATTAATTTCAAAATATTTCATGTCCTTTGATGACCTTGAGAATTGGCGCCTATATCACTAAACGGATAGAAGGGGCCTCAAGTAATTCATAAAATTACGACTATTGACTGAGAAAAGTCTTAAAAAAGAATTGATATTTTTATTGTATAATATATATATATATATATATAACATGTCCAAATATTTATTTATATTTTTATTTTTAATTAAATATAATAAATAAAAATATATATTTAAATATGAATAATATTTAATGAAATTTCATTATTTTTATATAAATTGAAATAAAATATTTAGAAAACATGTTAGCCATTTTAAAGTAACCCTTAAAAAAATTATTAATTTTATTAAGATCAATATATATATAAATTAGAAAATAGTATTAATGTCAAATATTATTACAGATGAATGAGAGATTAAAAATTATTATAGAAAAATGTTTTTAAAATTTTTTTTAAAATTTTGTTTTTTCAATTACATTAAAAAAAAATATTTATTTAGTTTTAATTAGATTTGAAAAATTTTGAGAAAAATCTTTATATTTAGAAAAACATACAGATTTCTAGTGAATATTAAATTAATGTATATCTATATATATATACACATTATACTCGTAAATATTGTATTTATTAAATATTTGAATATTTGTTTATTAATAAAACTATTAAGATCAAAAAAACATTAGAACTATATTTTAAATTTTGTTTGTAGATTTTTCATAAAGAAAAAAAAAAATATTAAATAGTTAATTTATGAATATATTTTTAGTTTTATTAGAGAATATTTAAGTAATTTTATATTTTTTTCTAGAAGAAATTAAATTTACACAATTTTTTTTTTAATATTTAAAACTATATTTAAAATTAATTAAATTTAGTTATTTGTATTAAAATAAAATGAATAATTAATTAAAAAACAATATTATAATTAAATAAATAATGGTTAAATATAAATGAAAATTGAACATATAAAAATATATATGCATTTATATTTATATATATTTATTTATTTATTTATTTATCTATTTTATTTTGTTTTTAATAAAAAAAAAAAAATAATACAGAAATCAAAGATTAATTTTTTTTTAATAAATTTAATTTTTTTTTTCTTGAAATAATAATAATTTGAAAACAGTTTTTGCTAATAACAAATACTGCAACTATTTGTACATTACCAGTGTATCTTTTTTTACAATAAATATTGCGCGGATTATTCTCACCTAGTTAAAAATTGTTCTTACTAGATACACATTTATGTGGTAATTATATTATTTTTGAAATTTTTTTTTCTAAAAGTTTTATAATATTCAAATGTAAAAAAAGAGAAAAATATTTTGTATACCTTTATATAATATAAATGTCTACTATTTATTAAAATTTAATTTAATGAAATATTATTAATTTTCATTAATTATTTTATTTAGATTTTATCTAAATTTATACTAATATTTAAATAATTTACATTCTATTTTTATTATATATATATATATATTAATTAATTAATTTATACATTTAAATTGTAAAATTATCAGTATATATAATTTTGAATTAATTATTTCAATTTCAAAAATATAGAATTAACAGAAAAAAATTGATATCTAAAGTGATTATTCTTCTAGAAGATTGTATATTTAATGGTTGTGGATTTTAGTATTCATTTTTTTTTATTTTTTATTTTTAAACAAAAAGAATTTGAAAATTAATTTAGTTAATTATTTACAAAACGGGAATCTCCATGATTTTGGGTGAAACTTTACCTGTGGATTCCTTGGTTAATTCCAAAGAAACTTTTCTTATAAAATTTTTCCTGGTCTCTTCTAGTTTACGAAAATTTGACAGATTAGCTGGTTATGAACGTTGAAATGTGCAGCCATAAAGTTTTATTAACTAATTCACAAATTATTCACTTATTCACTAATTTTTGGTTTTTTTCCGGTTGGTTTGGATATAGAAAAATTATTTAATTTTTTAATTTTCATATATCCAAATCGAACTGAAATAACCAGAAAATTATTGAAGTCCTCTGCTGGCCATATAATAAAACATGGTAGCTAAATAGAATATTAATGAATCTATATGTAAATTTTAATATTTATCTCGTAAACTAGAAGAGATCGGGAAAAATTTTATAAGAAAAGTTTCTTTGAAATTAAACAAGGAATCCATAATTAAAATTTCACCCAAAACCCTGGAGATTCCCGTTTTGTAAATAATTACCAATTAATTATATGTATCTATATATTTGACAGTTTCGATTTTGTAATTCATATCTAAATTAATTATAATATTTAAATAAAAAAAAAATTATGCTAAAATTTCTTAAACTATAAGGAATTTGTAATAGGTTTAATTTCGAATAGATTCAATCTTTTAAGGAGTTGGAATAAAATAATATACATATATATATTTAATTAACTAAACCTATGAACAAGTGGGTTTAGACATTTAGAAATTTATCTATAGAATATCCAAGTGTTTCTAATTATAGAAAAAAATCAAATCACTTGGATACTTTTCTATAGTTATTAATTATTGGAGTATTTTCTTATTTTTTTTTGTTTTTTTTTTTTGTTTTAGTTATTCTTTATTTACGAAGCCCCGCGAATATTTTAGGAGACTGTTCATGAATGAATATTTATACAATATATTTATTTTTTTAAATATTTTTAAAGAAATGATTTAGAAAAAAAAAATTATGTAAATGAATTAATGTTTAGAAGAGAGTATTAGATATAAATGCAAATAAATTATATTTATTTATTTTTTTTTTAAGTATAAATGCAAGAAAATATAAATCAAAATGCTATTTACAAATTGAAATCTTTTTTTTTATATATGTTTGGGATCTTAATATTTACCATATATATATATATAACAAGCAAGGCATCTCAAATTCCCAGTTTTTTTTTTCAACATCTGGGGTAAGGCATTTTACTTCTCTGGGACGAAACGTAATTTATTTTGTAGTAAATATTAGCCTGTATGTTTTTTCTTTTCATTATTTATATATATATATATATATATATATATATATTGTATTATTCATATAATCCTTTATAAAATAAACATCTAATTATGCATAACAAATTTAAAAAACAATTTTATTTTTTCTGCATCTATCACAATACATAAGAGAGATATCACTGGAAATGGATCCTTGTTCTATTTTCCCCCATGGGCTCATTTTAGTTTATATATATATTTTGTTTAAAATCTCAAAAATAAAACCATCTAAATTGATATTATTTTATTTTAATTTTTTTTTAAATTAATTTAATAACTACAACCATAGATAAGAAATAAAATTATAATAAATATTAACAAATTTTTTTATTTCTATCTGTATTTCTATATACTTTTTATATTTTTTTTTGGATCTATCTGTCTTTTCGAATATCCGTTATTTCATTATCATAAGTTTTATCATTTTTTTATCTATCATATATAATATATATATACGACTAAGGTTCACAATTAATATTTATAATTTTATTCCATGTAAATCTATTAAGGAGGCAGCTTAACCGAGAGTGTAGCGTAGCAATTTTCTACACAACAAGTCGGCGTTCGATTCCAACTAAGAACACATTTTTCTAATAAAATTCAATTTAACATCAGCTGCCTCCGGCTCCAGGAATTGTCAGTTCCTGGTTCTATACATGCGGAAGGCAACGGGAAACCACCGCATTAACATTTCCAAGAAAAATCATCATGGCTGGGCAGCTTCTAAGGCTATCCTAGTCATGATGATAGCCAAACTCCGAAAGGAGACGGCACCTTAAGAAGAAGAAGTGAATCTATTATATGTATAAATAAGATAAAACCGAGGGATATGACGCGGTTATGGTTATGACGTGAGGATATAGAAAATATCTCGAAAATTAACGCTTTTGGCGTGGGAAAGGGATTGGGAGACGACAGTAACCACTTACGCGAACCGTGTCTATCTTGGTTATAAGTCATTATTAGTTTTGTCCATCATTTGCAAATCAAAACATCCGCAATTTCATCATATTTATTTCAAAAGCTCGTAATTTGTTGCTACTAAGTATAGTGTATTCTATGTTTTTCTTTAAAATTAATATTAAGAGTTATTTATTCACATATCCCTCATTGTTTACTATTTGCAAGTCTTTTTCTAAAATTGTATTGAATGAGTGATATGACGTATTGTGAATGCGAGGGATATGGCGAGCGTTTTACCTCTGTTTGACAGTGAAAAAAAAAACTCCAAACAATTTAGTAAAACGGGGGAAATATTAATAATTCCATACTTGTGTAAATTTATTATTTAAGTTATACACTCCTTTAATTCTTCAAACATACCTAATTAAATATTTAAATATTTCAACTTGACGAGTTTTTATTATTGTTTTACATCTAATTTCCCATAAGCAATATCCCTCATGTCGGCTTTACAATATCCACACCCATGTTAGGGATATTGCCGAAAAGTTTTTTTTTTGATTTTTGTAAAGTTTAGTTGTTTTTATTTAAAGAATCAAGCTTCAATTTTTGTTATGAATAGTTCTTTTAAGACCAATAAACATGTCATAATAGGCATTAATTTTTGATATTTGGCAAAAACCCGAATTGTGCGTCATATCTCTCGAATTTTATCTTATATACCGTTGGATGACATTTCTTCAGATAATGTTGACATGTTTGATTCTCCCTTATTGAATCTAATGCAGTTCTTATTTTGATTCACAATTTATATATATATATATATAGTCATTGTGGCCCCATTTTCAAGAGTTTAGTTTATTTTGGGTTTCCCACTCATTCAATATAAAATCTTGGCCATATAGAAGACCCCAGAATCCCAAAAAATTCCCTCCTGAAAACACTCGTTTGAAAATGGGGCCAAAATGAGCGTCGAAAAGTCGAGACTCAACTTTCACAATAAATTGTGAAAAAATATTCCAGAAATAACCTCTCATAATAATAAAAACTTTCATGGAAACTTGAATGTCATATATAATATTATTTAAAACTTAATATTACACAATAATTAATTTATTATTTTTTTCTTATTTCTTGCCAAATTCTTTGATTATACAGATTTATTTACATGGAATAAAAAAAAAAAAATATTATAAAGTGTGTCTAAATGAATAGAAAGTTAAATTATGCGTTATTCTGAATTTAAAAATATATAAGCCAATATATATTTATAAATGCCTGGTTAAACTAGCATGATTTATTTTAATAAAATTCCATGCTGTGGGGGAAGTAATTGATTTTCCTATTACTGATTATGAGCTTTGATTATATACAAACGTTAACATAACCTATAATCTCATTATATATATATGGTGACTTAGATTTTTTTCGCGGATGGCACTAAATTTAAAATTCCATTTTTTATTCAATCATCCAATCGAATTTTTATACAGACAGATAGATAAACCTTTAAATGAATCATTATTTAAAATAAATATAATTTACAATTGTCATTCTCGATTGTGTTATTAGAATAAAATGAAGACAGAAGAAGTTTTAAATTTATTAAAATTAAAATTTGATTTGTCTTGTTATTGATTTTTTTTTTATTTTTCTTCAAATATCTACCTATATATATATATATTTATATATACATATTTATATATACATATTTATATATATTTATATATATATATATATATCTATATAAAACATATATTTGTTAATTAGTGAATTCAAATAAATAAATAAATCTGGTGGATCAAAACTGAATAATCATGAAATGGATATTGAATATTTATTATTTTTAAGTTGAATTTCCATATGATATGTGGTTGAGTTTAAAAACAAAATACGAACTGTTCTTTTATAAATATTTTACGTTTCTTTTATCCAATTCATATTTTATTTATGAACTTTAGCCAAGTATTCATGGTGGGAATAACAAAAGAGATCAACCAAAAATATTCCTCATAGTTAAGCAGTGTTGAGCCTTTTCTAAAACATTAAGAACAAAATGTCAGCTACTTTTATTTATTCTTCAATCGAGATTGTTTTTGTTATATAATCTCGTTTTTTATCATCGAACGATAGTAAATTTATTTAACTATTTTTCTAATTTTATCATTATAATGTTACAACCCAGAATTTAATTAGAAATTTATCAATCAGAGCCCGAAAACGAATCCAAATATTACCATACTACCTTCTTAAATAATCTCAATATACACGATAAAATTATATATATATATATATATATATATATATTTATATATATATATATTAATATAAAAATTTTTAAATAAAAAAAAAAATTAAAATAAATACTCTTATAATCTTTATATTTGATAAGATTTTGATAATTATTCAGGTAAACTCATTTTCGTGGATTTGGATAATACTTTACCAGTGCGTTCCTTTTGCAATTCGAAATAAACTTTTCTTATGAAATTTGTTCTGGCCTCTTCTAGTTTTCGAGATAAAAATTATTAATATAAAGATTTTTTAAGTTTGACAGATTACTTATGAACATCTTAATGTACCATTAAGTAATGTTTTATTGACTAATTCACTAATTATTCATTTATTCACTAATTTTCGGTTTTTATAAGTTCAGTTTGGATATAGGAAAATTATTTAATTAATTAATTTTTTAATTTTCATAAATCCAAACCGAACTTATAAAAACCGAAAATTAGTGCGCCATCAGGTAGCCAAACGGATAAAACATGCTAGCTAAATAGAATATCAATGGATTTATATGCAAATTTTAATAATTTTTATCTCTTAAACTAGAAGAGGCCAGAAAAAATTTAATGAGAAAAGTTTATTTGGAATTGCAAAAGGATCCCACTGGTAAAGTATTATCCAAATCCACGAAAATAAGTTTACCTGAATAATTATCTTGATTTTTAGTAATGAAAATATATATTATTGATAGGAGGAAAATTGTTTTATTTAAGTAATAATTATTTATTATTTTTTTTTTTGAGATTATGAGAGTAAAATTAGGTAACTCAGTATTAAAAAATATGTGTCAAGGTCACAACAAGGTCATAGGACTGTCACAGTAAAAATCACAAAAAAAATCGTCTATATATATATATATACCATATATAGTTATTTACTTATTAATGTATATAAACAATTAAAAAGAATATTCATTTTGGATCCACAATATTGTTTTTGAGAACATCTAACATGTGTATTAATTTATTTTTAATAAAATGAGAAAAATATCTATTTTGATTGTTAAGATGGAAAGAATCTAATATATATATATATATATATATATATAGTATAGAAATATTTTTTTTTTAAATTTTTTTTTAATTTTTTTTTAATATGATAAATATTTATTTTTATTAATAGAATAGAAATGGATTAAATCTTAGGAGAGGAGATTTGTTGAATTTTTTTTATTTATTTATTTATTATATATTTTTAAATGATCTTTTTCTTATTATTAAATTTGTTGTGTTCTTATTTTTTTTTTTTTTATATTTAAATCTTGGATGACCAAGAAAAGATATTGAAATCATGATAAAACGGCAACATCCATTGGGAGATGTAAATATATCGATTTGATTGATTAAATTTTGTAATGTTTGAATTGATTAGAATAAAATATGCTCAATAGATTCAATAACGCATCACCTTCCCAGTAACCAATGAGAATCGGTGTACAGAAATTGAAATTTCTATATAAGAGCATCAAATACCAGTACTCACACAATTACACCTAAATTCATCCATTCACACATCCATTCTTATCCACACACAAAAAAAGGCCTCAGCAGAAGGTGGAACCATCACAAGGCGAACCCATTCCTTTGAGTTGGGAGCCTCCTCCTGGAACAGAATATAAGAAAACAACAAATAATACAATTAATAAACAAATAATTAAATAATATTATTTAAATAATAAATTTATTATTATTATACATAAACAAAACTAAATTAGCAATATATATATATATATTAATAAAGCTATTATATACCTATATATATATATAGTGGTGTATTGGGAGAGGAACGCGGGGGAACGACGTTCCCTTACCTTTTTTCAGAACCGGAACGCGTTCCAGTACTTTTTCATGTCCCGACAACTCCCACTTAAATCTACTGTTAGAATTTCTTTTTTTGTGTTCGTTAATATTTTGTATAGTAAGAATAAGAAAAAATAAAAATTATATGGTAAAAAATAGTTTGCTGAAAATAGGACTTTCTTTTGCTCCCACTATGCGTTCCCTTACTTCTTATTTTACCAATACATCATTGTATATATATTTATACTATTTTTTAAGATAAACAATAACACATACACATAACAATATAAATAATGTTCTAAAATTGTTAAAGATTTTCATTCAAAAAGTTCAAATTAAGGTATTTTGTAGCCGATGGAGGGTTATTAATTTGTTTAGATCTATACATTGAAAAAAAAAATAAATAAAATAAAAGTTTCATAAACTCAATAAATATAAAGAAAAAGTTTTTAATTGCATATGTTTCAGGGGTAAAAAGGAAAACTTCTTTGAAGTCAGGTTGTTTCTAATTACTTTGTCGTAAGATATAAAAATATTTTGACAGATTTCAACGTTTTAAGACCCAGTGAATCCGATTGGACCATTTTTGGAACGTATTTGTCTGAATTTCCCTTTTAAGAACGGCTAAACATAGTCATATTAATATCTAATTTGATATTTTAAGTTTGTTAATTGTTTAATTTAATTGTTTGATGTTTAAACAGAATTAGAACACACTAAACAACTCACGATGCATGATCAAACTTTATTATTAAAACATTAATATATAAATATTTATATTAATATTAAACATAAATATATTTACTAAGATTTCATTTAGTATTAGCTAAAAATATCTTTCTATCTCTGTGGCTCTACGGAACTCGAAAGTTCTTGGCCGCAGCAACCACATTTCTCCATGTGTCCCTATCCTGAGCCGCAACCATCCAACTCCTACCCTCTCCCATCTCTCTCATGTCCCTTCCTACATTGACCACTCACCGCATTGGTCTTCCAAGCGAACGTTTCCCAATCGGTCTCCTCACCAATATATTTTTTGCCATTCTCTCCTCTCCCATTCTAACCACGTGCCCTGCCCTTCTCGATTTTATACCCCTAAATATGTCTGGAGATGCATAAAGGTCATGCAATTCTTCGTTAGGCAGTCTTTCTTTGGCCCATCGATGCTGCGAAGAATCCTATTCTCAAATACTCTAAATCTACTCTCGTCTCCCAGGGTCATTGACCATGCCTCAAACCCATATAATACAACTGGCAAAATAATTATTTTATATATTTTAATTTTGATCAATTGAATATTTATTTATCTTATTTAATGATTTAAATAAAATTGTAGAAAAATTATTATATTAAAAGACTGTTTATAAGAGATTTTTAAATATATATTTTTTTTATTTGGTATGATCTTTGGCTTTGAAATGAATACTTAGACAAGTCTCTTTTGTTATATACTTTTAATTGCAGTATTCATATTTTAATACCAATTCTTTTATAATGATCTATAATCTATTTTATTTCCCAATCCGTCTTTCTCCCAATATATTTTTCGCCATTCTTTCCTCTCCTATTCTAGCCACGTACCCTGCCCATAGCAGTCTTCTTGATTTTATAACCCTAACTATATCTGGAGATCCATAGAGGTCATGCAATTCTTCGATATACCTAAAAATATTCGTTTTAATAAAATGTAGATTATATTTTTTAGAAAGTTATTTTTCTGATAATACTATGATACGAGTTACATTTTAAAATAGTATCTACAAAAGAAATTTTTATTTATTTATTTTAAATTTATTTCTATTTCATTCTATTTATGTAAAATATTTAGTAAAAAATAAAAATTGCTAGTCTTAAAAATGTTCGAAAAATTGATATAAAATTGTTCAAAATCAGTGTATTTCTAATAATAATGTAATTAATTACCTCAATTGATGTATTGATCGGATAAATTAAACTAAAATCAATTATTTTTCTATATTCTCATTTTCCAGGACTCATTACTATTCTTTGAGTTTTCATATTTTTAAAGAGTGTTTATTTTCACTTTCATCACAACCACCCCTTTAAAATCCATTTCATTAATAGGTCTGAATTTATTCAACCATGCAACGTTCATACTTAACATAACTTAACGACATCGATTTTGTAAACGCCTTAGGGATCATACTAGTATTTATTTATAAAAAATTAAAAATCCAAAATATATATCTACCATTATAAGCTACTAAAAGATTATTTATTAAAATCTAATGCTAATGTATATATGTGCATATAATTAACAACATAAAAGTTTTTTTTTGGAAGCCCCTGCCCTCTCCCAACCAACTCAAAAAAAAACTTATACTGCTGTTTTAAACTTGTAAAAAAATATCATAATCTATTTCATCCGATGAAAATATTGAATACGGCTTTTATTAATCAACTGGTTGTTAGAAAGAATTTTTAATTAAAGGAAAGGAGTAAGTAGCGTATTAAGTTGCATAATTTTCAGGAGTAGGCAACTCTTCTCTAATGTCAATTTTATATTTATTTATATAGTTTTGATTTTAAGTAATAAACACGAATTCGAAATATTAACAAATATATATATATATATATATATATACTCATTGTTCAGAACAAAGAAATTATTTAACTATTTAGCACATATAAACTATTTAGTAATTTTAATAACATATATATCAAGGTGTATAGAGAGCGTCTTGCTCGGGGCACAGGCAGACAAGCACCCTCAGGATAAATAATTTTTAATAAAAAAAGTAAATATTAATAAATAATAAATAACTAACAACAATAACATTTGTCAAATATATAATATTAATTTATTATAATTAATTTTTAAATAACCTTAGGATATACGCTTAACACAAAATATTTCGATTTATTTTTTTATTTAAATATATGCTGATCGAATAAATTTTAAATTAGGAAAAAAAATTCTCTATCACTGATTTTCTTTTTAATTTTATACAAATATTAGAATTAATTAATATTTTTAAAAAAAAAATTATCCTTAAGGGCGAAAGCAATTTTATACTTTGAAGTTATTAAAAGATATTTAAATTCAACGCCCAATGGGTATTGAAATTGATTGGAACTAATCTTTAATTATGATTAATAATGATAAAATAAATTAAACTTAATAAAACAAAGAAGCGGATTTTGATTATTCTGATATGTTATTACTGATTTATTCACAAGGGAATACTTGTTTCATTACCGGATGCAAAACAGATGTTATAATTACAATTGTAGTTTTTATTTTATTTATTTTTTTTTTAAATCGTATGATAATAAAGGGATGATTAGACTATATTACTTCTAAAACAATAAAAATTAATTTATTACTTATTTACGAGAAAAACAATGAAGTTCATTATCATTAAATACTTTTAACTAAAGAATAGGGGATGAATTTTCTCATCCTTTCGAGGCGCGCGCATATCCAAGGTTATCGATGGACATGAACAATCATTTTTAAAATTAATATATGCAGAAACCTATTTATTTATATTCATTTCAAATTATTATTTGCAAATATTTAAATTAAAATATTTTTTATACATACTTATTCCAATATATTAATAGACAAGAATATATATTCAATGTGGAATGATTTCACAACTTGTGAATTAAATATAGAAAACTTTTAAAATATTTCCTGTATTCAACATTTTTTTTCATTCCAAGAGTATAGGTGACCTTGTCAAATATTCTTTTTAGCAATTTATATATATATATATGAAAGAAAATTAAAAATATATAAACTTTCTTTAAAATTCTTTTGAGGAAAGATATTTCCTTCTCTTATTTTTTCATAACATAGAACCCATTTACATTCTTGCTAATAGATTTTTTTATTTATTTATATATGTATATATTCATATAAACTAACTGATCCTTGAAAGTTATTTACAATAAGTCTTCATATATATATATATATATATAAATATATTAAAAAAGAAACGTTTTTAATATAATTTAATTTAATATAATAATAAATTCTATATTAAAAAAATGATGGTAATTGTCCAGATTAGTGGTCATGTCATGGATTTGGATAAAACTAGTGGATTTCTTTGTTAATTCCAATTTGCAATTTTTCCGAGTCGCTTCTAGTTTACGAGATAAAAATTATTAAAGTTTAACAGATTAACTAGTTATGAACGTGAATGTCGAAATGTGCAGCCATTAAGTAATGTTTTATTGACTAATTCATTAATTATTCACTTATTTACAAATTTTCGGTATTTTTCGGTTCGGTTTAGATATTGGGAAATTATTTAATTAATTATTTTTTTAATTTTTCTTTATCCAATCCGAAATGAAAATAAACACCCCCCCCCCCGAAAATTAGTGAAGCCCTCTTGTGGCCAAATCAATAAACTATTATAAATATAATAGCTAAATTGAATTTATATGCCATTTTTAATCATTTTTATCTCATAAACTAGAAGCGACCCGGAAAATTTGCATAAGGAAAGTTTATTTCGAATTAAAAAAAGGAATCCTTTGCTTAAAGTTTTATCCAAATCCATGACATGACAACTAATCTGGACAATCACTTTTTTCATTAATTAATTTGATAAGTTAATAGATTAAGTGATTTTTAAATTATTTTTATTGTTTTATATATTTATGGTTTATTTAGTATAATAATACTATAATTCAAAAATAATAATTTAGAAATTAATAAATAAAAAAAAAATAATAAATTTACAAGAGAATGGAGGAAAATATTTTTCTCACAATAAAGGAGAATGCTTTTTGAATTAAATCTTCTGTCCCTTCTGTTCGTGGAATAAACAGAAAATTAATTTCTATTAGGTCCACGTCAGTCTCGACCTTTTCATCTGTAATAATATTATTTAAAATCACAACCCAACAACTTTTAAGTTCATCTAAATTCTAGAACAATATAATCCATCCCCTTTGAAGTCTTTATCTAGAAGAGGGGAACACCGGGTCAATGCATTGAAACCATTGTATCACACAAGGAATTCAATTAACAGACACCTTTGCTAGCTGGCATGCATTTCGATAGAAAATTTCACTAACAAAAATATTAGTTATCATGCATGAATTCATAAGTGAATTTATGAATGAGAGAGAGAGAGAGAGAGAGAGTAAAAAACGAAATAATATTACTTAAACTCTATAAACTAATTTATTTTTTCCCAAAATTACACAAGTCTTGATCAGCAACCATGTGCAAGTAAAAATAAAATTAAAGTTAAAAGGTTGACCAATATAATGAAGTTAGCAACGATCCTGAACTGAATAAATTTAATAATATTTAAAAATATATATCTCTATTATATATATATATATATTAGCGTTTCTCAACCTTTTTGGACTAAACGCCCACTTCGTAAGGCACTTCGCCTAATTCGCCCCCTATAAATTTTAACAGATAAAAATTGCATTGCCCTTGGTGATACTTAGAGCCATATTGAAAAATCGAGTTTCAGAACCTGATCGCAAAATCATCTTACTTTATTTTTTTTTTTTTTTTTTAGAACCATATTGAAAAAAATTGAAAAAAAACAGAAATGTTTAAAAGCCTAAATCATCTTACCTTTTTTTTTTAAGAGTTGAAAATGAAAAATAACTATCACCCCCCAATATCGATATCGCCCAGGTTGAGAATCACTAAGTTATATATAGACAGTGGCGTACCTAGGGGAGTGCGGTGGGTGCGGTCCGCACCGGGCGGCACTTATCTTGGGGCGGCATTTTTTATATTTAGTTATAGTTGTAAAAAGCAACGTATTCATTTCATATTTATTTTTTTTCTTTCTTGAATAATAAATGATTATTATGATTATTATAAGTTTACTATTTGATTTATATAAATTATGATCAACTATATGATTTCGAATATTATTCCTCGGTGTAAATAAATGCATTTTAGTGTAAATTTTGAATTCTAATTCCAAGAACAGGATAATCATTTTATTTTATTGTATTCATTAAAATTCGTTGAATTCGTAAACGCATCTTTACGCGATTTTGTTCAGCAATTTTTCCTAACTAAAATTTTTTGATATCAGTTTATAAATGTCATTTCTTTTGAAAAGTTTATATGATTACTTTGAAGTGATATACCAATATTTTTTTAAATCATCGATTTTTCTTTTGAAAGCAGGCCGGCGGAAAAAATATAAATATAAATTTTGAGAGCATTATACACGATTTTTCTAGTATGAAAGCTAGAAGAGTAAATATTATATAAATATGTTTACGAGTGCATACAAATATGTGTAAAAATATTTACTCTCTGTGTATTAATTAATATTGATTAAATAACTTAATAATTTATTTATGTGCATTAATTTATAAATACCACTATTTGATTGACTTATAATAAAAAGGGCGGCAAACTGGAGATCACCCCGGGCGGCATAAGTTCTAGGTTCGCCACTGTATATAGATATATAATAAAATGAAATTATAATAATGACTTTATAATTTATTGATAAATTTTTATATTGATCATTTATAAATAAATGCAAAGAGTAATTTTAATAAATCTCAAAGAACCCAACAATATTATATCCAAGTTGACAAGACCACCAATTATGAATAAAAGTTTGTAAATTCCCACCCCCCCTCCCCCGTTTTGTTTAATACAACACGAAGGGTTAGTCAACGTTAATAATAGTATAGTCCTAATAATTTAAGTAGATAAAGAATATAATAAAAAACATGATAATTATTGAAAAATCAAAATAATTATTTTCTTATGATAATCAATAACTATTAATTTATTAATTTACAGTAATATTTAAAAAAAAACATTTTTAAAGATTTCATACCTGAATCTATTTAATTTAAATAGGTCAAGTTTAAAATCAAGAACATTTTAGAGAACAGTAGATCAATCAGCCAATTAAAAGAAAGAAAACTAAAATCTAAAAATATAAAGTAGATATCTCTCTCCTAATTCATCGCTAAAACAAATAATCTATCAATTACTCATGCTTTCTAATTATTACATGCGTATTTTTACTCTTCATATATATTTTTAAAGAAATATTTATAATTCACATGAACATATTTAAAAAAAAAAAAAAAAGAGTTTGGAAAAAGAACTTTTGGATTATACAAAAGCAAAATAAATCAGATATATTTTCGTAGCAATTTAGTAGCAATATATTTATATTACATCGTATTATGATGATTTAGTTAGATATCGTAAATTTTTACCGACCGACGATAGGAAGGGAAGGTATTGTTTTCACACTAAATTTCACAAGTGGAGATTTTTACATATCTCCACGAATCATGCATTTTGTTAACAGAAAAAAGTATTTTTAGCATGGTATTTGTCCGTCTGTCCGTCCGTTGTGTCCGTATAGATGTGTATAGCTTGAAAATAAAATTTGATATATTTATTTAATCCATCAGTAGCATGAATTCATCAACTTTTGGTGTGTGGTAGTTTACAAAGTATTAATTCTATATTCATTGTCGGAAAATATTTCACTTAAAATATATTAGTAATTAATAATTGATTAATTAAAGTAAAAATAAAAACCAAAATAATATAATTTAGTCATTTTAATTTAAGTTTTGAAAATATTTTTTTATACTGAATATTTATATATAATGTTGTTTTTGGAAATTAATTTATTTTAAATCGTTGGTCGGTTCTTTTGCCTAGCCACAGTTCATTTTTTACCGACCGACGATAGTAAGGGAGGTATTGTTTTCACACCAAATTTCACATGTGGAGATTTTTACATATCTCCACGAATCATGCATTTTCTTAACAGAAAAAAGTATTTTTTTTGCATGATGTCTGTCCGTCCGTCCATCCGTCCGTCCGTCTGTCCGTCCGTATAGATGTGTACAGCCTGAACGGCTCAACGGATTTTGATGAAATTTGGTATATTTACTTAATGCATCAGTGGGATGAATTGATCAACTTTTGGTGCAAATCCGGAAACCGGAAGTGGTAGTATTAGCGATCGACGATAGGAAGGGAAGGGTTATTTTCACACGAAATTTCACATGAGGCGATTTTTTTATATATCACCACGAATCATGCACTTTGTATTGGTTTTATCCTCGGGAAAATTATATTTATTAGTTTTTTCTTGATTTAAAATTATATGACGTCATCCAGCCATTCATGACGTCACAGCCTGGTCTTGCATATATATTATAAATAAAATAAAATTAAAAATATTTATGTTATATGCCTATCTGTTTTTTATTACATTAATAGATATATTAAAATTATTTGAAATTGTTTCTGTAGCTGGAAATTAATTTATTTCGGTTCGGACCTGGCCACAGGTCAACTTATTTTTTATTCAATTAATCTCAAAATATGGAAGATAAGTTAATTTTTTTCAGTGCTTAGCATCACTAAACTATAATCATTTCATCAGGTGTGTGAAAGAATCATCAATGTCACACACTGGTCATGAAGCCAGTTTTTTAAAATTAATAAATAGAAAAAAACAAACAAATCATTCAATGAGTGTATTAAATCGATGTCTAGTTGAGTATTTTATTTAAAATAAAGTTAACATTATTCTCATATTTATTTAATTAAATATTTTTCTATTTTCATGGTTTGAAGATAGAATTTTGAAAAATTTGAAAAATTGTTTATTTTCTGCCGCAGATAATGACTGACTTTTTACTATCTCGCCAGAGTATTGCGATCACGAAAATTTTCGATGTCGAGATTTGGATGTTTTAATACGTTTTAAAGGTTCCTGGGTCATTTTCATTAAGGTTGAGAAAAGTCGAATTGGCAGTCGTGGGACTGGCCGACAGAAGTGAAAACTTGTGCGTAAGAAATTTGAAAGCAGACGGAATGCGCACCAGCTTCACGAGAAAAATGAAATTTATATACGTATATATATATATATATAAAATTCATAATTATTTTTTTCAGCAAACTGATTATTATTACAAAAATATTAAAAATACGATGTGTATGAATATATATATATATATATGTCTGTCTGTCTGTCTCTGTGTGTGTGTCTGTCAAATACTCAAAAACTACCCGTCCGATTGCGATGAAACTTTCAGGGATTGTTGTGGGCGTCCCAGGGAAGGTTTTAGTGTAGTTAAATCCAAAATTAATTTATCCAAAATTAATTTAAATAGTAATATTTTGGTAAAAGTCTATTTATGGTTACCATGGTTACATTGAAAAATTTACAATAAATAAATAAAAATAATTGGAAATCTTTTCAAATTATTATTTTGATAAATTTTATTAATATTTTTAATTTTTTTTAAACTGCCAAAAATAACATACCCATAATAATAGTTGTAATAAAAATAAAAATATAAATCACAATGTAAGTAAAATATTGAATCGTTTTATTTATATTGTTTCAATTATTGTTTGAATATTTATTAAATTTATATATAGATTAATTTACATGTTTAAATGTATATTTAATAAATTTATTTATTGATTCTTAATATTAATAATTCCAATTACTTTCTTGAAAATTTTTTTTATTTAAAAGCATATTCAGCATATCTCGCAAATTTGAATTGGATTAAATAACATATATTAATTTAAATTAAATTAAATTAATTCAATTATAAATTAAAATTAATAAATAATATTTATTAAACCAGCGAAAGTTTGGCTCTCTTTTGATGGCACCACGTCACGTGTTGGCGCGTGAGATTTCCAGTGTTAAAAAATTAATTCTGGTACTTTCAGCAATTCAATTTTCGATGTTGAGATTTTGATGTTTTTGATGTTATAAATAATATTTATTAAATTATAATTTAATTAATTTAATTTAATTTAAATTAATAAATATTATTTAATCAAATTCAAATTTGCAAGATAGTCGAGTGGATAGTGGAGTGTTTGGCTCTTTGTTGATGGCACCACGTCACGTGTTGGCGCGTGAGATTTCCAGTGTAAAAAAATTAATTCTGGTACTTTCAGCGATTCTATCAGGCTGAAATTCTATATATAGCAGTTTTATACAATTATTAATCATGTGAAAAATTATCAAACATATATCTTTATTTTTACGGTCACACACACACACACACACATATTTAAAAATTAATTTATTAAAATATATATTATATAATATATTATATATAGTATATAATTTAATATATATATATATATATATTCTGAAATTAATTTTAAATTATATAAATATATTAGAAATTAATTTAATATAATTTAACACATAATAATATATTAAAATATTTTATTTTATATATACATAATTTAGTAATACTGATTATTAATGTAAATATAAATAATAATATTTAATATGGCAAATATGTAAAATTTCGTAAAGAATGTATCAGAAGTTTAGTGTCTAACATTCTGGCGTATTGCGCATGCGTATATCGGTCGGTCAGTCGGGTCGGTGTTCAGTCGGGTCGGTGTCGTTTTGGAATCTCACGCGAAATCTATATTTTTTCCCCATCCGCAAAAGTGCTCAACGCCGCTAAAGAAGTTTTCACTTCAAAAATGTCTCTGTATGTGTGTCTGTATGTTTGTAGACAAGATTACGTAACATCGGATTGAGTTAGAAGAATGAAATTTGGTACATGGGCGTTATTCAAAATTTCTAGTTTTCAACTTTTAAGAAATGTAGCTCAATCGGAAGAGGACCATTACCTACCACGTTTTCATTTTTTTTCCTCTAAACTGATCTTAAAACTAAAGATATAGGTTTAATAGTTTTTCACATGATTCAAATTTGTATAAAACTGTTATATATAGAATTTCAGCTTGATTGATTCGCTGAACGGAATTAATTTTTTAACATGTTGACTGCCAATCACGAGCTGGTTTAATAAATATTATTTATTAATTTTAATTTCTAATTTAATTTTTTAATTAAATTTCATTTAAAAATATAATATCTGTGTTAATTAATCCAATTCAAATTTGCGAGATAGTCGAGTAGAGACACTCCAGATTTTTTTTTTAATTAAATTTATTTTAAATATAATATATGTTAATTAATCTAAAAGATAGTCAAGTAGAGACTTTAAATAATTAAATTGATATTAATTTCAAGTTTATAGTTCATCTATTCACAATGTATAAAATTAATTCAATATAATTAGAAAGTCTTTCTATATGATTGATATAATTAAAGGACCAAAAAAGATGATTAAAAACATTATTTAATAGGTTGTCTGTAGTAGGGCGAATAGGCTGCATTCTGATTGGTAGATATGACTGAAAGTGAATGGGACAAAGAGACTCTATTTAGGAGCCAAGGTAGATTATGAGGACAATTACAGCTAAGTTAGAGTTGATAGCAAACAGTGAGGTAGAGTTGACGAACCTAACGTCCTAATGAAACCCTTGACAAACAAATATTAATATCAAGAAGTGTATTCTTCTCTCGGTTTTAGGTAAATATTAATTTGGTTATTAATAAAGACGATGAGATAATTAATTGTGAATATATATATATATATTGAAATATCAATTTTTTATTTAAAATAAAGAAAAACATCATTCTTATATTTATTTAATTAAATATTTTCAATTTCCATTGTTTGAAAATAGAATTTTGAAAAAATGTTTATTTTCTGCCGCAGGTAATGACTGACTATTTATTAACTCACCAGAGTTTTGCGATCACGAAAATTTTCGATCTCGAGATTTTGATGTTTTTATATGTTTTGAAGGTTCCTGAGACATTTTCACTAATTGTAAGGTTGAGAAAAATGTCTAGATATAGGGTAAAGCATACAGTCGTTGGCCCCCTTAAGCAATTCCTAGCAGTCTTTAATGCATATCTAGGCAAATTGCGGAACAATCTGTGTCAAATTAGGTTTGCAGAACATAGATAGACACTATGAGCATTTTGATGAAGAAAAATAAAAATCATTTTCTCATGACATTTTCATTAAAAACTTTTTTTAAAAAAAAAATACAGTTATTGGCCCCCTGTTACAGTTATTGGCCTAGGTGTTCTATAGTGATTATACAACCATACAACAAACGATTACATAACATAGTTAATAGCGCAATTTTTAAAATAAAAATCTCTTATTATTTGTGTTTTAATGATAGGGGGCCAATGACTGCCTCGGGGCCAACGACTGTATACTTTATATATTACTTTTATTATATATATATATTACATTTAGTTATATTTCATATATATATATATATATATATTACATATAGTTATATTATATATTTATATAAATAAATTAAATATCAGATTATTTTAATTCAATTAATAAAAAAAATTGATTTATATAATTACAAGTACAAATTTATATATGAAAAATTAATAAAATATATAATAATTTCTATTTGATTCTAAAATGATTTTGATAAGTTAAAAATATAAATTGTAATGATATATATTAATATTAAAGATTTTAAAAATGAAATTCAATCATTTGTTTTATTTTTTAATATGACTATTCTAATAATAATATTACTTGTATGTTTTAAATTGATAAATCATATTTTAGTATATATTCATCTTATTATTTTATATTATATTTTATTAAATATTAATATTTTATTTTTATAAGAGAATGATTAATTAATTTCAAGAATTGAACGGGACTCGCCAGCACTTTGCTGTTATTATAATCGAGTGATAAGCAAGTCGGCCAATTCCATGAAAAGGAATTAAAAGAAAAATTAAAAAAGAAAAAAATAGAATTTATTTAGTTTCTAATGAGCAGTGAAAAGGTTAAGACGCCAAGCTGGTTGAGTGAACCTTGCTAGGTAAGAAATACATTTTTTTAAAATTAATTATACATTTTAATATTTCTTTCTATCTATTATATAAATCTAATAGTTTATAAGGTATAAATTATTTAAAATTAATAATATTTATATATGTATTATATATATATATATATATATATATATATAATTTTTAGTCAAATATATTAATAACATTTGTCTTTAAATTTTAATTTAAAAAATAAAATAAAAATAATAATCATAATAATGAAAAGAATATATAACAACCATTTAATATCTTTAATGTATTTATTAAAGCTTTTGAGGTTATTTTAATTGTAAAAATTCCCTTAATAACCTAATATCTCTGTGGCTCTACGGAATTCGAAAGTTCTTGGCCGCAGCAACCACATTTCTCCAAGTGTCCCTATCCTGAGCCACAACCATCCAACTTCTACCCTCTCCCATCTCTCTCAAGTCCCTTCCTACATTGTCCACACACCACGTCCTTGGACTTCCAAGCGGACGTTTCCCAATCGGTCTCCTCGTCAATATATTTTTTGCCTTTCTTTCCTCTCCCATTCTAACCACGTGCCCTGCCCATAGCAGCCTTCTCGATATTATAACCCTAAATATGTCTGGAGATGCATAAAGGTCATGCAATTCTTAAATAAATGATTTAAATAAAATTTTAGAAAAATTATTATATAAAAAGAGTGTTTATAAGAGATATTTTAAATATATTTTTTTTTATTTGGCATAAGCCTTGGCTTTGAAATGAATACTTAGACAAGTCTCTTTTTTTATTATATATACTTTTAATTGCAGTTTTCATATTTTAATACCAATTCTTTTATAATGTCCATAATCTATTTTATTTTTTTATTAATAATGATTAATAATTATTTATTAATTACAAATGCATATAATATAAAAATGATTCAATTAAGATAAAAAAAAAATTTAAAAAAAATCAAATCTGATTATAGATGGAAATAGATATTCAAACAATTCAATAATTTCGCTTAATGTTAAGTTAAGGATTATTATTAAACATAAGAATAAAGATATTAAGATACATTATATTAATCTATTATTATCTATATATATAAAACATCTGACTTTTGTAAGTCCTACTCAAGGACAACGCCTATCAAGTCGGTTATATCATTTAGGAGTCCAGCTACGCTAGCTCCCACCCTGTTGAACCTTATATATATATACAAAATAATTAAAATTATTTTATGATCATTTTAATTTTTATTATAAAGTTATTTCCAAAAAAAAACAAATTTAAAAATAATCTAGTCTTCCACTGCTTATCTTGAGAGTTTGTTATTGCTTTACGCGCACCCTTATTTAAATAACTTTTACCTACAACCATCTCCCTTTCCTTGCTTCTTAATCCTTTCACCAGAAATTCTACTTAATGAACGGGATGAATAAACAAACCTTCAATATATATAATTCAAAAAGCAAATTTATTGAATATTTAATGATAATTCTAATAATTTACAAATGACTATTTATTGAATATTATTTTTATTCTATTTTAAATAATATATTATTTTTTTTACTATATAACATGAATTAAAATACATTTTGTTATTGTATATATATATAATACTGTGTATTAATTTTATATATATATATATATATATATATATATAACGGGAATTGTCAGTAATTAACGAATTATAACGAATTATATAATTATTTATTTATTTTTATTATTTTATTTTTTTAAAATAAATATTATTATATAATAAAATATTTAATCAAACAACATTTAATTCTATTAATAAATTGAAATCTGATTAAAATTGTTTTTTTTTGTTTTTCTATATAATATAATTCTATTCTATATTATATATATATATATACATATATATATGCCAAATAAAATAAATATATTCAAAAATCTTATAAATACTCTTTTTATATAATCATTTTTATAAAATTTTATATTTAAATCATTAATATATATATATATATATATTGAATGATATATCTTATCTTATTATAGTAGCAAAAATTGTATTGTATATATATATTTGTATATTTTTGAGATATCAAACCGCTCTAAGGATTTTTTTGAAATTCACACAATAGATAATTTTTATAATGAAAAATCGATCTGTATTGGATTCAGCAACGCCGGACAATGCTTTCTTATATACAAAATATTATAAATAAAATATAATTAAAAATATTTTTTTTTTAATATTATTCTGTAACCAAATTACGAAATATATATGTTATATCCTCAGGTCATACTTTTCTGTCTTTCAACGCATTAATACGTACGTTTAAGGGCTGTATGTTTTATGACTATTTTTTTTTAAATATATGTTCTTTTAAATTATTTTAAATTGTTTCATATATTTTGTCGTTTATTTATTTTAAAAAATAATCTTAATCTTAAATATTCATAGTTCATAAGGAATAGTTGCTAGAATTAATATTAATAATTTTGTATACATTGTGTTGAACATGTATGAATAAATGAAGAGAAAATAGTCTTAGCTTTTAATGTTCTTTTACATCTAAATTAAAAGAAAGAAATTGATTGATAGTTTCTATATATAAATAGAGACATAAGTATATATATATATGTGTTAAGAGAGAGAGAGAGAGAAACAGAGAACATTCGATATTAGAAAACAAATGGATAGTTAGGACCCTTGAGGATATTTTCAGTTTAGTTTAATTAAAATCTTAAACACTCCCCTCCACCTCTCAATTCGTACTTTATTGTCTTAGAATTATATTATATTAAGATACTACAGAATTACCTTAAAATAATGCTCGATATACCACATTCGAAATGGTTATGACTTGTTCTTGAAATTTTAATTGAATTAAGTTTTGAATGATAGGTGTAAAGATATTGGTTGGATAGTCAGTTGAAATGTAAATTTTCCAAAGGACAAACTGACATCCCCTACATTTTGCCTTTCAACCTTTTATATGAGTTTTATGAAAGTTAGTAAGAGGTAAAATTCTTAGTCCTACCTGTTCTTTCATTGCTTCATTGATATAAAAGGATAAAGTCATAACTTCTATCACATATTTTTTAATATAATATTTATTTCACTCACCATTCAAAGTGAAATTGTCATGGAGAAAAATTCATCAAAAATTAATATTGAATTAAATTAATGAAATTATTTTAATTTATACTTTAATTATGTATATTTTTACTTTACAACTAAACTATATACACACTTTTTAATAATTTATTAATTTTATAACGTTTTTCTCAACTTCACTTAGCGTCTGTCTCTCTGTCTGTTCGCTCTTTTGATAAATTGAAATCGATTTTTCATCATCTTTAAATTGACAAAGACTTTTGAAAAATTTATAGATATTTCAATCGCGATCCCTTTTCATTTGATTTCTGTGCAATTAACTTCCTTTATAGAGAGCTATAATTCATATATATATTTACATACATACCACGCTAAAACACTCATTAACAAGTAACACTATTTCTTCTAATATTATCAACCATTTTGGATCTGATTGATAATATGTAAATTTAATAAAAAATCTTTTTTGATACATACTTTGATATAAGTATATTACAGGGGAAAATAATAAAATATTAATTTCTTAGTTCTTAAACTATCAATTTTATTGCATGATAAAAAAATTTGTAAGTTTATGTGTTTAATAAAATTTTTATTATTGCAAAAATTTGACTTGATTTTTCATATGAATAAATAAAACTAAATGCACCCAACGTTTTTCGTTGAATATGAAGCAATTCATCCATAAACTTTGTCAGACTTATAGAAAAATTATTTTATTCTTTTTAGTCCATTGGGAAAACGTTATTTTATAAATTTTTTTTATATTTATATTTCTGATATATCGTTCCGACCCGGGGGTGCAGGGGGTGCGATGCACCCGGGGGGCAAGTCTAGGGGGGAGGCGCGAGCCGCCTTAAAAGTACTTATTCATTTTATGTTTTTTAATTTTTTTCAATATGTTTCTAAAAATAAAATCGATTTTTTTTCAATTTTTTAAAAAACTAAATTAACTTAAATTTACTTTAACTTTTTTATTTGTAAATTTTTAACAACTTTGGGGGAAGGGGCGGCAAAATTATTCTCGCACCCGGACGGCTATACCCTAGGCCCTGGTCTTACTAGTAAATTTATTTTAGATTCAGATACTTGTTATTTATTTCAATGGAATCGAAAATTAGTTTTCTTGTAATAACTGAAAGTGGTTTATTGAAATTTAGCAAAATAATAATAATAATAACACGTTGACGTAAATGACGTCTATAGAAGTCCGGCTACTATTGATGTAGCTGCAAACGACGTCTATCGACGTCTTAAATTATAATTATTATAAATAAATGTATATGAAGCAAATAATGATCATAAATTTATTTTAATTTAAATTCAACAATATCAATCAGTGTAATAATTAATTTCAATGAATAAATAATAAATTAATTATTATTTACCAAAAATAATTAGTAATAAAATAATTGGAATTGAATATTAAACAAATGGAATTTATACCAATTAGACAAGAAAATATTATCTATTTGAAATCATTATTCTTGAAAATCTAAATGAAAATTTATTTATTGAATCATTTTTAGCGGTTAATACCAGGGAATTTGTATACACCCTCCATTCCAAAAGAAACCGAACTTTTTAAAAAAAATAGTACCACTAATGCCATCTGTTGTAATATTTTACCCGTAGATGGCTTAGTCCCTCGTTGACAACTGGTATAAATTTCATGACATTTGGATACATACAACAAAAGTTATTGCGTTTCAAATGTCAGTGTGTTTTGTACATCGGTCGGAAAATGAGTTTCAAACAAAGAGCTGCAATTGATTTTTGTGTTAAACTTGGTAAAACTTTTACTGAAACCCACCAAATGCTACAAAATGCATATGGTGATGATTGTCTATCCCCTACGCAAGTTTACGAGTGGTTCGGGCGATTCAAATCGGGTAGAGAGACGCTGGATGATGATGAAAAATCAGGCCGTCCCAGAACCGGATTATCGGAAGAAAATATCGAAAAATTTGTTCCACCCGGCCAGACAGTCACTGGAGAGTTTTCCTTGGGCGTCATGAAGCGTTTGCTGACAAGAATTTGTCGTATTTGGCCAGAATATCGAGAAATCGGCAGTTGGACTCTTTTGCACGGTAATGCACCATCACATCGTTCGCGACTGAATTTTTGGTCAAAAAACACGTTATTGCTTTGCATCATTCGCCCTATTCACCAGATCTGGCACCGTGCGACTTCTATCTATTCCCTAAACTGCATTTGGCGATGAAAGGAAAGTGGCACGCATCGATTGAAGCCATTGAGAAGGCGACAACCGACGTCCTAAAGACCATTCCAATAAAAGACATGGAGAAGTCGTTTGACAACTTGTTGGAGCGTGCAAATTTGCAGAAGGGGAATACATTGATTAATAAAAATGATTTCTTTCAAAATGTACATTGGTCTTTTGTTTTTTTTAAAAAGTTCTAAAGGGTGTATTATATTAAATTTTTTAATAATAAAAAAAAAAAACATTTATCAGATAATTTGAGGGAGGCCAATACAAAAATAAAATATTTTATTTTTCTTTATTTTTTTAAATTTTATAAATTGAAATTGATCATTTTTCATGACACATTGACAATTTCTTTTAATCAAATTGAGGTGAACAAATATACACCTTGAAGTATTCATTTATTTTATTTATTTATTATATTGTTTGGATTTCCAACCCCGATTTCTATTTAGCTATTATTTCAATCAATAAAAATACTATTTTAAAATTAAAAACATTGAATAATTTGTTTTAGTAATATTAATAATAAAAAACCTGAAGAGTCTCCACTCGACTATCTCGCAATTTGAATTTGATTAAATAACATAATATACTGTATTTAAATTAAATTTAATTAATTATAAATTATAAATTAAAATTAATAAATAATATTTATTATACCAGCGCATGTTTGACTCTTTGTTGTTGACCTTCAAAACGTATAAAAACATCAAAATCTCGAAAATTTTCGTGATCGCAATATTATCTCTGGCGAGATAGTAAAAATATTTATATAATGTGAATTTTAAACGATTAATTCTTTATAAATTCGATATTTCTCTTATCAATAATTATAAATCAATCTATATTTTTCAATGAAAAAACAAAAATCTGATAAATAAATAATTAATAATATATATATAAAATAGTATTAATATATTATATAAAATAAATAAATACTAATAATTTTCCAATTTAAATAAAATTCATCTTTACATTTGAGTATGAATTATATAAAAGGGTAGTAAAATGGAACGACATCCGTATGTTTGTGCTCTTAAATATAATGGATCACTAATGTTTAGTCATGGGAGATGCTTCCCTTTCCTTGGGGATCAATCTCAACATTCTTTAATAGATAGCTACGAAAAACTGAAATAATCAGTGAAGTTATGTCAAACCAATTTCATTAAAAATTAATTTTATATTATATATCATATAGAATAAATATAGCATATAAAATTAATTTTTATTTGGTTTATAAATTATAATCTTATATTGTGAAAATCCATTTGAGATATCATGTAGAACAGAAAGTTTTTCTCAAACTTTTTGAAGTTGGTACCATTACTTCAAAAATTTCAGGAACCACTAAAATCATTTCGTTACTAAAAGTAGCTGCACGGTAGCTATCACCGTCAGGATATAAGGTACCACCAGTAATACATGTATACCTCGGATGTAGAACAAAGAGAAATTTTCAATAAACACTTTCAATCAAAGAATTAATTGATGACTTAATTTAAATATTTAGTTTCAATATAAAATTTCAACAATATAATATTAAAACATTTTCCTCTACACAAAAGCACATACCTACATAGACAATTCATTACTATCTCGTCATCACGAAATTTTCTATGTCGAGATTTTAATGTTTTTATACGTTTTGAAGGTCCCTGAGTTATTTTCAATGTTTCGGCACCTATTTTGGCGCCATTTTCAAGAGGTTATTTAGGTGGGAATATTTTTGGGATTCCGGGTCTTATTCTTAGTCTGTGTGACCAAGAATCAATATCGGGATTTTCAGTCAGCCTCGGGCTGTTGTCAAGTGCAGACGTGTGTCAGTCTCAATGAAAGTGCCCAGTCGGAGCTCCAAAGCAACACAGTGAGTGTTTTGTACTCACCCAACCTATAAACCCAAAATCCCGATATCGACTTTTAACCTAAATAACCTATTGAAAATGGCACCAAAATCGGTGCTGAAACGTCAAGAAAACAATCTCACAAAATACGTGGACATATCCCTGATAAATCTGATAATAATAATATATCGCTCCCCAGCAAGAACAGTGATAAAACTAAATAAGTTGACCTGTGGCCAGGTCCGAACCGACCGACGGTTTGAAGTAAATTAATTTCCAGATACAGAAACAATTTCAAATAATTTTAATATATCTATTAATGTAATAAAAAACAGATATGGATACATAAATAATAAATATAAACATTTTTAATTTTATTTTATTTATAATATATATGCAAGACCAGGCTGTGACGTCATGAATGGCTGGATGACGTCATATAATTTTAAATCAAGAAAAAACTAATAAATTTGATTTTTCTCGAGGATAAAACCAATACAAAGTGCATGATTCGTGGTGATATGTAAAAAATCTCCTCATGTGAAATTTGGTGTGAAAATAACCCTTCCCTTCCTATCGTCGATCGCTAATACTACCACTTCCGGTTTCCGGATTTGCACCAAAAGTTGATCAATTCATCCCACTAATGCATTAAGTAAATATACCAAATTTCATCGAAATCCGTTCAGCCGTTTAGGCTGTACACATCTATACGGACAGACGGACGGACGGACGGACAGACCGACATCATGCTAAAAATACTTTTTTCTGTTAAGAAAATGCATGATTCGTGGAGATATGTAAAAATCTGCACATGTGAAATTTGGTGTGAAACAATACCTCCCTTACTATCGTCGGTCGGTAAAAACCTTGAATTTATACAATATATAATTAAAGAAAATTAAGTGTCAACTAACCTAAAAGTAAAGCTGACACAACTGCCATATTGCGGACAAAACTAGAGTTACAGATATTTTTCGTGCTCGTAGTTGTATAACCGATCCATTCACCAGTGTAGTTAGCTCAAAATCGAGATTTTTTTAGGTGTGTCACTGTTCTTGCCGGGGTGCGATATATATATATATATATATATATATATAATATTATATTAAATGCAAATTAAATTGACGAGGAACATACTCGTATATTCTAATTATTTCTCTTAATAAATTAAATTCAATTATTCCCAAACACCAAAATAAAACAAAAAATTATCTAGAATATATTTCTTAGAATATATTAAGAAAGCGTTTTTGAAAAATTCTAAATTAATTTTGAAGGAATGGAGCCATTTAATTCAAAGTCTAATGAAAAAATTCCAAGAAAATTGTCCTGATCACGATAAGCAAAGGAAGGACTGGGGGGGGGGATCAAAATTGCTCGTACAACTTAATGAGCCCTCAACATCGATTTCATGACGCTCGAAGTAATTAAACAGCGATCCATCGATTTGTTTGCATAAAGATTTGCATTTGCATTTCCATCTTTATAAAATTAAACTGAAACAAGATTTGAAAATAGAAAAAAAAAAAATTAAAAATTAAGAATCACTGAATCGTTGAATATTCTCTCATTAGCTATTCGAATTATTATTATTATTAATATTAATTTTTTCTTTATATATATATATATATATATAAATTTTAATTTCTTCTTTTTATGCATATATTTTCCATATCACTAACTAGTATATAGGGTATATATATATATATATATATTCATTCATATATGTTGCTAGAAAGGTCAAGATTAATTTTGATATTTACTCTGAACAGAGCACTAACTATATATATATATACATATACATATATATATAATGTTGAAATTTTAATTGAATATACATTTATTATACACCATAATGACAGAATTTTTTTTTTAAATTAACCAACCGGATATTCTTCCAGGCTCTTATTTTATTTTGAAATTATTCAAGTGTTTTAATTAAAATTTTTTATTTTGTGAAAAATCCTCTTGAAACATTTTAATACCTCTCTATAATTTGTATTCAAATAGATATGATTTAATATCTACATAGATTCATAGTTTTTAAAAATAATTATTATATTTCAAATAAACTCATTAAAAAAAGAATTATTTGTTTTTCAAATATGAAATATATAAAATTATAAACTAAAAAAAAATAAACATATCAACCATTTTCTATTTTTCTAATAATTTTATATATTCATTTCATTTTTTTTTATTTTTATACACTCTTAATTATATTTTAATTAAAATTTCGCGGGTAATCGTGACCAAGTTTTTTTTTCTGTCAACTAATTGGAATCGTATGAATCACATTTATTTTAATAATCGACCCATCCCTTCTTTTAATATTTATAAATCATAGGGTAGTTTTAATTGCAATATTGTATTTAAAATATACTTTTAAATAATAGAAATCATTTTTTTTAGGTTATGCGGATTTAACAATAATGGACTTATATTATTGTTGTTGTTTATTTTTGTATTATTAAACAATAATGGACTAATTTTTTTAACAATGCTAGACAGTTTTAAATTATTTATTCAATTATTATTATTTATTATAGTAATGAAACTTTTAAATTTTCAAATTTAGTGAGGTTTAAACGATCGTCTTTAAGTTCTCTAAATCACCCCTTTAAAATTGGACCCCAATTGGATTGATTTTTCATTTATTCGAATAGAATTATTGCTGTGTCGGTATCGCATTCTATACCTACTGAACCGAAAAATGTATAAAGTGTGCTAAAATAACAAGGTAATAAATCAATGAAAGTATGGTTAATAGTACGTATAGTGAAGTGTAAAATGAATTATAACTTGAATATAGACCCCCGCTTGATCTTGAAGCCGTAGGCTGGAGCCTATATAGGCAGCCTTTAGGGAAATCCGGCGTTGGTAACTGTCAACCCCTATTAGAATAGGAAAATAAGATATATTTGGCTTAATGCATTAGACAATTCATTCAATTCAATTGTGTATAATTAAGCCTGGATTCATTAATAATTTTCCTTATTTTTGCGTCTTTTACTATAAAAATACAATTTACTATAAAACGACTGGTAGAATTGGAAAAAACCGACAATTGTTCTATCTTTTAAGTATTATCTTGCTAAATTCAGTTTAACCGTAAAGAATAATAATTAAAAAAAAAATATTTCAGTTTTTTCATTATACCAATGTTAATCTGCAACACTTAATTAATTTCACTTTTTCCTTCTCTTCTTAATTTTTACATTCATAAAAAAGGAACATTAACTATAAAAAATATTATTATAAATAAAAAATACAATATATATATATAGCTTACATACTTCTATGACTGTATAACAAAAGTCACTTGTAACGCCTCTGGTGGTTCAGTTAAGAAGTTGACACTGATTATAAAATTAATAATTTTAGAAATTTCCATACCCATAATGTTTAAGATATTGAAATTATTATTTTAATTTCTAATATTCAATAATATTAAAAGTGAAATCAATTTAAATGAATTAAATATTACTCACAATTGATTCATATTTTCTAAAACAAATTAAGTAATATTTTTTATATTTAAATTTTTAATAAAACTAAATTTATATAAATGTCTTCATTTGTCCACCATGAAAGATTAAAAATAAAAAAACACACAAATGATTTCAACTTCAAATTAATTTCTAATTGTACTGAATCTTTTAAATAATTTTTACTATCTCGCCAAAGGTTAGCTAACCAACTAACTAAGGTTGAGAAAAATCTCTCTCTCTGTGTGTGTATGTATATATACAAGATTACGCAAAAACGGTTTGAGCTAGAATCATGAAATTTGGTTTACGGGAATTATTCAAAATTCGTAGTTTTCTATCAACTTTTGAGAAATGTAGCTCAACCGGAAGAGGGTCATTACCTGCAACGTTTTGATTTCTTTTCCTTTAAAGTGACCGTAAAAATCATGATATATGTTTGATAGTTTTTCACACGATTAAAAATTGTATAAAACTGCTATATATAGAATTTCAGCTTGATTGAATCGCTGAAAGTACCAGAATTAATTTTTTAACACTACAAATCTCACGCGCCAATACGTGACTATGTGCCATCAACAAAGAGTCAAACATGAGCTGGTTTAATAAATATTATTATTTAATTTTAATTTATAATTTATAATTAATTAAATTTAATTTAAATATAGTATATTATGTTATTTAATCCAATTCAAATTGCGAGATAGTCGAGTGGAGACACTCCAGATTTATTTTTTTGTTAATATTGTGATTGTTACATTTAAATTAATTTCAATTAAATTAAATATTAATTAATTCATATTTTCATATTTAAAACAAAGTTGGTAATATTTTTTATATTTAAATTTATATTTTGAAAATTGTGCTGTTTGCAAATATGAGAGAAAACGTCGTTTGGCTAAAGAAAGAAGGGCACACACACATAATAGTTATCACGAAAATTTCAACATAAGTTTAGATTCGCAACTAAAATAAGTCTGTAAATTTTTGTTGATGATATTGAATTGCTATTTTCTTTATACACATATTTTATAGAATTATTTATTTCTTGACATATTTTGTTACTTTGTATTCGTTGTAAATATCACTAAAAGGTAGTAGTAAAAATTGATAAGGTAGCCCATTTTATTTATTTTTATTAAATATTTTTTTCACTAAGATGTCCTATGATGATATAAATTAAACATTGATTTATTACTTAAACCATATTTATTGAGGACATATATACAGAATTTTTCATAAAATAAAAGAACGTGTTGTCATTATTAATATGGTCAATAACCATTTTAAAAGTTTAACTATATCCACTGAACCCCGTAATTCACTGTATTTTAAATAAGAACACAAAAAGATATGAATGTCTTAACATACTGATTGAATTAAATTCAATTAAAACATTTTGCATACAGATTTTCAACCAAATACTATGTATCACTTAAGGGGTATAGGGGGCTGAGCCTCTTGTCTAGGTGCGAAGAGCGCTGAAGGCGGTCTGAGAAGCCAGTCTTATTTTTTTAAAAAAAACAAACTTTTTCTATTATTTTCTCTTTACTTTTGTGAAAAAAATAAGTTGACCTGTGGCCAGGTCCGAACCGACCGACGGTTTGAAATAAATTAATTTCCAGCTACAGAAACAATTTCAAATAATTTTCATATATCTATTAATGTAATAAAAAACAGATATGGATACATAAATAATAAATATAAACATTTTTAATTTTATTTTATTTATAATATATATGCAAGACCAGGCTGTGACGTCATGCATGGCTGGATGACGTCATATAATTTTAAATCAAGAAAAAACTAATAAATATGATTTTTTTCGAGGATAAAACCAATACAAAGTGCATGATTCGTGGTGATATATAAAAAAATCTCCTTTGGTGTGAAAATAACCCTTTCCTTCCTATCGTCGATCGCTAATACTACCACTTCCGGTTTCCGGAATTGCACCAAAAGTTGATCAATTCATCCCACTGATGCATTAAGTAAATATACCAAATTTCATCGAAATCGGTTGAGCCGTTCAGGCTGTACACATCTATACGGACGGACAGACGGACAGACATCATGCTAAAAATACTTTTTTCTGTTTAGAAAATGCATGATTCGTGGAGATATGTAAAAATCTCCACATGTGAAATTTGGTGTGAAAACAATACCTCCCTTACTATCGTCGGTCGGTAAAAAACAAACAAAATCTTTTAAATAGTTTAAATTTAAATTTTAGTTTTTGCCAAATCAATGAAATAATAATAACGTTTATTAATTAATCTGTCATTTGTAATAGAATATAAAATTTTCCCATACCCTTTCATCGACCCTCTCATTTTCCTTCTGCCTGGGAGAGAGTAGATTACCTTCATATATATTGATTCGGCAGTAATTTCGCATAATCGTCTTATTCAATTCTAATGACCATTTAATGCGTTTAGTTCCTCATCTGTTTGCTTTGATGAGCAGATGAGAAGCGAGGGTCACTCGATAGCTCACCCTAATTATTGTCCTAACAATAAGGGTTATTGGATTACAGGTACATATACTCTAAAGTGGTTATTATTTACTTACTTCAAAAATAAAGTAAAATATTTAATCTTATTAAATGTTATTTTTTCCCCTTTCAAATTTAATTTTTTATAATATTATTTTATCCTAAATTATGAACCATAAAAAAAAATTTAAAATGAATTTCTACTTTCTTTTCTAACAGCTAGAATTTATTTAAAGTATGAAATATTATTTAAAAATTAAATCAAAAAAAAAAAAAAAAAAATGTGATGCTTCAACGAGATTTGACCTGAAGACATGAATTTTCTAAGCAAACAACTTAGCTATTGCAAGACAAATTTTTATTCTGCTAAATATCATATTTAATAGAAATTTCTAAAGAAACTTTCCTTATGCAATTTTTCCGGGTCGCTTCCAGTTTACGGGATAAAAAAAAATTGCATATATATCCATTGATATTCTATTTAGCTACCATGTTTTATTCATATGACCAGCAGAGGGCCCCACTAATTTTGGGTTTTTGTAGTTCGGATTGGATATTGAAAAATTTAAAAAATAATTAATTAAAAAATTTACCTCCAAACAGAACCGAAAAAAACCCAAAATTAGTGAATAAGTGACTAATTAGTAAATTAGTGAATAAAACACTACTTAATGGCTGAACATATCGACGACGTTCATAACCAGCTAATCTGTTCAACTTTAATACTTTTTATCTCGTAAATTAGAAGCGACCCGGAAAAATTGCATAAGGAAAGTTTATTTGGAATTAAAAAAGAAATCCACTAGCAAAGTTTCATCCAAATCCATGACAAGATAACTAATCTGGACAATTACCATCATTTTTTTCTCCAAAATAAAACTAAAATTTATTAATTAAGTATTATTATTTGAAAAAACTATTAACATCAATTGTCATCCACTCCATATTTTAAAAAATGTGAAGTGGATGAATAAAAAGCATTTTATTAACGATTGAAAAATTGTGTTTATGATATATATACGTACGTATATATAATACATGGACCGAAAAATCCCGGGATTTGACTAGAAAATGAACATGACTCATTTCGAGAGGCTCATCTGTCACTAGTTTATGTATGAAGTTTCATGACATTTCGTACATTTCTTTACAAGCTACAGTCGTTTGAGTGACGCTACTTTCGCCTTCATAAAAAAATGGAAAAACAGGAATATCGCGTCTTGATTAAACATTGATTTTTAATGGGAAAAACTAGTGAAGAATCTTTGCAGTGGTTGCAGGAATGATATCCCACATCTGCTCCTTCGAGAACAACAGGTTTATCAAGAGGCGATATTCCTGTTTTTCCATTTTTCTTATGAGGGCGAAAGTAGCGTCACTCAAACGACTGTAGCTTGTAAAGGAATGTACGAAATGTCATGAAACTTCATACATAAACTAGTGACAGATGAGCCTCTCGAAATGAGTCATGTTCATTTTATAGTGGCGTCACCTATTGAAAAATCCCGGGATTTTTCGGTCCATGTATTATATAAGTAGAGTGTGAACTATGATAATAGTAATTGAATTATATATATATATATATATATATAATTATAATTATAATTCATGACGGTCTCTTTCAGTCTTTAAATGACGTCAGTTTTAATTACAACCCCACTTGTTATAGTATAAAAATAGAAATAAAAGACTATCAGTCAATTTCAACATTTTCAATTGTTTGTATTCAAAATGATGACATTCTTTGTATTGGTTTATTCTCCATTTTTAAAATATTTTCTAGCTGGGCATGTCTAGGGATTGATATGACTATATTCCACTTTGTATATCGTTTTAATTTCAAATGTGGCTTGATTGAAATATAGTTGAAAAGCTTTATGTTTTTATCTGTAAATACCATTTGTGGTTTGTATTTGTCTTCTCATTATGAAATTAATTTATAACACACTTCCAAGCATGTTAGAGAGAGGAAAATAAATTTACTTTTTTTTTTTCATATTGGTGAGTTCTCAACTTTTACAACTCGCCTATAAGAAAATAGAATTAGTATCCTCCTTCTCGGCTTATGATGTATTTAACGATGTGTCTTGAAATAAAATATTGATCTCGAACATAATAAATTGACTAATTTTTAAAATAGTCATTCTCACATAAATAAATAAATTTTTAGTAGTACAACTATAGGGTGACCATAGGTATCGTTTTTTTTTCCTCATATTTTTCGACCAACCGGTCGTTTTAATAAGAATGTAAATTTTGTACCGATTTTAACAAAATTTTGTCATTGAGCAAGTTTATTTTCGATTAATCACAGATTCTTTCTAGAATATATCGACAGATGTTTAACGCACACTGCTGCCAAAACACAATGATATCAACACCGATAAGAAAAATCCACTAAATTTTCTTTGTCCGTTTGCCCTTCCATTATTTTAAACTTGTATTATACTTAGGGTCAGCATATGTATCGTTCAGAACGGGAGAGTAGTGTTTCTTTTCAAATTTTTTGACGTTTTAATATAATTGTCAATTTTGTCCGGTTTTTAAACAATCTATAGTAAAAAGTCAAATTATGTTATGGAGTATATAAAGTTTTATGATAAAGTGTTGAAAGATCGAAATTTGATTATCTATATATTCATGGTGCACCCTTCTACTTGTAATTATATTTTTGTATCGGTTCTGTCATTATAGAATAATCGTTTGTAGAATTAGTATAAAATTTTTTTTATCAACTTACTTTTTTATGAATACATAATATTTGAAGTGTAGAGAATTAGAAGTCTATAAACCATTTTTTGTAATGTTTTTTGTATTTGTATTCCCTTAATTCTCAACTTTTCATTTTATAACCTCAACCTGTTTTTGACATTACGATACCCCATTTGTATAACTGGACAATATGGTCACCTTAACCTAATATTTAGAGAAAATGTATTATTGAATTCGACAGCATATGAAATAGCCTGGATTTAAATTTAAAACGTCACTTTTTGTTCTATTAAGAAATGTTTTAAACCCTTGTCAATCAATAAAGATTTTTAAGGTGTTTTTTTAACTAGCCTATGATAGGCTGGTCATAAAATATATTAGTATTCTATATGTCAAATGATTCAGATTTCAATGCACCATTGTTTAGTTCAACGACTGAACTTCCAATCATCTATTCTCTTTAATAAAATGATGAATTGAATATTTTAATACAATAGTATGAATCCCGAAAGGGAGGTTATCCAATAATAATATTTACGGAGCGTATTGTTTATTATACATAGTTGAAACTTTGTAAATTCTGCATATTTGGTCATATAATTAAATAAAGTATATGTTGAGAAATAGGAAACTTATGAAGAATGATGATTACAGGAATAACTAAAGGTTTTTTTCTAAGAAAAAAAAGAAACAAATATCAAAATGCATGGAGTTAGTTGTTAATGCAATCCATACTACGCTACAAAGAAGAATAAAAAAAGGAGCATCGCGCGATAATATCATCTCGCTAAATGATTATTATTTCATTCACATCCAGTAATTTGGTAAACCAACAAAACAAGCCTAGAATGATGAAAGAGAAATACAAACAAACAAATAAAAAAAAAAAAAAAAATAAAGAAGAGCAAAAAGAAAAATACATCGGATTGGAGATTAGAGAGGGAAATGTACCCTAATCTGGTCAGGGGGGGCTCACTGCGTGGATCAACTCGCCCCCCGAGCCCTTGGTGCCGCCGTTTGTACGAATATTTGTATTCGTGTTGTGCACTTCGTTCTCAGCTGAAAGAAAAAGAGAAATTCGACGCTTGGTTTAAAGAACAGAAAATTAATTTCTAATTAACCTACGTTGCCATTTGATAAAACGTCGAAATTCATTAAACATTTTAAGAGAATAGGACCTTGTATATGTAAGCTATTATATGGTAAAATAATTTGAACAACAAAATTTAGAAAAAAGTTAAATAGATTTTTTTTTAATAAAAAAAAAAAATAAAAACGGAACGATATTCCCAACATAGATATAATATCAAAAATATCTGCTAATAATACAAAAATAAATAAAAATAAAGGATTTCAAATAAAACCAATGTTTTGAAATACCATTGAAATGAAAAAATAATTATCATTTAAAGAATTTATTAAAAATCTCAATTTTTATAATCAGAGAAATAGAGATAATGAGTTAAACTACTGAATAACTACTGAAAATTACAAATTAACAAGATGATAATTTCAATAATTTGATTATCATACTAAAATTCTAGATTAATGATAAAAACACAGTCCGAATTTTAAATAATCGGGGGAAATTATATATATCATCATTTAAAAATCAATTTTTGTACTTCACATTCTGCAAATTCAATTATAATATTTAAAGGCGATGAATGTAATTGTAAGTAAATGACTAAATTTCCAGTCGATTTTAATTAAAATATTTCATCAAAACATCCCAAGTAACAAAGTAAATAAGATTTCAACTACATTAAAATCTACAGCCATACGATCGTGGATATAATTGTTTAATAAAATTGTCTTTCCTAAATTGTTAATTAAATCTCTTCGATTCTATTAAAATATAAATAAATAAAATAAATAGTTAAATTATTCAATAACATGATACAAGGTCCAAAGAATCTATAAATTTTTAATATATCTGATAAATAACAAATAAAATGTATTTATTCTAAATTAGGGTTAGTACATTTTATATATTGATTAAATTCATTAAAATGTTTTAGTGACAATTTAAAGTTTTCATTAAAAATAATTACATTTATATTTCAGTGTTTTATTTTTATTCTAGTAAATGAAAATTGTAAAATATCTTAAAATTACAGTCAAAATGGTAAAAATATTTATAAACCAATTTCTCTTCTCAAAAACAATATAGAAAGTTATTAATAAAATAGATTACGCACCGATTTTCTGTCCTTCTTTTGGATAATTTTGCTTGATAGCGTTCATCCGACGATTTTGGATTCCGCCTGGTCCTGTTTGACTTCCTGGTCCACCGCCAGTTGATCCTCCTCCAGGTCCACCTCCTGGACACGTTCCTGTACCACTTCCTCCCCCTGGAGCTCCGGGTAATGCCGGTTGACCAGGCAATCTTGGTCCACGAGGCTGTTCCACAGGTAATACTCGACGTCTCTTCTTTGGTAATTTGGCTCGAGCTTGTGTATGTGAATAGTACATAGCAAAATTGGATACAATAACTGGTACGGGTAATGCGATGGTAAGCACACCAGCGAGGGCACAGAGAGCTCCCACAAACATCCCTACATATGTTTTTGGAGCCATATCACCATAACCCACTGTTGTCATTGTGACTAACGCCCACCAAAGACCTAGAGGGATACTATTGAAATCGTTTTCTGGATTTGCTTGTATTCTTTCAGCATAATACACTAAGCTAGCAAATATGACAATACCAAGCACCAAGAAGAAAACTAATAAAGTCAACTCTTTGGCTGATGCACGAAACGTTTGAATTAAAATTTTCAGGCCGGATGAGTGCCGTGTAAGTTTAAAAAGTCGCATAATGCGAATTATTGAAAAAAATTCAAGAATGTCCGCATTTTCAAGATGGGCGGCAAATTTGCGCAGGACTAGATCGATATAAAAACTAAGCGTGGCAATATAATCGATGATATTGACGGAAGCCTTAATAAACTCCCATTTGTTGGGTGAGGCGATGAAACGGATGAAAAATTCAAGTGTGAACCAAGCATTGCAGACACATTCTATGTAGAAGAATGCTTCGTGGGCATTGGTTTGGGTCTTATCCAGGGTCCAGTCAGTACCATTACTAGTTGTGTTCACAGTCACATTTTTTATTACAGGAACACGCATGTCGGGATGAGTCTTCAAGCAGAACGAAAGAATCGATACACAAATGAAGAACACAGATATGACGCCAATGATCTGCAAACATCACCGGGTTTGTGTTTAGGGTCTTGGAATATATAATAATAATAATAAAAAGAAAAAACACAAGCCAATTACATTTAGAATTGTTACACATTTAGATTTATTTATAACATTTTCAACATCAAACTATGAATGAAGCACACACTCTATATATAGATTCTGTTTCATCGAGAATTTTATAGCACATGCAATCGAAAATAAGAAACAGGATTATTTTAATTCAAAGGAAATGAAATTAAACGATTGAGTGTTTCAAGATTAAATTGAAAATTGAAATGGTATATATTTATAATTACTAAAATAAAAAATCAAGATTTGGAAAATGAATGATGGGTTTCGTCATTAAAAAACATTTTTTATAATTATAAACGAAAAGTATTTGTGTATGTTTGATGATATATATATACATCCGTGAAATCTCTTACAGTCCTTTTTCAGCTCAAGATAATAAATCTTGTTTATTTAATACTTATAATATTACATAATAATTAAATTAAATATTAAAATTTTTTGTATGTATTAATACCTTATATTGGACTCTTCTCAAGTATGATAGAAATAGAATCGGATTTAATTCAATAATGTCGATTGGTCGACAAAATATTTGCACTTTTATTTACAAATTACCATCCAATAAACTAGTATTCTAATTCTCTAACATTGGTGATCCAGACTATGTACCCGCCCTAATTTATCTAGCTCGGGGTGGGGGTGTATGTAGTCTATCTCTTCTTCGGTCTGAAGTTTTTATTCACAGATTAATTATTGTCACGTTTTTTAAAATAATGTAATGAAGTGTTTTATGGATGACAATTTGTAAATATAAATTGTGTCAACTACCTATCAGGTGATTTATCGATTTTATTTTAATAATAAATATGTGCTAATACTATACATTTTTGACACTTCTTATAAGTAATAAAAAAAAAATTTGATTTATATATTTATTAATTAAATGAACACATATAAATATATATATATATATATATTAAATAAGAAAAAGAAGATTTACGGTCATGTAGGTTATCTACCTCCAGGGGCTAAATCGAATTTTTCAATCGATTCAATAGGAACAGAGTTTCTTTTTTTTATATTAATGTTTTTTATTAAAGTTATTTTATATAAATCTTAATTAACATCAATATTTGTAAGTGATTGATAAAATATGTATTTCCTTGATGTCTATCATCCATCAAAAAAAGTTTGAAAAATATTCAATAAAATATTTACTTTAACGTTTTATTTCCTTCCATCATACCAAAATAATTTCTCAACATTTTTTTTTTTTTTACATTTATAGATCAACACTCACTTTGTTAAAAATTATTTATTTAAAGTAATAAAATATTAAAATTTTCATATAACTAAAAGTTATGAAAATAAGTTTAATTTTGGAAATTTATTAATCTATATATATATATATGATAAAAACGTTTCCCATTAAACTTTCTAAATATTCAGTGTGTGTCGTATTTTTAATTCATGAAAACATATATAATAGGAAATACAAAATGATATTAAAATTTCATGTATAAAAAAAAAAAAAATAAAAAAAATAATAATAAAAAGTATATAATTTATGTATAAATTAATGATGAAATAAATTAAAATGTTGATCTTTCAATATTCCAATTAAAACACACACAAATTGAATAGAATATAATTATAATTTTAATTAATCTATTTTATTTATTCATTATTATAATAATTTAAAAAATAACATGATTAAAAACTTAAAATACAATTAAAAATTAATCATTATATAATAAATAATTATATATATATATATTAATAGTAATATTAATAAATAAATTTACTTCATAAATAAATAAGTTCTCGGCAATAAATAATTACTTAATTATTTATAAAATTGTTTATTTTTAAATAAAAAAATATTATAATTGAAAATCAATCAATTCGAATGAAATGAAAAATTAATTATTGAAACAAAATTAATGCACTCAATGATACCTGAGATGGTTATTTAATAAATCATCTATATTTGTTATAAATATTTCATGCATACTAATTATATGTTCGACATGTCATAGAGGATATTAACTTTACTTTTACATAGATGGATTATAAATTAGTCAGTTGACAATCCGCCTATAGGAAAGTAAAATTAGTATTCTCCCTCATTGCTTTTAATATACTTAGGGGAAGGTAAAAGGGGGAGGGTACTTACTTAAAATAAAATCTTATATAATGTGTATTGATATGCTAATATTTCAAGTTAATAATTAAATAAACCAATAAACAAGTAGACGAATAAATAAGTAAATAAATAAACAAAAAAAAAAAAAATTATATAAGTATTGATATGTTAATATTTCAAGTTAATAAACAAATAAACAAGTAGTCGAATAAATAAAGAAATAAATAATTAAACAAAAAAACAAAAACAAAAATTTTATATAAAGTATTGATATGCTAATATTTCAAGTTAATAAATAAATAAACAAATAATTAAATAATTAAACAAAAAAAACCAAAAAAAAAAAAGAAATGTGTGAGTACCTTTGCGGCGTTGGACGAATAAGGTTCATCAAATAAGGACCACATTTTTGGCTTGATATGTTGCCAACATGATAGTGTCCCATGAAAATAATCCTCTTCAAAACCAAATTTTCGTGCTATTTCTTCATCACTCGGCTTTTCTGTATCCAAATCTAATCTATCTAAAACGGCAAGTGTCTCCTGCGTATCACGATGCTGAAAATAAAAATTAAAAAAAGAAAAAAATTAACCTCTTCACTTTTCATGATTCTTGATGATATCAAGATTTATTAGAAATATATATTTTCTCCTATACTTTTATTTTTTATATATATATATTTATAAACATTTATTTTTATGCATGAATGTGAATGAATAATTAAAAAAACAAACTCCACCCATTGACATTTGAATGTTGTTACCATCATCCACTTTGATTGCTTAAACCATAACCAAATTCAATATATATATATACAGTAGAATATATACAATATATATTAGTGCCGTCTGGCTAGAATAAAACCCAGTGAGCCTGCGAGTCTTCCACATCCATAAAAATGTCAATTAACTTTTATGAGGACGATTCTATTTTTGCCATATTATAGATATTTTAATTTAATGAAATTTTATTAACAATATCACATGGATGAAATCATTGATTACAGTAAATTTCAATAAATTGATTTATTATTATTGCTTCTTATTCTGATTTATTTTCAAATATTTGATGAAATGTTTAGGAAAATAATCCATGATGTCATGGAAGGGTGAAACACCGTTTGAAAAGAAAAAATATATTATATTACTGATGTGTAATTAATTTAAAATAAATATTACTTTTTAATTATATATATATATATATATATATATATATATATATATATATATACAGTCAACGCCATATATAAGCAACTCATTTGAACCAATATCAATAAAAAAGTTTCTTATTGGGAAAAGTTGCTTATAGGGAAAAATTGAATTTATAACACAAAAATAGTAATTAATTAATTAATTAACAGAAACTAACAGAAATTCTAGAAACTATTTTAATTAACAGAAATTAACTTCAATACTAGCATCACAAAACACAAACAAATTCCAATAACAGAATTTTTTACAATTTGAGGTTATGTTGTTGTGAACAGCTGTCAATTGAAATATTTCGCTTTAAAAAAAAATAAGTTGCTTATACAGAACAGTTGAACTAAAAGTTGAATATATAGAGGTTGCTTATATAGAACGTTCAAAATATATAATAAGGAATTATAAGTAAAGTGATAAAACTATTCGAAATTAATATTTTCTAATTTTTTTGCAACGTATTGTTTTATTTTATTTTTCTTTTCAAATCTTTTTTTTATATTCTTTATTTCTAATCCTTGTCATTCTTATACCTAATAAACTCCTAAAAGAACAAATAATAATTAATAAAAGAAAAAGGTTACGTAGATCAAAAAAAAAATATTTTAAATCCAATATAATTTTATAACATAAAAGTTAACTATACAATATTATGTCCCAAGGTGGACCATTTCAACTTTTGTACCAAGATTTATTATTTATCATGCTGTTTGACTTAACACGCGAACAATTATTATAGATTTGTTTTAAAGAAAATACTTTAAATTTTATGGTATAGTACGATTATATCAAAATATTTTCATCAAAAATTCATTTTACAACTTATTGAAATTTTATAAGAAATTTACTTTGAAATGTTTTAAAAATAAAAATTTTGATAAATTCTAAACTGCTTTTTCAATCGAATCAAAATACATCTGACAATTTGATTGTGATGCTCTTTTCCTACATCTTCAAGAACTAATGAAGTTAATTGAATGTCAGAGCTAAGTTAAAATATTAGCTGTGGTTAGGCACAGAACCGACTGAAATAAATAATATATATATATTATATAAAGTATAAAAAATATATTTTTAAAACTTGAATTAAAATGACTAAATTATATTATCTAGGATTTTATTTTTAGTTGAATTTATCAATTATTAATTACTACTATATTTTAAGTGAAATATTTTGAGACATTGAATGTAAAATTAATACTTTATAAATTACCACTTCTAATTTCCGGATATAAATCAAAAAGTTGAGGAATTCATCATACTGATGCATTAAGTAAATATACAAAATTTTATGAAAATCTGTTGAGCCGAACAAGCTATACACGTCTGTCTATACGGACACACAATGGACAGACGGACGGACGGAAAGATATCATGTCAAAAATACTTTTACTGTTAACAAATTGCATGATTTGTCGTGATATGTAAAAAGTCTCCTCATGTCGTCCTATCGTCGGTCGGTTCCGGCTTCCGGATATAAACCAAAAGTTGATGAATTCATGGTACTGATGCATTAAGTAAATATACCAAATTTTATCAAAATACGTTGAGCCGTTCAATCTGTACAGACTATACCAGTGGTCACAATTAGATTTGGGGTATCGTGCCAAAAAAGATGTTTCTGTTCAAACGAATAATTTAGCGTGCCATAAAATAAAACAGTATTGAAATATCAGAAATTAAAATATACTTTTTCGTTTTTATATTTTATTCAAAACTCAAATATATGTAATCAAATAAAAAAAAAATTCAAAAATTAAACGATTAAAACAAAGTTTACTTCAATTAGAAAGAAACACTATATTTTCTACTGTTGCCCAGTATTGAGATCTTTTTTGTATAAATTGTGACGCTGAGTGGTCTATATTTGTTATGTAATTGGTTACTTTCAAAGCAACACATGCCTCGGAATTGTCACTAGCCATTCTGTTTCTGGTTTTGGTAAAAATTACATTCATTTGAGAAAATAAGAATTCGCAAAAGTAAGTTGAAGTAAATACTGTTAACACAGCTATTGCTAGCTTTTTTTAATGATGAGAACTGATTTGGAAGACTTTGCCACTACTTTAGAACTTCATCGTCCATGTTAAATGTTATATCATTTTCTTTTAATTGATTTTCGACTATTATTCTTAAATCGGCAACTTTTTCTCTCCAAATCAAACTAGCTTGGGATTCTACCAGTTCACTTTCGAAATCATCAAAACCTAGCCATCTAAATTCACTGAAATTATTATCCTGAATAAACTTGTCAGCATAAATTTAATTAAATGTTCGATTTTTACTATCTCGAAAATTTTCGATGTTGAGATTTTGATGTTTTTATACGTTTTGAAGGATCCTGAATCATTTTCACTAAGGTTGAGAAAAATGACTCTCTCTCTCTCCGTGTGTGTGTGTGTGTGTAGACAAGATTACGCAATAACGGTTTGAGCTAGAATGATGAAATTTGGTACATGAGCATTATTCAAAATTCGTAGTTTTCTATCAACTTTTGAGAAATGTAGCTCAACCGGAAGAGGGTCATTACTTACAACGTTTTGATTTGTTTTCCTCTAAAGTGACCGTAAAAATAAAGATATATGTTTGATAATTTTTCACATGACTAATAATTGTATAAAACTGCTATATATAGAATTTCAGCTTGATTGATTCGCTGAAATTACCAGAATTAATTTTTTAACACTGCAAATCTCACGCGCCAACACGTGACGTGGTGCCATCAACAAAAAGCCAAACATGCGCTGGTTTAATATTTATTATTTATTAATTTATAATTAATTAAATTTAATTTAAATATAATATATTATGTTATTTAATCCAATTCAAATTGCGAGATAGTCGAGTGGAGACACTCCAGCTAATTTTAATATGTGTTTTTTTCATATTTTTATAACGCGTGCCAATCTTGGCACGCGTGCCACGTAATTGCGATCACTGCTCTATACGTATACACAATGGACAGACGGATGGACATATAGACGGACAGATGTCATGCTAAAAATACATTTTATGTTAACAAAATGCATGAATCCTGAAGATATGTAAAAATTTCCACATGTGAAATTTGGTGTGAAAATAATACCTCCCTTACTATCGTCGCTCGGTAAAAATTAAAATAAGTTATAAAGCTATTAACGATAGTGATTATCTAATGAAGTCTATAATGAACATAAAACATTCATTATCACTCTCAATATGCAGAAAATAATAAATTCAAAGTTCTGAAGACAGAGATGATACGGGACCGAAACGTCTACACATTAGAAAATAACTCTCCATTCCTTGACTTCTAATCCATTAGGATATATATTAAAATACATTTTTGTTGAACATTATATGTGACACTGACCATATTTAATCCACTTTTGACAGTTGATGAAGTTATATTTCAGTATAACATTATATATCAAAGCATAGGACAATTTTATCTAAAGTGATCTCTGTGGTACTTTGAACCAGTGCGTTAGTTCCCACAGATATTCTACCACCATTAATGAAATATTCAAGATATTTATAATTCTATCTAACTATATGGTTGTAGATTCAGCAACCACATTCCTCCCTATTCTGAGCCACCTCTATCCAATTACTATCCTCTCCAAATTCCCATCTGTTTTAATAACCTTTTCGTGCTCTATTCTTGACCTATATATATATAATTAATAAAATTTAAATATTAGAATATAATAATATAATTCTCTCATGTATAAGTAAAGAACACTTATTAACAATAACTAATATTATATATTATTATTACATAATAATAAATTTTTATAAATATTAATTAATTAAATTTTAAATTAAAATTGTTTTTACTTATTTTCATGTTGAAATTATAATAATTAATGTTGTTATTTTTATATATATATAATTATAAAATAAACAACATATTATATATTTAAATTTTATTGAATATTTATATTTCCCCTCCTCTTTGGAATATTAATTTATAATCAAATTTTATTTGCATTTCTATTATATAACTATAAATTTATACCAATCAATATTCATAGAGCATATGAAAATTAATAATTGTTTAATCTTTCATTATTAAATATTTTAACAAATGATATTTTATAGTATAATAACAATTTAGTTACTTATAGTAAAAAGTACTTTTGGACACCAACTTTGAGATATTCATTTTACTAATTATTAATATTATTTTAAAATGAAATTAAAAAAAATATATGATTAACGATTGTAATTCTAATAGAATATTAATATAATAATAATAATTATAGAATAATATAAATAATAATCTATTCAGAGCAGTAAAATAGTATATGTGTTTTTTATGGTTTATTTATATATGTTAAGAGAATTATTTTATTCCTGAAGAAATTTTTTTTTTAAATAAAATATAAATTAAAATATTTTACATATGAAAGATTTTAAATCATTATTTTTAAGTTAAATATAGATAAGAATCAAATACATAAATTTACTTAAAATATAATTAAGAAAAGATATAAAAAAAAAAATTACATTTCTAGAGGGTTGATAGGAACCGTTAGCAATTAGGATTTGGGCTTTAAATCGATATGGAATGGAAAAAAAAAATGGAAGTAAACTTTTTTTAGGGATCGATTTCTAATAGTGAATTCGTTGATGACCTCATGACCCACACAAAAAGGGTAAAAGGATGAATGAATCACGTATTTAAAAAAAAAATAATAATAATAATATAAATATATTTTTATTAAATATTTAATAATATTTTTTTGAAGAGATGAAAGTTGATCGTTGAACAATTATATAAAAATATTATTATAGATATTTTTGTATATAAAGTAGGAAAATTTGGGAAAAGTACTATTTTATTTATGATGACAACCAGACTATACCTACCTAAAACCATCCATAACAGTTTTATGAGTTTTTCATAAATATTTTACAATAATTCATTCCTGTTTTAAATCACCAGTACCTGGTTTACCAAAAAATCATTCCTTATTATCGGGTTTGGCTGATAATATTAATATCTGGTTCACCGTGCCGCCGCTCGGTACTTTTAAAAAAAATTATTCCTTAGAATTATGAATATTTAAGATTAAGATTATTATTTAAAATAAATAAACGACAAAATAAATGAAACAATTTCAAATATTTTAAAAGAACATAAATTAAAAAAAAATAGTCATAAAACATACAGCCCTTAAATGTAAGTATTAGTGCAGTGAAAAACAGAAAAGTATGGCCTGTGGATATAACATATTATATATTTCGTAAATGGATTACAAAATATTATTAAAATAAATATTTTTAATTTAATTTATATTTATATTTATTTGTATTTAAGGAAGCGCTGTCCGTAGTTGCTGACGTCATTTAAATTTACTATTTTAATTAAAAAAAAAAACTATCAAAGGTGATTTTTCCCGAGACTGAAACCAATACAGATCGATTTTTCTTTATAAAAATGATCTATGATGAGAATTTCAAAAAAATCCTTGGAGGTGTTTAATATCTTAAAAATACGAATATATATACAATTTTCGCTAGTATAATAAGTTAAGATAAGATACATTGATATCAAATTTTATTTTCATTTCATTGTTAAATAATTATTTAAATACAATGTCTAAATTTTTTACAATAAATGTATACAGTTTGTTCTTTATTGTGTCATTTTTTTATCTATAATAATAAAAGCAAGTGTAATGTGTCTGTCTGTTTGTTTGTCTGTTTGTCTGTGTGTTTGTTTGACCGAGCTCTCCAGCAAAAACTATCGCACGCAGGGACCTGGAATTTTTTACACGGAAGCACAAAGGGGCTGGCCACCAGACCTCGAAGCCCGATTTTCGATTTTTTAATTAGAAAAATTTTAAAAAAATTATAAAGAATATTAATTAAAAATAGTTTAGTTACCATACTAGATCATAGAGGCGCTGGTGGCGATAATTTGGCGGTAATTTAAATTCTGAGCAATGTGCAGAAAAAAATCTTTTTATATATCTATTGATATTTACAATATCTCAATTGATCTTATTGGCCTTTTAAACTTTGAAAACATTCACATTACGGCTATAATTTAATACTATTAATTTTTAAGATTATGTGAGTAAATTATTTTAATTAAGAAAATTTGATCTCATAATTGGATTTTCACGTAAGATTTTAATATATAATATATTTTTTAATATTATTTTTATAGTAGTTTAGTGTTATGCTAATTTTATATTTTATTTTTATTTTGTTTACTCTGATTTTTTTTTAAATAAATTATTAACATTTAAAGTATCATAAAAAAATTAATCGAGGCAGGAAAATTGATGGGGTTTGAAATTAATAGTGATAAGACAAAATAATTAGTATCAGAGAGAATAATATTTGCAAAGAATTTAAATCGAGGTTGCAATCGGGAAATTATTATCAAAGGGGATCAAAATTATTAAATTATAGGTCATAAAATAGAGAAGGCTGGGGCCGACAGGGCACATGGCTAGCATGGGAGAGGAAAATATATTGATGGGAGTTCGATTGGAAAACGTCCGTTTGGAAGACTAATTGTGAACAGGGTGGACAATGTAGGAAGGAACGTGAGAATAGATAGGATAGGGTAGGAGTTAGATTGTTATAGCTCAGAATAGGGACACTCGGGGGGGGGGGGGGTACAGGGGGCGGAGCCCCCGTCTAGGTGTGAAGAGCGCCGAAGGCGCTCTGATCAGCTAGTATTAAATAAAATCGAATTTAAATTTGCTAAAGGATAAAAAAGCATAAAAATTATGTTAAAGAATTAATTAAGAATCAATTTATTTTTATTTTCTTTTCCTCCAAATTACCACAAATTAACATAATTATAAAAAGAAACTCGAATTATAAACGTTTGAGCATTAATTTTTTTTTTCTTTGTTTAAGTTTATTTTTTAAATGACTTGAACAATTTAGTACAAATGAGAGCTCGCTCCTTTTTTTTCTCTCCCTCACTTTTTAAAATGCAAATATCTTATTCTCAATATAATTTGATAATATAATATTATTAAGAAATGAGACTTCAATATGAATTTTAATACAATTTTATTAACATTGTAAAGAGAAAATAAATGGGTTATAATTGTGATATTAGATAGGTCCCAGGGGTGGGGAGTATAAGAGACAAAACTTGTTTTTAATTTATCTTTGATCTCCGAGTATATCAAGCAAATCAAAAAGTTTTTTTTTTATTTATTTATCTAAAGTCTTTGGATTAATTGACGATGAGTTCATATATATTTGATACGTTAACTTCAGTCTAGTCTACTCTCACGGTCTGCTTAAATTACCCTGAAATATTAATTTCAAATGTAAAATCTAGATATAATATTATACATATATTAAGTAAACATTTTGATTTCAATTTTTACCGACCGACGATAGTAAGGGAGGTATTGTTTTCACACCAAATTTCACATGTGGAAATTTTTACATATCTCCACCAATCATGCATTTTTTTAACAGAAAAAAGTATTTTTAGCATGATGTCTGTCTGTCCGTCCCTCCGTCTGTCTGTCCGTATAGATGTGTACAGCCTGAACGGCTCAACGGATTTTGATGAAATTTGGTATATTTACTTAATGCATCAGTGGGATGAATTGATCAACTTTTGGAGCAAATCCGGAAACCGGAAGTGGTAGTATTAGCGATCGACGATAGGAAGGGAAGGGTTATTTTCGCACCAAATTTCACATAAGGAGATTTTTTACATATCACCACGAATCATGCACTTTGTATTGGTTTTATTCTCGAGAAAAATCATTTTTATTAGTTTTTTTCTTAATTTAAAATTATATGACGTCATCCAGCCATTCATGACGTCACAGCCTGGTCTTACATATATATTATAAATAAAATAAAATTAAAAATATTTATGTTATATCCATATCTGTTTTTTTACATTAATAGATATATTAAAATTATTTGAAATTGTTTCTGTAGCTGGAAATTAATTTATTTCAAACCGTCGGTCGGTTCGGACCTGGCCACAGGTCAACTTATTATTTATAAAACATATTTTTAATAAATATATAATATATATTAATTGAGTCAGGGGTTCATGTCATCCCTCTTCTTGGATCCTTTCTAACCTCATTTTTTAAAACTAGAGCAGTGATGTCGAAATTTTTGAGAAGTGGGTCAAATTTTGATCATTATTTTTTTAGATCTAGCTCATGGGTCACTAATATTAAAAATTTTAAAATAAGTCTGATCGCAAACATTATTTTACCTTTTTTTTAGAACCATATTGAAAAAAATTTAAAAGAAAAATCGAAAACGGGTAAACCAGGGGACGTGACGGACGCCAAATTTTGAGGGGCGTCGATGCGAAAATAAAATATTTTATTTTTCATTATTTTTTTAAATGTTATAAATTGAAATTGATCATTTTTCATTAGACATCGATTTATTAGCAAACAATAAATTGTTTTTTCTTTAATAATACCAAATATCGTTAAATCGTTAAATATTTTAATATTGTCAACAAATTGAATAATTGTAATATTATTTATAAGAAAACCATTTGTATAGCCAGAATTAACAATAATAACTCCAAAAAACAGATTAATAAATAAAAACAAAAATTTATTAATAAAACTAATGAAACATAAGAACTTTTTTGGCTTTTTTGATGCAAACAAACGCTTTTTATTAATACACTTTACTTAACTCACATTGTCCGGTTGTCCGCGGTTTGTCCGCGGCATTTTATAATCGATATTTCAACAACTTCCCGTCATTCAATCAACTTGAAATTTTGCATACGCGCTTGCTCCTGCTAATAATACACGAATCAATTGAAAAAACCACTGAATTATTTATCTATTAGTGGTAATTAATTAACTAAACTTTCATATGCGGAATATGGAATAGTTCACTATTTCAATCATAGATGGCGATAGCAGTTCTACTAAAAAGTATAAAATAAATTTAAGTAAAAAGAAATCTTTTTAAAAAACACACTACTTAAAATTGCACTAAAAAGTAAAAAATAAAATCACTGTAAAGTGTGTGCGCTCAAATTATAATAACACCGTAAAACATTTGCTTCCACTATTGGGTGCACACACTTTACAGTGATTTTATTTTTTACTTTTTAGTGCAATTTTAAGTAAAGTGTGTTTTTTAAAAAGATTTCTTTTTACTTAAATTTATTAATCTTTAAAAAGCTCTATCTATCTATCTCTGTGGCTCTACGAAACTCGAAAGTTCTTGGCCGCAGCAACCACACCCCTCCAAGTATTCTTATTCTGAGCCACAGCCCTCCAGTCCCTATCCTCTCCCATCACGTCCTTTCCCACATTATCCACCCACCGCGTCCTTGGTCTTCCAAGTGAACGTTTCCCACTCGGTCTCACTACCAATATATTTTTCGCCATTCTATCTTCTCCCATTCTAGCCACTAATAAGTTAATTATGTTTATTTATTTTGAATATATAATTTATAATCAGTATCACATTGCATTAGCAACACTTAAAATAAAATATAAAAATAAGTTTTGTTACAAAATCTTTTTGGAATTAATTAAATTTTATTATTTTTTTACCTTATACATAAATTTCTATAAGTATATATCCACGTAATAAATAATATAAATTAATAATAAAATAATAATTAATCTATTTCTTTATTGTTTCATTTTTATTTTTTGACTTTTTGTATTTTTAAATTATTAAGGGATCACAATAAATACATAGAAAAAGAAATCAAAATATTTGCAAAAAGTATACTTATTATTATAAATTGAAATTAAGTGAGATGAAACGAAATTAATTTATAACTATAATGACAATTTCATCATAAAAAATTAAAAAACATAATGAAGAAATAGATAAAAAGATTATTATATAATAAAATATTTAAAAATATATAGGTATATAGGTAGCTATATAATTTATAATCAACCATAATTGATTGAATTGATCATGTTCAAATAATTGAAATAATAGTATAAATTATTTATTAGAATAAACAAGCGATTATTTTACTTTTATTTGATTGATTAATGTATTATAAACTTCTCAATTCATTGAAGCGTTAGAATTAATATAATAATATTACAATTACTATTTTGATACAAACGACTCAAAAGTAAAGGGATTTATATTTTATGTATAATTCGTTTACTTTTATGGCTCGTTAGAAATGAATTTTAGATGGAAGGTACTAAACTATTCCCTTTTTAAATCTCAACCAATCAAAAGATAAAATAGCGAGTTAAGGTGCCTACTTTATATACAATTTTGAAATAATTTTTTGAATAGTATGTATATATATATGTAATATAAAATTTTATCAGATTCTAAATCATATTTTAATCAATTCAATTAATTTTTTATATACGAGAGAAGGGCAATAAGTCCGTGACTTTTTGAATGAAACACAGTTTTTTTTTTGACAAAAAATTATTTTATTTTTCAACTTAATCTTCTATAAACTTCTATAAACTTCTAAATAGGTATTTGTGTCTGAGATTTCATCGTTGAAGTCCAATCTCCTTTCGCCGAGCCATTTCTTCAAGTTTGAAAACAAGAAATAGTCACTCGGGACTAAATCCGGAGAATAGAGTGGATGAGGGAGCAATTCGTATCCTAATTCATGGATTTTCATGGAAATTCACTTTTTTCCATTTTCTTCTCAAATCACGAGGTAGTGGATGTCAAATAAAAACTAAAAGACCCAGCTGGTTCCAATTTCGACAGGAGTGATCTGAAAGTTGCCATTTCATTTAAGAGATAGGAAATTCAAAAAGTCAAGGACTCTCTTATTGACCTACCCTCGTATTTGAATTTTTTAACCTAGTTTATTTATTTATTACTAATTTTTTAAAAATTATTTTTAAATTATAGAAAAATTAAATATTATATTTTATTAATTATTATAAAACTAGTACTGTATTAGAAAATAGCTAAAAAAAACAAGTATAAGTAATTAAATGGTTTATATATCATATTTCAGTTAATTATTCAGATAGACTAGTCCTGTTTGGACAAGGTTAATTTCTTTACCAATGGGTTCCTTTTGAAATTACTAATCAACTTTTATAAGAAATTTATCTGGGCATCATATAATTTTTTCTATATTTTTCGAGATAAAAAAAAATTTAATTTTCCAGATATATTCCCCTTTAATTATATTATATTATTATATTGGTTTGGTTCTTGCATTTGGTCTCTAAAGGGCTTCACCTACACGACCGTGATTGTTTGTATCAAATTTAAATAAAAAACAGTTGAGAAATGACTTAAGTAATATTTTAAATTTTCATTAAAAGAAAATAATAATAATAATAATAATAATTACAATCATTTTTTACAGATTTTACAATTAAACATTATTTACATTTAATACATTTTGTAAACTATTTTTTATATATATATATATATATATATATATTAAAATTGAACCAGGCATAGGCCTCTCCCAGATTCCTCCAGGCCTTGCTACTCTAGTCCAGTCGACACCTGCGACCTCTTTAAGATCATCTGACCATCTTCTTGATCTTGAGGGACTAACTCTATTTCTTATTATTTTCCATGGGATGCCATTCAGTTGTTACCTTGGTCCATCGATGGTTATTCATTCTTGAAATATTATTGTTATTTAGTTTAGTTTCAATAAAATTATAGATGAATTTTTGTTAATCAGGGCGAGAATCATTAAATGTATTTTAATCAGGCCGACTCAATTGTAACTACAAAACGAACATAACGATTATTTGGTTTTGATTTTTTCTTTTATAATACTCCTATTATTTATATATATATATCTATATATATATAATAAATATTTTTAGAATGTATTAATTTTTTTTCATTTAATTGGTATTTTTTCTTTTATTTATTTAATTTATCATTTAATTCTACCATAAAGGACCCCTTGCTGTTTAATAAATGCTTTAATAAGTAAAAAAAAAAACCGAAAAAGTTGAGAAATTACTTTAGTATGAATTTAACTTTTTCGGTTTTTAATTCGGTTTATTTTCTTTTAATAAAAATTTAAAATATTACTTAAGTCATTTCTCAACTTTTTTTTATTTAAATTTAAATAGATTAAATTTAAACAATCAGGGTGGTGTAGGTGAAGCCCTCTATAGACCAAATGCCAGAACCATACCAATGCTGTCTTAAAAATTAAAGGGGAAATATCTGGAAGTGAATTTTTGATCTAAATATTTTCATATAAAATGTATTATAATATGATTTAAAGTATTTTACATAATAATTGTTCTAGTGTTAAGTCAAAGGGCATGACAAATCGATATTTTCTAAATTTCTATATAGTATATCTTGGCACAAAGGTTGAAATGGTCCAGCTTGGTACATAATATATGAATAGTTAACTTTTTTTACAATAATATATTGGATTTTAAATATTTTTTTTTGTTCAATCTACGTAATCTGTTTTTATTATTAATTATTATTTCTTCTTTTAGGAGTTCATTAGGTTTAGCAACGACAAGGATTAGAAATAAACAATATCAAAAAAATAAATAAATAAATAAATAAATAAAATAAAGCAAACAAAATTAGAAAATATTAATTTCTAATTGTTTTATCACTTTACTTATAATCCTTATCACTTTAAATAATTTACACTAGGTAAAATTTTAAGAATAATTAATCAATAAGAAAAAAATTAGAAAAAAGATTGAAATATAATGTCCCAAGGTGAGCCACATTCCTATACTATTAATATTTATATGAATTTGTAATAAATTGTGTTGAGTTTATGGTAATTGTATACTTGTATGTATATATGATGGATTTTGATAAAACTTTACCAATAAATTCCATTTTTGATACAAAACAAACTTTCCTTAAGAAGTATGTGGCGGTCGCTTCTAGTTTACGAGATAAAAATTATTAAAATTTGCATATAAATCTATTGATATTCTATTTAGCTACTATGTTGTATTATTTGACCACCAAATGGCTCTACTAATTTTAGGTTTTTATAAGTTTGGTTTGGATATAGGAAACTTATTTAATTAATTTTCGGTTTTTATAAGTTGGGTTTGGATATAGAAAAATTATAAAATTAATTAATTAAATAAGTTTCCTATATCCAAACCCAACTTATAAAAACCGAAAATTAGTAGACCCATCTGGTGGCCAAATTAGTGAATAATTAGTGAATTAGTCAATAAATCATTATTAAATGGCTGCTTATTCATAACTAGTTTATATGCAATATTTAATAATTTTTATCTCGTAAACTAGAAGCGACCGACACATACTTTTTAAGGAAAGTTCGTTTGGAATCAAAAAGAAATCTACTGGTAAAGTTTTATCAAAATCCATCATATATACATACAAGTATACAATTACCATTTTAAGAAATATCCAATTTCTTCCTTGCCCTTATCTAAGAGCTGACAATTGTTTTCTCTTAATTGTTAATTATATACATTTCCTTGAAATCACGTTTAGTTCTCTTGTGCATTCCAATTTCCAATTTTCCAAATGTTAACCTACCAATTTGCCACCCCCTTCTCTCTTTTAAAATGACACCAATCGAGAACGCCTTTAAACAAATGCCTCTCTCAAGTCTAAATTCTCAACTCTACGTTGATTTCTCTCTCTCTCTCTACTTGAAATTCACATTCGAGAGGCAATTACGACAAGTTCTTGAGAATAATTTGCTCCTTAAAGAGATGCAGAAAACAAGAGAGCACCCAAAAGCTTCCGGATTAAGGAAATGCTACAAACAAAATAAAAAAAAAAAAAGGAAAAAAATAAGTGAGATGTTTTTAACAGCAAGCGAGTCTCTTGCTTGTATATAATATATTTGAAATGGTATATAGTAGGAAAATTGGATTATGAACTTTATAATTTACACTTAGAGCGCTTGCATGTACTTTCTTGAATTAATATTGGAAATACATAGAACACGTTACTGCCTCCCACCAACTCTAATCATTTTATTTTCTATTTGAAGAAGAAGAGCTAGAGAGAAATATGAATAGCATAATTTCTAATTTAGTGAAATATATTTAACATAAATAAATTCATAAAAAGTACAGTAAATATTTTTTTTAAATATATATATATATATAGTACCTGGAACACACCGAGCTATCTATCGCTCGACCCTTTAATAAGTTTATACAATTTATTATTATAAACATTAAAAGTTTTACAATTTTTTAATTATTTACTACAATTGTTAAATAGGTTTTCTAAAAATGACCCATTAAAAATTTGTTTCCTAAAATGGTACGAATTAATTAAAATAACTTGATTTTTATTTCAAGATGAAAAATGTATACGAATTTACTTGATACAATATTTAATCCTATATTATATATTTATATGTTGTTATAATTATATGACTTCAGTTTTATATTTTTCGACTGTTTCCACCAAGGATTACTACTACTAATAATAATCTAAATTATGAAATTATATTGACACCTGTACTTGTCGATCAAATAATCAGTTTCAATTTATACAATTTAAAAAAACAATGAAAAATAAAATATTTTATTTTTGTATTAGCGCCCCTCAAAATTTGTTGCCTCGCGTGATCGCTCGGCTTGCGCACCCCTTTATCTGTCTCTGTATATATATACTTATAAATAATCCTTTTAGAAAACAGCTCGAAGAATGTTGTTTTGAGAATTTATGACCTGATCTTATGTTTTCAAAAAAAAACAACTTTAATTGTTTTTATTTTTATAGGTAAGGTAATGAATTAATCAACAAGTGTCAATAGATACCAAAGGATAATAAAATAAAATAAAAAAAATTCTGTGTATAGAATAGAACAACAAAACGCAATTCACCGTCTAAAGAGGATAAAAAAATAAAAGAATTTATTTATTGAATGTTTTTTAGAGGATAATACCAGGGAATTTGTATATTATATTAGATTTTTTAATAATAATAATAAAAAAAACATTTATCAGATAAATTGAGAGACGCCAATACAAAAATAAAATATTTTATTTTACATTATTTTTTTAAATTTTATAAATTGAAATTGATCATTATTCATGACACATTGACAATTTCTTTTAATCAAAAAGAGGTGAAAAAATATACACCTTGAAGTATTCATTTATTTTATTTATTTATTATATTCTTTGGATTTCGGACCCCGATTTCTATTTAGCTTTTATTTCAATTATTAAGGGGAAAAAATATATTATTTTAAAATTAAAAACATTGAATAATTTGTTTTAGTAATATTAATAATAAAAAATCTGGAGTGTCTCCACTCGCGACTATCACGCAAATTTGAATTGGATTAATTAACAGATATTATATTTAAATAAAATTTAATTAATTATATAGGTAAATTATAAATTAAAATTAATAAATAATATTTATTAAAAAAGCTCGTGTTTGGCTCTATGTATATGGCACCACGTCACGTGCCGGCGAGTGATTTTTGCAGTGTTAAAAAAATAATTCCGGTTTTTTCAGCGATTCAACCAATATATAGCAGTTTTATACAATTTTTAATCATGTGAAAAACTATCAAACATATATCTTGATTTTTACGGTCACTTTAGAGGAAAGAAAATAAAAACGTGGTAGGTAATCGTCCTCTCTCGGATGAGTTACATTTCTTAATAAGCGGGAGTGTCCTCCCCTAGACTTTCCCGCATATAAATAGGTAAAAAGAGTTGTGAATGAATATTTAGAATGTGTAAACTTGGTATTGATAAAGAGCCAGTTCGTATTAGTTTATTGGTGTCAAATTTGATATTTGGTAACATTTATATATATATATATATATATATAGAATAAAGTGCTACTTCCGGTTAACTGATATTTTAAATGTAAAAAAAACAGATATGGATATAATATAAATATTTTTAATTTTATTTTATTTATAATATATAAGGGCTGGCTGTGACGCCATGAAGTGCTGGGTGACGTCATATAATTTTAAATTAAGAAAAAACTAATGAAGATGATTTTTCTCGAGGATAAAACCTATACAAAGTGCATAACACGTGGAGATATGTCCTCACGTGAAATTTGATATGAAAATAACCCTTCACTTCCTCTCTTCGATACTAGCACTTCCGGTTTCCGGATTTGCACCAAAAGTTGAGCAATTCATCCTACTGATGTATTAAGTAAATATACCAAATTTCATCAAAATCCGTTGAGCCGTTCAGGCTGTACACATCTATACGGACGGACGGACGGACAGACATCATGCTAAAAATACTTTTTTCTGTTAAGGAAATGCATGATTCGTGGAGATATGTACCTAAAAATATCCATAGGTGAAATTTGGTGTGAAAACAATAGTTGGTAAAAAAGAAACGCTACTTGTATAGGTAAAATGTCACTTCCGGTAGTCAGATCTTGATGAAATTTGGGATCTCAATTTTTTTCATATTTTTAAATCTATATACAAAATATGAAGCAAATATCTCGAAGCAAACTGGTACTTTACTTGAAAAGTAAACGCAACCAGTGTAGGTAAAGTACCACTTCCGGTTAACCGATTTTGACGAAATTTTGATAGAAATCTACAAACTGTGAATAATATCGGTGTACCAAATTTCGAAGTCCTAGCTTGATTAGTTTTTGAGTAAATTTGCTTACAGACATTACATACATACATACATACATACACACACAGACATAATTCGAAAAATGGTATTTTCCGACTCAGGGAGGTCTAAAACGTCAAGATCTATCGAAATCTCGAAGTCGAAATTTTTGACGATTCCAATACTTCCCTTATACGAAGTATGCGGGAAAGTAAAAATTGAAAAAATACTACGAATTTTGAATAATGCCCGCGTACCAAATTTCATTATTCTAGCTCAAACCGTTTTTCCGCAATCTTGTCTACATACAGACACACAAACAGACATTTTTCTCAATCTTCGTGAAAATGACTCTGAAACCTTCAAAACGTATAAAAACATCAAAATCTCGAAATCGAAAATTTCTCAGTCGAGATAGTAAAAATTATAGTATCATGAACTCACTCTTAAAAATTCGCTCCGACCTGCTAATTGAAATATTTTTATTTATTTAAGTATTTATTCAACTAATTCAGGGATGGCGAACCTTTTTCAATGTCCGTGCCACAAAATAATAAAAAATCTTTCGAAGTAACTTACGTGCCACATAATTGTTATGATTTTTTCTCCCACCTTAGCTTGAATATATAATCAAATATCTTTGTATGACTTCTAACTATCGTATCCTCCATAAAGTCTTATAATTTTAAATATTAAATTTTATACCAAAACAATAAAATGATTATTAAAAAATTTGGAACTTATTTGTAGTAAAATATTACTTTCCTAAAAATTGTCTATTATTTTTACTATCTCGGCAGAGTAAGTATTGCGATCACGAAAATTTTCGATGTTGAGATTTTTTTTTTATTTTTATTGTATGGAAAAACTCTTTAATTGATTTTAGTTTGTAGATTTTTGTGTGTAGAGATAATGATCAAAAAGTAAAATTTATATCTAATACCGTGAACCACATACATTTTCTTGTTTTGACAATGCTATATTAAATTCTAGAAAAAGATTGCAATTCTGGCACTATTCTCCAACCGTCCTATGGGCTTTACTTTGCCCAAAGGACGGTTGGCTTTCTTAAGCTTGATATAAATTTTAAAAAAATAATTTTTCTTTTATTTTTAATAAATATTGATAAAATTTAGAGCATATATTAGCATATAAGAATATTCTGGTAATATTTCATCGCCCCAATCCATTTTGAGTTTATAACTTCACAATATCCCAAACAAACACTCAGATAAATGACAGACATGAAAAATACAAAAGTCATATGTGGGTTCTTTAGATCATAAAGAGTGAAGTTTTGCACAAATTTTTCAAATCCTGAACAATACGATTTGTACGGCAGCAACGCGCAATGACATTAATAGGAGTGCAAACACTGTATCTATCATGAATGTTTTTATACTGTGAGGAAATTCAAGCGATATTTCAGTAATTTGCCTTATTAATCTACTAAGAAAGATATTTAAATAAATTTTCAGTACTTCAAATTTCATAAATGATAATTTGAATATAAATTGTTCATTTTTAATTCATTTCTGTTGAAAAAAGTTTTAATTATTAAAAAAAAAATAATAATTTTGTCTTTATGCGTGACATGAAATTTTTCAAACGTGTCATAGGTTCGATATTCTTGAACTAGGTTTGAATTCACCCAGCCAGAACGATAAAAAGAAATTCTTATCAAAATATAATGTTTGTCTTTCATTCTTGTTCATCAATTTTTTACGTCTCTCTGGTTCTATGGAACTCATAAGCTCTTTTGACCGCACCAACCATATTCTTCAAACCGTCCCTTTTCTCCCTCCATCCAACTCTCATTCTCTCCCAACTCCCATTTCACATCATTCATTTTTTTGTATGCCCACCGTCCTTATTCTACCAAACTTCATTTTATTTCATAAATAAAACCTTTGACTTTTGTACGTTCCACGCAAGGACAACGCCTATCAAGTCGATTATATCAATTAGGTGTTATATGATCAGTAGAACGGGTCCTATCAACCTTTACCTTGATTTTCTTGATCGCAGGCGCTACTTATTATCAAATAGCTTCCCAGTGTTGATTCCAGAGGCTGAGTTGACTCCGTTTTATAGACGCCAGCTAGATAAATTCCTTTACCAGGCCCGGGACCACGAGAATGTGAACCAACTATGCTACCTCCCACCCTGTGGCGCATTCTATTATATGACATAATATTATATATTTGTAAATATGTGTGAAGAGTATCGATTAGTTAAGTGCCAACTAATTAAAAATCATGCAAACATAAAAATAAAATAATGAAATTATTGTAAACTCTTATATATATATATATATATATATATATTTGAATATTATATTTAAATCAATAATAAAAAAAAGATAAAATGAAACATTTCAACAAGAATTCATGTCCGTTAATGACCTTGAAAGTTTTAATGCATATCTTATAATATTTTAACCCTCTTTCCCTTACACTAACTAATGATTTGAAAAATTATTAAGTTAATTTTATTAAATCAGAAATCCTAGTATCCGCTTTGAAATGATTTGTACTCAATTTGAACTCATAAAGGAGTAAAAATGGCATTCCAAGTTCTATTTAAATTTATATACCTATATCAGCTTATGATATTAGAAGTGTGGCATTCTATATGACAGGCACTAAGTCAAATAAGAGCTGCCTAGTTAGTATCGGTGTGTGAATTCTCCTATTTAACCATGTGTGTTGCCTAACCGGATTATCCATTTGCATTTTCTATGAACATTGCAGAGGGTTTGGCCCCTTTAAATTTTCAAAACTGTCTAATAGCATTATTTCGTTCTGAAAACGTAATTCTTTAAATCCTGCTTGGAAATTTTCTTTGTAATTAAAGCAAATTAAAAACTTTTAAAGTAAATCCGACGTTCAGAAGAGTGTTTTTTTTTCTTTCTTTCTTTAACTTTTTTCTTTCTTTTTTTATTGTAAATGGAATGATTAATCAATTTGAATTTTTATCCAATACGTTTCAATATTTTATAAAATTGATAAAAGAAACTAACTGCTTGATTATAAAAAAAAAAATGATAATCGTCACTCAAACGAGCAATTCCATAAGCAATTTAATAAACTCATCTGTTTTTTTTTTAATTACAACCTGCCAGCCAGACCATTTAATGGATTAAAAATATATATAATTATTTATGAAATTATTGATTTTCACATTTTTCACTGATAATACAATTTTGTTTTGAATTTTTATAAATTTTACTAAATACATATAATTCGAGAGCCTGTAAAGGGGCTAATATTATAGAATAAAAGATTAAAAAGAGACACATGCTATACATTCTAATTAAAATCTGCACAGTTTTTCTATTTTTTAATTATTTAATACTTGATTATTTACTTAAAATATAATTAAATAATAATCATATTGATTTTTTACAATAGAAAATTATATTGATATTATCCTAAATAGTAGATAATTGCAATAATTAATTTTATAGTTAAATTAGGCTAGTGACTATAAAAGGACGTCATAATTCAAAAATGATAAATTAATAGATTAAAAATATTTATAGAAATGAAATAAATATTTATTATTTTCAGTTAATAAATTAAAATTATTAATTCGTTAATCGATAATGAAGTTATTAAACGACTATTAACACTTTCTAAAAATTATACTTGTAATCCAAGTCTAGATTAATTGAATAAAATCCAAATATATTTATATTTATTTTTGTTTGTCATTTAATAATATACATAAATTATTATTATTAATATTAAGTATTTGGTTCACCGAGACGTCGCATGACATCAAAAAAAAAAAAAAAATTCCTTAATATCGGGTTTTGCTAGCAATATTAATAAGAGATTTACCGAGCCACCGATCAAATAATTTAAAAGAACATAAAATAGTCATAAAACATATATACTCTTTAAACGTATGTATTAATGCACTGAAAAGTATGGCCTCTTGATATAACATAATATATATTTCCTAATTTGATTTATTTATATTTATAATATATTGTATTTAAGTCTGACGTAGTTGCTGACGCCATTTAAATTTCCTATTTTAAATTTAGAAAAAACTAATGAATGATTTTTCTCGAGGCTGAAACCAATACAGATGGATTTTCTTTATAAAAATTATCTATGGTGTGAATTTCAAAAATATACGAGCGGTTTAAATTTCAAAAATACAAATATATAAAAATATTATATACGAAAATATAAATATAAATTATATATATATATATATATATATAATATTTTCTAGTATAATAAGATAAGATAAACAATAACATTAGTAAATATATATATATTTAAATATCTTTTTTTAAGCACACCAAGTAATTTATTTTAAATAACATGTAGGTGATTGAAACCACAAACCACAAATAAGTGATTATACTAATATAATATTAAAAAGAAAATATAACGAGAATGTACATGTATTTTATATAATTCCAAGCTTTGCATCATATTTTATCAAAATCCTATTATCTCAGAGTGTTATTGATGTTAAGCACGTTTTTACAATACCAAGAGAGGGAAAAGGTGTGGTGATGGGGAAGTAATATGAATCCATTTGATAATTATCATAAATAAGGTATTTTATCCATTTTATTTCTAAATCCCGTATCATAATTTACATACTTTCTTGTTTTTCTTATATTCATGTTTTTATTTTTCTTTCGAAATAAAAAAAAAATTAATTTTTTTTTGTTTGTTCATTTGTCCAATTACATCTATAATTAGATATTTTCTATTATATATATATAATTTCAGTTCCAAAATCAATTTTTTTCCTTTAATTATTTTATTTTAATATTATTTTAGAAACTGAAATTGAAGGTCAAATATTTTTTAATTAATTATTTATTTATTTAATTATTTATTTTATTTATACATTTATGGGCCAAAGAAAGATGAGGTCACCGGGGAATGGCGGAGACTGCATAACGAGGAATTGCATGACCTCCATGCATCTCCAGATTTAGTTAAAATTATAAAATCGACAAGGCTGCGATGGGCAGGGCACGTGGCTAGAATGGGAGAGGAAAGATGGCGAAAAATATATTCGTGGGGAGACAGAGTGGGAAACGCCCGCTTGGAAGACCGAGGACGCAATGGGTGGATAATATAGGAAGGGAGGTGAGAGAGATGGGAGAGGGTAGGGATTGGAGGGTTGTGGCTCAGGATAAGGATACTTGGAGAAGTGTGGTTGCTGCGGCCAAGAACTTTCACGTTCCGTAGAGCCACAGAGATTGAGAGATTTTATTTATAAGATATTTATCTAACACAAAAATCATTGAATCTCTATATTGGTAATTTAAGATTATTTTCATTTGTTTGCGTGATTTATCATTTTTTTAGTGAAATAACTTTTGGTATTTTAAAAACAATGAGGCTGTGATTGGTTCCTCATCCATCACATTCCTCAGATCTGACCCCAGCGACTATTTCTTGTTTCCAGATCTAGAGAAATTTAGCTTCGATGAAAAAATCGTCGAAACTCAGGACAAATTTAAAGCAAAAGATAAATCGTTCTAAAAAAATGAGCTGTGGCCAGGCACAGAACCGCCCATCCATTTGAAATAAATTAATTTCTAAACCACATTATATATATATATAAATTATCAAAAAAAATATTTCTAAAACACGAATTAAATTTACTAAATTATGTTATTTTGTTTTTTATTTTTAGTTTAATCACTCAATTATTAATTACTACTATATTTTAAACGAAATATTATCCGATAATGAATAAAAAATTAACACTTTGTAAACTACCACTTCCGGTTCCCGGATATACACCAAAAGTTGATGAATTCATAGTACTGATGCATTAAGTAAACATACCAAATCCGTTGAGCTGTTCAAGCTATATACGTCTATACGGACACACAATGGACAGACGGACGGATAGACAGATATCAAATACTTTTTTCTGTTAACAAATTGCATGACTTGTGGAGATATGTAAAAAATCTCCACATGTGAAATTTGGTGTGAAAACAATACCGCCCTTACTATCGTCGGTCGGTAATACTACCACTTCCGGCTTCCGGATATATACCAAAAGTTGATGAATTCATGGTACTGATGCATTAAGTAAATATACCAAATTTTATTAAAATACGTTGGGCCGTTCAAGTACACGTCTATACTGAAACACAAAGGACGGATGGATGGACAGACATTATGCTGTCGCCGGTCGGTAAAAATGGTATCAGAAAGTTGGAAGATTCTATATGCGATGCTCGCGAAGGCAACTATTTTAAATAATAAAATCTAAAAAAAAAATGTTTTTTTCTTACTTATCCTAAGGACTTAATGAATAACCTGTTAATGTTTATTAGAAATCCTAATTGATTTATGTTAGTGTCAAATAAATATTTTCTTAATTTTTTTCTATTTTGTTCTTTATTTATTTAGTATCAATTGGATAAATTTGATGCTTTCATCATGATTAATATTGTTTATTTCAAGCACATTTTCTTTTCTATCTCTTCTATGACTTTTTATTTTCTTCGTTTCCTTTTTTTTTCATTTTTTTTTTATTTGTTCTCCCTCTCCCGATTCTCAAACCAACTTTCTACTCTTTTGTTGATTCTTTAAATCGCGGGATCATTTCTTGTTCCAATATTTATTTTATTCCTAGTTTAAATGCCGTCTTCATTTCTTACTCGTAGTTGAAGGGATAAAATTAATATACTATTCATGGATTGGTAATTTCAATTATTAAACTCGGTTTAACCATCTTTTATAAATAGTTGATACTGAACCTTTGACTTCTCAACTCTTAATTTAATTAAAATTAGTATCAATTGAATTAATTCTCTCTCTCTCTAGTTGACCGTGTGTTTGACAAAGTTCTTATTTAGTTATCAGTATACTATGAAACTAATAAATATACTTAATTCTAACTTACTTGTTCTATTACAGGGCACTGGTTCATTAGACAACCTTTATATAACTCAAAACGCGTGATAAAAGATCAAGGTCACAAGCTAGACACGAAAAAATATATTTTTAGTTTAATATATAGAGAGCGAGAGAGAGAGAGAGATTGATTGGATTATAATAATATAAAAAATAAATAATTTATTAGTAAAATGTAATATTATTCAACAAAAATTCAAACAAGAAAAAAATAAAAAAATAAAAAAATAGTGACACTCATTTATCATCCATTTTTTTATATTGTTTATTCTTATTCATTTCCATTCATATCAAGAGATTTGTATTTGCTGGGGCACAGGCAGGCAAATATGCTAGGCTATCTCTTGAAAAAATATCTAAAATTTAATAATTTAAATAAATAAATAATAACAAATAAAAATTAAATAATCAATAAAAAAAAGCGACTATCTTATTTGCATTGAACTACCTGGAACACCGAGCTATCGCTCGACCCTTTAACAAATTTATACAATTTATTATTAATAACTTTAAAAATTTTACAATTTTTTAATTATTTATTACAATTGTTAAATAGGTTTTCTAAAAATGACCCATGTTGCTAACTTCATGAATATTTTTATTTTTTTGTGTGGAGGAATGATAAATATATTTTGTATTTCTTTTTCTCTCTAAAATATTATTAAAATAAATATTTTTAATTTTATTTCGAAATTACAAAATAAATTTTAAAATATTTTAAATATAAAAAAAAATTAATACAATAACAATTAAAAAAAGAATGACAAGAGGAAAATTTCAATATGGATCACGTAATTTATGATGTCATATAAATTTATTATTTTAAATTTAGAAAATACTAATAACTTGATTTTTCTCAAGGCTGAAACCAAGAATATAGATCGATTTTTCTTTTTAAATATTATCTATGGTGTGCATTTCAAAAATATACAAATATATATACAAACATATATATATGTTGTTTTAGATTTCCGTAAATGTTATTGTTATTATTACTATCAGATTTATCAGGGATATAATCACGTATTTTTGTGAGATTGTTTTCTCGACGTTTCGGCACCCATTTTGGCGCAATTTTCAAGAAATTATTTAGGTGCGAATATTTTTGGGATTCTGAGTCTTAGTCTGTGTGACCAAGGGTTAATATCGGGCTGATAAGTTGGGTGGTTTTGTACTCACTACGTTGCTGTGGAGCTCCGAAGAATAAGTTTCATTTACATCAAGAAGAAAGAAAGAAGTAGAACAATAATAGAATGAAATTATTAACCCAATTCAAATTCTTCTAATGAATAAAAGGTTGAAGAAGGAGGTAGAGAATATTTCGTTATTGGCTAAATTGATAACATACATAAACAAAACTAGTAAACCTCCTACAAACACCAAAAACAGCATATAACCAATTCAACCATTTAAGGTTATCAATCTAGAATAGAGGGAAGCGAAGAAAGCTATTATCATTAAAGTCAAACCAGAGAAATATTGAGGAATGAATTTTTTTTAAAAAAAGTTGATGTGTTGTGATATTTGAATGGAATTTTTTTTTTCTATTAAACCGAATTGAGAAATACTACATTAATTGTTTATGAAAAAAAAAATGGGACACATACGTGTGTTGATTATAAACTAAATTCATCTAGTTGATGCTAATTATTTATTATTCAATTAAAGGGGAATTACAACCTTACGAATTGATATAATTGACTGAAAGGATTCATTACGACTAGGGTCCATAAAGGAAAATACATTGCATTAAACGTTCCCAAAAATTTTCCTACCTAAATAATATCTTGAAAATGGCGCCAAAATGGGTGCCGAAACGTCGAGAAAACAATCTCACAAAAATACGTGATTATATCCCTGATAAATCTGATAGTAAATATATATATATATATATATATATATATTGTATATTCGTAAGTACTTGGCCGCAGCAACCACATTCCTCTAATCGTGAACTATCTCCATCTGATTTCAAATTTTTCATTTTTCTCTTTATATTGTTTGTCCAGCGGATATAAGTCTTTTCCCAATTGGTTTTCCTTTAAACAAATTTATCAACATTCTTTCCACATCCGTTCGAGCTACAAGTCCAAGATAATCTTCTCATTTTTCATGAGTCTTTTTAGGTTTAACCATGTAAATAAAATTCTTTTCACAATTTACTAAATAAAAATTAAATGGGAGATATAAAATATTAATATATGACATGCTTATCGTGTTGGTGTCAACAGGAACAGTTAATTTCTCCAGTCGATTAACAACAAAAGTGTGAAAATGTTTTTTGGAAAGTCTTTTTAAATTTAGAACCCAATTAAATAAGAAAAACATAAATAATTCTTATAATATGAACAATTATCAAAACAAAATCAATAGTATATAAATATTATATTATATTTATTAGAAATCGAATGAAAACTAATATATATATATATATATATTGCCTGACAATACAAAAGTAACTGAATGGGAATGTTTTTGGGTTTCAAACTTTGAAGTAGTTATTACTTCTCTAATTTATATTGGAATATCATGATTTAGTACCGGGAAATGGCGAGACTCCATAACGAGAAATTTCATGACCTCTATGCATCTCCAAACTTAGGTCATAAAATCAAGGAGATTTCGAGGGGCGGGACACGTGGCTAGACAGAGACAGAAAAGACTTGGGAAAAACTTATTTGTGAGGAAGCGCGCGCGCGACTGGTTGGTATACCAAAGATATGGTGGACAGACTATTTAAGGTGGATCGTAAGGGAATTGGGAGAAATTAAAAATTGGATGGGATTTACTCAGTAAAGCTATGTTTGCAGTAATGTCGTTGTTGCAGGCAAGAACTTTTGAGTTACATATTATCACATAGATAGATAATTTAGGGGTCTTTGATTTCTCTGAAAAATTATTAATCAAATAATAAATTTTTATACGTTTGAGCTAGAATGATGAAATTTGGTACATGAGCATTATTCAAAATTCGTAGTTTTCTATCAACTTTTGAGAAATGTAGCTGAACCGGAAGAGGGTCATTACTTACAACGTTTTGATTTTTTTTCCTCTAAAGTGACCGTAAAAATAAAGATATAAGTTTGATAATTTTTCACATGATTAATAATAGTATAAAACTGCTATATATAGAATTTCAGCTTGATTGATTAGCTGAAATTACCAGAATTAATTTTTTAACACTGCAAATCTCAATGCCATCAACAAAAAGCCAAATATGCGCTGGTTTAATATTTATTATTTATAATTTAAAATTAATTAAATTTAATTTAAATATAATATATTATGTTATTTAATCCTATTCAAATTGCGAGATAGTCGAGTGGAGACACTCCAGCTAATTTTAATTTAGGCTCTTTAAAATTATTTGAAATTGTTTCATATATTATGTTGTTGATTTATTTTCAATAATAATCTTAATCTTAAATATTCATAGTTTATAAGGTATAATTTCTAGAATTAATATTGATAATTTTGTATTCATTGTGTTGAAATGTATGTATGAATAAATGAAGAGAAAATAGTCTCAAATGAACAGCGCACAGTTTTTAATTCTCTTTTATATCTAAATTAAATCAAAGAAATTGATTGATAGTTTCTATGTATAAATAGAGATAGAAGTGCGATTATAATAAAAGAATAGTAGTAAAGTGAATTGTCATTATAAACGCCGCAACAAATGTATTAATATTACCAGCCAAACCCGATAATAAGGAATCATTTACACTATCTCGCCAGAGATAGTATTGAGATCACGAAAATTTTCGATATCGAGATTTTGATGTTTTTATCCGTTTTGAAGGTCCCTGAGTCATTTTCACTAAGGTTGTGAAAAATATGTGTGTGTGTGTGTGTGTGTCTAGACAAGATTACGCAAAAACGGTTTGAGCTAGATTCATGAAATTTGGTATACGGGCATTATTCAAAATTCGTAGTTTTCTCTCAACTTTTGAGAAATGTAGCTCAACCGGAAGAGGGTCATTACCTACAACGTTTTGATTTTTTTCTCCTCTAAACTGAAAAATAAAGATATATGTTTGATAGTTTTTCACATAATTAAAAATTTTATAAAACTGCTATATATAGAATTTCAGCTTGATTGAATTGCTGAAAGTACCGGAATTAATTTTAACATTTCAAATCACGCACCAGCACGTGACGTGGTGCCATCAACAAAGAGCCAAACACGCGCTGGTTTAATAAATATTATTTATTAATTTTAATTTATTATTTTTAATTAATTAAATTTAATTTAAATATAATATATGTTATTTAATCCAATTCAAATTGCGAGATAATCGAGTGGAGACACTCCAGAATTTTTTTAATTACCGAGCGGCGGTTCGATGAACCAAGTACTTAATATTATATAGTAAATGCATCACTTAGTGTGCCGTTTTGTCTTTCCACTTTTTTCATATTTTATTTTCTTTTTATTCATGTTGATATTTAATTCTAATTTTTCATATAAATAAAAATATGTACACCGAGTATAGTAGAATGTTTTATTGAGAATTCTTGAGAGAATGAAAAGGCACCTAAATCATTATAATCTCTTATAAATGAACTGAGGAATATCCGCTTAAAACTTCAAAATCCAAAAACATTCCGACTCAGTAGCTTTAGTTTTACAAGCTGTGTATATGCTTTTATATATATTTAAAATTATATATTTTATATATATATATAAAAGAATAAATTCGCGACATTTCTATGAAAATTATCAGAAATATGATTTAAGAGCTCTTTTAATAAATAAATCAATATTCATTGCCTAACGTAATAGAATTATTTATTGATAAAATGTAAATTTATGACCAGCGGTTTATCCATAACGCCATTATAGATTGAAAACAAACCACACTAATCAAATTTAAAAATGGATATAATTTAAATTAAAAATAAAATAACAGCAAAGAAAATGCCGAAATTGAATCAGAACAGCTGAATAAATAAATCTTACTAATGTTGATTAAATTATAATACCTATTCTGGGGGATAAAAGAAAATAATAAAATCGATTAATAATAATAATAATAATAATACATAATAAATAATTAATAATAATAATAATAATAATAAATAAATAAATTCATTCGATTTAAATTTAGTAATATTAAATTTGACAGTTGTAGAAAAATAAAATTCTCGATTATTCGTTTTTCGAGTATTTTACAATTTAACTTGAATATTACGAGGTCAATTTCCAAAGTATGTTACGTTTTGGAATTAAGACAAAACTAGTACAGGAAAATGTTTTTTATTGTATACATTTAAAAGAGCAACTAAAATACTATTTTTCTACTTAATCGCCAAAAAAGTTGAGACATTTACCGTAGCGATGAACGAGCTTCGAAATTCCTTCCTCATAGAAATCCGCCGCCTGAGTGTGGTACCCACCTGGCACAAAACTTATGATAGCCTAACTTTTGAGAAACAATTTCGTACAATAACAATATGGTGAAACGACGGTGAAAAAAAAAATGAACTGGTGGAAAAGATCAATGAAAAAATTAGAGGAAACCGTCGTTCCACCATTACCGAACTTTCCTTCAGTTTTCCTTAACATGCACTTTATTGTACGAAATTTTTTCTCAAAAGTTAGGCTATCATAAGTTTTGTGCCAGGTGGGTACCACACTGAGGCGGCGGATTTCTATGAGGAAGCAATTTCGAAGCTTGTTCATCGCTACGATAAATGTCTCAACTTTTTTGGTGATTATGTAGAAAAATAGCATTTTAGTTGCTCTTTCAGATGTATATAATAAAAAAAAGTATCCTGTACTAGTTTTGTCTTAATTCCAAAACGTAACCTACTTTGTGGATTGCCCTCGTATATTTAGAAATTTTTAGCTTGAAATAAAACTGAATTTTTATAAAATTTAATTAGTCGTATTTTTTTTAAATCGAGTAAAAATGTAATTAAAACATATATATTTTGATTAATTTTTATTTAAAAAGAATTAGAATTAAAATTCTCTTTAAGAATTTTTAATTATAAAATGTATTACTGAATGAATTTTATTATTATTTTATTATTATTAATTATTATTATATTATTATTATATATTAACTCGACATATTCATATAATTTTATAAGAGAGAAATAAACAAAACGTTATATTTCTAAAAATTTGAAGAAATAAGATTTAAGACTTAATAAATAAATAATTATTAATTGATAAAATATGTACATTTTTATTTGATTCAAAGAGAAAGATTAATTAGATTTTTTAAGAATTCTCTGAATACAGTTTTATTTCGGTCCAAAAATTTCCAAATATAATATACAAATTAAGACACTCGAAGAAGAAGTTTTCAAGAATTTTATTTTTCATCAATCCCCAAATTTGGTATTTCTAAATATATACACATATACCTAAATGTCAATGTAATTAAACTAGAAAAAATGAAAATTGAGATGTATAGCGAAACAAATCAACACACATGATGGTTATAATCCATATTAACACACTATGAGCGGGGCGGGTATTTGTACCCGTTGCGGGGACTGTGCCACTTATAAGCGGGGCGGGTATTTATACGCGTTGCCACTTATATAATATATATTTTCCCTTGTGTCATTTAAAATTACTTATTTTAAACGATAACTAATATATATCCCTCATATAAGTGGCAACGGGTATAAATACCCGCCCCGCTTATAAGTGCCAGTTCCCGCAACGGGTACAAATACCCGCCCCTCTCATAGTGTGTTAATTGTCATGTTATGGATTTTTGTAAAACCTTACCAGTGGATTCCTTTTTTAATTCCAAAGAAACTTTCTTTATGCAATTTTTCTGGGTTGTTCTAGTTTACGAGATAGAAATTATTAAAGTTTGACAGATTAGCTGGTAATAAACGACGAAATGTGCAGGCATTAAGTGATTAAGTAATGTTTTATTGATTAATTTACTAATTATTCACTTATTCACTAACTTTCGGTTCTGTTTGGAAATAGAAAAATTATTTAATTAATTAATTTTTTAATTTTCATATATCCAAATCGAACTGGAAAAAACTCGGAAAATTAATGAAACCCTCTGCTAGCTAAATAATGAAACATGGTAGCTAAATTGAATGTTAATGGCTTTATATGCAAACTTTAATAATTTTTATCTCGTAAATTAGAAGAGACTGAAATATTGCATAAGGAAAGTTTCTTTGAAATTAAAAGAGGAATCCACTGGCAAAGTTCCATCGAAATCACTCAAGCTTCCCGTTTTGTAAACAATTACCAAGGAATATTATATCCATTATAACATATTCAATAAAATATTTAATTAATTTACTGATTAAATTAAAAAAAAATTATGAACATGAAAAGGAAATTAATATTATAATATAATGATTGAAATCAAATAAATTAAAATCTATTACATACAGACTTTCAACCAAATATTACTTTGTATCACTTCAAGGGTACAGGGGGCAGATCCCCTTGGCAGGTGCAAAGAGCGCCGAAGACGGTCTGAGCAGCTAGTGATTAAATATAAAGACTAGAATGGTAGATTGGTGGTTATATTCTTGGTACAAAGAGATTAGACCTTGCCAAATTCACTTCGATATAATATTTTACAAATTAATTTCAAATAAATACAGAGACTGGCTAAAATGGATCTGGATAGATCCCTAAAGCCAATAAAATAAAAAAATAAATAAAATAAATAAACTTTTCTTATGCAATTTTTGTGGGTCGCTTTTAATTTAAGATATAAAAAGGATTAAATTTAGCTTATTATGAACCTCGAAATATTATGTGATTTAATGTTTTATTGACTAATTCACTAATTATTCACTTATTCCTAATTTTTTTTCGGTTCTGTTTGGTTATAGGGAAATTATTTAAATAATTAATTTTTTAATTTTTCTATATCTAATCCGACCTGACCCCCCCCCCCCCCGAAAATTAGTGAAGCCCTCTGATGGTCAAATTAATAAAACATAGTAGCTAATTAGAATATCAATAGATTTATATGCAAACTTTAATCCTTTTTATTTTGTAATCTAGAAGCGACCGGCAAAAATTGCATAAGAAAAGTTTATTTGGAATTAAAAAAGCAACCCACTGGTCAAGTTTTATCCAAATCCATGACTGAATAACCATTCAATATAATTACCATATATATCTTTACTTAATCCCAAGTTTAACAAAAATACAATTTATTAGATAATTAATATAATAATATAATAAAATAAATATTGATCTTATAAAATTAACTATGAAAACAAATTATAAATAATAAATACATTAATGATAGTGCAAGTCGCGTGGCAAATTAAATGCATACTATTTGTTAATTTATATAAATATATATACTAAAGAGTATATGTTATTAAATCACGTAACATTTAATCCTTTGTTTATTTTTCGTTAAGTCAAAATTATTCCACTGTGATTGATAAAAACAAAATTATACAATTATCGATATTTATACAAATAAATAAATACATAAATAAAAAACCTATTAAAAGAATTAAAAAAAAAAAAAGATTATAAAATGTTTTCCTGTGAATTTTCATGGCTGATGGATAAAATAATATTCTATCATGCCCAATCGATATCTATAAATAGATTGATATATATCTATGGTCCATGTTAGTGACGGACTCATTCCTCTCACCAAACCCCTAGCCACTAAGGTCTTTTCATTTATTATCTTCGTATCCGCTTTGAAAATCCCCTCCATCCCTCTTTTTCTGGTTTATCAGTGAAAACAAAAACTCAAATTGTTACTACTTCCTACCGGAATCAATCCCAAACGATATCAAAGAATTGTTATTTATTCTTTTTGTTTTGTTTTTTTTTTTTTGTTTTTTTGGCTTTTTTTTTTTGCTTTTTTTAAATAACTCCAAAAGGATTGCTATTGAGTCTATTCAGGCCTTGTGCAAAGTTTGTTGAAAAAGTTAGGTGGGTTAAAGGGATGAGTAAATACAAGGAGAGGGGTCTTCCAAAAATAAAAAAAAAGAAAAAAAGAAAAAAGATTTCTCTCTACCGGGATATCTATTCAATATTATATTATAAAATTAAATTTATTAAAGTTGACAATGATCTTCTTCTTAGTCCAAATCACCTTAAATTTAATAAGCTGGAGTGTCTCCACTCGACTATCTCGCAATTTGAATTGGATTAAATAATATATATTATATTTAAATTAAATTTAATTAATTAAAAATAATAAATTAAAATTAATAAATAATGTTTATTAAACCAGCGCGTGTTTGGCTCTTTGTTGATGGCACCACTTCACGTGCTGGTGCGTGATTTGAAATGTTAAAATTAATTCCGGTACTTTCAGCAATTCAATCAAGCTGAAATTCTATATATAGCAGTTTTATACAATTTTTAATCATGTGAAAAATTATCAAACATATATCTTTATTTTTAGGGTCAGTTTAGAGGAAAAGAAATGAAAACGTTGTAGGTAATGACCCTTTTCCGGTTGAGCTACATTTCTCAAAATTTGATAGAAAAATACGAATTTTGAATAATACCAAATTTCATGATTCTAGCTCAAACCGTTTTTGCGTAATCTTGTCTACATACATACACACCCACAGAGACATTTTTCACAACCTTAGTGAAAATGACTCAGGGACCTTCAAAACGTATAAAAACAACAAAATTTCGACATCGAAAATTTTCGTAATCGCAATACTATATCTGACAAGATTGTAAAAATTATTTTATTGACCTTCATAACGATGCTTATTGGATTACATAAATTATATATATTTCTACCTATCGCTCTGATATTAATAGGTATACAACTTTGTGCTTCCGCCGTTTTGCAATAGAGGGCTCTAGCGGTAAGTGGTAGGCGAAATAAATAGATGGATGATGTCATACAATAAGGTTAGGTTTTTGTAAAGATAACGCCATCGAAATATTAGTCGATTTGTGTTTGCATCATAAAGTTATTCTCGATTAAACATGTCAGCTTACAAGCCAAATCCTCGTCATTTCGGGAGGTTTTAATTTAATGAATCATAAATTTAAAACCAGTTTTTTTTTATAATAAAGCCTAATAATAAAAAGAAACCGCGAAAATAAAGTTGTACACCCTTTACTTAAGATGCAAGTTCTTTCTACAACTATCCCTATCCTAAGCGAAATCCATGCACTTCCTATTTCCGCCTCATTCCTTCACATTCATTTTGAATTATTTACTTACAGATAAGTCCTTATTATATCCACCGATCAATTTATATGTAGTTTCCCCCATAATGAAACTTCTCACTAACTTAATCTAAATTATATCTCTTCCACAATAATATTATATGTTTCAATAATTGAATAAAAAAATAGATAAATAGATTTAATTAATTATTAAAAGATTTAATTTAATAGATAAATAGATTTAATTAATTATTAAAAAATTTAATTTAATAGAAAAATAGAGTTAACTAAATATTTAATCACAAAGTAATTTTTAAATAAATAATAGGTTCATTTCATAAGTAAACAGACAATTGGCTATAGCTCAAAAAAGGTTAATTTGATTTTTACAAAATTCAGACTCTTTTTTTTCAACATAATAACCCCCCCCCCAACACACATTTAGTTATGCACTTGTCCCATCTTTCTTGCAGCTTCCTAAGGTGACTAGTGATAAGCTTCAAAAATTTGGTTGGGAGTTCTTACCTCATCCTGCCTACAGACCCAACCTCGCTCCATCTGATTTCTAAATAGCGAAGAATTCTTTCGATATACCCCGAAGTCACTTTTGTACAACTTCTTTAACTTCCTTATTATTAACACGTAGGGCATCTTTGAGTGGTCCCAACAGGTAAAAATCATATGGGGCGAGGTCGGGTGTGTAGGCAGGATGAGGTAAGATCTCCCAACACAATTTTCGAAGCTTATCACGGGTCAGCTTAGGAAGCTACAAGAAAGTTTGGACAAGTGCATAACTGTGGGGGTGATTATGTTGAAAAATAGCCTGAAATTTTGTAAGAATCAAATAAATCGTTTTTGATCTATAGCCATTTGTCTCTTTACTTATTGAATGTCCCTCGTTATTTATAATTTCTTTTGTTTATATTATATATAAAGTATATTATATATAAAGTATATTTATTTGGCAAGTAGTTAATACACATATAAAACCATTGAAATTTTATATTTCTACTCTCAATAATATCATACAAATTAAAATTATTGAAAATAAATAATAAAGTTATTTTTTTATTAAAAATGGTTAATTAATAATGTGAATCATTAAAAAAAAATTGTCGTCTATATTAATTATTTTAAATGGATTATTCACTGGATGGTATTTAAATGATGTCTCGTTCGTTCGTTGCTATTTTTTATCTTATACCTATAATATATAATAATGCTTTACATATATATATATATATATATATATGATAAATTTATTAACATTTTTTAAATTCAGATAGAAATACATTTTATAATTAAAAATTCTATAAGAGCAGTTTTAATTCTTTTTAATTAAAAAACACTCAATATATATCCTATATATATATATTCAGGGATGGAAAATCTATGGCATGTTTGCCACAAATCGCACGTTTGAAAAATTTGATGGTATGCATAAATACTAAATTATTTTTTCAATAGAAATTAATTAAAATTTCACAATCCACAAATAATTTATAATTTATGATATAAATTTTTAGAGCTGAATATCTATCTAACTTACAACAAGTATGTTAACCACGGCAAAATGTATTTATTTTGAATGTGACCAATACAGTTTATTAGTAATATATAAAAATAAATTAGGTTTATCAGGATTTTTCGAATTTTTCGTATATGAGATACTAGGCCTGTTCAAAAAGGTTAATTTTGAATTATTTCGAAAAGTATTTATTTATTCATTAATTTTTGTGTCCACTTCAAGGTAATTCCCCTAAGATATAATGCACTTATGCCAGCATTTCTTCCAATCGTCGAAGCACTTCTAAAATGCGCTTTTCGGTATGGCCAACAGCTCGTTCTTCGATTGCGACTTTATCTCACCCATTGTGGCAAAACGCTTTTTTTTCATTAGTCTCTTCAGTTTTGGGAATAGGAAAAAGTCGCAGAGAGCCAAATCTGGTGAATAAGGCGGATGAGGCATGATTACGGTGTTGTTTCACACAAACAAGCAATGATGTGGGAGCTGGTGCATTCGCTACTACACTTTTCATGACTAAAACACCCGAAAAATTTGCAATGCATGAGCCAATTGATATGCCAACATCCTCTGCAACTTCCCTAGTAGTGATTTGATGATTTTCCAAAAGCATTTTCTTCACCGTTTCTATGTTTTCTTCACTTATTGACGTGGTTGCAACTCCAAGACGCTCAGCGTCATTCTTATCCTTCTGTAAAGCGCTTGTACAACTTATAAATATTTTTTGAGACAAAGTAGACTCGCCGAATGCCACAATCAACATTTTAAGTACGTTGGAGCACTTTATTCAATTTTTAACGCAAACTTTAATACAGATTCTTTTTAAGGAAAAAATTGAAGAACACACAAAAACATGACTAATTTTTTCAGTTGTCTAAAATAAACTACTAATTCACACACACAAAATGATAATATCAACATATGAGAAACATAACAAAAAAAAAAAAAATGTGTGGTGCAACTTTTAATATACTAAAAGAAAATGTTATTGGATAAAACCATAGAAAATTTATAAAAAAAAAAAAAATTATTATATATTATGAATATGAAAAACCAATAATTTTTAATGTTAACATTCAAAACATTTTTTATATGTATCAAAGAAATGTAGTAAAGTATTGTGCGCTCATTTCACATTGTGGGCCGTTTTACGAAATATTTTCATTAGTTACAATATTTTTTACTATATCGTAAGAGATAGTATTGCGATCACGAAAATTTTCGATGTTGAGATTTTGATGTTTTTATACGTTTTGAAGGTTCCTGAATCATTTTCACTAAGGTTGAGAAAAATGTCTGTGTGTGTGTGTGTATGTATGTATGTATGTATGTCTGTGTGTGTGTGTGTGTGTGTGTATGTATGTAACCAAGATTACGCAAAAACGGTTTGAGCTAGAATGATGAAATTTGGTACATGAGCATTATTCAAAATTCGTAGTTTTCTATCAACTTTTGAGAAATGTAGCTCAACCGGAAGAGAGTCATTACTTACAACGTTTTGATTTTTTTTCCTCTAAAGTGACCGTAAAAATAAAGATATATGTTTGATAATTTTTCACATGATTAATAATTGTATAAAACTGCTACATATAGAATTTCAGCTTGATTGATTCGCTGAAATTACCAGAATTAATTTTTTAACACTGCAAATCTCACGCGCCAACACGTGTAGTGGTGCCATCAACAAAAAGCCAAATATGCGCTGGTTTAATATTTATTATTTATAATTTATATTTAATTAAATTTAATTTAAATATAATATATTATGTTATTTAATCCAATTCAAATTGCGAGATAGTCGAGTGGAGACACTCCAGCTAATTTTTTATAAGAAATTTGTTTTAAACATTAATTTTAATTAAAAGCAATCAATATTTTATTTAATGTTATAAATCAAAGGCCTAAATTAATATTTTTTAAAAAATAATTTTAGATATTGTTACTAAAAGCATGTACTATATACAAATACTTAAATAAATGATTTAAAAAATATATTTCAAATGATGTGCCAAGTAACATAACAATTTTAGATTTTCTTTTCTACACTTTATTTGTGTCTTTGAAAGGAAAAGGTAATTTTTCTTCGATAGAGAGTGAAAGCAAAAGAAAAATAATGACAATTTTATTGTGGCACGCTAGTTATTTCATAATGATTTTTTATAACATTGAGGCCCCGGAATTGAAAAAGATTCGCCATCCCTGATATATCTTATTTTATTATACTAGCAAAAATTGTATATATATTTGTATTTTTGAAATATTAAACCGATCTAAGAATTTTTTTTGAAATCCACACCATAGGTAATAATTATTTATAGAGAAAAATCGATCTATATTGGTTTCAGTATCGGGAAAAATCATGTTTGTTAGTTTTTTCTTAATTTAAAATATGCATTTTAATAATAAAACAAAGAGCGCCGGACAACTCCAGACAGCGCTTTTTTAAATACAAAATATTATAAATAAAATAACATTAAAAATATTTACTTTAATAATATTTTATAATCCAATTACAAAATATATATTATTTTATATCCACAGGCCATACTTTTCTGTCTTTCAGTGCATTAATACGTACGTTTAAAGGCTGTATATTTTATGACTATTTTTTTTTTTTTAATTTATGTTCTTTTAAATTATTTGAAATTGTTTCATTTATTTATTTTAAATAATAATTTTAATTTTAAATAATCATAATTTTCTAAGGAATATTTTGTTTTTAAGGTACCGAGCGGCGACTCGGTGATCCAGGTAAATATATATAAATATTTATATAAATATATAACTACATCTATATATGAAATATATTTATAAATATGAATGTATTTAAATTAAAACAAAGGAAAATCTTATATATAAAATTTGGTTATGATCAGTTTTACCGTTTAACCGGAATTTTGTTCACAAAATTTGTGCCACACACAAGCACTCATATACATGAATGGGAAAATCACTTTTTTGGAATCAGAATGACTTGAAACGTGGAGATATGTCAAAAACCGCATATCGATAGACTATCGGTATTGCAATACGTTTAATTTAAAAAAAACTTAGAAATTTTTTTTCGATTGCAAAGTAAAATGATTTGTGAAAATTAATGTTTTATATAAAATAAATTGAAAAATTGTCACTTTTTAAAATAAAATGTAAGTTTTTCTTGTATTTATTGTTTCTCTTTATGATCATCGTAAATGTTATATCCCCTCAAAAAATCTTCATAAAAATCATACATAGCATGTGAAGGGGCAGTTTTTAAATGGAAAAAAAGGGGCACGTCACAAACAGTTTGCGCACCTCTGAGTTTATTGTATTGACGAAGATTTATGGTTGATCTTATTAGATAATTTTAATATATATTTGTTTGATAAAAGTATAAATTATATTAAATTAAGGATAATCAATATAATATTATTAATAATAATATTATTAATTTTTGAAGTTTTGAAAGTGTTATATTTTTTTATGTCTGATGATTAATTTAATTTTTATTGTTTCTTTTTTTATCTTTCCCACTTCTCTCTCAATGCATATATTTACATTTCTTTTTAATAAAACCAATACACTAAATTTTGTAATAATTTGAAAAATATAAAACATTTCAAAAATTATTAAAGAGGAAACCTTAACATCATTATCAAAATGTTGATTTATGCATAAAAAAAAACTGAACGTTTAATTGAAGCAAAGATATTTGTTCAACAAAAGGACAATTGAAATTAAAACAAATCAGAAATAATTGATACACCGTTTTTTAAAGAATTTTATTGAAAAAAAACCTAAGATTGTAAATTATTCTTAGAGTTCAAGAACTTATTCTGAAAATCATATATGTACTCGTATATATATATATATATATATATGCGAAATATTTTGCACAACCCTTTGAATATGGATAGCTGTGTGCAACGTGGGTGCCGCGTTTGCTAATGTTAGACCAAAAAATGCTTCGAAAAGCCATTTCTACCGATAATTTGGCGCTGTAGGCGTAATCCAAACGAATTTTTGCGTCGATTCATAACTGTTGATGAGATTTAAATTAAATGATATCAATTAATTAATTAATTAAATTACTTAAAACAACGTTATGAGAAATGTATCAGTGTTGATGGAAATTATGTTGAAAAATATAGCAAAAAAAAATTTAAAAACATCGTTTTTCTTGGTCAGGCCGGAAACTTTTCATATATATATATATATATATATATATATGATTTTCAGAATAATTACTTGAACTCTTACATATAGTAGCTGGTTCACCGAGCCGCAGTTTGGTCATTAAAAAAAATTATTCATTATTATCGGGTTTGATTGGCAATTTTAATAACTGGCTCACTGAGCCACCGTTCAAATAATTTAAAAGAACATAAAATAGTTATAAAACATACCTTAAACGTATGTATTAATGTTCTGAAAGACAGAAATGTATGGTCTGTTGATAGAACAATATATATATTTCGTAATTTGATTTAATATAATATATTTTGTATATACGGAAGCACTGTCTAACGTAGTTGATGACGTCATTTAAATTTCTTATTTTAAATTAAGAAAAAACTAATGAAGATGATTTTTATCGAGGCTGAACCCAATACAGATCGATGTTTTTATATATATTATCTATGGTGTGAATTTCAAAAAAATCGTTAGAGCGGTAGATATATACAACTTTTGCTAATATAATACGATAAGATAAAGGAAATAAAACAAAAAGGCAATTCAAAAGAATATATATTAAAAAAACAAAACATTATTCATATTTAATTAAATAATTTCATATTCTTTCCGTTTTATTATTTTTGTTTTGTTTTGAGTATTTGTTAAAAAAAATGAAATAAACCACAAACATATATACAATACAGATTAATTTTGGGCAATAATCCTATTGGATTCAGATGACCACAATATATGAGTTTTGCGGTCGATCGTTATTCTCTTTCTCTCTCTTAATACATATGTGTATAACTTGTAGAGATATAATTAAAGGAAATTTAATAGGCAAATTGAAATCGGAAATACTATTTGGCGTTACAATATCAAAGAGCGATGGGTGGGTTGGATGAGAGGGGAGATGGGGCGAGTGCAAAAGACAATTAAAATTAACGATGAACAAAGATAATTAAAAAATAAATTTAATTTTTATTAAAAAGAAAATCAAATTAGAAATGAATAATTAAATAAATGAAAAATAAAATTAATAATAACAATTTTTTTAATGAAAAAATTAAACAAAAGAAAAAAATAAATAAATTTAAATAAATAAAATTTAAATCACAAATAGGAGAGAATTTTTATTTGTAGATTTTTTTTTTATTTAACTTGTATGAATAAATTTGTAGTAATTTTACTAATGGTATTCTGATTGAGAGAAGAAGATTAAAAACAAATTAATGGAAATTAATTTTGTCATTAGTTGAGATTTTTAAGATGCCATGCAATCTTGGAGTCAAGGCGCTTGATTCTCCTCCTTGTGTTTCTGAGTTCAAGTCCCGGGCCTTGCTCTAACTACGGTCTCTTTTTGAGAAGTGGGTCGTATTTTGATCATTATTTTTTTTAGATCTAGCTCGTGGGTCACTAATTATTTAATTGAAAAAGGAATAATGAAAATCATATACAATATATATTTTGTATAAATATTTATAAATAATTAATAGGTATATCAGTGTTTCTCAAATTTTCAGAGCATCGCCAAATCATCTGACCTTTTTTTTTAAGAACCATATTGAAAAATATTTAAAAGAAAAATTGAAAATGTTCAAAAGTTTGGCCACATAATCATCTTACCTTTTTTTTAAAAACCACATTGAAGAAAATTTAAAAATTTATGAAAATCAAAGTGTGGATCTGTTAAAAAGCTTGGGTGGGTCATAAGTTCGCCATCACTGGTCTACGGGATGGGATCCTCCAAGCGTTCTATATAAAAACTCGGTAATTATTTAGGTAAGCTTTGGTACAAGAAATTGGATAACTTTACCAGTGGGTTCCTTTTGCAATTCCAAATAAACATTTCTTATGATATTTTTTCGAACCTCTTCTAGTTTACGAGATAAAATGGATTAAAATAAAGATTTTTTAAGTTTGACAGATTCGTTATGAACGTCGAAATTTGCCATTAAGTAATGTTTTATTGACTAATTCACTAATTATTCACTTATTCACTGATTTTCGGTTTGGATATTAATACAAATCCAAACCGAACTTATATATAAAAATAGTGCGCCCCCTGGTAGTCAAACGAATAAAACATGCTAGCCAAATAGAATATCAATGGATTTATATGCAAATTTTGATAATTTTTATCCCGTAAACTAGAAAATGCCCGAAAAAATTTCATAACAAAAGTTTATTTGGAATTGATAAAAGGAACCCACTGGTAAAGTTTTATTCAAATCCATGTACTACCAAAGCTTACCTGAATAATTACCAAAAACTGAGAAGCTACTTGAAATAAAAAGTAGCGCTTCCGAATAAGGAAAAAAAAAGATAAAATTTGAGATGATCCGTTTTACTGATCATAAAACACCTTTACTCCGCTTAGTTGTCAACCGACCTGATAGGCGCCGTCCTTTCATTAGATATCATTAGATTTACATTTTGAGATTATTAAACATAAATATAATTTTATTCTTAAATTAAAAAAAAACTAGAAAAATTTAATTAGCATAAACTGGTAGTTTACAAAGTATTAATTTTATATTCATTTTTGGAAATATTTCACTTAAAATATAGTAGCAATTAATAATTGAGTAATTAAAATAAAAATAATTTAATCAATTTAATATAAGTGTTGAAAATATTTTTTATTGATTCTTAATATATATATAAATATATATATATACGAGATGTTGTTGAGAAATTAATTTATTTCAAATAGTCGGTCTGTTCTATATATATATATATATATATATATATATATATAATAGAAATGATAAATTGAAATACTATAAATAAAAAAAAAAGGTTTTATTTTGTAATCTTGCCCACCCCCTTCGTTCCCCGAAAATATTTCCATCACTGATTTAAAGATTTAATTTAAATGGAAGTCGATTCAGTTCATATATTCTGTATGACAAATTCACAAAAAAATATAAATAAAATGTGTACGATAAATTTATAAATCTATTTATATATTATATTCGTATTTTCAAAGTTTAATCCCTATTAAAAGTTAAATTCGCATTAAAATATTTTTCCAGATATTTTCGAAGAGAATTTATTTATTTATTTATATTATAAATACTCTATTCTTTTCATTATTATTTTGTTTTTCTACTTTCAAGCTATTTTCACACTATTTTCATTAAAATCCGAACGTTCACAATATTGAGTTGGAATTTATATTAAAAAAAAGAAGAGAATACTATTCTTTTATTTTTATTAGAAAAAAAATTTTATATCGATAAAAAAAGAAATTTAAATTTCATTATCTAAAGTTGAAAAGACAGTCCAAATGATATCAAAGAAAGATGATATGCACTGAATATTTTATAATGGATTAGCTAGTAGTAAAAAAATGTTTATTTTTCTTTTTTATTTCAAATATATATATATATATATATGTAAATAAATAAATATATATAAATCTGAAAGAAGGCGCCATAGAGTGGGAGGTAGAGTAGCTGCCTCACATTCTCGTGGTCCCGGGTTCAAGTCCCGTCAATGGAATTTCTCTAACTGGGGTCTATAGGACGGATTCAACCCAGTCTCCGGGATCAAAATTGGAAAAGCTACTTGATAGCGGCTCAAGAAAGGTTCTACTGATCATAGGACAATGAATTGATATAACCGATAGGCGTTGTCCTTGTGTAGGTCGTACAAAAGTCGGAGTTTTTATATTTTTTTTATTAATCTGAAATATGTTATTTCGGATTTAGCGCGCCTTGGATTGTTCTTATTGTTGCTTTGGATCATGAGGTTGGCAACAATACTAATAACATGTTCTCGAGTTAAGGTTATAGAAATTATATAAGTATTGTATAAATTGTTTCATCATCAACCAAAGAATCTACAATTAATCAATTCTATTATTTTAGGTAAGAATTGATTTTATAAATATTGTAAATATTATATATAAATACTATTAAAGATTCATTATTTTAGCAATTGAATTATTCTAGTTTTAATTCACCTACTTATACAAATTGATTAATATATATACAGAGAGTTGTAGGACAGATGAACTCACCTGGGTATATGTCATCCAGCAGCAGGGTTCAACTTGGTTGGCATCCAAACCCCAAAATTCCAGTTCTTCCTCAAATAGGGGACCACAAACATCTGTAGGGTAGTGAAGTTTTCCGGTCCTGAAATAATATATTTCATTTTCTTCAATAATCATTCAACTTCTTCAAAAACAATACGAAATAAATTGAAAATTGGAAATAAAAACAGAATATGAAGTATTAATATAAAAAAAAAAAAATCCATACCATCAAAAGGTAACCCATTAATAATTCATAGAGTAATATGTTGGGCGGTTATTTATAGGGTTTGTCGAAATCGAATGCAAGAATTATCACAAGCAATTCCCGAGGGTTTGTTTGTGAATTTTAGATCGTTTTCCCTTTAAAGACCAAAACACTTACATTTTACTTGCCATTCACTTCGTTATAAATATTCTTTTATATTTTTATGAATATTATTTGTATAAGTTTTTTATTTTTTTTTTTTTTAATTTTTTCAAGAACCGACCCTCTGGTTTGAAGAGTTACCAGAAGAGTCCATTGAAGCTCGTAAAGAATTAAACAAAGTTCAAACGGACGCGTCTCGGGGCTTAAATTAGACATACAGAAAGAATGACACAGAAGTAACTCTTTTGAGAATACAAGACGGGCATTAATATATATTAACAATTAAACTTACAATAATTGGAATAAAATAAATAAATATTTATAACATAGAGGGAGAGAAAATAAGTTCACATTTGTTCAAATTAATGAATGTACGTGTAATAAAAGATAAGATAGTATAATATTTATTTATGAAGAGACAAATATAAAAGTAAATATAAAAGAATTAGGAGAAAAATTGAATTGAATAGAGGAATGTGGTTGTGTGTTGATAATATTTTCTTAAAAAATCTTTTAATATATTTCGTGCATATTTCGTTAACTTATGAATAGCTTAAGGTTCAAGAGAGTTTTTTGTTTTAAAAATTTGGAATTATTCAATTTTTAATCATGTGAAAAACTATCAAAAAAATATCTATATTTTTACGGTGAGTTTAGAGGAAGAAAAAATGAAAACGTGGGGTAGATAATGACCCTCTTCCGGATGAGCTACATTTCTCAAAAAAATAATAGAAAACTACGAATGCCTGTATACCAAATTTCATCATTCTAGCTCAAACCGTTTTTGCGTAACCTTGTCTACATACACATACACACCCACCTACACCCACCTACACCCAACTACACCCACCTACACCCACCTACACCCACCCACACATACTGACATTTTTCTTAACCTTAGTGAAAATGACTCAGGGACCTTCAAAACGTATAAAAACATCAAAAACTCGACATCCAAAATTTTCATGATCGCAATACTATCTCCGCCGAAATAATAATAAGTTGACCTGTGGCCTGGTCCGAACCGACCGACGGTTTGAAATAAATTAATTTCCAGCTACAGAAACAATTTCAAATAATTTTAATATATCTATTAATGTAATAAAAACAGATAGGGATATAACATAAATATTTTTAATTTTATTTTATTTATAATATATAGCTGAAGTAGCCGGCGTTGTCCGTGATTATAATAAGGAGGCTGTGACGTCATGAAGGAATGGGTGACGTCATATAATTTTAAATTAAGAAAAACATAATGAAGATGATTTTTCCCGAGGATAAAACCAATACATTCGTGGTGATATGTAAAAAATCTCCTCATGTGAAATTTGGTGTGAAAATAACCCTTCCCTTTCTATCGTCGATCGCTAATACTACCACTTCCGGTTTACGGATTTGCACCAAAAGTTGATCAATTCATCCCACTGATGCATTAAGTAAATATACCAAATTTCATCGAAATCCGTTCAGCCGTTTAGGCTGTACACATCTATACGGACAGACGGACAGACAGACATCATGCTAAAAATACTTTTTTCTGTTAAGAAAATGCATGATTCGTGGAGATATGTAAAAATCTCCACATGTGAAATTTGGTGTGAAAACAATACCTCCCTTACTTTTATTTTTTTTTACAATTATAGAAGATAATTTTTTTAACATATCCTATATGAATGTTTTTCTTTATCATTTTTTAGGAATATTAAAATATCAGTTTATTTTGAATTCTATGACCTCTAAACATTCTTTCTTTTTCTCTAAAAAGGCTTATAATATATTTATATTTAATATTTTTCAATGTAATAAAGTACATTTGTACAAGTGGATTAAGGTAAAATTAAAATGTTTAAGTTATTATATATAAAAATATATATATTATAAAATATTCAATTATATAAATATATTCAAATACACCATATGTAATAATACTTTATGGATGATAAATGAAAAAATAAAATATAGAATATTTGAAGTGAAATTCAGAAAATAAATAATGTGAATAATATTTAATTTTAATTAAATGGTTATAATATTCTGGGTAACGGGTAAATTCTTTTCTATAATCCCAGAAGAAAAGATATTTACTTCAGGGAGTAGCGTCCCTGCCCCCACGTGAGCTCATGAGTTCTCCTTCACTTAGAGAAATTATGTCCTTTACCCTTGGACTCCTATCTCTCCATTTCCTTGCTACCCCCCTGATTCCAAAAAAAAATCTATTTTATTTGGATGAAGGAGAATACCTATCATAGATTTATTAAATAGAGAAAAAAATTGAAACCTTTACTCTTATAGGAAGGGGGGTAAAATTCATATTCATATATATATGCTAATTACATGCATTTCTCAATCAGAAAAACCTCGTAAATTCACGAGTGAGACATTCCTTAGCGATGTCTCTGAGAGGACCCACCTTTCCAAGCTTCTTATTAGTACGTGATTTGGAACGCTTATCTTATTATGCTAGCTAAAATTGTATATATATATATATATATATATATATATATATATCTATAGCCATGGGTTCTCCAAAACCGCTCTAACGATTTTTTTCAAATTCACACTAGATATAGTATTTATAAAGAAAAATTAAGTTTTATTGATCATATCTCTTGAAAAATACATCGTCATTATTTATTTCTTAATATAAAATTATATATGGGTGATGTCACATGACATCCATTTTTATTTTTTAACTGAAATTGTATTAATATTTTTTGTTTATTTAAAATATTTTAAAATTTATTATTTAATTTCGAAATAAAATTAAAAATATTTATTTTTAAATTTTAAAATTTATTATTTATTAATAATTTTAATATTTATTTTTAATAAAATATTTATTAATCTCTTTCAAAAAAGAAAAAGAGGGTAAAAAAATGTTATTTTTATTATTTAAGTATCTTAGACCAGTGTTTAGAAGAACTGTTTTGAGGAGTAAACTTCGCAGGTTCGAAACCCGCGGAGTGCATTCATATTTAAAAATAATAATAATAATAATAAGGATGGGGAAAAAGTATAGAACTCGCGTAGCGTGACCCACAGTCGGTAAAAAACGGTGCCGGTAAATATGAAAAAAAAAATTAAAACATTAAAATATAAAAATACCTATAATGTTGATCAAACACTATTGTATTTAAATAAAGTCTAAGTTCAATTTATTATTATTGTGTTACGGATAAGCATTACTAGTTATTGTTATTATTATTATTATTATTATTAAAAATTTTTGTTGTATCTATCAGCAAAGTCAAACATATATTATGCATATATAAATATATATTCCTGTTCGTTTTTGTATTTTCAATTTTTCTGTTCGGTTTAATTATTGTAACACCTGTGTGGTTGAAGGGTCCGGTTAGAGAAGAGGGGGAAATTTGAAATATATATGAAGGGTTAAAGTGTCTGCCGCATAATTTCCTAAATAATAATTGTCCTGAAGTAGATTTCTGGCCCTATTGATCCCAGTCATGTCACTTCTACGTCTCCATGGAGTGAGTGGAAAGTGAAAACTCTGTGGAAATAACAGTCCTAAATTAAAAGAATGACGAAAGGAAGATAAAATAAAAATAATAAATAAATCACACAATAAAAACAATTTAATAAATAATCATGAGAAAAAGTTTAAAGTTAATGTTTATATTCATTTATACAAGTGTATTTTATTATACGGACATCTATTTATATAAGACAAATATAATATATAATAAATTATTAAATAAATATGTTTGTAGAGATTTAACCTGAAAATTATTTTTATATTTTATAACAACTTTCAATTTATAAATGTAAGTGAAAATTAATAATAAAATTAAAAGTGGTAAAGGTAATCATAAAGTTAAACAAAAATTTATTTTGAAACAAAAACTCGAGTGTTGTTAATAATAACTTACCATAATAACTCCATAGTATAGTACAAAGTTCTGGTGATGACGTTTCTCTGACGAAAAGATCATAAAGTTGAATAAAAATTTATTTTGAAACCAAAAACCGAGTGTTGTTAATAACTTACATTGAATCTTTTTAATTTTATTATTAATTTTCAGTTACATTTATAAATTGAAAGTTGTTTGTAAAAAAGAAATTTTCAAGTTTAATCTACAAATAATACAAAGTCAGTCAAATCTTTAAATCTAAATAATTAAGTTTATTTCTTTTTAATAAAACATAATCCTTAGTTGAACAAATGACTAAGTTACTGTTAGTAATTACAATATAAACAAATATATTGGGAAATGGTAAAAATTAAAAAAAAAATATATATATAATTCGAATTTAAAATTTAATTTTTTTTTTGTTAGAATATAATTAGATATATACAAGATTTCAAATATCAAATTGGTAGTTGAGAATAAGAAAATCCAATAAAATGTGATCTAATTTATTCTATAATTAAAAATAATTTATATATTAGTATATATATATATATAATAGTTTATAAAGTATACATTATTTAAAATTAATAATTTTTATATGTGTATGGAATTTTGTTGTCTAGGGGTTGTTTTAGCAAAAAAAATATCGTTTTTATATAAAGAAAATAAACAAGATAAAAATAGTATAAAGATAATTAAATGAAAATATAACTTCTTCAGTTCTTGATTATAATAATACTTCTTCTTAGATCTTCGTAACGAAGGGTGAGCAGAGATAACGAGGTGATTGTCAGTAATGAATAGAATCGTTCAGGGGTCCTTTTTATAACCATGTTCCAGACGACTGAAACGTGGTTGCTATTGGTCGTTGAATCGTCAATAGCTGTGGTGCTCTTGGGGTGGTGTAGAGGGAATATGGAGACTGTAGCGAGTGGGGCGCTTGTTGCGTGGAGCGGCGTAGAGAGGAAACAGGCGCTGCGTGGATTTCGTGGTTGTTGCTGGCGGAAAGTGATGCCGTAAGATGCGCCAAGCTTTGGCTGTCTCGGTCGGTAGGTAGCTCGATTTGTCTTGGTAGTCTTGATGAGCCGAAATGCTCCATTCCCACATATGTATTATATATATATATATATAATTTTTTGTCAAATATATTAATAACATTTGTCCTTAAATTTTAATTTGAAAATAAAATAAAAATAATAATCATAATAATGAAAAGAATATATATAAAATATATTTCTCAATCTATTCATTTTCAAAGAGTACTTTATTCTATTTTATTATTCCACTCTCTCAATATGGTAAAATTTTATTTCAATTCTTTTGATTATATAAATATGAGCAATAAAATAAAGAGAAAAAAAAATTAAACACGTAGTAAAACTTAAAAAGTAAAAATTAAAATTTTTATTATCATCGTACTTTAATTTAAAAAGTAACGAAAAATGAAATGATATTCCAAAAAAAAAAAATTAATAATAATAATAAAAATAATAATAAATGAAATTTTATGTTTTATCTGTTAATTATAATTTAAAATTGAATTAAAAAAATATATTTTTAATGTATAAAATGTACTATATGACTGAAATATGCACAACAAAAATGGCCATGATATTATTAATATTTTTTTTAATATAATTTAAAATATAAATATAAACCATCCACATATTATAGTCTTTTACATAATTTTAATAAATACACAATAAATAAATATGATTTAAAATTAATTCCAACTTTTGGGGTTAGGTAAAAAATTAAGTGATCAGCGTGAAATAAAATTAGTTTGTATTTTAAAAACAAGCCGAAAATAGTAGGATTATTTATTTACATTCTGTTAAAATAGTAAATTTAATTTTCAAGTCTTGTCACATTGGTCTAATATTAACATTAGCTTTTATCAATGGGACCTTGAATAATATTTATTAATCTTTCCAAACGTATTAAAAATAATAAATATATCATCGCTATATTTTTAGAATCATAGAAAAGTATGAATGAACTTTCTATTAATTTCCCATTTATTTTTATTGGATTATATATATATATAAAACTCAGTCATTCGAGGAAAATCTAGAGATTTAGGTTAATAGGATTTATACCAGGTCTACCGGTATGAAGTGAGCCTTAAGATATAAATGTGTAGATAGGAACAATCAGCCTTCAATTTTTTTTTTTGTTTGGTTGGTTTGACATCTGTCAAACAAATTTAATATACATCAAGTCATTTTCATCGTGTTAAAAATGTCGAATTTTGTACCAAAGAGTGATGGTTTGTCGAATGCATTAATTTTTTTGTTTTCATTTGAAGAAAAGTGCTGCAGAGTCGCATCGAATGTTTGTCGAGGCATGATGATCATGCTCTATTAGAAGCAAAATGCAAAAGATGGTTTTAACGGTTTAGAAATAATGATTTTAATGGGAGAAATGAAGAACGTGGAAGACGATCAAAAAAGTATGAAGACACTGAATTGCAAGTAATATTGGATAAAGATGATATTTTGACAGAAAAGAAATGTTGCAACACAAACAATTTCTGACCTTTTAAAAGCTATGGAATACATCAAAAAATATGGAAAATGCGTTCCACATGAATTGAACGAAAGACAGATGGAAAATCGACAAAATACTTGTTAAATTTTAAAATCAGTTTTACATCGAATTCTTACTTGCGATGAAAAGTGGATTTATTTTAAGAATTCTAAAAATCATATGTAAATTCGAGACAACCATCAACATCGACTGCAGAACGCGATCGATTCGGCAAGAAGGCAATGCTCTGTTTGCTGGGATAAGGAAGGTATAGTGTATCTTCTACATCCTGATGAAACTGTTAATACTAATCGTTACACACAAACAATAAATGATCCATTTGAACAATGTATTGATCGAAAAACGTTCAGAATGGGCCAGAAGACACGGTAAAGTAATTTTATTACACGACAATGGACAGAAAGTAAAATCGGTTCAGAATACAATCAAAGATTGGTTGGATGCTGCTACCCTAGCAGCTATGATTCACCAGACTTAGCCCCTTACTAACATTCGTTTTCATTGATGGAATGGGATTTGCTGAGCTCACTTCCTACGTAGATGTCAAAAATGGCTGTCTGATTTGTTTAATTCAAACGACGAACATTTCTATTGGTCTGATATTCACAAAATGCTAGAAAGGTGGTCAAAAAGTGTAGACTATACTTGGAATAATTTTTCAAATAGCTATATCCTATATCAATTATAATATCTATTAATTTAAAAAAAAATTATGTTACGATTCAAGATTTCAATTCATTTAGCTATAAGGCATCCTATAATTTAATTCACATGTTTAATAATTAAATAATAAATAAAAAAGTATACAATTATGTCATAAATCAACAGGAGATTTCAAAATTGGAAATATATTTTCTAAACGTCAACATAACAGGATTATCCCTTCTTGAGAAAGAATTTATTGAAACTGACAACGAATGAGAAAATAAAAATAAAATTAAAAAAAAACCAAGAATTTTTGGCTATAAAAGCCCCTCACACAATTATATCCCGGATTGTAATCGATTCTTCAACGATTTTTTTGTCGCATCCTATAATTCATATTTATATATATGGATTTAGTGCTGTGGAAAAAAGGAAATCGTTTCCATGTTACGGCTCGAACTGACTTACGATTGAATTCAGTAAATTCGAACTTGTTTGTTAAAATTCATCCGATACATTCATTCTTCACTTAAATTAAGTTTTTAATATTTTGATTGAAATGTGTGTTAAAATTTTACATATTATTATATAAGTTGCACATTTCTTTAAACTATATTCTTAAAAACTTATATGGCCCATTATATGATTGCAACTTTGGCAGAATTGACAGAAAATATTTGATCAATTATTTTTTTATATTGAAAATAGGGAAAAAACCTAATATTATTTTAATTAACTCATTTTCCCCTCTCTACAAAATAATAATTTTGTTTTTGTTCATTTTAGTAGAATATCATTTTCAAAAGAATAATGCGTTAAAAGAGAAACAAAAAAAAGTTAAAAATAATATTAGTAAATAATTAAATATAAGTCTAATTATTTATGAATAAAGTTAAAAGAAATTAAATTGCTTTTATATATTATATCTATCTACATAGAAGAAAACAGGGTAGGTAAGACCTAAGCATGGTTAATAATTATGTAACGTATGGTTCTGAAAATTGATTTGAATTCAATTGTTTAATTGTATCTTCAAAATTTTAAAATCAATCCCAGGTTTTGAGAATATTGATTGACTCTCCTTTCAGCAACTTTCCATAGCAAACATCATGCGGTTTTGCCTATCAATACCGGTTATAAACATATAATGAGTGCTTTCTTCAACATATAAAGGTATTCATTAGATTTATGAGTATTACAGCTCTTCTTCTCTATATCATTTTATTTTAAACTTTTAATAAAAAAAAAACATTTAATTTAGATTAACTATATAAAGGAAAAAAATATGATTTTAGTTTAAATTTATGTTTGTTGACATGCAAATATATATATATTGATTGACATTTTTATGAAATGTATATTCTTTGATAATAATTGATTTTTACCGACCGACGCTAGTAAGGGAGGTATTGTTTTCACACCAAATTTCACATGTGAAGATTTTTACATATCTCCACGAATCATGCATTTTCTTAACAGAAAAAAGTATTTTTAGCATGATGTCTGTCCGTCCGTCCGTCCGTCCGTCCGTCTGTCCGTATAGATGTGTACAGCCTGAACGGCTCAACCGATTTTGATGAAATTTGGTATATTTACTTAATGCATCAGTGGGATGAATTGATCAACTTTTGGTGCAAATCCGGAAACCGGAAGTGGTAGTATTAGCGATCGACGATAGGAAGGGAAGGGTTATTTTCACACTAAATTTCACATGAGGAGATTTTTTACAAATCACCACGAATCATACACTTTGTATTGGTTTTATCCTCAAGAAAAATCATCTTTATTAGCTTTTTCTTGATTTAAAATTATATGACGTCATCCAGCCATTCATGACGTCACAGCCTGGTCTTACATATATATTATAAATAAAATAAAATTAAAACTATTTATGTTATATTCATATCTGTTTTTTATTACATTAATAGATATATTAAAATTATTTGAAATTGTTTCTGTAGCTGGAAATTAATTTACTTCAAACCGTCGGTCGGTTCGGACCTGGCCACAGGTCAACTTATTAGTTATTATAAACATAATGTGTTTTAAAACATTGTATAGCTTTTTAAACATTCAATCATATATATTATTTTTAACAATCCATTTTCTTTACTTCAAGAAAATAAATAAATCTTTCTTTAGTATATACACATCAAATGTCCGAATATAAAAGTGAATTTATATTTTAAACTAGTTCTATTTTATTACCTCAATTCGTTTAGAAAATGTTAGTAAAAGAAAATGTGACTTTTTCCACTATATAAAATAGTTTAAACTTTTCTAATTTTGTTTTTAAGGAGCGAAATGGGCTTTGAAAATGTGGTAGATGGGGTATGCGTGCTATTTATGTATTTTAATGTTTTTCATTCATGTTAAAAAATTGCTGCTTGTTTAACAATAAAATTTGATTTGTTTCAACTTTTGATCTGACAGTTTAAAAATTAACATTTTTCCGATACTAGATGCCGCCGCTCGGTAATTAAAAAGGATTATTCCTTATTATCAGGTTTGGCTGATAAAATTAATACTTGGTTCACCGAGCCTCCGTTTAAATAATTTAAAAGAACATAAATTTAAAAAAAAATAGTCATAAAACATACAGCCCTTAAACGTACGTATTATATTTATAATATTTTGTATTTAAGGAAGCGATGTCTGACTTAGTTGCTGACGTCATTTAAATTTCCTATTTTAAATTAAGAAAAAAACTAATAAACGTTCTGAAACAATTTCAAATAATTTAAAAATACGTATTAATGCACTGAAAGACAGATATGGATATAACTTAAATATTTTCAATTTTATTTTATTTATAATATTATGTATTTAAAGAAGCGCTGTCTGACGTAGTTGTTGACGTCATTTAAATTTCCTATTTTAAATTAAGAAAAAACTAATTAAGATGATTTTTCCCGAGGCTGAAACCAATACAGATCGATTTTTTTTATAAACATTATATTATCTATGGTGTGAATTTAAAAAAAATCGTTAGAACGGTTTAATATATCCCTAATACAAATATAGCAGGAATAGTATTACATATATATATATATATACAATTTTTGCTAGTATAATAAGATAAGATATATATATATATATATTTATAAAGGTTTTTGTCTGCAGATTGCTCAGAATTTTTCCATTTCTTCACGTTTCATGACCTTTAAAATCTATATTATATTTAGTATTTTCCATGTCTATCTGTATGTTTGTTTGTCCGGGAAATTTTGATACTTTAGACTCAAAATTGGCTCAACCGATTACTATGAAATTACATCGCAATATTCTTATATACCTTTGGACATAAACAATAAATTTTATTAATATCTAATCAATAATCGGAGAGATTAATTTTTAAAAATGTATATAATGTCTGTGTTGTTCATTTAGAGTTAGGTTTTGATTAATTTCCGAAAATGTATATAAAATTAATAATTCTAGCAATTCTCACAAAAAGAATTCTTATAGTACTAGCTGCTCAGAACCTCTTCGGCGCTCTTAGCACCTAAATAGTGGCCTCTGCCCCCGGATCCTCAAAGAAATACGTATTATTTGGTTTGTAATAGGTTTTCAGTTATTTGTTTTCTCTCTCTCTCTCTCTCAATCAGTATATTATAATATTCATTATCTGTTCGTATATATATATCTATTTTTTTTTTTTAATCAGTAAATAAATTAAATATTTTATTTTACTAACATGTTATAATGGATTATAATAATCCTTAATATTTATTTTGATATTTATTTTTTATTATCATTGGTTTATTGAATAATATTAAATCAAATATTATATAAATTAAAAAAATGAATATTTGAATTTGTTTAATTTTTAATAATGAAAATCACACACACACACACACACACACAATTAAATGTAAATTAAATATACAAGTTTGAAGGGAAAAAATTGCTATTAAAATCAGAAAAATTAGTTCAATTATATTACTGTAAAATTTCTATATTTAATTTTAATAAGAAATTATAGAGATTAAATTTGAGAAGATTTAGAATTGTTTCCGCATGGAACCTGAATTCAAATAAATTTGAATTCCCGCCCTCTGACTAAGTTTAAATAGTAATTAATTTAATATTTATAAATATTAGTGTTAATTAATTATATAATGTAGTTTAATATTTTTAAGTTAATTTAATTTATAATTTTAAATATTTAATTGTTATTGTCATAAATTCATGAGGTTGACCACCCCCCTCCCTTACTATCTACATAGAAAAAGACAGGCCGAGCTCTCTGAACCCCCCGCTGCTGTTGTCCTGTCTCCCGAGTGCTATTGCCTTTGTCTGTCACTGCTGCCTGTTGTTTTTATCTGCTCGTCCACTGCTTACTGGGGTCCCTTGGCCCACCGACGCCTTATTCGACCCGTTCGAATTTACAACTCGAACGCGGTGCTTTTGGGGTCGTCGACGAGGCTACAGATTGCAGCCGCCGGTCCTGTGCTCCAGAGTTTGTTCCGAGGGGGCAAACCCAGTGATTCCTGAAGGGGATCATCTCTACTTTGGATCAGTGCTGGTCCATTCAACCCGTTGGAAACTCGAGGAGGGTCCAAAGCCAATTGATCGTTGGATCAATTGCGAAACCAGCAGAGAAGACATCCAGGCAGCGAACGGCAGCGTAAACCCCCATTTATTTCAATTCCCGGTGGTCAGATAAGTGCACTTATGAACACTTAGAACTATATTAATTTTAGACTTAAAATTTAGATTTAAGTTGATATATAAAAATATTTAGGTGACCCTAAATATAATTAATCCGTTTTTAATTGAACCTAATTTTAATTTAATTAAAGATAATAAAAGTTGATTATAGTTTTTATTTAGCGAGCTTTTTTCTATCCCAAATTCTTAATATATTAAAAATAGACCTCTAATACAGTCCACTTAATTTTCAAGGCGCGATAGAAGTGAAGAGGTAACTATCGCAATATTATATTAATTCCTCTTTTTAGCCTTCGAGCAAAATTGATATATATTAAGGATTCATCCCCTTCCATTTCCTCCCACTTTCAATTTTCAGGAACAATAGCTTTCTATTAATTTTTAGGTCTTACAAGCCTCTATAGTCGATGTATCAAGCGGATACATCATTAAATTTTTTTGGTCCTTCTTTAGCCGGATAAAATTGAAGATTTTATCTGGTTTTAATTTAATATAAATAATTTTATATTAGTTTAAAAAGAAAGCATTTGTTCTTGAAATAGAATTGCCATAAACATTATATTCAGTTGGAATATTTTGTTACCTGACCCTTGCAATAGCAAATTTCCTTTCCATTCATTTTCTTTGTCCTTTGTTTGAAAAAAGGTCGCTAAAGTTTTAAAAGGTTCGTTTAAAATTAATATTTTAAAGGATCTTTTAATAGTTATATAAATAATTTTAGTCTCTCAGGGAGATTAATTAAAATTAAATAAAAATTTTAAAATGTCGAGGGCATTTAAATTATTAAACAGAAAATTAAATATATGTGCAGGTTCTGTGCACACCATCGCTTCCGCCTTGGGGGATATAGGTAAGGCCGACTCGGATGTTTTAGAAGTTCGGTTGGTTCAGTTGGAATCTTCCAATGTAAGCATCAACGAGGTGAACTCAGATGTTCTCTCAGATGCTTCATTGGGAGATGAAGAAACAACTGAAATGATTAATCGGATTCTGGACATGTCGAGTGGCCTGTTATTAAAAATTAGGCAGATTAAAAACGAGCTAGAGGCTCGTAGGCAGACTTGCGATAGGCCTAAAATTACGGCAAAGCCAAGTCTGCCTCAATTAGAGATTCCAAAATTCTCGGGAAAAATTGAGCATTGGGAGGGTTTTAAAAACACCTTTTTATCAGTAGTAGGAGATCGAACGGAGATATCCTCTCTCGAGAAATTAAACTATTTAAAAGGAGCCTTGCAAGGGGAGGCTTTAGAATGCGTGGGCATGTATCCAATGAAGGGTGAGAATTACAAAATTGTATGGGACACCCTCAATAATAGATACAATAGGGAATCGGAAATCGTGTACCGGTTTATTGGGCGGATTATGGATATCCCTAAAGCCACTTCACATTCGGCTAATAGTTTATTCAAAGTATTTTCAACGTTTCAGAACGTTTTAAACAATCTTGAGGCGTTGAAAATACAATTAGATGACTGTGACCCTCTTTGGACTTTCTCTCTTCTAGAGAAAGTTGACTACGAAACAAAGCGGGCATGGTATTATGAAAATAATAATTTCGAACTGCCGAGCATTAAAAAGATATTGGCCTTTTTAGAAAGGAGGTATAATTCTTGCCTAGGAGCTCAGCCAGGCCTGAGTATTGAAAAGGGCAATAAAACAATAGATCAGGGAAGGGAAAAACAAAATTTTAAAAAAGCAGGCATTTTTCATGCAACGGGCGGGCTCCCATTCAATTGCAGCATATGTGATAAAAAACACTCTTTGAAAGAGTGTCATAAATTTCAAAAATTATCCCATGACGAGCGCAAGAGAAAAATTAGGGAATTGAAGCGATGCTTCAATTGTCTAGGATTAAAACATTCTGCGGCAGACTGTTTTAAACCTCCTTGCGCTCATTGCAATAAAAGATTAAATAAAATGTTGCATAATCATAAAGCAATTAATTTAAAGGTAGATGCGTTACAAACGCATATAATGCAGTCGAATGCGGAGTGTAACAATAATTTATTTAATCCATCACTATTGGCAACTGCGCAGGTACAGATAATAGACACCGAGGGAAAATTGATAAAGGCTAGGTGTCTATTAGATAGTGGGGCACAGGTAAGCTGTGTTTCGCTTTCAATGGCGAAACGACTCGGTCATAAAATTGAAAAGACCTCTACAAGTCTATTCAATTTGAGTGGCCGGTCAATGAGAGTAAAAGGGAAGGTTCAGCTCACTTTAAGCCCTCATTTCTGTACATCGCAAAATTATAAAATAGCACCTCTTGTTTTGGAAAAATTAACAAGTGAACAGCCAATACAACAGGTAAGGATCCCCCCTTTCACACTGCCGGCAGGTAATAAATTAGCCGACCCAGAATTTAACATACCTGCAGGCATTGATATAATTCTCGGAGCAGAAATATATCCCCTTCTAATGAAATCGAAAACGAAAGTATTTAGAAGGGATTTACCAAAAGCGCAAGACACCCACCTGGGGTGGGTTCTAATGGGCCCTTGTAAATATATTAATTCATATCAACAAGGGTCCAATGGGGAAAGGGTAGGGGAAAATAGGCTACCTGGCTCTAGGCGTGATCCTAGGCAAAGTTATTCAACCAATCGGCAATCTCGTAAAAAGTGGTTTCGGGAGAACCCTAGTGATTTGCGTAATAGATTGGTATTGATACCCGATTCCGGCGTGTCCCCCTTGCAATGGAAACTGGGGAAAATCATTAAAACATTTCGAGGAAAGGACAATTTGGTACAGGGGGTTAAAATAAAGACCGAGAGGGGAGAATATAACCTTTCGATCAACAAAATTACATTGCTACCCGATAGCGTAAATTTAAATAGATTTTGACAGTCCGTCAAGGGGGGGAGTGATGTTTCCGCATGGAACCTGAATTCAAATAAATTTGAATTCCCGCCCTCTGACTAAGTTTAAATAGTAATTAATTTAATATTTATAAATATTAGTGTTAATTAATTATATAATGTAGTTTAATATTTTTAAGTTAATTTAATTTATAATTTTAAATATTTAATTGTTATTGTCATAAATTCATGAGGTTGACCACCCCCCTCCCTTACTATCTACATAGAAAAAGACAGGCCGAGCTCTCTGAACCCCCCGCTGCTGTTGTCCTGTCTCCCGAGTGCTATTGCCTTTGTCTGTCACTGCTGCCTGTTGTTTTTATCTGCTCGTCCACTGCTTACTGGGGTCCCTTGGCCCACCGACGCCTTATTCGACCCGTTCGAATTTACAACTCGAACGCGGTGCTTTTGGGGTCGTCGACGAGGCTACAGATTGCAGCCGCCGGTCCTGTGCTCCAGAGTTTGTTCCGAGGGGGCAAACCCAGTGATTCCTGAAGGGGATCATCTCTACTTTGGATCAGTGCTGGTCCATTCAACCCGTTGGAAACTCGAGGAGGGTCCAAAGCCAATTGATCGTTGGATCAATTGCGAAACCAGCAGAGAAGACATCCAGGCAGCGAACGGCAGCGTAAACCCCCATTTATTTCAATTCCCGGTGGTCAGATAAGTGCACTTATGAACACTTAGAACTATATTAATTTTAGACTTAAAATTTAGATTTAAGTTGATATATAAAAATATTTAGGTGACCCTAAATATAATTAATCCGTTTTTAATTGAACCTAATTTTAATTTAATTAAAGATAATAAAAGTTGATTATAGTTTTTATTTAGCGAGCTTTTTTCTATCCCAAATTCTTAATATATTAAAAATAGACCTCTAATACAGTCCACTTAATTTTCAAGGCGCGATAGAAGTGAAGAGGTAACTATCGCAATATTATATTAATTCCTCTTTTTAGCCTTCGAGCAAAATTGATATATATTAAGGATTCATCCCCTTCCATTTCCTCCCACTTTCAATTTTCAGGAACACTAGCTTTCTATTAATTTTTAGGTCTTACAAGCCTCTATAGTCGATGTATCAAGCGGATACAAGAATAATATTAGATATTGATAAATTTATAAAAAATATTCATTTTATTAATACCATATTAGTATAATTATATATTTATAATCTCTATTTTAAATATTTGTATACAAATTTTGAAATTTGATGTCTCATGTGGGTAAATTGAGTTGGACTAGTGTATGGCTCATTTTTATAAGTTTTTACTATCTCGCCTCCAGATTTTGATGTTTTTATACATTTTAAAGGTCCCTGAGTCATTTTCACTAAGGTTGAGAAAAATGTATGTCGGTATGTGTGTGTGTGTATGTTGACAAGATTACGTAAAAACGGTTTGAGCTAGAATAATGAAATTTGGTACACGGGGATTATTCAAAATTCGTAGTTTTCCATCAACTTTTGAGAAATGTATCTCATTCGAAGAGGGTCATTACCTACAACGTTTTGATTTTTTTTCCTCTAAAGTGACCGTAAAAATAAAGATATATGTTTGATAGTTTTTCACATGATTAAAAATTGTATAAAACTACTATATATAGAATTTCAGCTTGATTGAATGACTGAAAGTACTGGAATTAATTTTTTAACACGACTGCAAATCACGCGCCAGCACGTAAAGTGGTGCCATCAACAAAGAGCCAAACACGTGCTGGTTTAATAAATATTATTTATTAATTTAAAATTATAATCTATAAATAATTAAATTTAATTTAAATATATATATGTTAATTAATCCAATTCAAAGTTGCGAGATAGTCGAGTGGAGACACTTTAAATAATAATTAGCTCTTCAAAATTCTGAAAATGGCATCAAAATGGGCACCGAAACGTCATAATCAATTGATAATTCATAAAACACTTGAAAATAAACAGTAAATAACTTATCATATATATATGAATTTTCCCTAACTCTAAAGAAATTAATATTTAATATAATTACAAATCCGAGGGTCAGGTTATATCTATTTTGAATTTAACTTTCACCTATAAATATGCATCTGAATGATAATAATCATATTGTTTAAATTTATAAAATAAATACAAAGGAATCTATTAATAAGTTTTTGCATTAGGTTATTTATAATTTGAATTATATATAATAAAGCACTGAATTTCATTTTAATGAGTTGACTTTGATGAACTTGGACTATTTCAAAGAACTATGAGATATGTTTAAAAAACATCACTATTAGATATGTTATTTTCTATATCTATCTATCTATCTATCTTTGTGACTATACGGAACCCGAAAGTTCTTGGCCGCAGCAACTACAGTTCTCCAAGTATCCCTATCCTGAGTCACAACCCTCCAATCCTTACCCTCTCCCATCTCTCTCACCTCTCTCACGTCCCTTCGTACATTGTTCAACCACTGCGTCCTTGGTCTTCCAAGCTGACATTTCCCACTCGGTCTCCTCGTCAATATAGTTTTTGGCATTCTTTCCATGCTAGCCACGTGCCCTGCCCATCGCAGCCTTCTCGATTTTATAATTCTAACTATATCTTATGCCGTCTCCGCCAATCCCCGTTGAACTCATTTTTCTTTGGTCCATAAATGCTCCTATTCTCAAATACTCTAAATCTACTTTCGTCTCCTAAGGTTATAGACCATGCCTCACACCCATATAATACAACCAGCAAAATAATTGTTTTATATATTTTAATTTTTATTCCCTTTGATGAGGCGGCAGCATGGCTGAGTGGGTAGAGTACGAGTTTCTACAAAGGAAGCCTGAGTTCGAATCCCAGCATAGAACTCAAGATTATATATTTAATAAAAATAAAAATCTAATTCAATTTAACATCGGCTGCTGCGGGTAGCGGGTAGATACCTTCTCACGTTCCCGGTGAGAGACAGATCTACCTCAGTGAGTGGCGCCCACTGCCCTACGCGAGCACATGCATTTTCTCTCATTCCTCGACCGAGGGAGTGCATGCCCTACCCAAATCATCCATCCAGACCCAATCCCCTTTATTTCCTCTTCCTTCTTTACAATCCACGCGTCAGGCTGTAGCGACAGGCCGGCTGGATCATCTTCGCGTCGCATCAACAATTAATGGAGAAATGTTATACGGTTAACGGCTAGGGCGTCCCCTGCAAGCGACGCGCATTGTCAGCACCCGGGCGATGCGAGAAATGGGTTAGGGTTACCCACCTATGGACGAGGTGGGCTAAAGAAGATAGTCCAACATCCACATCCACATCAATATCAACATCATCACCGACACGAACATCGTCACATCGGTCAGCATCAGCATCATTGCCATCAACCTCACTCAAATCGTCCACAGCTACATCAAAAGTCGTCAACACCATCATCACCGTCATCGAAGGTTGAGTACCAAAGACCGCGTGGGAGGCCTAAAACCAGTTGGTCCTGCCGTATAACGGGAGATCTAATGGCATCTGGTCTCTCTACAGACGACGCCAACAACAGATTTAGTTGGCGCCAATTAACGAGAAGAGCCGACCCCACAGAAGAAGAAGATTCCATTTGATAATACTTTTGACGCGATAAGCCCCTTTACTCCATGATAACAGGCGTTTCCCGATTGCAACCTTACCTTAAATTCTTCTCGAATATTATTTTCATTATGATTACAGATCCTAAGTATTTAAATTTTTCTACATTTTGTATGTTAAGACTTGGTGTGTTAATACTATTCCTCTCTGTTACTAAGTGCTTCGATTAATTTTTCTAAGCTGTCTTTAATTGCAATTGCCGAATCTCTTATATTTAAGTCGTCTGCGTAACCTAATACTAGAATTTTTTTGTTTAATTCTATTCCGTTTGATTTTTCCCCAATTTGTCTAATTATATATTCCAATACTAAATTAAATAAAATTAGTGATAGTGCGTCCCCTTGTTTTAACCCATTCCATATTTCGAAAGTTTCTTTCAGCTGATACCCCCATCTTACTCTTCCTTTACTACCTACAAGACAAATTTGAATCATACGTACTAGTTTTTTTAGGAATTCCCATTAAAATTAAAATTTGAAAAAGTTTTTCCCGGTCTATTGAGTCATATGCATGTCTGCAAAAAATTGGTGAACAGAAATATTGAATTTGCGTTTTGTTTCTAATCAACCTTAATGAAAATATCTGATCTAAAAGTTCGATTTGGCCTGAACCTGCATTGATATTCTCCGCATATGGTCGTACTTTTATTAAAACAATATTCGAGAGAGAATCTTATTTTCTATATTTCAACTTAATTTATTTTAAATCGTTTATATTATTATGAAGTAAAGTGTACACCAGTAGCTAAAGATTGGGTCACTTATCAATCTTTTCTATAGATTATCCTTACTTCTTTACATTTTCATTCATTCATAGAGAACCGTCATCACCGGGGCACAAAACCAGATATCCATTGAACTGGATCCTAACCGATTTTATTATGCCAAGCAGGCTCTATGACCCTCGTTAGGATTTCTGCAATATTAACCTTAATAAATAAATAATTACAACAAAACATAACAGTCCTAAAGTAGAACACTAAAGGTTTACATTGAGTTTGAATAATAATAATAATAATAATAATAATAATAAAATTATATAATATATTATATAAACAAATAAACCCTGTGAATATGATAAACTGGGGTTATTGTAATTTAATGAATTATTATCATTTTACATTTACAAATGATGATAAAACAGAATTAAAACTTCAAATTGATTATATGTATATATTATATATTCATTTTTAATATTATTAATTTATGATGTTTATATTATATAATATTATAAAATAAATATAATATTATTTTTTTATTATTTCTCATTCATTAAGAATAATTAACAACAAAATATAATAAGTATCAACTTTCATTTTATCTATTACTAAATAAAGTTCTTGGCTGCAGCAAAAACTTTCCTCCAGCTGTCTCCATCCAATTGTCGTTCTCTACCAATTCCCTCAGATCTTACTTTATATTGTCCACACATTAGTCTATCCATAAACAAGCTTTTCGCCAATCCTTCTCATCCATTCTACCCAACAGACCTTCCCATCGCAAATTTCTCCATTTTATAAACTCTCTATGTTTAGAAATTTATCTAATCCGTTTCCCAGTAATTTCATCCATTTTAGGTACATAAATACTACAGAGTATCCTATGTTCAAGTACCCTAAATTTATTATAGCCTCCTCCTTTACAAAGCCAATAATTTTGATCACACCTTACATCCAAATGATACTTCTAACAAAATAAAAGTTTTGTTTTAACTTTAGTACTCTTTGAATTCTAAAATTTTATTTAATTTAATTTCTTCTCGAATATTATTAGCCTTAGTGATTATAGAACTTAAATATTAAAATTCTATATTCAGTACTTTAAAATTTTGGGTGTTTTACTTTTCAATCAAAAAAATTTCTAAATTTTAGGAGATCCATTTCCCATTTCACAAATCTCCACGTTTCAAGTCATTCTCATTCCAAAAAGTCGTTTTCCCGTTGACCTACGTGTCTAATTTTTTGCCACCTCCCTCCTTTCTAGTTTACTCGATATGTTATTTTACATAATTGCTCACTTTTTGAAGTGAAACTTCTTTAGCGGCGTCCTGACATTTGGTTGAGAATGGAGAGTGAATTGAAAAATTGAAATTTCGTAACGCGTTACGAAACGCAAGAGAGAAAAAAGATATAGATATAACGAGTGAGAATGAGATAGCCTCTATCTCCGACTCTCTTTTGTGCGGTGTTTCGTTTTTGAGAGAGAGGCTATCTGGGTCTTTCTTTTGTCCGGTCTTTCGTCTTTGAGAAAGAGGCTATCTGCCTCTTCGTTTTGTGCTGTCTTTCGTTCTACTACGCTCTCGCTAGGTCCAAAGTCCACGGCGCGCATGCGCGGTAGTACGTTGACGCGGAATAATATTTCTCAGCTTCTACTGGGTCAAAGAATAAAAATTAGTATGACTTATGATCAAAAGAGGGCGAGATCTCCACCTTGTCCAGTAGATATCGCAATTAAATACAATTTGAATTTAAATATATATTAATTTCAAAATTTGCCTAAACATTTATAAAAATAAATATACATATGAAATTTGTTATTTTTTTTTAATATTAAAAAATATTTAATTTGAGATTAATTATATGTAAAAAGATCAACTATCAAATAGATTCAAACTTTTATTTTCTTTGATTAGATTATAATTAAATATTATTTATATTATTTAAAAATTATTATTAAATTTAATTAATTATAAATTATAAATAATAAATAATAAATATTAAACCAGCGCATGTTTGGCTTTTTGTTGATGGCACCACGTCACGTGTTGGCGCGTGAGATTTGCAGTGTTAAAAAATTAATTCTGGTAATTTCAGCTAATCAATCAAGCTGAAATTCTATATATAGCAGTTTTATACAATTATTAATCATGTGAAAAATTATCAAACATATATCTTTATTTTTACGGTCACTTTAGAGGAAAAAAAAATCAAAACGTTGTAGGTAATGACCCTCTTCCGGTTGAGCTACATTTCTCAAAAGTTGATAGAAAACTATGAATTTTGAATAATGTCCATGTACCAAATTTCATCATTCTAGCTCAAACCGTTTTTGCGTAATCTTGCCTACATACACACACACACACACACACACACACACAGACACACACACACAGACATTTTTCTCAACCTTAGTGAAAATGATTCAGGAACCTTCAAAAAGTATAAAAACATCAAAATCTCAACATCGAAAATTTTCGTGATCGCAATACTATCTCTGGCGAGATAGTAAAAAATGATTCATTATTATTGGATTTGGCTGGTAATATTAATACCTGAGACACCGAGCTCGCTCTACCCTTTAAAAAATATTGATATACAATTCTTTAATTATTTATTACAATTATTAAATGTATTAAATAATATTTTATTGAAAAAATATTAAAAATTATAAAACTATCTAAAACTTAATTAATAAAAGAACAATGAATAAATAAATCACGAAAATAGATAAAAAAAAAATGCACGCGGCGAGTTTCGATCCTTCGAACTCGGGGAGTAAAAACAATTGTTCTTACTGCTGGTCTATGATATTTTGATAATTACAAAGATATTTTTACCATCTTTCAAAGACATTTATTTGTTTTGTTGTTTTTTTTTGAGAGAGATTAATAAATATATATATATTTTATTAAAAATAAATATTTTTAATTTTATTTCGAAATTAAATAATGAATTTTAAAATATTTTAAATATAAAAAAATGTTAATACAATATCATTTAAAAAAAAGCGGGATTAATAAATATATATATATATTTTATTAAAAATAAATATTTTTAATTTTATTTCGAAATTAAATAATAAATTTTAAAATATTTTAAATATAAAATTTCGAAATTAAATAATGAATTTTAAAATATTTTAAATATAAAAAAATGTTAATACAATATCATTTAAAAAAAAAGCGGGATTAATAAATATATATATATATTTTATTAAAAATAAATATTTTTAATTTTATTTCGAAATTAAATTATAAATTTTAAAATATTTTAAATATAAAAAAAATATTAATACAAAATTAAAAAAAGGCGGGAGTAAAATTTCAAAATGGATGCCATTTACGTCACCCATATATAATTTTCAATTAAGAAATTAATAATGAAGCTGTAAGTTTCAAGAGATGTAATCAATAAAACTCAATTTTTCTTTATAAATACTATATCTAGTGTGAATTTGAAAAAAATCGTTAGAGCGGTTTTTGAGAACCAATGGTTATAGATAAATAGATAGATATATACAATTTTAGCTAGCATAATAAGATAAGATATATATCGTGAAATAATTAAAATTCTCAAGTCAAATATACAGCGTGCACGCATACCGACGCATGTAATTGTGTGTGTGAACATGGTCGGCGATTCACACGCCAACACATACAGTTATGTGCGTCGATGACCATTCACGTTATTTATCCGAATCTCAACATTACTTTAACACTACTAAATCAATTTAAAATTATTATTGCATTTAAAACTGCTTTTCTCTACTCCACAGATTTCACTATGCCGAAAAAAAATAACGACCAAAATTTAGACGATATTATTTATTTCATACACCTTTCACTACTGGTTTATAGCCACACAGGTGCTAATGCACTTGAACGAGGCGAAGATAAAATCCCTCTAATTCTCGGGGGAGATTTTAATGTAAATTTTGGATCTGATGATTCGTTGCCGTTGATCAACTTTCTTCGAGAAACATTTGGTCTGCTTATAAATAACGATCCCAAGGAATCAACAACAAAATCTGGAACTACAATAGATGCTGTTTTTACACGTTATATAGAAAATATCGAATCACGAACATATATATCTTATTTTAGTTATCACAAGCCATTAATATCAGTATTACCAATTGAAGCACCAACCGACAATAGTACAGGCAATGTAGATATGATGATAGAGTAGATAATAATAATAATTAAGCGAATATTTGTTACGAAAATTGTATACTGTTATATGTCTTTCGAAATGATCCCTTTATTTTTCTCTATTTCTCTCTCACTCACACTCTCAACTAAAATTTATCTTATTCTCTAGATTGTAAGAAGTTTCACTTCCGCCACGTGTACGATGCTGCACATTTTGCTTTTTTTTATCAATTTTTTCAATTTTTTTTTATACCATAATTCGCGTTTCTTACCGACCGACGATAGTAAGGGAGGTATTGTTTTCACACCAAATTTCACATGTGGAGATTTTTACATATCTCCACGAATCATGCATTTTCTTAACAGAAAAAAGTATTTTTAGCATGATGTCTGTCCGTCCGTCTGTCTGTCCGTCTGTCCGTCTGTCCGTCCGTATAGATGTGTACAGCCTGAACGGCTTAACGGATTTTGATGAAATTTGGTATATTTACTTAATGCATCAGTGGGATGAATTGATCAACTTTTGGTGCAAATCCGGAAACCGGAAGTGGTAGTATTAGCGATCGACGATAAGAAGGGAAGGGTTATTTTCGCACCAAATTTCACATGAGGAGATTTTTTTTACATATAACCACGAATGTATTGGTTTTATCCTCGGGAAAAATCATCTTCATTATGTTTTTCTTAATTTAAAATTATATGACGTCACCCAGCCCTTCATGACGTCACAGCCTCGGGTAACGCCGGCTACCTCAGCTATATATTATAAATAAAATAAAATTAAAAATATTTATGTTATATCCATATCTGTTTTTTATTACATTAATAGATATATTAAAATTATTTGAAATTGTTTCTGTAGCTGGAAATTAATTTATTTCAAACCGTCGGTCGGTTCGGACCTGGCCACAGGTCAACTTATTTTTATTAATGGTTTTAAAAGTCCCCTAAAAGTTAATATTTTTTTTTTATATTTAAAAATTTAAATTTTTTTTAATATTATAAAATATTATTAATTTTTTTATTTCCAATATTTTTACTATCTCGCCAGGGAAATTGTCGATGTCGAGATTTTAATGTTTTTAAACGTTTTGAAGGTCCCTGAGTCATTTTCACTAAGGTTGATTAAAATGTCTGTGTGTATGTAAATATAATATAATATTAATTAATCCAATTCAAATTTGCAAGATAGTCGAGTGGAGACACTCCAGATTTTTTTTTTTTAATATTTTACTATTTTACTTTTTTTAGAAAAATATATTTAGAAATATATACATATATATATACTAAAACTACTGTATATATTGATTGTCATATGTGAGCTACCACATATATTCAACTGGTTTTACCTCAAATTGAGTGAATTTATTTGTGCATAGGTTCTATTAAAAGTTTTTCACTATATAATTCTACATTATCAAATTTAGTTTCGATACTTTATAAATTTGCAATTTCTATCTATTTCAATTACCATTGGTTTCTTTAATTTAATTACTTTTTCTATTGAGTCTATCATTATCATTCCTATCATTCGAAATAGAATATTTTTTTTTTCAAAGATGATACTCTACATTTTATATTATAAATTTATTATTATCATTTTTATTAAATTTTTTATTTGATGACTCTTTTTGATAGCTTTAATTTCGAAGTATAAATCTATACTGCCCTTATTGGGACCATTACTCTTTCTTTAGTATTTTATTTACTAATAAAATTTCGATTTCCTTTCCATTACCATTTACCTGACATTAATTTACTCTTCGTGGTTTTTATTCATCCAATGTAATTTTGATTTTTTTTTATCTTTTATTTTTCTATTAATTCTCAACAGTTCTGATCAAATCAATGCTTATTCTTTTTGTTATTTTTTAAATCCTATATTATTTCATGTTTTCTTCAATAACTAAACTTTTCAATTGATTTTTTATACCAACCAGAAATATATCTAAATTGTATGTTTTGTGGTTTGGATTGTGAACCACACGGTACTCTCGTAACTTAATACTTTCAGATTTTCATCTTTTCATCTTTTGAAAAAAAAAAAAAAAAAAAAATTTAACCGATGAAGATGTCAAACAAGAAGTAAGTAGATTAAGTGAAGGAATGGATTGAGATTTCGATGAAGTGAGAATAACAAAAAAAAAAAAAAATAATAATAAAATAAAAATTGACAGTTTAAAACGGAAAATCAAAAAATAAGTAACATTCAATATAATGTTATATTTTTTTTTTTGTATGAAATAAGAAAATTGGAAATTTAATTTCTGGACATAACTCGAATAGGCTCCTATCATTCGCCCGGCTTAACCGCCACTTTATCCGGCGTTGGGGAGGTGGAAAATATTATATAATAATAATAATAATAATTATATTAATATTAAGAAGAAGAAGTAAGTGTCAAAATCACTTAAATTATTATAAAATAAATTAAATTAATTAATTAAATTAAATGTACACAAATTTTAGGTTCATATGATTCATAGCAAATTAGATTCGTTTCATTCACTTTGAAAACTACGATAAAACTTGTCAAAGAAATCACTTTTTATCGATTTTGCATAATTTACATAATAATGAATAAAAATTTTTGCACTCCCTAAATGGATGAATTGATTAATAAAAATCTTTATAAATTGGAGTATTATAGTTATAAAATTAAATTTGGATTTCGATGCTATTATCATATCACCTCGTAAAAAGATTTTCCTAATCAAATGTGGATAAAAACAACAACAATATTTTATTGATCGAATATAGTATATTAGAGAATCATTTAAAAACCCATATTTAAATAATAAAAATACTTTCTTTGGAAAAAATATTCTATTTTTATAGTCTTCCAATAAATCCAAAAGCATTTGAAAATAATATACGGCAATTATGCATTAGTGAGTTTGTTAATTTAAAAATCTGGAGTGTCTCCACTCGACTATCTCGCATATTTGAATTGGATTAATTAACACATATATTATATTTAAAAATTAAATTTAATTAATTAAATTATAAATTAAAATTAATAAATATATATTAAACCAGCGCATGTTTGCCTCTTTTATGATGGCACCTCGTCACCTGCTGGCTTGTTATTTGCAGCCGTGTTAAAAAATTAATTCCGGTACTTTCAGCTGAAGCTGAAATTCTATATTATAACAGTTTAATAGAATTTTTAATCATGTGAAAAACTATCAAATATATATCTTTATTTTTTTACGGTCATTTTAGAGAAAAAAAAATCAAAACGTTGTAGGTAATGACGCTCTTCCGGATGAGCTACATTTCTCAAAATTTGATAGAAAACTACAAATTTTAAATAATGCCGGTGTACCAAATTTCATTATTCTAGCTCAAACCGTTTTTGCGTAATCTTGTCTACATACACACACATACACATACATTTTTCTCAGCCTTTGTGAAAATAATTTAGGAACCTTCAAAACGTATAAAAACATCAAAATCTTGACATCGAACATTTTCTCTCTTACTATCTCTGGCGAGACGGTAAAAATTACCACATCTTCCTCTGAAGTGTGGGGCCGGTACTAGGGTTTTAAGTACCCCGGAAATAAAATTTGGCCCTTTCATATAAATTATTATCATATTATTTTCAAAATAAATATAAAAATAATATTTTTTTAGAAATGAAAAACCATTTGTATGCATTAATGTTTTGTGATAAAATTCATAAAATTTCTTAAATTTCATTAATTTTATTAGCAATTTTAGCGACGGTAGCAAGGGAAGGTATTGTTTTCACACCAAATTTCACATGTGGAGATTTTTACATATCTCCACGAATCATTCATTTTTTTAACAGAAAAAAGTATTTTTAGCATCATGTCTGTCCGTTGTATGTCTGTATATTCGTGTACAGCTTGAACAGCTCAACGAATTTAGATAAATTTTATTCTATTTACTTAATGCATCAGTACCATGAATTCATCAACTTTTGGTGTATATCCCGTAACCCGAAGTGGTAGTTTACAAATTATTAATTTTATACTCACAAGTGCAAAAATTCATAAATCATTATAACATTCTTCTAACACAGTGATTCTGAACCTTTTTTTTTTACCGCGGCACACTTTTAACGTTTTAAAAATTTTGAAATTGTTTCTTTTTTTGCGGGTGGAATATTTAAGTGCGAATGGGAAAAGAAAAAAATTAGTACAATGTTGATTCATGAAATGAAACCACTTGAAAAGTGAGCAAAAATTAAAATTTATCAGATTAAGTGAAATTAGTAATATTGATAAAATGAAATGTATAATAAATAATATTTAAATTTATTAGCATATCATTATAAATATGCAAACTAAACAGTTGAAAATTTTAAAAAATTCATTAAAAATTATTTAAGAGAATTCAAAAAAAATAAATAAAAAATTAAAAATTAAAAATAAAATGGATATAAAAAAAATCCTTTGAGATTACAATAGACTGTTGTTAAAAATACGTCTTAGCGAAACAGAGTCAAGGGTCGACCTTTCCTCCCTCGCCTGTTAAATTGTTTGTTCACCAATGGGGGGGGGGGGGGGCTGATAAGCTAGTATTATCTGTATAGGCACAAGATATTTCGGGGATCCTTATATATACATAATTTATACCTAGTAGATGAATATATATAAAAATAAAAAAATTATTAAGCAAAGAATTTTCATTTTAATAAATCACCTACAAAAATAAAAAAGTCTCTATAATTTTTAATATATCATACGAAATTATATTAAACTTATTTCAGATTTCATGGACAGTCATACCAACTTAAAAACAAATAATTTGATTGGTACGTATAGCGCGCGAATTTTTAAAACAAAAGTCAACATACGTTTTATTTATTATATATGTATATACTACATAGGCTGAAAAGTCCCGTGATTTTTCAATAGGTGACGCCACTAGAAAATGAACATGACTCATTTCGAGAGGCTCATCTGTCACTTTATGTATCAAGTATCATGACATTTCGCTCATTGTTTACAAGTTACAGTCAGTTGAGTGATCCTACTTTCGCCTTCATAAGAAAAATGGAAAAACAGGAATATCGCGTCTTGATAAACCTGTTGTTCTCGAAGGTGCAGATGTGGGATAACATTCCTGCAACCACTGCAATGATTGTTGACAAGTTTTTCCCATTAAAAAATAATGTTTAATCAAGATGTGATATTCCTATTTTTCCATTTTTTTATGAAGGCGAAAGTAGCGTCACTCAAACGACTGTAGCTTGTAATTAATGGACGAAATGTCATGAAACTTCATACATAAACTAGTGACAGATGAGCCTCTCGAAATGAGTCATGTTCATTTTCTAGTGGCGTCACCTATTGAATAATCACGAGACTTTTCAGCCCATGAAATATATATATTACTAAGTAAGTAACTGTCATAACGATATATTGAAAAAAAAAATCAAATTATATATTATAATATTAATATATTTTTTATACTAAAGTACTTGGTGTTTAAAAACAAACATACTCATTGAAACGTAAAATCCAATGCAATTTTATTTGTCACAATAGTGACAAATAATGAAAAATAGTTTTTGATAAATTAATAATTTAAATAATATAATTCTTCAACTTGCTATTTGAATGTAGACACTTTAAATTTGTCTCGTAGGCACCACTTTACCGCTCCTTAGATATTTTAATATATACAAGTGCATTAAATAGATGTATCGATAAACCATCGCTTATGCTCATCTCAACCAAGATTTAAGAAGTGAGAGAGCATTCGACTTGAGTACAAAATTACAATTACTATAGTAAGTTATCAGAATACTTCCAAAGTTAAGTGGATTAAATTGAAGCGAAATATATACATTTATTCGTAACATAATTAATTTAAGTCGTGTAAATATAGATTAAATCTACGTACGTATTATATTCATATTTTAAAATCGTAAGGCAATTTTAGGTTCGTTTATTTATTAATAAAGAATATAGAACACTTTTATATATGTTTAGAGGATGGTCGATGAAATTTTAGTTTAGTAGAATTTAAGAAATGTGGTCCAGACAAAAAAAGATGATTTCATTTTGAAATTGCATTGGCCCTTAAAAGAATGATTTGAAATCAAATGATTATAAGTTTAATCAATATTGATTATAAATTATTTCCACTTCCTACACACTTATTTCTTACTGCCAAGAAGTATTGGGCCTACTTTTTAGAGGCACAGCACGTCAATAAATTGTTTAAATATTTGAGTATATAATGAAATAAAATGATATATAACATAAAGTTAATAATATATTTGATGTTTTCACCTGTAATAGTTGAGCACCTGTGCGAAGACTCCGGGATGTCTGTCGAAGAAATACTCGTTAAGGATGGGATCATAGTTGGCCAGTGCTTCGGTAAGCCTTGATAACCGCGTGGCGGGTATCTTTTTAAGTGTTGCTTTATAAGTTTCATGACGAATTCCACCGACGTTGAGAACAACGCGGTTCTCCGCGTCCATATTAATTAAATTCATCTTGGACACCTAAATGAAAAAAAAAATATAATAAAAATTAAATTGTTAATGTGGTAGCTCTCATATAACTAATTATATAATTTATCAATATATATATATATATATATATATATGTATAAATAAAATAATAAAATAATATGTATATTTATTTTAAAATGATATTTATAAAATTTATCTACAAAATAAAATTATCAAAAATTTTAATAAGAATCTTGATAATATTTTAAATCTCTTATTTTATGTATATATATATATATATATATATATTTATATATATTTCATTTTTACTATCTCTTAAGAGATAGTATTGCGATCACGAAAATTTTCGATGTTGAGATTTTGATGTTTTTATACGTTTTGAAGGTTCCTGAATCATTTTCACTAAGGTTGAGAAAAATGTCTCTGTGTGTGTGTATGTGTGTGTATGTATGTAACCAAGATTACGCAAAAACGATTTGAGCTAGAATGATGAAATTTGGTATATGAGCATTATTCAAAATTCGTAGTTTTCTATCAACTTTTGAGAAATGTAGCTCAACCGGAAGAGGGTCATTACCTACAACGTTTTGATTTTTTTTCCTCTAAAGTGACCGTAAAAATAAAGATATATGTTTGATAATTTTTCACATGATTAATAATTGTATAAAACTGCTATATATAGAATTTCAGCTTGATTGATTCGCTGAAATTTCCAGAATTAATTTTTTAACACTGCAAATCTCACGCGCCAACACGTGACGTGATGCCATCAACAAAAAGCCAAACATGCGCTGGTTTAATATTTATTATTTATAATTTATAAATAATTAAATTTATTTTAAATATAATATATTATGTTATTTAATCCTATTCAAATTGCGAGATAGTCGAGTGGAGACACTCCAGCTAATTTTAATATTATTGTTATAAATATATTTATTTTGAATTGAACAGAAATTGATAATTAGTCTTTATTTATCAATCAATTAATTAATTAATCTTAAAGTGGTCAGGACATGATAAAAATTAAATTATTTATCTCGAATTAAAATTAAATAATAAACATTCAAATATAAATAATTTGTTTTTCAAATTTACGTTAATACTTGGTTTAGTTTAAATCGAAATAGTTTCGGTAGATACACTATCAAAACCAGCGTTTCGCCAAACTTTTTGACTTCACGGACCAGTTAATTCATAATTTAAATCCCGCGGACCACTAATAGGATTTTTTTAAGTGTTAAATATATTTATAAATAAAAATTGTGATCAAAGAATACATAAACATTGAGTTTTTATAACTTATCACGTATAGTTATGAATTGAATCATGTTTTAATGCTTCTTAAAACATAACTTAACATGATGAGTAAGTATATTCCACATTTTTCTGCGGACCAGCGAAATTTTCTCGCGGACCACCCCTTTGGCAACCGCTGATCAAAACAATTGAGGATCTACCACAATGTTTAAATTTTTAATTATTATTTTTACTATCTCGCCGGAGATAGTATTGCGATCACGAAAATTTTTGAAAAAGTTTGAGAAAAATGTCTGTGTGTGTGTGTGTGTGTGTGTATGTAGACAAGATTACGCAAAAACGGTTTGAGATAGAATAATGAAATTGGGTACATGAACATGATTCAAAATTTGTAGTTTTCTATCAAATTTGAGAAATGTAGCTCTTTCCAAAGGGGGTCATTACCTACAACGTTTTGATTTTTTTTCCTCTAAAGTGACCGTAAAAATAAAGATATATGTTTGATAGTTTTTCACATGATTAAAAATTGTATAAAACTGCTATATATAGAATTTCAGCTTGATTGAATGACTGAAAGTACTGGAATTAATTTTTTAACACGACTGCAAATCACGCGCCAGCACGTAAAGTGGTGCCATCAACAAAGAGCCAAACACGCGCTGGTTGAATAAATATTATTTATTAATTTTAATTTTTAATTTATAATTAATTAAATTTAATTTAAATATAATCTATGTTAATTAATCCAATTTAAATTTGCGAGATAGTCGAGTGGATACAAATCGTTTAATTTGTAAATTAAAAAAAAATTAATATTAGTTGATCCAAAAATATAGGTATCTAAAGATGAATTTAGTCGCCTAAATATTAATATTATTCATTTTCTAATGGAAAAATTTTATAAATTATAACTAGTGGTTTAATTTTATATAGAAAATTTGCACTCTTTCACATTCTCAAATCATAAAAACAAAATTTTAAAGGAGGGCATTCGTCAAAATTTTTTTTTTACTTAATTTGAAAAATATAAATTGCAAATTTCGAATATTTAATCATTTCGCCATTACATTATAAATATTTGAACAAATACAAATAAATGAACAAGAAAGGGAAAGTGATGAATTAGTGAAAATAAAACAAAACGAGAAAGTAAACAGTAATGAGGGTACGCGTAAGAATTTCAAAAGAGTGAAAAAAGTAAGGGTGGGGGGAGGGGTGGTGAGGATAAGAACAAAAAAAAAAACTTATTAAAAAAAAAAACCTTCCACAATTCATTGAGACACGGTGAGGGTGGAATTATGCAAGTGGCGGAGCACGACAACCAACTGGGACAGTTATAAAGCACAAGGAAGGGAAAATAAATCTTAAAAAGATAAAAACAACAACAACAACAACAACAACAAACCCTACTACTCCAATTCATTCTTTAATATAAAATTTCAAATATAAACTCACCTATCCCCCTACCCACTCCCACATATACTGCCAGGTAAATAAAGTGACAGGATTAGAGAAGCCATCCATAATATGGGTTTGGATTTTTGATTCAAAAACATTTTTTTAATCCAGGGGTGTCAAACTCATAGGTACACTTGGGCCAAACAAACAAGTTTTAACTTTAGGAGGGCCGCAAAAAAACATTTTACCTTTTTTTAAAGTCGAAAGTGGTCGCGGGCCGCAAAAATAGTTGTCGCGGGCCGCGAGTTTGACACCCCTGTCTTAATCTATAGTAAATATTAATTTTAGTGTTGAATTGTTGAGAAAAAGGACATTTTTAAAAAAAAAATGATTTTTGTTTGTTTGTATTTTATTGCAAAAGATACACCACTATTTTGGGTATATCCAAGTCTCTTGATTTTTATTATTATTATTATTATTAGCTGAAAAAATTCGTACTTCAATACGTTTAATATCATTAGTATGAAGGACTACTGACAAAAATTAGTAAAAGTTAAGTTTAACATTGATAATTAATTAATAAACTTAAAGAACTTAGAAAAATTTCAATAAGTAAATTTGACTATTTTCAAAAGTTAAAATTTTTTAAATTTTTGCTATATATTAATAAAATAATATATATATATATATGAATTTATAAAGTAAGAATGTATAAATTTATTACTCTCATTTTGGACCTATTTTACTATCTCGAAAGAGTATTGAGATCACGAAAATTTTCGATGTCGAGATTTTGATGTTTTTATACGTTTTGAAGGTCCCTGAGTCATTTTCACTAAGGTTGAGAAAAATGTCTGTTTGTGTATGTGTGTATGTTGACAAGATTACGTAAAAACTTTTTGAGCTAGAATTAGGAAATTTAGTACATGGACATTATTCAAAATTCGTAGTTCTCTATCAACATTTGAGACATGTAGCTCATCCGGAAGTGGGACATTACCTATTACGTTTTGATTTTTTTCCCTCTAAACTGAACGTAGAAAAAGATGAAATGATTAAAAATTGTATAAAACTGCTATATATAAAATTTCAGCTTGATTGAATCGCTGAAAGTACCGGAATTAATTTTTTAACACGACTGCAAATAATATATGTGTTAATTAATCCAATTCAAATATGCGAGATAGTCGAGTGAAGACACTCCAGATTTTTTTATTTAATATTCGCATGTCTCCGAAGCCTCTAAGGTCCAAGAGGAAGGTATGTTCTAAATTTCATTGCAATCTAATCTGTGTTTTTTGAGATTTCGTTATAAGTGAACATGGACATTCTTATCACTCTTGATGCCCTGGGGTTATAAACCAATTAAAATTCTTAAATATGATTTTTTAATATTTCATTGCAATTATAAATAAAATCATTTTGTTAAATGAAATTCAAGCTAACCTGCATTTTTCAATTTAAGCATATTTGAAAATTTCTCATCTTGACGTTCGTGGCGCCCCTTAAGTTACAGCGCCCCTGGACTGTAGCACAAACAGTTCATAGGGTTAATATGACCCTGTGAGTGAATGATTCGGTCCTATATGAGCTTTATATACGTATATATCGATTATAATTATTATAATAGCTTCAATAGCATTCACATTTTAATTTTAAATTGATTTGCATAGACTTAATGACAGTTTTAAAAAAAAATGCAAAATACAATAATATTTTTTTTTAATTTATTTTTAATTCATCCAATAACGATATCCAGTAACTTTTCTAATATTAATATTTTAGTAAATGTCAAAAATTTCTTATTTTATTATATAAATATTAGATTTCCCCCATCCCGTATTAAGAATGATTTTTCTAATTTTTTCACTTTGTTTTCCGAAAAATGTGTAGATATCTCTGAAACGTTTTATTTACATTATAATAAATAATTTGTCTGTCTAAAAACTAATTTTCAAATAAAACAAAATACAAGAATAAAAATAGTGTTGTGGGGTGAATAAATATACCTGTAAAATGTTATGGTTTGACGGAACGGGTTGTGGGTCGTGTTTTATTGTCCCTTTATTAAACCATTTCGGAGAGCTTTTAATGATTATTGAATTGAGTCAGTCATTGATGGACCAATACAATAGAATGATTTACATAGGGGTTTGATCAAAAGACATAAATATTTAATTTAAATCGGTAAAATTCAATGTTTATTATTTGGTAGGTGAATATTAAATCATTTTTAGTAAAAGCCACAATAACTGAATGTTTATTAAATAATTTATCTAATAATAAAAATAATATAATGTCCAAAGTTTACCTGATTTTGGTTGATGCTAATAGTGAGTTGTATGCCCTCTGGTTTTGTGTACTGCCATGATCCTGTTAGACATAAAAAAACAAATATAAATAACAATCAAAGAAAACAGAAATATAATCGGTAATTATTCAAGTAAACGCCTTTTCGTGAATTTGGTTAATACTTTACCAGTCGGTTCCTTTTGCAATTCCAAATAAACTTTTCTTATGCAATTTTTTCGGGCCTCTTCTAGTTTACGAAATAAAAATTATTAAAATAAAGATTTTTTAAGTTTGACAGATTCGTTATGAACGTCAAAATTGGCCATTAAGTAATGTTTTATTGACTAATTCACTAATTATTCACTTATTCACTAATTTTCGGTTTTTATAAGTTCGGTTTGGATTTAAACCGAACTTAAAAAACCCAAATATTAGTGCGCCATCTGGTCGTCAAAAGAATAAAACATGCTAGCTAAATAAAATGTCAATAGATTTATATGCAAATTTTAATAATTTTTATCTCTTAAACTAGAAGAGGCCCGAAAAAATTTTATAAGAAAAGTTTATTTGGAATTGTAAAAGGAACCCACTGGTAAAGTTTTATCCAAATCCACGAAAAGGCATTTACTTGAATAATTACCATATAATCAAATGTTAATACAATAGAAATATTAAGAAATATATAATTTCTTAGATATTATTCATATTTTTATTTTTATTTGTTTATTTATTTATTTTTTTTAAATTTTTTTTTATTATCATTGATTTCTCATTTCAAAACAACAAATTTAATTTATTCATACATTTATGTTTATTTTTCATAACAAAAACAGTCTCGTAATATTAATTCTAACGATAATAAGAAAGATGGTCGATGATAGAAAAATAAATATCCAAGAGAAGACATTTTCATGGATGCTCCTGGATGGATAGGCCGCCATAACTATGCCTGTCGATGTCATTCCTTCCACCCAGTGATAATAACAAAAAAAAAACCCTTGAAAAACCGATTTCTTACAGACTAACCATACTTTATTTGGAGTGGAGGGGGAACAGATTCTAGACCGTTACCGATCGACAACCCGGAGCGACCCACGCATCAACCAACCCCACTCCAACCCAAACAGGTCAACTAAATTTTCTATTTTATAAATTATTAATTAACCCAAAACCATAAATAATCCTAATAAGGGATGTTCTCTGTATTACCATTCTTATTGATTTATATGAAAAGGAAAATCTCTTTAATTCCAACTTTTAATAATCAAATATATAAAATCTATAAATTAAAAAATAATCGAATCATTAATATACCTATAAATTATCCAAACAGTAATTTTTTATGATTATTTTGATTCTATTACTGCCATTATTGTGAATATCATATATAAATCACGATTTACTATACAAGTATTATTATTATTATTATTAAATTTATTTTTTTGCTTGTTTTATGAGTTATAATTAAAATTTTAGTATTTAGAGAAATATTAATGGGTTGAATATATATTCATATATATAAGTATAAGTCAAAGTTCATTTATACACCTGTCCCCCGTTTTACACGGAAGATTGGTTCCGAACTAAACCGTGTACAACGAAATACGCTAAAATGTGGATAATTCAATAACTTTTTATTCTTTTATTATTTCATTAGGTCGTATATGTAAGTACATAATACAGAATTTAATTCATTCTATATTAGGAACAAAAAATATAAGAATATAAATGCGTGTATGCAGCCAATATACACTTTTACCAGTTTTTACTATCTCTCACGGTTTTCCAATCGGTCTCCTTACTCCAATATATTTTTCGTAAATATAATATAATAACTGAAAATTTTAAAGTATACTTTATCTCATACATAAATTAAATATTAAAATTTCATTTTTTTTACCAGAGACCTTATTGCGATGACGAAAAATTTCGATGTCTAGATTTTGATGTTTTTATAGGTTTTGAAGGTTCTTGAATCATTTTCACTAAGTTTGAGAAAAATGTTTGTGTGTGTATGTGTGTATGTATGTAGACAAGATTACGCAAAAACGGTTAGAGCTAGAATCATGAAATTTGGTACACGGGCATTATTCAAAATTTGTAGTTTTTTATCAACTTTTGAGAAATGTAGCTCTCTACCTTTGATTACGTTTTGATTTTTTTTCCTCTAAAGTGACCGTAAAAATAAAGATATATGTTTGATAGTTTTTCACAGGATTAAAAATTGTATAAAACTGCTATATATAGAATTTCAGGTTGATTGAATAGATGAAAGTACCGAAATTCATTATTTAATTGCAGATTACACGCGCCAACACGTGACGTGGTGCCATCAACCAAGAGTCAAACATACGCTGGTTTAATAAATATTATTTATTAATTTTAATATATAATTTATAATTAATTAAATTTTATTTAAATATATTATATATTATTTAATCCAATTCAAATTGGGAGATAGTAGAGTGGAGACACTCCAGCTTATTTGAAATCCGTTAATTTATAAACCGTTTAAAAAAAGTACCGTGTAAAACGGGGGACAGATGTATATTATTTTCTAGCTATATATTAGATTGCATACAAATTATAAATTTGTTATATATAAATTTATATATAAACAAACAGGAGAAACTAGTTAAATATTCCTTTCCTTCACATAATTTTTATACAATTGAAGAAAGAATCGATCTGTATTGGTATAAAAAAAAAACATTTTAATTAATTTTTTATTCTTATTAAAAGTAATTCATAATAATCTCACTATTTCTTTGAATAATATTCTTTTAAAATCATAATAAATATAAAAACAAACATTTTTCATGTTTATATTATACTATTATACTAACAATATTTAATAGATAAAGAATTTATAAATTCAATATAAATATATTTATTTAAATAATTCTGTGAATTGTTGCAATTAATATTTTTATAATCATTGGGCAGCCATATAGGTTCTTTGGATCAAAGGTGTCAGTTGAACACCCCCCGTGGAGTTTCCCGTTCATATCCAAGATATTCGTTAGTTTTAATATTAATTTGATCAAAATGAAAATTAAGATATTAGCCACGATCACATTCATTAATCTTGTGAGTATTTATATAAAATTAATAAACTTTAATAATCTAGACTAATAAATAAATTAATTATCGATTATATTTTAAGCAACTATTATGCTATGAAAAATAATAATAGTTTATTAATATCATAGATTATAAATAAATTGATTTGTGATTGGATTTTCTATTGGTGTATGACACGGTCGCGGGGAATTGGGATAAAATACCCCAAATGGGGGGGGGGGGGGGGTAAAAATGAGATTTTTTTGGGGGAAAATAAAACTTTTGTGAATAAAAAGTATATATTTTTAATTTGATATTTTATAAACCTGTTAGTATTTTTATAAATTAAATTTTTAGTTATTGTTTTCTTTTCAAAATTATCATGCGGGACTATAATAGGAAAGATGCTAAAAAGAGATGATTTCGTTTTTGTTGCTCTTCACAAATGGGGTAATATCAACTTACACAAAAATATTTTGGGGTAATGATTAAAAAAGTTCCCCGACCGCTGGTGTATGAGGATTTTTTCAAAACCAATAGTAAAAAAATTTAGCTGGAGTGTCTCCACTCGCGACTATATCTCAATTTGTATTGGATTAAATAACATAATATATTATATTTAAATTAAATTTTATAAATTATAAATTAAAATTAATAAATAATGTTTATTAAACAAGCGCGTGTTTAGCTCTTTGTTGATGACACCATATCACGTGCTTGCGCGTGATCTGCAGTCTTAAAAAATTAATTTCGGTACTTTCAGCGATTCAATCAAGCTGAAATTCTATATATAGCAGTTTTATACAATTTTTAATCACGTGAAAAAGTATGAACCATATATCTTTATTTTTACGGTCACTTTAGAGGAAAAAAAAATGAAAACGTGATAGGTAATGACCCTCTTCCGGATGAGCTACATTTCTCAAAAGTTTATAGAAAACTACAAATTTTGAATAGTGCCCATGTACCAAATTTCATGATTTTAGCTCAAACCATTTTTGCGTAATCTTGTCTATATAATTACACACAAACATTTTTCTCAACCTTAGTGAAAATGATTCAAGAACCTTCAAAACCTATAAAAACATCAAAATATCAACATCGAAAATTTTCGTGATCGCAATACTATCTCTGGCGAGATATTAAAAAATAGATTTGTGAGAGAAACAAAAATGTTATTGACATTGAAATAAAATAGGAGGATCTATTTTGTTTTTAATAAAAAAAATTATTAAATAAATATATTCAGAAATGAATAACAAATCGTTAAATATCAATATTTCTGATGTTTTTCACTATAATTTAAAATAAAATATGGTTTCTAACGATAAGGAAGGGGAACAATTCAAACTTTTGGAATGGATAAACCATTGTGATCCGCACTCTCTAAAAATAACATTAAATGTCATGAATTAATTATTACTTTTAAATTTCATATTGATTATATAATATTTCAACCAGTGGCGTCATTTCAAATTTTACTTGGGAAGGGGGGCTTTTAAATTTCTTTTTCTTAAAATTACCAAAAAATTAATTTTTAAAAAAATATCTATGTAGTAACAAACTAAATATATATATATATATATATATATATATATATATACTTCTTTCTGTTTTGGAAAATGTTTATGAAATTGATTTGGAGGGTTTGGAGATAATGAATTTACACTAAAAATTATTTTAAGGTTTTTTTTTAATTAAAGTAATTAATAATAATAGATGTCAATATTTATCTAATTCCATGATTCGAGATGGTTTCGGAAAACGTTATAAATATTATTATTAATAACATTTATATTCTAGATACAATATGATTAAATCAATAATTAATCACATTAATAATTTTTCTGTATTTATCAACTTTTTAAATAATTAAATGGTTTTCTTATAAATCTTATCTTATTATACTAGCAAAATTGTATTTTGCAATCCAATTACGAAATATATATTATGTTATATCCACAGGCCATACTTTTCTGTCTTTCAGTACGTTAATATGTACGTTTAAGGGCTGATTGTTTTATGACTATTTTTTTTAATTTATGTTCTTTTAAATTATTTGAAATTGTTTCATATATTTTGTTGTTTTTATTAAATAATAATCTTAATCGTAAATATCATAAAACCATATATTATATAATTAATTCAATAAATTTATTATGCTAAAATTTAAAAATATAAAATTGCGAAGAAGATAATAGATTTAATTTTTTAAAACTTTTTCAATTTTAAGAGATAGTATTGCGATCACGAAAATTTTCGATGTTGAGATTTTGATGTTTTTATACGTTTTGAAGGTTCCTGAATCATTTTCACTAAGGTTGAGAAAAATGTCTGTGTGTGTGCGTGTGTGTGTGTGTATGTGTGTGTATGTGTGTGTGTATGTATGTAGACAAGATTACGCAAAAACGGTTTGAGCTAGAATGATGAAATTTGGTACATGGACATTATTCAAAATTCATAGTTTTCTATCAACTTTTGAGAAATGTAGCTCAACCGGAAGAGGGTCATTACCTACAACGTTTTGATTTTTTTTCCTCTAAAGTGACCGTAAAAATAAAAATATATGTTTGATAATTTTTCACATGATTAATAATTGTATAAAACTGCTATATTTAGAATTTCAGCTTGATTGATTTCCTGAAAGTACCAGAATTAATTTTTTAACACTGCAAATCTCACGCGCCAACACGTGACGTGATGCCATCAACAAAAAGCCAAACATGGTTAATATTTATTATTTATAATTTATAATTAATTAAATTTAATTTAAATATAATATATTTTGTTATGTAATCCAATTCAAATTGCGAGATAGTCGAGTGGAGACACTCTAGCTTATTTTTTTTATAAAAATGAAAATAGTAAGATTTTTATTTAGAAAAAATAAATTTGTTAATATTATTGAAATTAATAGTTAAAAAAAAACTACGTATCTAATATTAGATATTAGACTATATAAATAACTTTCTGATCATGGAAATTGTGTACACAATTTTTTTTTTAAATTCATGTATTTATTAAGATTTGAGGAGGTGAAAAAATTGGATTATAAATCATTTTAATTGGATCTTTCTTAATTAAAGAAATTGATTACTTGACTCAATGAATATCTAAATCAAAATTTGGCTTTTAAGGTCATTTTGTTAAATAATTTATTTAAATGAATATTCATAATATTATAATACCTGGAACACCGAGCTATCGCTCGACCCTTTAACAAATTTATACAATTTATTATTATATAGTTTAAAAATTTTAAAATTTTTAAATTATTTATTACAATTGTTAAATGGGTTTTCTAAAAATGACCACCAAAAATTTGTTTCCTAAAATAACTTGCATTTTCATTTGAAGATGAAAAATATATTCGAATTTATATGATAAAATATTTGATCCTATATTACGAGGGTCGTTCACAAAGTAACCGCCGTTTTGAAGTAAAAATAAACCAATTGAGATACAAAAATTTTATTATATACATTTTAAAACTACACTTTTTCTCTACTTTTCTACATATTCACCAAATAAATTCAAGCACTTATCATATCTTTTAACAGTTTTTGAAATGCCGTCTGCATAAAAATCTGCCCCCTAATTAGATAGTTTCAGTTTTATATAATTTTTTTCACACCAAATTTCACATGTGGAGATTTTTACATATCTCCACGAATCATGCAATTTTCTTAACAGAAAAAAGTATTTTTAGCATGATGTCTGTCCGTCCGTCTGTCCGTCCGTATAGATATGTACAGCCTGAACGGCTCAACTGATTTCGATGAAATTTGGTATATTTACTTAATGCATCAGTGGGATGAATTGATCAACTTTTGGTGCAATTCTAGAAACCGGAAGTGGTAGTATTAGCGATCGAAGATAGGAAGGAAAGGGTTATTTACACACCAAATTTCACATGAGGAGATTTTTTACATATCACCACGATTCATGCACTTTGTATTGGTTTTATCCTCGAGAAAAATCATATTTATTAGTTTTTTCTTGATTTAAAATTATATGACGTCATCCAGCCATTCATGACGTCACAGTCTGGTCTTACATATATATTATAAATAAAATAAAATTAAAAATATTTATGTTGTATTCATATCTGTTTTTTCTTTATAAATATTATCTATGGTGTGAATTTCAAAAAAATCCATAGAGCGGTTTAATATTTCATATATATATATATATATATATATATATATATATATATATATGTTGGTTTAGATTTCCGTGAATGTTATTATTATTATTATTAATACATTTATCCGGGATATAATAACGTATTTTTGTAAGATTGTTTTCTCGACGTTTCGGCACCCATTTTGGCGCCATTTTCAAGAGGTTATTTAGGCGGAAATAACTTTTGGATTCTGGGTTAATAGGTTGGGTTGTTGTAGAGTTCAGAAAAAAGAATCCTGAGCACTCCTGAGACTGGCACACGGACAACAGTCAGCCTCGGGCTATTGTCCAGTGTAGACGTGTGCCCAGGATTCTTCGGAGCTCTACAACAACGCAGTGAGTACAAAACCACCCAACCCATCAATCCAAAATCCCAATATCGACTCTTGGTCACACAGACTAAGGCCCAGAATCCCAAAAATATTCTCGCCTAAATAACCTCTTGAAAAGGCCCCAAAATGGGCGCGGAAACGTCGAGAAAACAATCTCACAGAAATACGGGATATAAACCCGGATAAATCTGACAATAATAATATATATATATGTATTTTTGCTAGTATAATATAATAAAACCCATATTTTTTTTTCAAAAACAATCTTTTTCTTTAAAAGATATTCATATATATTCTTAAGGAGGCAGCTAACCGAGAGGGTAGCGTATATATAAATTTATATGAAAATTATATGAAAAATTAATAAAATATATAATAATTTCTATTTCATTCTAAAATGATTTTGATAAGTCTAATCACAATATATAAAATTAATTCAATATAATTAGAAAATCTTATATATATATATATATATTTATTACATTTAGTTATATTATATATTTATATAAATAAATTAAATATCAGATTATTTTATTTAAATTAATAAAAAAAAAAATGATTTATATAATTACAAGTAAAAATTTATATATGAAAAATTAATAAAATATATAATAATTTCTATTTCATTCTAAAATGAGTTTGATAAGTTAAAAATATAAATTGTAATGATATATATTAATATTAAAGATTTTAAAAATGAAATTCAATCATTTGTTTTATTTTTTAATATGACTATTCTAATAATAATATTACTTGTATGTTTTAAATTGATAAAACATATATTTTAGTATATATTCATATTATTATTTTATATTATATTTTATTAAATATTAATATTTTATTTTTATAAGAGAATGATTAATTAATTTCAAGAATTGAACGCGACTCGCCAGCACGTTGCTGTTATTATAATCGAGTGATAAGCAAGTCGGCCAATTCCATGAAAAGGAATTAAAAGAAAAATTAAAAAAGGAAAAAATAGAATTTATTTAGTTTCGATTGAGCAGTGAAAAGGTTAAGACGCCAAGGGGGTTGAGTGAACCTTGCTAGGTAAGAAATACATGGACTTTGAATTATTATTAATAATATAGAATACATTATATATAAGAATATTAATAAGTAAATATTAAGTATTTATTATATAATTAATCCTCTGTACCTGGTTCATTTCATATCATTGCTAAATAAATAAGCTGTAGTGTCTCCACTCGACTATCTCGCAATTTGTATTGGATTAAATAAGATAATATATTATATTTAAATTAAATTTAATTAATTATAAAAATTATAAATTAAAATTAATAAATAATATTTATTAAACCAGCGCATGATTAGCTCTTGGTTGATGGCACCAGGTCACGTGTTGGCGCGTGTGATTTGCAGTGTTAAAAAATTAATTTTGGTACTTTCAGCGATTCAATAAAGCTGAAATTCTATATATAGCAGTTTTATACAATTTTTAATCATGTGAAAAACTATCAAACATATATCTTTATTTTTACGGTCACTTTAGAGGAAAAAAAATCAAAACGTAATCAAAGATTGAGCTACATTTCTCAAAAGTTGATAGAAAACTACGAATTTTGAATAATGCCCATGTAGCAAATTTCATGATTCTAGCTCAAACGGTTTTTGCGTAATCTTGTCTACATAAACACACACACACACACACACACAGAGAGAGAGACATTTTTCTCAACTTTAGTGAAAATGATTCACGTGGTAGGTAATGGTCCTTCCTCTTCCGAATGAGCTACATTTCTCAAAAATTGATAGAAGACTACGAATTTTGAATAATACCCGTGTACCAAATTTCACCATTCTAGCTCAAACCGTTTTTGCGTAATCTTGTCTACATACATACAGACATACACACAGAGAGACATTTTTCTCAACCTTAGTGAAAATGATTCAGGAACCTTCAAAACGTATAAAAACATCAAAATCTCAACATCGAAAATTTTCGTGATCACAATACTATCTCTGGCGAGATAGTAAAAGCTGGTAAAAGTGTATATTCGGCTTCATACACGCATTTATATTCTTATATTTTTACTATCTCGTAAGAGATAGAATTGCGATCACGAACATTTTCGATGTTGAGATTTTGATGTTTTTATACGTTTTGAAGGTTCCTGAATCATTTTCACTAAAAGGTTGAGAAAAATATGTGTGTGTGTGTCTGTAACCAAGATTACGCAAAAATGGTTTGAGCTAGAATGATGAAATTTGGTACATGGGCATTATTCAAAATTCGTAGTTTTCTATCAACTTTTGAGAAATGTAGCTCAACCGGAAGAGGGTCATTACTTACAACGTTTTGATTTTTTTTCCTCTAATTTGTTGCTAATATAGAATGAATTAAATTCTGTATTATGTACTTACATATACGACCTAATGAAATAATAAAAGAATTAAAATAGGCTTGAATTATTCACATTTTAGTGTATTTCGTTTTACACGATTTTAACATAGAAAATTTAAAATTTACACGGTTTTGTTCGGAACCAATCTTCGGTGTAAAACGGGGGACAGGTGTATAAGAAAACATATATTTTTTTTTTCAAAAACAATCTCTTTCTTTAAAAGATATTCATATATAAAATATGAATTACAATCTGTATGAATTGTATATCTTATTTCAACTAGAATATTTAATAAATATTATCTAAAAATATTCATTTAATTAAAAATGCGAACTTTTAGAATAAAGTTCGAAATAAATAATTTAAATATTTGTTTATTATGAATAAAAATAAATATTTATATATTTTAATAATTCTGGGAATTGTTAGAATTTAATTTAATTTTTTTTTTTTTTTGATTGTCGAACGTGTGTCGACAGGTTTTACTGAATCAAGGTAGAGGGGCGTGATTTAACTTTCATTCTTATTAAGGATTTTATACCAGAAAATTTTTAGTTTTTTGTTAAAACGAATTGAAATCTAATGACAAAATAGGTTCAATAATTTGTAATTAGAAAAGTAAAAAGGGGGATATTTATAATAATCGGCTTATTCATTAATATCTCAGGTAAGACATATTTTTATATTAATATTCTCAATTCGTAAAGAATCATTTTTTTAAAAATTAGCTGGAGTGTCTCCACTCGACTATCTCGCAATTTGAATTGGATTAAATAACATAATATATTATATTTAAATTATATTTAATTAATTATAAATTATCAATTAAAATTAATAAATAATATTTAATAAATCAGTGCATGTTTGGCTCTTTGTTGATGGCACCATGGCACGTGTTGGCGCGTGAGATTTGCAGTGTTAAAAAAATTAATTCTGGTATTTTCAGCGATTCAATCAAGCTGAAATTCTATATATAGCAGTTTTATACAATTTTTAATCATGTGAAAGACTATCAAACATATATCTTTTTTTTAAGGTCACTTTAGATGAAAAAAATTCAAAACGTTGTAAGTAATAATCCTCTTCCGGTTGAGCTACATTTCTCAAAAGTTGATAGAAAACTACAAATTTTGATTAATGCCCATTTACCAAATTTCATGATTCTAGCTCAGACCGTTTTTTGTCTTTGTAATCTTGTCTGCATACATACACACACACACACCAACACACACACACACACACACACACAGACATTTTTCTCAACCTTAGTGGAAATGATTCAGGAACCTTCAAAACGTATAAAAACATCAAAATCTCAACATCGAAAATTTTCGTGATTGCAATACTATATCTGGCGAGATAGTAAAAACGAAGGGCGGCTCAGATAATCAGATACGATATATATGAGATCATTCAATAAGTAAAGAGACACATGGCACAAAACAGTTTATTTGATTCTTAAAAAAATCAGGCTATTTCTCAACATAATCACCCCCCCCCCCCCCCAAACACACACAGTTATGCACTTGTCCCATCATTCTTGCACCGCTTCTTTAACTTGCTCATTGTTAGCAAATCTTTTTCCACGTAGGGCACATTCAAGTGTTAAAAATCAGATGGAGCGAGGTCGGGTCTGTAGGCAGGATGAGGTAAGATCTCCCAACACAATTGGGTCAGCTTAGGAAGCTGCAAGAAAGTGCATAACTGTGCGGGTGATTATGTTGAAAAATAGCCTGAATTTTGTAACCATCAAAAAAACCGTTTTTGATCTATAGTCATTTGTCTCTTTACTTATTGAATCTTCCTTATATATATATATATATATATTAAAAATTAAATAGATCTTTTATATATTTTATTTGAAAACCAAAAGCAAATAATGAAATCGGTCCAAAATTGAGCGGAATAAACTTTGAATGTAAACAAACTCACCTTCCCCTCTCATTTTCCGCTTATTTAAATCCTAATTTAACTGATTTAGAATTTGAACCACATATTTTTGAAAGATATTAACAGAGCATATTTATTAGAATAAATAAATAGAACGGTTCAGTTAAATAATGGAAAGAAAACGTGGAGATGAATTTTAAACAAAAATACAACCCTTATATCAGTGGATAAAATAAAATTCCATCTCGGGGATATATTAATAAAATAATATATGCGTATATATGATAACTAAGATTGTATAAATTTATTACTCTCATTTTTGAACCTTTTTTACTATCTCTCCAGAGTATTGCGATCACGAAAAATTTCGACGTCGAGATTTTGATGTTTTTATACGTTTTTAAGGTTCCTGAGTCATTTACACTAAGGTTGAGAAAAATGTCTGTCTGTGTGTGTGTATGTAGACAAGATTACGTAAAAACGGTTTGAGCTAGAATAATGAAATTTGGTACACGGACATTATTCAAAATTTGTAGTTTTCTATTAACTTTTCAGAAACGTAGCTCATTCAGAGGAGGGTCATTATCTACCACGTTTTGATTTTTTTCCTCTAAAGTGACCGTAAAAATAAAGATATATGTTTGATAGTTTTTCACATGATAAAAAATTGTATAAAACTGCTATATATAGAATTTCAGCTTGATTGAATCGCTAAAAGTACCGGAATTAATTTTTAAAATGTTTTAACACGTTTACTACGCACTGCTTTAATAAATATTATTTAATCTTATATATAATTTATAATTTAATTAATTAAATTTAATTTAAATATAATATATGTTAATTAATCCAGTTCAAATTTGCGAGATAGTCGAGTGGAGACACTCCAGATTTTTATTTTTGGATTTTTCTTTTCGAATAAAATATATAAATTCTCTATTAGATTTTAATATATATATATATATATATATATATATAAATAGATTTGAATGACCACAATAATATATATAATATGGATATTAATTAAATTACCTCACCCTTCAATTGTATCTTATCTAAATGAGAGTTAAGAATAAAAAATTTCCGATTCGTTAGGAAGAAACTAGTAGATCGTTTGAATAAATTTCAACGAGGAGAGATATAAAACGAACTGAATAATGGAAGGTGGAAAAGATAAATTTTAAATGAAAAACAAACCGCCTCCCACCCATTGAGTTACCCCCTCCCCCCTTCGTTTCTCTCTCTTTCTCTTCGTCTCCCTTCGACGCGACTAAAAGGGGGTCAGCAATATAAAAATCTGACTCACCGAGTCAGGAGGGGCTGACCAGAGAACAATTGAGGGCATGACAGACAGACACCCAAATCGGACACCACTCCGAGGACTGATTCTATCAGCGTGGCCCTTGACAGGTTGTTCGCTAGAAAAACCACCCCACACCCATCCGATCCACCCATCTCTCCCCCCCCCCCCCACACGCCTCACACACGAAAGAGACAATTTTATAGTATTCATTTGTTTCATTTTATTTATTTTTTTTTAAATTAAAAATATTTGCTTTTTTAATAATAATATATTTAAAGTAATATATATATATATATATATATATATATATATATTATATATTATTTTCTATTTAGGCTATTGAGATCTAATCAAATTTCAACTACTCCAAATATTTTAATTGTCCTATAATAATCTTAATTTTTAATTGAATTTTATATAATTTCTTTTTAATTTTTGTGATTTTGAGGAGAAATGAACTCAGATTCTTAAGTTCTTTATGTCAACATTATCCGTAACTTTTTGGATTTTCTAATTCTTAAATAAAATGGCAACATTGGTCGTGTCAGCAGGAAACTATCTGCTGTCCCCTGTCGACATTAGAACCAGTTGAATCTTTTAGTTTTTGTTTGACATCTATTAATAGCAGACTATCTCGTGATTGGAAAATAAAATGGTAAAAAGTGAATTTCCATAAAAATCCATGAATTGGGATACGAATTGCTCCCTCATCCGGCCTATTCTCCGGATTTAGCCCCAAGGGACTATTTCTTCTTTCCAAACATGAAGATATGGCTCAGTGGAACGAGATTTCACTCCAACGATGAAATCATCTCACAAACAAATACCTATTTTGATGTCCTCGACAAATCTTATTTTTTTGTAAGGGATATGAAAATTGGAGAAACGTTGAATGAAGGGTATAGATCTCAAAAGAGACTACGTTGAAAAATAATATAATTTTTTTTTATCAAAAAACCCAAGTTTCCTTTAAAAAGTCACGAACTTATTGACCTGCCCTCGTACCACTTAAATGTATTTTATTTTAATTTTTAACGCTAACTCTACTACTTGATTGTGCTATGCATAAAATATATGAAAATTTTCCAATACCACTTTCCACTATTCTTACTGATTTTCTTTTCTTTTTCCTTCTCATTTACTCTCTTTACTCTCGCAATTTCCATTGAAAATGGAATCGAATAAAATTCACTTGATGATTTGTATTGACAGAAGAATACCGGGCTTGGGGATCTGTTGCTTCTATTCGCGATAAAAAATCGAGTTCTACACACACACACACACACACACACACACAAAATTGATATGATTTAATCTTCTAAAAAATTCATTGTCATTAATATTTATTTATATTATCAGTCAAATATCAATTAATTAAATAATCAAGAGAATAATTATTTTAATTTATATATACAAAAAAAAAAATCTCAATGTAGATCACTCAATTGATTTCTTTGTATATACGAGAGTTACAAAAAGAGAGAAACAGAGAAGAAAATAGACGGGGAGAGGGAGAAAGAGAGAGGGATAGAAAGAGCGTGAATTGAAATAAACATCGTGAATAAAAATTAAAAATTGAATAAAAAGAAAAATGTGTCAACAAATGAAATTTAGATCTTGATCATGAAAAAAATAAAAATAACAAATCATATATAAATGAATATATATTAAAAAAAAAATAATAATAAATAAATAAATACATAAATAAACATGATGAATGGATTGGTGTGTTTGTAAAGGGTTGATATTTTTATTTTATTTTATACAATTTTTATTTTTTTTTTTTTTATTTTATTCGATGAATAGATAAAGGGGGCCGTGTTTGGAAATACACAAGATTTGTCATCTACTTCCAAACGTAGCCGAACCACCCTCCCACTCTTTTCCCACGATAACCTGACACACAGCGTTGTCCCACCCGTGATCGAAACCGAAACCCCGCCGTAGTAGTAGGAGGGTTGAAACTAAGCCACTAAACAAGAAAGAGTCCGTTTTCTTTACCGTTGTGGATTGTGATATTGATTGAGTCTCGTTAGACGTTAAACAAGCATAAATAATAATAATAATATAATAATAATAATAATAATAATAATAATAATATATAAAATAATAAATGAAAAATAGTATCAATTTTAAAATAAAACCTAAATTCAAAATAAATAATAATATTAATAATAATAATAAATAATAAATTAAACATTAATGACTAAATTTTTGGAGCATTCAATATATAGTAAATTAATAAATCACATGGTCTGAAGGGTTAATTCTTTCTAATAATAAATAAATAATATTTATGTATTTATTTATCTATCTATCTATATATATATATATATAGTAATAATTTTCTTGTTAATATATATTTTTGATGGTTATTCAATTTTGAGAGGAGTGATTAATTTATTAATGAATTAATTTTAATATATATATATATATATTAATTCAATAATAATAATAATAATAAAAAAAAAAAATTAAAATAAAGTGAGGTGGTGGGTTTGGATAGACGAGATGGTGGTTTGATTAAAAAGGGTATATGTCAGGGGTTGAGTATTTACTAACCGGCAGAGAGCACTCATGAAGAAGGCACCCATCCGACTGTACGCCTTGTGTCCGACTAATGGGCAACGCACGAAACCGACCGTCCTCGGAAACTCCCAGGCGACGCCGCATTCGCCATCGAGTGGCGCGGAGGCAGGGAGTAGGCGCACGCGCCGCTCCAGTGCGCATGCTCCCGTCGCAGACGCACGAGTGCGCGTCGCTATGGCTACTTGGCGCCTACCTTACGCCCCTACGGCCAAGCCAGGTGCTCAACACTAATTACCTAATTGGAAGACCAGCTAAAGAATAGCGACTAATTCATAACTCTTGGCCTATGTACCCTCGATTCACCTCCGTTGCTCTTATCCTAAGGGTGGTGGTAATACGCACCACCACCCAACAACTCAACTCATTCACGCATATATATATATAGATATAGATATATAGATATATACATCCTAACTCATTGCGCTCACTCTCCCCTGGGTAAATGAACTTCAAGAATTAGCCAGGCAGAAATAGGAAAGGGTGGAATTCATTCGGATTTAGCCAATGATGAAATTCGTTTACAATCTTTCTGCAACGAGCGTTTAGTAAATAAAAATTTATCTCCACAAACAAAGAAAAAAACTACTAATTAAAAAAAAAAAAAAAAAATTAAAAAGTAAAAAAAAAAAAAAAAACGATAGAAAGAAAGAGGGTGAAAGGGAAACGAACGCTTAAGATAAGCTGAAAGTGATAGGGGATGGAAGGGAGTTGGGGGAGGATTGGGAACTAAAAGCATTGCATCCATTTAAATCAAATCAGAAACATCAGAATAAACTTAATTATAAAAATGTAATAGACAATTTTTATAGAATAACTATTGATGACATTGAAGAATAATATAATAATAAAATATTTTATATAATAATTAATATAATATATTAATAATTTTTAAAGATTATATTTATTGACTTTGAAAAAAAAGAGAAATCCAAAATCTATCTATCTCTGGGAACGCGAAAGATTTAGGCGGCAGCAACCACACTCATCCAAATGTCTCCCTATCGTGAGCCATTTCCATCCAACTCGCATTCTCTCCCAACTCCTTTCTTGACTATCAACCGCTCACTTCCCAACCGATTTCCCTCCAAATAAGGTTCTCGCCAGTCTTTTCTTTCCCATTCTAGTCACTTAAACTTGAAAATATAGAATTTAATAGGAATAATTTCTCTTGTTTATTAAACATTCAGTGATGCTATATTGAGTTAAGCTTATTGATATATTTGTATTCATTCATTTCGGTTATAACACCATCATTCTTTTTCTCACTGAAAATCAGTTAAATATCGTATTTATTACTTGAAAAGGAAGTCGTGGTCGACCACAAAAGAGGTGGAAAGACGCTTTGGTCTAATCAGGTCCTAGACCTAATAAGAAGTAGAAGAAGAAGAAGAATAAGTCATTCATTAGTTGGGCCGACCATATTTAAGAGCGAGAGAGGCAAAGCGGGCGCCAATATTAAGGGGCACCAGAAACTCTGAAAACTATAAAATGTATTTTTAAATAAAAATACTGAGAGAATAATTTTAATTATTATTGAACAGCACAAACTATTTATAACTGAACCAGGAAGAGTTAACTTGCGTTCTCTCTTTGAAAAACAGTACTGTACTTATTAACATTACATTGTTGATATACCATCTATTAAACTTTCGACAGGTTTCACAAAATTTCATCTTTCTTACTCGCTCAATCATTATTGCAAACAATCATGATATAATAAAGGAAAAAATATCTTATAAGCCTTAGCAACAACCTTATTAAAGTGATTTGAATGAACAAGATTTTTTATGTAATGCATAAAACTTCATGGTTATAAAATGAAAATTTTGAAAATTTTTTTGAAATTCTCTATCGATTTAACTTAACTTCAATGGAGGTGGGTCGGAATAGAGGATGAATGGTGAAATTCGGTTACTGGGGTCATGAACTTTCGAGTTCATTAATTCCATAATGATAAACATTTGTATTTGATATATAATTTATACTTATACTATTAATTATATGATATCAATAAACTAATATCAATATTATTATAAATATATTAATTAGAAAGAGCACAAAATACTAAAATTTTTGCGGAATTTTTGGATTATATATACATTGAGTATATATGTTTTTAATTATTTATTTTTCCAAAATGAACATTAACCTCATTAAATTTAAATAAAACAATAAATAAAGTTTTTCCATTTTATATTTGAATAATTAATTAATAGTGCAAAAAATGTATTAAAAAATCTGGAGTGTCTCGCAATTTGAATTGGATTAATTAATATATATTATATATAAATTAAATTTAATTAATTATAAATTTTATATTTATAAATCTTTATTTTTACGGTTAGTTTAGAGGAAAATAAATGTAAACGTGGTAGGTAATTACCCTCTGTGTGTTAAAAAATTAAATCCGGTACTTTCAGCGATTCAATCAAACTGAAGTTCTATATATAGCAGTTTTATACCATTTTTTATTATGTGGAAAACTATCAAACATTTATCTTTATTTTTAGGGTCAGTTTAGGGAGAAAAAAATGAATACGTGGTAGGTAATGACCCTCTTCCAAATGAGCTACATTTCTCAAAAGATAGAAAACTACGGATTTTGAATAATGCCCTTGTACCAAATTTCATTATTCTAGCTCAAACCATTTATTCGTAATCTTGTCTACATTCACCCCCCCCCCCCACACACATATATACATACACACACAGACATTTTTCTCATCCTTAGCGAAAATGACTCAGGGACCTTCAAAACTTATAAAAACATTAAAATCTCTGTCGAGATAGTAAAAATTAAGTAATCTTAATAAAACTGCTAAACTAAATAATTAATTAATTTTATTGATAAATTCTTACAACCTAAGCCTTTATAGCTTTTTTTCTACATCGACCCCTTTTAAAATTTCTTATTGTTTTATAGTCCCTTATTTTTTTTTATTACAAGATTGGTATGCCATGATTATACTGTTAGTGAATTTATCTTTAACAGAATTAATCTGATTCTTTAAACATCAAAAATTTACACCTAAAAATTTAAAAGTAAGCTAAAAAGCTAAGAGTATGCGTTTAAAATAATTATGGATATACATTTTATATGTGTGTGTGTGTGTATGTTTATATATATAAATAAGTTTATAAGCACATTGTGAATTACAACAGCTAAGAATCGTATGTGATATATATATAGATATATATGAATTATAACTGAAACAACATGGAACTATGAGTATTTGATACAGTCTATTTTTAACAATTTTAAAATAAAGTAAACATTTTTATTACATTAGTAGTAGTAATAGTTGTAGTAGAGCTAATTTAACAAACTTTCAATTCAATAATTTATAAATGAATAATTTAATAAATGTGATAATAGAATAATAATAATAATAATAATTTTATAATTCTAACTATATCTCGAGATGCATAGAAGTCATGCAATTCCTCGTTATGCAGTCTCCGCCATTCCCCGGTGGCCTAACTTTCTTTGGTCCATAAATAATCCTATTCTAAAATACTCTAAATCTACTCTCGTCTCCTAAGGTCATAGACCATGCCTCACACCCATATAATACAACCGGTAAAATAATTGTTTTATATATTTTAATTTTTATCCCCTTTGATAATAATTTTGACGCGATAAACCCCTTTATTGCATAATAACAGGCGTTTCCCAATTGTAACCTCGATTTAAACTCATCTCGAATATTATTATCTTTCGTTATCACACAATCTAAGTATTTAAACTTTTCTACATTTTCAAATTCTTTATCTTCTATGCTAGAATTTTGTATGTTAATAAGTTAAAGGGTATTTTATTTAGATTAAAAATATTTAAAACTAAAATTCCAATGGCAAATTCCTCAAAAATAACTTAAAGTATGGAGGATTATATAAATATATAAAATTGTAATAAATAATACTAATATGGGGACTGGAAGTTGTTGGCAATTGTTTATATTTACTTTTTTTTTTTACGAGGACAGGTCAATAAGTCCGTGACTTTTTGATTAAATCTCAGGTTTTTTGATAAAATATTATTTTATTTTTCAACGTAGTCTCCTTTGAGGTTTATATACTTCATCCAACGTTTCTCCAATTCTTTTATCTCGTCCAAAAAATAAGATTTCTTGAGGACATCGTTGGTGCCGATTCACCCCAAGAAACCCACTGTTTTGACTTTGGTCTCTTGTGTTTTGTGGCGGATCTACATTTCATCCACGGTATTGAAACGGTTCAAAACTTGGTTTCACAGTGATGTTTTTTTTCTACAAAAAATAATGTTTAATGAGCATAAGAAATTCACTTTTGGAGGCAGTCTGCTATTGATGGATGTCAAACAAAAACTAAAAGACCCAGCTGGTTCAAATTCTGATAGGAGTCAGCTCATAGTTACCTGCTGACAGGAGCAGTGTTGCCATTTCATTCAAAAGATAGGAAGTTCTAAAAGTCACAGACTTATTGACCTGTCCTCGTATTTAGTTTTTATTTCGTATAGAAATCCTTTATTTTTTTATATAATTGTTTCTGAAAGGGAAAATTTCGTTATATAGACCTTAGAGCCCCCTTATGTTCTATAGACCTTATTCAAAACTTCATAGACCCCTAAGGGGCTCTCCATGACCCCTTTGGGAATCCCCTCTTTATTGTCCTCATTTTAGTCTATTTTAATTCAATTAATTCTTATTATTTTATTTATTTATTTATTTACAAAAAAATTTTAATCAAAATTTGTATTTATGAGAAGAATGTTAATCGTCTCATATAAATAAAAAAAAAAAATAAATAAAAAATATACATTATACTCGTATACATTATACTCGTATATACTTTTACAATAGTTTATATATTATTTAATATGAAAGTGAGATTTTATTACACCAACTGCAAATATATTTATCATTTATTTCATAAATGCTTAAAAAAAATGAAAATATCTATGAATATTAATATTTATTATACGTGAAGGTATTTATTTATGTAAAAATAAAAGAATAATAATGATTTTTTATCAAAAAATATTTTTGTTCATTTACAATAGAGCAAAAAATTTATAATGGAAAAATTATAAATGAACCCTGGATAAATTTTTTCTCGCTGTTTGTTCATTATTGTCATTTTATTTGATTTCTTTTTTTTTTTCTGAATATATAAATCATTTTGTGTAAAAATTAGTGAGAGAAGTAAGATTTTAAATAAAATAAAAATATCTAAAATATTTGATGAAGAAAGAATTTAAACAAAGATAAATATTTTTTATTACATTCCAATTTTCTACTCCACATGAAATACTTTAATCAATACTATATTTATTAATTAATTTAAGAAATTTAAGATTTCGCACTCTAATTGAGTCCCTATATATATATATATATATTTTTTAGGGATTATTAATTTTAATCAACAATATTTATTATCTAAGTAGATATTTTTACAATTATTTAGTTCTAATTTACTATTAAAGAAGAAAATAAAATGATATTTATATTTACTTATTATCCTATAAAATGTTTAATAAAAGATCCCACTTGGGAGTTGCTTGTTCCTATATATATATAATTTATAATATTATATAAGAAAGAAGGGAAGACAACATTTGGCTATAAAGAGTGGAGAAAAACCATGATGCTTATTAACATCTCCCATTTTTCTTACTCGCCAAGATTGGTGTCTCTTTTCTATAAAAATCGTTTTTTCTTATAATTCATACTAATAGATCTATTACAATATTTTAGCCTATTAAATTTATAAATATTTATCAATACTTGATTTAGAATTATACTTATGGGATGGTCTCATATTACTATATTTAGATAAATTAACGTTGTGGTCTCCCTTGGCTTTAAATCATTATTTTATAAGTCTCCAACGTATGGGATTTATCCTAAGTTTACTAGTTAATTAATATACTTGCAGATATTTTACACTCTTTCATTCCCCTTGTGAAAATTGTAATTTTAATTAATAACAATATTTTTTAAAGAAAACTTATAGGTATATATTCTATATTACTAGTTAATATATAAAATCTTTTACTTCCATTTAATAATAATTATTAATTTTTTATTTGAGATGATAAAAAATTAAATAAACTCACAACAAATTTTAATCATACAAAAATATAATGGTTTATAATATTGATTTTAAAAATTTTTAATTAGTATTAGTTATTGCAGTAAACTAAAAACATATTAAAAATATTTATATTTAGTCTATCCATCTATCGTTTTGCTTCTGGGAAAGTCGAAAGTTCTTGGCTGCAGCAACCACATTTCTCCAAATGTTCCTACCATGAACTACTCTCATGCGATTCCTATTCTCTCCTCTTTTCCTCACGTCACGTATATTGTCTGCTCAGTGTCTAATAAAAATAAGTCTCTCTATTTATCTATTTATGTGGCTCTACGGAACTCGAAAGTTCTTGGCCTCAGCAACCACATTTTCCCAAATATCCCTATTAAGTGCCACTCCCATCCACCACCTACTCTTCCATCTCTTTTACGTACTTCTTACTTTTTCTGCCAACCGCGTCCTTGGTCTTCCAAGCGGACGTTTCCCAATCCGTTTCCCCAACAATATATTTTTGATATAAATAAGTAAATAACAGAATGAGTATATACTTCGTTCAACGTTACTCCAATTTTTTTATTATCTATCTATCTCTGTGACTATACGGAACTCGAAAGTTCTAGGCCGCAGCAACCATACTTCTTCAAGTATCCCTATATCAATAGCTACAACCACCCAACCCCTACCTTCTCCCATATTCTCACGTCTCTTCCTACATTATCCACCCACCGCGTCCTTGGTCTTCCAAGCGGACGTTTCCCAATCCGTCTCCCCAACAATATATTTTTGATATAAATAAGTAAATAACAGAATGAGTATATACTTCGTTCAAAGTTTCTTCAATTTTTTTTTATCTATCTATCTCTGTGACTGTACGGAACTCGAAAGTTCTTGACCGCAGCAACCACGTTTCTCCAAGTGTCCCTAACCTGCGCTATAACCATCCAATTATTACCCTCTCCCATCTCTCTCAAGTCCCTTCCTACATTATCCACCCACCGCGTCCTTGGTCTTCCAAGCGGAGTTTCCCAATCGGTTTCCCCAACAATATATTTTTCATTTAAATAAGTCAATAACAAAATTCATAAGAATTTCTTGAAATAGGAAAGACAGATGATGGATATAAAGCATAATAAAATCGTGATAAGTAGAATAAAATAAATAAATATTTTTAATAGAAAATCATACTTATATCTATTGTAAATTCATTAGTTTCTAATAATGTTTATCGCTAGTCACCATAAAAGTGAAACGCCCCAACCATTCCAATCGTTCATCCCCCACCCAGCCACCCGCCGACCAATTCTAAACCGGGCTTTAGGTCGTCTCCCTTACAAAATCAATCAACTCCCATATAGACGGAATCATTCATCTGAACATCTATCTCACTCGATTAGAAATATGATTATAGAATGGATAGAAATAATTTTTTCAAACCCTCTAGTCACATTCCTTATTTTGATTTTTAACATAATATGTCTATATCTATAACCATATATATATACTTTCTTTTATCAATTAATTAAAAAATAAATAAAATTATTATTATTATTTTATTTTAATAAAGAAATAAAGAATAAAATAAAATATATAATTTGGTTATCATAATTTCATTATATATACATATATTTATATACGATAATAATAATTTTTCTTTTGATAAAACTTTGGCCGGTATAATTAAAAAAAAATATGTGGGCAGATATTCACAAATGAATCAATTACAATTATTTCAATGAAAATTATATATAAATATTAAAACAACAAACGAACCTTTATAGACAAAATTCACAACTAATAAATAATTAAATTTCAATATTTTATCAGTATAATTGGTAAACGTATGTTATGAAAATGATTTTGTCACATTGTCATAAAATGTATTATCCTTTATAAATTCTTTTGTATATTTCATCAGAAAAAATGAATTTCAATATTTATTTATTTCTTCATTTTATATGTATAATTTTGGTTTGGAGTATCATTTTCATCGATATGATAGGATTGGAAATTACTTTTTTTTTATGACATCGAGCAAACAAACAGCCCATTTAGGTAAACAATTTTAAAATTTACAAATAATTTATAAAATCTCAATACAATCTCGCCAGATAGTATTGCGAACACTAAAATTTTCGATGTCGAGATTTTGATGTTTTTTTACGTTTTGAAGGTTCCTGAATCATTTTCACTAAGGTTGAGAAAAATGTATGTTTGTGTGTGTGTGTGTGTAGACGGTTTGAGCTAGAATCATGAAATTTGGAACATGGGCATTATTCAAAATATGTAGTTTTCTATCAACTTTTGAGAATTGTTACTCATCCGAGAGAGGACCATTACCTACCACGTTTTCATTGTTCTCCCTCTAAACTAACCGTAAAAATAAAGATATATGTTTGATAGTTTTTCACATGATTAAAAATTGTATAACACTGCTATATCTAGAATTTCAGCTTGATTGAATTGCTGAAAGAGTACCGGAATTAATTTTTTAACACTTCAAATCACGCGCAGCACGTGACAAAGAGCCAAACACGCGCTGGTTTAATAAATATTATTTATTAATTTTAAATTATAATTTATAACTAATTAAATTTAATTTAAATATACTATATGTGTTAATTAATCCAATTCAAATTTGCGAGATAGTCGAGTGGAGACACTCCAGATTTTTTGCTATAATAATAGGGAATGTTAAATATTATAAATAAAATAAATAACATTTCATTTGTTAGCTAATGTGAAAGGATAATGATGTGTGTAGAGGTTAATAATTGATATGTTAATATAATACCATTGACATTAAAATGAATCGAAAATTCTCCATACGCTCACTCCTTCATACATCAGAAGATAAGCGCCTCTTCCTTCTATTAATAATAATAATTATTCATATATTATAATAGATATGGATATTAAAATATTTTTATTTAGTCATTTTTCAATTATTTTGTTTAATTGATTTTCAAAATATTAATGCGATATAGTTAGAACTCTGAAAAGTTATTTTTGGTTAATTCTGGGACTATTGTTCAGATTTTATTTTTTATTTTTTAAGAGTAATTTATTTCAATAATTGTTTTAATTTTTATAATATAAAATTGAAATAATAAAATATTAATATATTATAAAAGTAATTTTCAAATAATAATAATTATAAAATACTTATAATAAAATTTAAACAGTTTACTGGAGGCATTATGTATTGGAAACATTATTGACATGATTATTATTCTCCCGAGGGCATCAATATTATATATATATATATATGTATGTATATCGGTTTTTGAAAATTCTCCATAGAATGACAGTGATACGATTTACTGAAAATGATCTTTTATTCTGACACAAACGAATATTTGATTAAAAACTTAAATACAAATATATATATATATATATATATATATTGAATGTATATATGTATACTATATATAAATGTAAAGTTTAGTATAAAAAATTTCATTTCCAGTTAAATGAAAAATAAATAAATATCTTTTTTTCGTTCGTGATAATGGAGCTGTCCGGAATGAATGATTAAAACAATTAAATACTGTTTGGATTTGTCTTCTTTTTTTTACTCCTAAAAAAAGAACGATAGGAGGGTTAGGGGAATGAAAGGGTAAAAAGGGAATGACAATGTGTTGATTACTAAATTCGATCTATCGATAGACAATTTATTGAGAAAAAATTGATAATTTTATTTTAAATTAATTCTTATTGGATTTTTAAAGATATTTATGAAATGTTAGTTTATTTTTTTTTAACATTTTTACTATCTCGCCAGAGATAGTATTGCGATCACGAAAATTTTCGATGTCAAGATTTTAATGTTTGGTTACGTTTTGAGGGGTCCTGAGTCATTTTCACTAAGGTTGAGAAAAATGTCTGTGTGTGTATGTGTGTATGTAGACAAGATTACGCAACAACCGTCTGAGCTAGAATAATGAAATTTGCTATAAGGGCATTATTCAAAATTCGTAGTTTTCTACCAACTTTCGAAAAATGTAGGTCAACCGGAAGAGGGTCATTACCTACCACGTTTTGATTTTTTTTTCCTCTAAACCAGTGATTCTCAACCTTTTTTTTTACCGCGGCACACTTTTAACAGTTTAAAAATTTGGCGGCACACAAAGAAAAAGATAAGTGTAAAAGTTTACCATATTGAAAAAAACAATACCTCCCTTACGGTCGGTAAAAAAGTGGTGCAAAAACGGTTTTTTTTATCGAACCAAATTGAAAGAATTTAGAAAAAAAGTCGGAAATGTTTAAGAGCCTCATAATCTTGCGGCACAATTTTGAAAATCTCGCGACACGCTAAAGTGCCGCGGCACAGTGGTTGAGAATCACTGCCATAAACTGACCGTAAAAATAAAGTTATATGTTTGATAGTTTTTCACATAATTAAAAATTTTATAAAACTGCTATATATAGAATTTCAGCTTGATTGAATTGCTGAAAGTACCGGAATCAATTATTTAACACTGCAAATAACGCGCCAGCACGTGACGTGGTGCCATCAACAAAGAGTCAATCACGCGCTGGTTTAATAAATATTATTTATTAATTTTAATTTATAATATTAAATTAAATTTAAATATAATATATGTGTTAATTAATCCAATTCAAATTGCGAGATTGCCGAGTGGAGACACTCCAGCTTATTTAATCTATGTTAATTGTTGATCAATTATTGATGCAAAAAATTACAATATTCCTAAAAAGTCACAAAAAATTTTAAATCTATTATTATTTTAATACTCTCCATATGATGAAATATAAAGATATGTAATATATTTGATTATACAAAATTAATTCTAACCAATGTGGATTTTATTTAATTTATTTAACTATAAAATTGGATTTTTTTGAAATTAAAAATAAATTAAGTTATTATCATTGGAATATAGAAAGCGGCTGAAAAATGGGTGGAGGGGAGTGCAATCTCTCAGTCGTATCATTAAATATCTACCATCATGGGTGTCCAAACATTTCGCCCCAAGGGCTGGATTGCAAAGTGCGGCGGGCCACATGAATATGTGAACTGAACAATTTCTTTATGATATTTAAATTTTTTTTTTTTTGTAACAGTACATTACAAATACACTAATATCTCAATTACTGTATAACTATATATTTTTCTACTAAATTTATAAATTATTATTTTTTTAATCCTTTTTACCGACTGACGAGAGTAAGTAGGTATTGTTTTCACAACAAATTTCACATGAGGAGATATTCTACATATCTCCACGAATCATGCACTTTGTATTAGTTTTACCCTCGGGAAAAATCATCTTCGTTAGTTTTTTCTTAATTTAAAATTATATGATGTCACCCAGGCCTTCATAACCTCACAGCCAGCGCCTCAATATATATTATAAATAAAATAAAATTAAAAATATTTATGTTCTATCCATATCTGTTTTTTATTGCATTAACAGATACATTTAAATTATTTGAAATTGTTTCTGTAGCTGAAAATTAATTTATTTCAAACTGTCGATCGGTTCTGTGCCTGGCAAACTTATTTTTATCATGTTTGGGGTATACATAAAACAATATTTTCCAAAAACTCGTCGCGGACCGGATTTCAGAAGCAATATACTATTAAATTTTGTATTGTTTTCTCATTTGATAATAAATAACAACACTGAACTGTGAACTTCTGAAGAGGGATTTAACCAAGGACCGAAACGTTGACCTTTAGTAAAAACGAAGATAAATGCATATTATTTCTTACCATCATCTCTAAATGACTGCTGCTTATTTCCCTTTCTCTAAAACAATTATAAATTTTTAAATAACATTTATATAATTATAATCTATTGGTATATAATACAATACAAACTGTATAAAGTAGGGAATAATCTAAATCTAAAAAAATAAATATATTTTCTATGAATTTATTTCTTTTAGAATATTAAAATTAATTGATTTTTTTTTGTTTTTCAGAAACATTGGATGGATTGGAAGACCAAGGACGCAGTGGGTGGATAATGTAGGAAGGGACGTGAGAAAAATGGGAGAGGTTAGGGATTTGAGGGTTGTGGCTCAGATTAGGGATATTTGGAGAAGTATGGTTACTGCGGCCAAGAACTTTCCAGTTCCGTAGAGTCACAGAGATAGATAAATGGAGTAAAGTTGAACGAAGTATATATATCGTTATTCACTTATTTATATCAAAAATATATTGTTGGGGAAACGGATTGGGAAACGTCCGCTTGGAAGACCAAGGACGCGGTGGGCTGAAAAAGTAAGAAGTACGTAAAAGAGATGGGAGAAAGTAGTTTAAAAAAAATTGAGAAACGTTGGACGAAGTGTAAAGAGCTCAAAGGAGACTACGTTGAAAAATAAAATAATTTTTTTAACCAAAAACCTGGGCTTCATTCAAAAAGTCACGAACTTATTGACCTGCCCTCGTATATACAGTGACGAAAATATCTAAACCCCATGGGGGCAACAGGGCCATCATGGCGATAACATTTTCCGTCACTATAATTACAATAAATTGAACAAATATTTTTACTATCTCGCCAGAGATAGTATTGCGATCACGAAAATTTTCGATGTCGAGATTTTGATGTTTTTATACGTTTTGAAGGTCCCTGAATAATTTTCACTAAGGTTGAGAAAAATGTCTGTATGTATGTATGTATGTAAACAAGATTACGCAAAAGCGGTTTGAGGTAGAATCATGAAATTTGATATACATGCATTATTCAAAATTCGTAGTTTTCTATCAACTTTTGAGAAATGTAGTTCAACCGGAAGAGGGTCATTACCTTTGATTACGTTTTGATTTTTTTCCTCTAAAGTGACCGTAAAAATTAAGATATATGTATGATAGAGTATTTCATCTGATTAAAAATTGTATAAAACTGCTATATATAGAATTTCAGCTTGATTGAATTGCTGAAAGTACCGGAATTAATTTTTTAACACTGCAAATCACGCGCTTACACGTGACGTGGTACCCTTAACAAAGGGCCAAACATGCGCTGGTTTAATAAATAATTAATTAATTTTAATTTATAATTTATAATTAATTAAATTTAATTTAAATATAATATATGTTATTTAATCCAATTCAAATTGCGAGATAGTTGAGTGGAGACACTCCAGCTTATTTTTAATGTTGAAATCACCCTGAGGATATATAAAACTCAAAATTAATTTTTTTAATTCTTCAAATTGGTTCAATTTAATTCTCAAATGTATGTATCTAATATATTTTTTTCTGTAATTAGTCTTTCAACATGCTCACCAATGTCATCCACATCATCCGATGTGGGAGTATAAACCTGAATCAAGTTTAAATTGAAAGATTTGGAATTCAATTTTACAGTCATGATTGAAATGAATCGAATTGTAATCCTGTGTGTGGATAGAGATAAATATTTTTTTTTATTTATTTTAAAGGTTACCCCTTCATTTGATTGGTAGTAGTGGGGAAGACTGCATTATTTCAATATTAAGTTGTCTTCTAAATCTAAAATTATCATTAACTTGGTTGATAAGTTAAATACTAATTTTTCATAAAAATAAATAAAAATACTAGAATTTTTTTTTATTTATATACTATATTACATAGTACCTGGGATACCGAGCTGTCGCTTGACCCTTTAAAAAATATTGATATACAATTCTTTAATTATTAATTACAATTATTAAATGTCACATCATTGCAACAATCTGATTAAAATGAGTGGAACTTGGGGTCCTCAATAATGATACGTGGTTCACCGAGCCACCACTCGGTCAATAAAAAAAATGATTCTTTATTACCGGGTTTGGCTGGTAATATTAATACCTGATTCACCGAGTCACCGTTCCAATAATTTAAAGAACTTAAATGACTAATAAAACATATACTCCTTAAACGTATGTATTAATGCACTGAAAGACTGAAAAGTAGACATGTTGATATAAAATATATATATTTTCGCAAATTTGATTTATTTATATCTATATATAGATATAAAAAGGTTTTTTCTGCACATTGCTGTGAATTTAAAATTTTTTCATATCATTTTCATTACCTCTAGAATCCAAGAGTGACTTTAGAATTTTTCATGACTATCTCTCTGGTCAAAATTGGCTGAACCGATTTCGAGGAAATTACACATACCTATATTTTTTCGATATATATTTAATAACCACAGAAATTAAGTCTTCCTGTCGGGAAATTTTGACGATATAGATTCAAAATTGTACAGATTATTTGCGGAGGCGTTGAATGACGAAATTGGATGTTGTGAAACAATTTCAAATAATTTAAATGTATCTATTAATGCAAATAAAAAACAAATATGGATATAATATAAATATTTTTAATTTTATTTTAAGAATAGATATATCTTAGAAGCGCTGACTGACGTCATTTGTGACGTTATATCTATTTAAATTAAAAAAACTAATGAAGATGATTTTTCCCAGAGATGTGATAAATAAAACTCGATTTTTCTTTATAAATACTATTTATGGTGTGAATTTCAAAAAATCGATCTAGCGGTTTATGAAAACCCATTTACATATATATATATATACAATTTTACCAAGCATACTAATCTTATTAGATATGTAAGTTGATCCAATATAACAAAAATATCAAATTTAAATGAGGTGAATGTATTTCTGTAAATGAAAGCCATACAACAACTCATGGCATATATTTTTTTCCCTAACAAGGTCGTTATCTATTACAAGTGCCCTTTCTCTTTCTCAGAATAGATTTGCAGTCATTTTTCAAAAAAGTGTTCTTTGCACGTTTTCGTTGACACAATGAATCTCGAATGCCGCTGCCTCATTTAATATCCATTTCCTTCTTTCCTCTGGATCAAATATCCTATAAAATTAATCTCCGTTGTGAAGACGGCTTGATCCTATTTTCGAATAAACTACCAGTCAATTTGGACAATGAATTATGATTAGACTCTTCATAATGGAAGGAATTTATTTACTAATTCTATTTAATAACAATATAATTATATGATATGTAATTAGAGATTGAGAATTAAAAAAAAAAAAATTAAAAGATAAAATAATTGGGTGTTTGTTACAAAAGCGGTGAAAAAAACTAGGGCAACTGAGAGGTCAATTTCAAACTCACCCCTAATAGATCCCATTAAAATTGATTGTATCACAAGGCGACTTGTAAATTCAATTTATCGCTAAACATTCCTTTATAGAATTATTCTACTTAATTAACCACTAAAGTTTGTTTTACCAATCGTAAAATATATAGAATTATTTTAATTTAGATTAATGTAATTTTACATATATATATATATATATATATATATATACCTATATATATTATACTACAATAGTACAACAGCACGATGAAATAATATATGCAATTTTCATTATGTTATGTAATGAATAGAAAAATATCAATATATATTATAACTTGAAAGTTTTTGATCACAGCAACAACATTCCTTCGACCATCCCAATCCTGAGATACCTCCATTCAACTCTTATTCTTTCTCAATCTCTCTTCACCCCCTCGTTATATTTTCTACTCTCCGGGTTCTTGTTTTTTTTTCAAAAAAACGATTCTCTCTTATCTTTTTTCATCTATTCTACACAGCTGTCCTGCCCTTCACCACCTACTCGCTAACCTTAACAATGTTTGGAGATGCATAGAAATGTTGCAATCCCTATGCAGTCTCCGCTATTTACCATATATTTCATCCCTCTCCAGTTCAAAAAATGCTATTTTTCAAATATAATGAATCTATTTTCGCTCTCCTAAATCATACACCAGAATACATAACATATTGTAAATATAATATAATCTCTCTCTCTCTCTCTCTGTGGCTCTACGGAACTTGAAAGTTCTTGGTCGTAACAACCACATTTGTTCAAGTATTCCTATCTTGAGCCACAACCATCCATTCCCTACCCTCTCCCATCTCTCTCACGGTTTTCCAAAAGGACGTTTTCCAATCGGTCTCCTTACCAATATATTTTTCGTAAATATAATATAATAACTGAAAATTTTAAAGTATACTTTATCTCTTACATAAATTAAATATTAAAATTTCATTTTTTTTACCAGAAATAGTATTGCGATCACGAAAATTTTCGATGACGAGATTTTGATGTTTATATACGTTTTGAAGGTCCCTGAGTCATTTTTACTAAGGTTGAGAAAAATGTCTGTGTATGTGTGTGTTTGTATGTAGACAAGATTACGCAAAAACGGTTTGACCTAGAATAATCAAATTTTGCAAACGGGTATTATTCAAAATTCGTAGTTTTCTATCAACTTTTGAGGAATGTAGCTCATTCGGAAGAGGACAATTAACTACCACTTTTACATTTTTTTCTCTAAACTGACCGTAAAAATAAAGATATATGTTTGATAGTTTATCACAGGATTAAAAATTGTATAAAACTGCTAGATATAGAATTTCAGCTTGATTGAATTGGTGAAAGTACCGGAATTAATTTTTTAACACTGCAAATCACGCCCCAGCACGTGACATTGTACCATCAACAAAGAGCCAAACACGCGGTGGTTTAATAAATATTATTTATTTATTTTAATTTATAATTTATAATTAATTAAATTTAATTTAAATATAATATATGTGTTAATTAATCCAATTCAAAGTGGAGACACTCCAGATTTTTATTTTGTACTTTATTAATTTATTTTTTTTATGGTTTGAAATTATTTTTATTTTACTTTAAATAATATCTATGTATAGTATTTTATATAAAATTATCTTATCATAAAAAATAATAATGAATGTTTCTATCTATTTATTTATTATAAATATTTCAATATTTTAGTGATATTGATCTTGAATTAAAAAAAAAAAATGTTTAAACATTTTTTAAAAAAATGTAATTATTCCTTGAATGATATCATAAGGACGTTTTTCATAATATGTATTTTTAAGGGAAAGTAAAAGAAATGTGAAATATTACCAATTTTGCTATTCCAATCGTGTAACGTATGTCTATGGAAGATTGATTGGTCAGGCTTAACAGGGACTTCGGAAGAAATTGCACCCCTTTATCTGTGTTTGGAATAGAAACGATAGAAAGGATCTATTCATACTGGTTAGCAAAAGAATTGTTAACCCCAAACCAAATCATCAATTATATAATTTATAAATAACGACTGGTGTTTATTTAGTAAATTGTTGAAGAAAGGGAGATTTTCTTTTCTTTACAAAACACTAATATAAATTGAGATTAATGTTTATTAATTTCAAATGTTTTAAAACTAAATTCTATTAAATATATCATTAAAATCTAACAAATATTCTAAATTTCAAAAAGATAGAGAGACAAGTAGTTATTTTTTAATGAATGATCTTGTTTAGTGGACATCAAGTTAGAAGTTCTTCGGATAATGAGCTGTAACTTCTGTCTCGGTTTACGAACAAATTTTCGGGTTCCGAGATTCAAGTTCATAGTTCAATGTGGTTACAACTAAAACAGTTTGAAAAAGAAGCTATTTCACTTAAATTATGACACATAATCACAAAAAAAATCCCTCTTAAAATATTCTCTTGAAAATGGAGTCAAAATTGCCTGGAAACGTCGAAAATCATATCTCACAATTAAATATTTATAGATACGGGGACAAGGCAATAAGTTCATGACTTTTTGAATTTTCCGTTTCTTGAATGAAATGACAACACTGCTCCTGTGAGCAGGAAACCATCAGCTGAGTTCTGTCGAAATTGGAACCAGCTGAGTTTTCTAGTTTTTGTTTGACATCCATTAATAGCAGACAACCTCGTGATTTGAGAACAAAATGGAAACAAGTAAATTTCCATGAAAATTCATGAATTGGGATACGAATTGCCCCCTTATCCGCCATATTCACCGGATTTAGCCCCGAGTGACTATTTCTTGTTTCAAAACCTGAAGAAATGGCTTTGCGGAAAGAGATTTGACTCCAACGATGAAATTGTTTCATCATTTCACAAACAACATTTTGATGTCTTCAACAAATCTTATTTATTGAAAGGAATAAAAAAAAATTGGAGAAACCTTGGACGAAGTGTATAGAGCTCAAAGGAGACTACGTTAAAAAAATAAAATAATTTTTTTATCAAAAAACCAGTGGTTCATTCAAAAGGTCACAGACTTATTGACCTCCCAAAAACTTCATCAACACCGGAAATCATCGGAAAAATAAAAGATATAGTATTGGAAAACCGTCGACAGACTGAAAGAGATTTAACAGAGGTTTTAAGCATTTCATTGGGCACAGTGAGCAATACTTTGAGTGTTTGCGCGTTAAGTTCCGCGAACTTATTGAACAACCTATTTCATAAAAAAATAATTTAACTGCTTCCCCTTGATTTATAAATCAATTTTACTCCTTTTTTTCATTATTCATACGATAAAAATTTAAATATAATTCTCTATCAATAAACGATTTAATCTCAAAGGGGTTGATTTAAACAAATTGTGACGAAGAAAAAATAATAGTTCAGGCTAAATTTTCAAATGATGTCATCTCCAGATAGAAGCAGATTTCAATGCTTACTTTCTTTACTATTGAATATTTTATTAATATTTTTTTATTAATTTATTTCACATTTAAATGTCAATTAAGACTTTATGAATATTACATTAAAATATATTATATACAGAATATCATTTTATTTATACAATTAATTGGATAATAATAATAAAATCAATTCTTACAAGGAAAATTAAAAATACACATTTATCCATATTTTTTTTAATTGATGTATTAATAAATGCCACCTTATTTGGAGAGTTGTGGTATCCTCTTCTCTCCCACATCACACTTCCTACAAATGATTAGAGTCCTTAAAATATTATCCCATCTCCTATAATTTTTATAATTTATAAAATAATTATTTATAATGTAATTTTTACTATCTCGTCAGAGATAATAGTGCGATCACGAAAATTTTTGATGTCGAGATTTTAATGTTTTTATACGTTGTGAAGGTCCTTGAGTCATTTTCGCTAAGGTTGAGAAAAATGTCTGTGTATGTGTGTGTTTGTATGTAGACAAGATTTGAACGGTTTGAGATAGAATGAAATTTGGTACACGGGCATTATTCAAAATTCGTAGTTTTCTATTAACTTTTGAGAAATTTCCTCTAAATTGACCGTAAAAATAAAGATTTATGTTTGATAGTTTTTCACAGGATTAAAAATTGTATAAAACTGCTATACATATATAGAATTTTCGCTTGATTGAATCGCTGAAAATACCGAAATTATTTTTTTAAATTTTTTAACACTTTAACTGCCAATCACGGACCAGCACGTGACGTGGTCTCATCAACAAAGAGCCAAACACGCGCTGGTTTAATAATTATTATTTATTAATTTTAATTTATAATTTAATTAATTAAATTTAATTTAAATATAATATATATTAATTAATCCAATTCAAATTTGCGAGACAATTGAGCGGAGACTCTCCAGATTTTTTCTATTTAATAATAAAATATATAATAAGAACCTTAAAGTGCTTTTGTTTTTCAATCATATTAATAGCATTTAAAAGCTAAAACCTATCCCAACTTTTGAAAAGCTCATCCGGAAGAGGGTCATTACCTACCTCGTTTTCATTTTTTTTCTGCCAATTACGCACCAGCACGTGACGTTGTGCCATCAACAAAGAGCTAAACACGCGCTGGTTAAATAAATATTATTTATTAATTTTAATTTATAATTTATAATAAATTAAATTTAGTTTACATATATTATATGTGTTTAATTCAAATTTGCGAGAATGTTGAGTGAAGACACTCCAGATCTTTTTTTACCGACCGACGATAGTAAAGGAGGTATTGTTTTCACACCAAATTTCACATGTGGAGATTTTTACATATCTCCACGAATCATGCATTTTCTTAACAGAAAAAAGTATTTTTAGCATGATGTCTGTCCGTCCGTCCGTCTGTCCTTATAGATGTGTACAGCCTAAACGGCTGAACGGATTTCGATGAAATTTGGTATATTTACTTAATGCATCAGTGGGATGAATTGATCAACTTTTGGTGCAAATCCGGAAACCGGAAGTGGTAGTATTAGCGATCGACGATAGGAAGGGAAGGGTTATTTTCACACCAAATTTCACATGAGGAGATTTTTTTATATATCACCACGAATCATGCACTTTGTATTGGTTTTATCCTCGAGAAAAATCATATTTATTAGTTTTTTCTTGATTTAAAATTATATGACGTCATCCAGCCATTCATGGTCTTGCATATATATTATAAATAAAATAAAATTAAAAATGTTTATATTTATTATTTATGTATACATATCTGTTTTTTATTACATTAATAGATATATTAAAATTATTTGAAATTGTTTCTGTAGCTGGAAATTAATTTACTTCAAACCGTCGGTCGGTTCGGACCTGGCCACAGGTCAACTTATCTTTAAAGGACTTGTTGCGGTCAATTATAGACCATACAAACCGTTTTGTGCTCCATTTTTCTTAATGTATGATACAAGTAATATTATAAATGTTTTTTTTTTCAAGAAGGTATTTTATTTATATATTTTATGTTATTTTTTATATTTTTACCCTTTTATGATCGGAAAGCATCGTAAACGGAAGGGTTATCTTTTTTTAAAAGGGTTTTCCATAAATTGAGAAATCGTAACAAACCCAATGAATTGCCATAAGTTCTATTTTATTATTATGAAGATTCGAATTTATGAATCTATCGACGAAATGGCCATTAAAAATACCAACCACTCAAGAGATTAATTATACTAACCAAACCTTTATATAATAAACAAATAAATAAGATCAAAACATCAATAAACATAAGTAAAATGCATTTACAAAATTTCAACATCTCAAGGGTTAATAAAAAGATAATCAAAAATTAATAAACATTTCGCTCTGACTACAAATATTCATTTATAGGTTACATAATTTTAAATATATGGTAGTAAACCGCCTTAAGAGAAATTTTCATAAAAAACACTATTATTCTGTAACAAAAGTGAGAATAAAAACAAAACAAGTGCTAACCTATTGTATAACTATTCTTAATATCTCGCCAGAGATAGTATTGCGATCATGAAAATTTTCGATGACGAGATTTTGATGTTTTTATACGTTTTGAAGGTCCCTGAGTCATTTTCACAAAGGTTGAGAAAATGTCTGTGTGTGTGTGTAGACAAGATTACATAAAAACGGTATGAGCTAGAATAATGAAATTTGGTACACGGACATTATTCAAAATTCGTAGTTTTCTATCAACTTTTGATAAATGCAGCACATCCGAAAGATGGTCATTTCTTACCACGTTTTCATTTTTTTTTCTATAAACTGACCATAAAAATAAAGATATATGTTTCACATGATTAAAATTGTATAAAACTGTTATATATAGAATTTCATCTTGATTGAAAGTACCGAAATTAATTTTTTAACACTGCAAATCACGCGCCAGCACGTGACATGGTACCATCAACAAAGAGCCAAACACGCGGTGGTTTAATAAATATTATTTATTAATTTTAATTTATAATTTCTAATTAATTAAATTTAATTTAAGTATACTATATATTATTTAATCCAATTTAAATTGCGAGATAGTCGAGTGGAGACTCTCCAGCTTATTTGAAATCCGTTAATTTATAAACCGTGTAAAAAAAGTACCGTGTAAAACGGGGGACAGGTGTATATTATTTTCTAGCTATATATTAGATTGCATACCAATTATAAATTTGTTATATATAAATTTATATATAAACAAACAGGAAACTAGTTAAATATTCCTTCCCTTCACTTAATTTTATTCAATCCAAATTAGCGAGATAGTCGAGTGGAGAGACTCCAGACTGTTTAAACCTGAAGTCACAATATTCTGAACTATTAACACGATCCTTACCAACTGTCTTTCCTCCCTTTATTTTTTTTTTCGCTATCCAACTTTTTCGTTCATTTCTTTTTACTTTGCCTCTCTAAAGCTGCTTATTTTTAATCTTTTCTAATTATTCTTATTTAACTAATACATAAATTTAATAAAATATATTTATTATTATAGTATATATTATATTATATTATAATATATATATACTAAAAGATATAATAAAAAAGTATATCTTATTATACTAGCAGGGCCATCCTAAAATTTTCGGCGCCCGTGGGCTCCTAAAATTTTGCGCCCCTTTTCATAAGAAATTACACAGAAAATGGTTAGTAAAATATATAAACCAATTAAAAATGCCGCCCCTAGAAGGCTAGCGCCCTAGGGCTATAGCCCAATTAGCCCTGTGTTTAGGGCGGCCCTGTATACTAGTAGAAATTTTATATATATATATATATTGATATATATTTGTATATTTTTCAGATATTAAATCGCTCGATGAATTTTTTTTGAAATTCACACCATAGATAATATTTATAAAGAAAAATCGATCTGTGTTGGTTTCAGTCTCGAGAACAATCAACTTTATTAGAATTTTCTTAATTTAAAATAGTAATTCCAAATGACGTCATTCATATTTGCCTCATCCCATTCTTTTTTAATTGATATTGTATTAATCTTATTCAAAATAAATTGTTGAATAAATATGATCTAATAATATTAAATAGAAATTGATAGCTGAAATGTTAGTTTTATTCTTAATATTTTGTTTTATTAAAGATTATGTTGATTTATTTAATGTGTGTTTATCATTTTAAAAATATTTCTAAATTATTTAAGATAATTAATTCAACCACATCAAAAATATTTTTATAATTTCTAGTATATTATATATATATATATATATAATAAAAAGATAATATAATATATAACTATTATTATTAATTTAAGTTAAATGAAACATAATTTTTTAATAGATCATTATAATACTCTTTAAGGATATTAACCGTCTCTTAAATCATAGTGTATTCGTTGTTCATTTTTACTGGGAATGAGGGTGAAAATAATAATTATCAAACAGAAGTTAAATAAATATCATCATTAAGTCTGGTGGCTGTAAAAGGATCAACATCAAAGAATAAATAAATTGTAGAGTAAAGAGATTGTTGAATTAATTTATGTGTTTGTTTTTATGTTAAATATATAATTCTACCTTCAGTTAAAATAATAAAAATGCATATATATATATATATATATATATATATATATATTTAAATAATGTCATTCATAAATTTATTTTAAGGATTGAAAGAAAGAAACAGACAATTAAATCTTACTTCATGTCTTCGTTCATATTTATTTCATTAAAATACAAAATATTTCATATAAATAGTATATTTTTGTGTAATTAACTATATTATATAACTGTGATTTGTGTGGTTAACATTTTTTACTTTTCAATCGGAAAATTTTTTTTGAGAATAAAGTAATTATAATTCCGATTCACATTTCCGGTATGCGTTTGGTCACTAATCTCCACGTTTCAATTCATTCTGATTTCAAAAAATTGTCCCCCCCCCCCTCACCTTATCAATCCGATAGAATTAACAACCTCACGCGTTGCTTTTAATTGCTCAATCTTTTTCCTTTATCAATTATTTTTAAACCATAATAATTTTTAAATAATTAATAATAATTTTAATATCGTTTTTACAAGTCCTATGTAATAAATAATATTTTTTTATATTTTGGTCAATTTTTACCGACCGACGATAGTAAGGGTGGTGTTATTTTTACACGAAATTGCACATGTGGGGGTTTTTACATATCTCCACGAATCATGCATTTTGTTAACAGAAAAAAGTATTTATAACCCTTTCCTTCCTATCGTCGATCGCTAATACTACTACTTCCGGTTTCCGGAATTGCACCAAAAGTTGATCAATTTATCCCACTGATGCATTAAGTAAATATACCAAATTTCATCAAAATCGGTTGAGCCGTTCAGGCTGTACACATCTATACGGACGGACAGACGGACAGACGGACAGACGGACGGACAGACATCATGCTAAAAATACTTTTTTCTGTTTAGAAAATGCATGATTCGTGGAGATATGTAAAAATCTCCACATGTGAAATTTGGTGTGAAAACAATACCTCCCTTACTATCGTCAGTCGGTAAAAAGTATTTTTAGCATGATGTCTGTCCGTCCGTCCGTATAGATGTGTACAGCTTGAACGGCTCAACGGATTTTGATAAAATTTGGTATATTTACTTAATGCATCAGTATGATGAATTGATCAACTTTTTGTGTATATCTGGAAACCGTAAGTGGTAATTTACAAATTATTAATTGTATATTCATTGTCAGATAATATTTCACTTAAAATATAGTGGTGATAAATAATTCATTAATTAAACTAAAAATGAAAATTAAGATAATATAATTTAGTCATTTGAATTCAAATTTTAAAAATATTTTTTTTATACTTTATATAAACATATAGGTACATATATAAAAATGTTGTTTGGAAATTAATTTATTTCAAATCGGTTCTATGACTGGCCACAGCTCATATTTTTTATAATTATGTTTTTTTTTTAAATTTCAATAATATTAATTTTTTTTATTTTCAATTTATTTTTTGCTTAATGTATTATTTTTTTAAAATAGATTTAGAAATAGGATAGACAATAGATTCAAATATATTTAAACTAATATATATATCGATTGAAAAGTCATATGACAACTACCGCATCAATTGGTTTCTTTAAAATATTTACTTAAATTTCCGTTTTTTTTTTATTTTTTAGTTAAATTTTAAAGCGCTATATCAAACAGAACGAAAATGAAATTGATTTCACCCTTCATTATTTTTATTTTTATTCTTTTAAAAATTTCTATCCCTTTATCATCCCTGGTCAATAACGTTTCAAATTAACTATATTTTAATGGTGCTGCCATCTTTAGAGACGAAATGTTTTGTTTAAAATTAATTTGCCACCTTATTTCAAGATTACAGTCTTATTTTGTTTTCTAAAACACAATTACTACAATAGATTAATTAAAATAAATAAATCGTTCAATTGAACAAAATGATTTCCAAAATTTGTGGATTTTTTTATTTTTTTTTTTTTCAATACCTTTCTTTAACCGAAATTGAGATTTTCCTTTATTCTTTTTTTCACCTTATCTGTATTTTCAATAAAACTCTACATTAAAACGTACAAGTATATTGGAATACTAAATATAATAAAATTATATACATATATATATATATATATATATATATATATACTTTTCTACACATACCTTAACACAATATATATATATATAAGAATGTTTAGGATTTTGTGTTACCTTATTCAATTTTCTTTTTCTGTAAAAAAATCTTTTATTTACATTTTTAATACTATAAAGTGATTACATATATTTACAATAACAAGATTTTCTAGTGTAAAAGAAATCTGTGTGGTTATATCCAGAATTTTATAAATTTTCAAATTTTCGCTAACATTTACTTTAATAAAATATATTATATATATATATATATATATATATAATATATTAATAAATAATATATTAACAATTCCAATTATAATAGATTTATATAGTATTACATAACAATTCTTACAATTACTAAGGCCAACTGTTTTAATTTAATTCCCTAAGTAATTAAAGAGGTGAATTAATTTTAATAGTTTTAAAATAGTTTAATAGTTTTAAAAAATAAATAAATATCATCATTATTAAATTAGTTGATGATTACATAAATATAATTTGGTAAATGCATATTTAGTCAATAAGTCCCTGATTTTTTTAATAAAACACAAGTATTTGGATAAAAAATTATTTTATTTTTCAACGGATACACTTCGTCCAACGTTTCTCCAATTTTTGTATCCTTTCCAAAAAATAAGATTTGTCGAGGACATCATAATAGGTATTTGTTTGTCAGATTATTTCATCGTTGGAGTCAAATCTTTTTCCGCCGAGCCATTTCTTCAGATTTGGAAACAAGAAATAGTCACTTGGGGCTAAATCTGGAAAATAGGGCGGGTGAGGGAGCATTTCGTATCCCAATTCATGGATTTTCATGGAAATTCGCTTTTTCTCAAATGTGATTTTAATGAATGTCAAACAAAAAATAAAAGACTCAGCTGTTTGCAATTTCGACAGGAGTCAGCTGATAATTGCCTGCTGACAGGACCAGTGTTGCCAATTTCATTTAAGAAACGAAAAATTCAAAAAGTCACGGACTTATTGACCTGCCCTCGTATAATGTTGACATAAAGAACTTAAGAATCTGAGTTCATATCTCTTCAAAACCACAAAAATTAAAAAAAAAAAATTATATACAATTCAATTAAAAATAAAGATTATTATAGGACAATTAAAATGGTTAGTGTAGTTGAAATTTGATTAGATCTCAATAGCCTAAATTGAAAATAATTATTTTACGAGGCAGGTCAATTATAATTGACCTGCCTCGTATATATATATATATATACAGTAAGACCCCGCTTAACGCTGTCTCGGTTAGCGCTGTTTCGGTTTAGCGCTCTTTTATTTGAACCTGGGGATTCCCCGAAATCGTTCGCAGTGCTAGGTTTTCCAAACAGTGTAGTTGTGTTTTTTGTTTGGTACGGTGCTGTGCGAACGCAATTTTATTATTTGAAACATTTGGTGACATTATTGTAAGTATAAATTTATATAATATGTATAACGATTAATACAGTGACAAATATTATGATCTTTAGTTTTTAACATGGGTGATAACAAAAAACAAGAAAAGAAAGCAACCAGAAAAAGGATTTCACTGGAAACTAAAATGCAAGTGATTAGAAGATTAGATTCTGGTGAACATCAATCTCAAATTAGTGCTACATTGAATTTGGCAACTTCAACAATAAGAACAATTCTTAAGAATAAAGAAAAGATACTCTCATCGGCAACTGCAACATTTGGCCAGATTTAAGTAAGAGTGAAGACATTGGACACTCCGTCGATATGAATAAAATTTTGAAAGAAATAGTGGAATTAGCGAAACAAACCGGTTTAGATGAGGTAAATGTGGAAGACGTCGAAGAAATAGTTCAAGAAACAGCAGCTAGTATTTCTAATGATGAGCTCAAGGAATTAACTGAGCAAGAAGAAAACAAAAATTTAATAGTAATGATTCCGAAGAAGAGCAAAAAGAACTTTCGATGGCGTTTGTAAAAAACAGTTTGACCACTATAACTGAAATTATGGACCAATTTGTTGAAATTGATCCAAATTTTGACACTAGTTCAAAAGCAAGACGAGGTGTTATAGATGCTTTATCCACTTATCAACAACTTCTAAGAGAACGCACAAGGAAAACGCAAACTACATTATATGCCTTCTTGATAAAAAGGCAGAAAATTAGAAACAGAATAAGCTGAATGATTTGTCTGATTTAGAATTTTATTTATATTTTCGTTTATATTGTTTTTATTTTTGTAAGAAATAAATGTTTGGTTTTATTTTTATTAAAAAAAAACAGAATTATTAAATTTAACACCTAACCAATTTTCTATCCATCTTCCCGTAACCCCATTATTTACATGTTAAAATAGCCTCGTTTAGCGCTGTTTCGCATTACGCTCTCTTTTGATGGAACGTATCCCCCGCGTTAAACGGGGTATTACTGTATATATATATATATATATAACATGGTTCGATATGAAACACAATTTTAAAAAATTTCATCAAATTTTTTTGGGTATAAATGTTTTAATTTTTTTCAAAATTTGTTACTGATTAACTTTATTTCATTTATTTCTTTCTTTTATTTGTTTAACGTGATTAAAATCAAAAGTTGTTTTATTTATTTATTTTCTTGATCCCCTCCTCCTTCATACTCTTCCCCCTCTCCCCCTAATCCACTCAAAAGCATTTTAGGTTTTCTCCATTCTGGAAAATAATCGGTTTATGTTCGTAGGAGTTCAATTTTTTTTTTTTTTTTTATTCATTTTATTTTTTTATTGAAATTTTTCCAACTGAAATCTCTCGTGGATACATGAAATCCGCTTTTATCTTTTGCGGATGGTCGATGTGACGGTTTTACCAGCCCAGCGGCTGTTTACTGTCTCAGCTTCATTGAATCCTTTCTTTTTTTTTTCCTAACAATCTGATGACTAATGAGCTGGGCACCTCATCAAGATGGCGTGAAAGATTCATTACCAACTTGCATGCCTTTCATCCCCCCCCCCCCCTCTCCCTTTCGCTCTCTTAGGTTGATTTTATGTGTACATGTTGACATAGAGATTCAAACAATTACAGGAAAAAAAAAATAACCTGGCCTTAATGAGAATGGTTTTTCAAAGCAGATCGATTACCCGTCCCGTTTAAAAATTCTATTCAAATCAATGTCGTCATGTTGATTTTGTATTTATATTTTATACTCATCGTCAACAAGAAATATACTAGAATGTACTGGAATAGAAAAAATATCTCTTGGAAATATTTTATACTAATACATACCTGTTTTTATTCAAATAATATTTCATTTTAAAGGTATTCAAATAATAATTGAAAATTTTTTTTTCCCAAATGGGAATTGAGGGTAGTTATTAATTATCTTCATATAGGTCACATCTAAACTTTGACACGAAACTCTTCAACAAGTCAAAGTTAAATAAAAAAAATAAAATCCCATTCATCCCTCAATGTTCACAAACACATATATATATATATATATATAAACCTTGATACTTATTTAACTTCCATCCAGTGGCATACCTAAGGACGGTGGGTGCGGTCCGCACCGGGCGGCACTTATCTTGGGGCGGCATTTTTTATAATTAGTTATAGTTGTAAAAAGCAACTTATTTATTTCATATTTATTTTTTTTCTGTCTTGAATAATAAATGATTATTATGATTATTATAAGTTTACTATTTGATTTCTATAAATTATGATCAACTATATGATTTCGAATATTATTCCTCGGTGTATATAAATGCATTTTAGTGTAAATATTGAATTCTAATTCCAAGAACAGGATAATAATTTTATTTTATTGTATTCATTAAAATTCGTTGAATTCATAAACGCATCTTTAAGATTTTGTTCGGCAAAATTATCTTCGTTCTACAATGAGTCAATTAAGACTACAAAATCTTGCAATGTTGTCAATAGAACAAGAAATTACAAATAATATAAATTTTGAGAGCATTATACACGATTTTTCTAGTATGAAAGCTAGAAGAGTAAATATTATATAAATATGTTTACGAGTGCATACAAATATGTGTAAAAAAATTTACTCTGTGTATTAATTAATATTGATTAAATAACTTAATAATTTATTTATGTGTATTAATTTATAAAAACCACTATTTGATTGACTTATAATAGAAAGGGCGGCAAACTGGAGATCGCCCCGGGCGGCAAAAGTTCTAGGTACGCCACTGCTTCCATCAAAAATTAATCTTTTATTTATATTAATACGAATTATTAATTAATTCATATAATAAATTAACAATTATAATCTCTATATTTATCTCTGTAACTCTACGGAACTCGAATGTTTTTGGCCGCAGCAACCATAATTTTCGTTCACCAACATCCAACTCCCAGAGCAGCTAGTAATTAATAATTTTAAATTCTTGGGGTCAAATGAAAGGCAAAAATATGCAATGATTTTTAAATTCTGAGCAATTTGGAGACAATAACCTTTTTTATATAAGATTTACTAACTTAAAATAAATAATAAATTATATATTTATGGATTTAAAATGAAGTTAGTTTCTAAGAAAATAATTAGTATTTAATTTAGTTAAATTTAAATAATTCTTATTCAACAACTGCTGCCTCAAGCAGGATTTTTTTATTGTTTTTTTTAAGGTTAATTCTCTCTATTATTTATTATATATTTAATTACCTTTAAACATTTTTTTATAATTTGAATTTATTGGAATAATGGGTAAGTTGAAATTTTTATATTTTTCTCAAAATATAGTTGTATTTAAAAAACTAAATTTAATTTGTCTATCAATGAACTTATAAAATTATTTTTAAATTACAATTAGTTTGATAATTATTATTTTTCAATTATTATTTATTACTATTATTATTAATTATTATTTACAATAAGGGGTTGAACAGTGGCATCGTTAATACTTGCCATTTCCTATACAAATAAATGGTGATTTTTATAGATAAATATACATTAATTAATAATAATATAGGAGACAGAGTCATTAGGTAAAATTAGGGATTATGACGGGTATTTTAGGTTATAAATGAAAGATCGGGGTTCTCGAGTGAAAAATCTTTATTTCTATCCAAGTAATACAAAGGATGGACTAGTTTAGGGGGAAGGGGGCACAGGTTAGTTCCAATCGATGGATGCAGTAACCTGCGAGGGATAATCCAGGTTAGTTCCAATGGGATGGATGCAGTAACCTGGGTGGGCAGGAGAGGCTGGTGATACCTTCTAGGTCTCCTGTCGCTCTCGCTTTTTGTGTTTCGGGCGAGCCCTTATATAGAGGTAGTTTGTGGAGGGGCGCCGGCCAGGTGGTGAGGCGAGGTGCGCGCGCAGCTTGGCGGAGCGGACCGGGCGCGCGCAGCTGGGCGGAGCGGACCGGGCGCGCGAGACAGTGGAGGGGCGAGCGAGACAGCCAGCGCACCGAAGAGCCTATTCGCGGGGCGCTTTGGAACTATTTTCGCTACAATCTCCCCCTCAGGATCATGAAATCGTCTCGATCATGATCATGTATGGGTGACTGTCTGTTTCCTAGGGCGTCCTCGTCGTCGAAGAGGTTGGACCGGCGCTTCCTCAGCGGGCGTTGTTGACTGGAAGGGTCTCTGCTGCGATGAGTGGTAGACCCCCTATTGGTTCGGTGGGAAGTAATAGACGGCTGGCGTACTCGATGCACCGTTCTTCTGCTCCCTCCCCCTGGAGGAGAGCTGCACCTAGAGCGTAGGCACTAGCATCGGTACGTTGTCGATGCGGTGACACCGGGTGCTCGTGGTCGTGGCGATGATGACATCCAGGACAGTGGCGGCGGCCGCAGCACGTGTTGTCGCGCAGGAGACGATGGCGCGGATGGAAGTGACGGCAGTGATGGCCAACATGTACGGCCTAGGTGGTGTTGAATACCCGTATGATGGCGATTATGTCCGAGGCGACTGCGATGACGGCGACGACCTCGGCGGCAGCCGTAGCGATGCAGGACCGGGGGCAGCCGTGGCGATGCAGGACCGGAGACAGCCGTGGCGATGCAGGACCGGAGGCAGCCGTGGCGATGCAGGACCGGGGGCAGCCGTGGCGATGCAGGACCGGAGACAGCCGTGGTGATGCAGGTCCCTGATTATATGCTCCAACGCTTCCCTCTTTGGTGGAGATGACCGATAAGGAGCGGTGGCAATTGGTGGATGGTTGCCCGTGGGGATCCGGTGCGAAACGTTACTTGCAGGCGGGCCGGTAGGGTTAAACAATTCCCGCTGCGTGGTTATTAGTGACTGGAACTGTTGCCGTTGCTGGGTGTTGAATGATTGACACTCTGTTAGCCTGATCTCGAGTGCGGCAAGCTGGACTTTCCTGAGGGGCGGGAACAGTCCAGGCGTGTATTCTGGCGAGAAGGGGGCGTCGACGGCATACCCAGCGTCACGCCACAGGAAATCGAGGTGCTCATCTGTGGGGGCTCGGTGTGGCGATGGTCCATACGCGTTATCTTCCTCCTCTATTGGAGAGAGCATTGGCGGTATGCTCATCTCCTGGAGGAGGGAATCGATGGTGGCCTTCGTGCGGGGAGTCAGTGGAAAGCGCTTTTCCGGCTGATCTTCGAAGAGATACTCCCTACTTCGAAGACTCAGTTGCATTCCCGAATCCTCAAGAAAGTCTACCCCAAGTAGAGTTTCGTTGTTTGCTTGATTCGGGAACGTGAGGAAGGTGGTTGTCACGGTCCTTCCCTGAATGCACACCGGCGTCGTTATGGAGTGCATGCTCGACATCTTCTTACTCCCATCTGCCAAGGTGGTCTGCACCGTGATGGGTTTGGAGGTGTACCCTTGCCTGATTAGTTTCTTATAGAGGGTAGGGCTGGCAATACTATTCGAGGCCCCTGTGTCAAGTATGGCCTGCTCGTGAATGCCAGAGACCCTTATCTCCACTACTGGCCGCATGCGTGGGTTGACGTTACCCTGCGTTTTTATGGCCGATGCAGGTACCTTGCTGGGGTTGCAATTAGGGCATTCGCGTCTGATGGTCCCCTCTTTACCACACCCGTAGCAAGAAAGCGTCCGTACAGTAGCAGGGTTTGCTGGTGCCATGTTTGGTCGGGTGGTATTGGGAGTTTCAGTGACGTATGTAGCCCTTCTTGTCAGTCTGATATCACGGGCTTTCTTCTTCCGACACTCGGTTTCGTGGTGCCCGGGGAAGTGACAGAAATCGCATCTGGTGCTTGTTGAGTTGGTGGGGAATGGGGGCCCTTTCGTCTTGGTCTGTTCTTGTTCCCCGAGCTCGATGGCTCGTGCTTGCGTAAGGAGCTCCGGGAACGTCCTGATCGAACTCCGGGGCATACGGTCTCTAATGCTGAATCGCAGCAGACCGTATATTATGTCCACCTGGTGGACATCGGAGAGTGGCGGCGTAAGTTGGGCTAGACGTGCCCTTTGTGTTGTCAGATATTCATCTGTGGACATCTGGGCTGGCTGTGGGTGAGCGAAGATGTCCATGAATATCTGGTGGTTCGCGAGCTTCGGGGCGAAGGCTTGGTATAGATTCTTCCCGAATTCTTCCCAGGTGTTTATTTGGCCGCTGACGCCGAGCCACCATTCATTTGCACTGCCTTTTAAGAATAGTGGCAATGTCCGGAGGGCCTCCGTATCGCTGGCCGCCGATAGGTCTTTGTAGAGGCTCGCGGCAGTAAAAAATTCCTCCACTGCACCCCGAGTACGTGTGCCATCGTATCGGGCGGTGCAGTTAGCGAAATTGGGCCGCGGAGCTGTAACGGCGTTGGGCGTTGCTATTTGGCAGCGCTCGAGCAGGGCCAGGAATTGTTCTTCGGATAATTGTATGGCCATCTTGGGGTTTAGTCTTGGGCTTCTTCTGGGTAGAATTGTGACGGGTTCTTCTTTTTGAACACGCACTCACCAGAAATCTTCGGGGGGAAGCGAGACCGGAATTCTTCGGGGGAAACGAGACCGGAAATCTTCGGGGGAAACGAGACCGGAAATCTTCGGGGGGAAACGAGACCGGAAATCTTCGGGGGAAACGAGACCGGAAATCTTCGGGGGGAAACGGAAGAGAAAAAAAATTTTTTTTTTTTCACTCGAGCCTCTAGTTGGGCGCCAATTTATAAGGGGATTTTAGGTTATAAATGAAAGATCGGGGTTCTCGAGTGAAATATCTTTATTTCTATCCAAGTAATACAAAGGATGGACTAGTTTAGGGGGAAGGGGGCACAGGTTAGTTCCAATCGATGGATGCAGTAACCTGCGAGGGATAATCCAGGTTAGTTCCAATGGGATGGATGCAGTAACCTGGGTGGGCAGGAGAGGCTGGTGATACCTTCTAGGTCTCCTGTCGCTCTCGCTTTTTGTGTTTCGGGCGAGCCCTTATATAGAGGTAGTTTGTTAAATTACATGTTTGATTAAAGAGGATTAAAGTTATTCTAAAAATAGTTTCATACAAAAGGTTAGTCAACTGTATAATTTAATAAATAGATTGTTAAACTATATCTTCGTTTAAATTTCTTGTAACAATAGTTACAATCAAATGTCATCTATATAAAAGTATTAATAAATGAAATATTAAATTTAAATATTTAAAAATTTCTTCTGACACTGATTACACTCAAAAGGTTTGTCTTCTGAATGTGTTAATAAGTGCCTTTTTAATCTATTTTTTTTATAAAATTTCTTCTGACAATGGTTACACTCAAAACATTTTTTATCTGAATGTGTTAATAAATGATAATTCAAATAAGATTTATGTTTAAATTTCATCTGACAATGGTTACACTCAAAAGGTTTGTCTTCTGTATGTGTTAATAAATGAGAATTCAAATAAGATTTATGTTTAAATTTCATCTGACAATCGTTACACTCAAAAGGTTTGTCTTCTGAATGTGTTAATAAGTGCCTTTTTAACCAATTGTTTTTATAAAATTTCTTCTGACAATGGTTACATTCAAAAAGTTTTTCTTCTGTATGTTTTAATATGTGCCTTTTTAATTTATATTTTTTATTAAATTTCTTCTGACAACGGTTACACTCAAAACATTTTTTATCTGAATGTGTTAATAAATGATAATTCAAATAAGATTTATGTTTAAATTTCATCTGACAATGGTTACACTCAAAAGGTTTGTCTTCTGTATGTGTTAATAAATGAGAATTCAAATAAGATTTATGTTTAAATTTCATCTGACAATCGTTACACTCAAAAGGTTTGTCTTCTGAATGTGTTAATAAGTGCCTCTTTAACCAATTGTTTTTATAAAATTTCTTCTGACAATGGTTACATTCAAAAAGTTTTTCTTCTGTATGTTTTAATATGTGCCTTTTTAATTTATATTTTTTATTAAATTTCTTCTGACAACGGTTACACTCAAAACATTTTTTATCTGAATATGTTAATAAATGAGAATTCAAATAAGATTTATGTTTAAATTTCATCTGACAATGGTTACACTCAAAAGGTTTGTCTTCTGAATGTGTTAATAAGTGCCTTTTTAACCAATTGTTTTTATAAAATTTCTTCTGACAATGGTTACATTCAAAAAGTTTTTCTTCTGTATGTTTTAATATGTGCCTTTTTAATTTATATTTTTTATTAAATTTCTTCTGACAACGGTTACACTCAAAACATTTTTTATCTGAATGTGTTAATAAATGATAATTCAAATAAGATTTATGTTTAAATTTCATCTGACAATGGTTACACTCAAAAGGTTTGTCTTCTGTATGTGTTAATAAATGAGAATTCAAATAAGATTTATGTTTAAATTTCATCTGACAATCGTTACACTCAAAAGGTTTGTCTTCTGAATGTGTTAATAAGTGCCTTTTTAACCAATTGTTTTTATAAAATTTCTTCTGACAATGGTTACATTCAAAAAGTTTTTCTTCTGTATGTTTTAATATGTGCCTTTTTAATTTATATTTTTTATTAAATTTCTTCTGACAACGGTTACACTCAAAACATTTTTTATCTGAATGTGTTAATAAATGAGAATTCAAATAAGATTTATGTTTAAATTTCATCTGACAATCGTTACACTCAAAAGGTTTGTCTTCTGAATGTGTTAATAAGTGTGTAAGGTTTTTATGGTTGAATGGTAACAATGGCAATGTATGGTGAAATAATATATATAAAAATATAAAAAAATGTATTTTATTGGAAACTTAACTTTATAATGATAAAAAAATTTGCTACGTGAATATAAACTCAAAAAGGAACTTACTTCAAAGAATGACAACTTGACAAATTTTATTTTAATTAAATTATTTCATTTTAATTAAATTATTTTATTGGACTTAAATTATTTTATTTTAACTAAATTATTTCATTTCAATTAAATTATTTTACTTCAATTAAATTATTTTAATTAGATAATTGTAATTGTCAATGTTTTGTGTTGAGCGGGATTTTCGAATTTGGCTGGCCGCCACACACTCCCTCCCCAGTGATAACGTTTAGGTATTTCTTGGGAAAGGAAACCGTTCTTCCGGATCTTGTTGTTTTCCTTTCAGGTGTACTTTCAACTGGTAAATAATCTTTTCTCTCTTGATTGTTGGGAAGCTTATTCAAATTTTCATTTGGAATTTCGGATTCTAAGATGAAAGCTGGTTTAATGCGATCAATGCTCACAGTTTGTAATCCTGATGGTGTTATGATGACATAATTCTTTTCTCTTCGTTCTTTCACTTCATATGGTCCGTCATATGTGGGTTGTAAAGGTGTTCGAATAGCGTCATGCCGGAGGAAAATGTATTTGCATGAGTTTAATGCTGGATGAATAAAAATATTTTTTTTACTATGGTGTTCTATCTGAGTAGGTTTGAGTGATTTTATATGTTCTTTGAGTTTGTAAATGTAAGTATTGATATCTGAGGAACATTTGCTATCTTGGAACAAATCTGATGGAGTCTAATTGGTGAGCCATATGTCATTTCTGCTGGAGTTGCATTGTTTCCGACTATGATATATGAGCGAAGACCCAATAGTACAAGTGGCAGCTTGCAATTCCAATCTTCTGTCAGATGACATTTAAGCGCACATTTCAAAGCTCTGTGCCATCTTTCTATTTTACCATTTGCGGCTGGATGGTAAGCCGTTGTTTTGATATGTTTTATTCCCAGGATGTTTGTCAGGCTTTTGAATAGATTGCTTTCAAATTGTCTTCCTCTATCGGTTGTAATGATTTGAGGAACACCAAATCTTGAAATCCATGTTGACAGTAATGTGTGTGCAACTGTTTCAGCACTAATATCTACCATTGGTGCTGCTTCAGGCCATCTTGTAAATCGGTCAACCATGGTGAGTAAATAGCGAAAACCTTGAGACGATGGCAAGGGTCCGACAATATCAAGGTTGATGTGTGAAAATCTTGAATGCACTTCTGGGTATTTTCCGATTTCACTATTGGTATGTTTCCATACCTTACTTTTTTGACAAGGAACGCAAAATGTGGTCCACTCTTTAATCTCTTTTTTCATAGAAGGCCAAATGTATCGATTAGTTAACATCTTGATTGATCCTTTAACTCCTGGGTGTGCCAAATTATGAACTGACTCGAATATAGCTCTTCGAAATTCTCTTGGGATGTATGGACGTAGTCGATTTTGGGATGCATCACAATTCAGGATTTCACCATTTGCAAGTGTCATTTCCACGAGTTTTAATGAAGAATCAAGTTTCATTTTTTTGAGTTCTTCGTCATCTAGCTGTGCTTTCGCTATCTCCTCCATTGTAATATTGGGATGTATGTTAATAGATTGGATACGAGAGCAAGCGTCGGCTGCTATATTTTCTTGGCCTTTTGTATAACGGAATTCTGTTGTGAATTGTGCAATAAAACTGCTGTAGCGCATTTGTCTGGGTGTTGATTTTTCTGGTCGTTGTTGGAATATATAGGTGAGAGGTTTGTGGTCGGTATAGATGGGGAAAACTCTTCCTTCTAACATATATTGAAAGTGTTTTACAGCGGAGTATGCGGCGAGAAGTTCTCTATCATATGTGGAATAATTTTTTTGTGCGTTGTTAAGTTTTTGAGAAAAGAAAGCTAAAGGTTCTAAAATTCCTTTATTAGTTTGGTGAAGAGATGCTCCTATGGCAAAATCAGAAGCATCAACCATTAAGGTGAGAGGTAAATCTGAAGATGGATGAGCTAAAAGAGTAGCTTCTGCAAGGCTATTTTTGAGATTGTTAAATGCATCTACTTGTTCTGGTGTCCAATCTATTTTTCTCGTATCGTTTTTTTTAGCTCCCTTTAGATATTCTAGAAGAGTAATTTGTTTATTGGCCATATCAGGGACTGCACGTCGGTAAAAGTTTATTAATCCTAAAAATCTTCGTAAATCTTTAATGGTGGTTGGTAATGGGTAGTCAGAAATTAATTTTATTCTTTCCGGAAGTGGTATTATTCCTTTACTTGTGATATTATAGCCTAAAAAGGGTACTTCTGAGACGCCGAAAATACATTTATTAATATTTATGTTTATATTGAATTTGTTGAGTCGATTTAGGAGTAAATGGAGGTGATTTTTATGTTCTTCTTCATTTTTTGAGGCGATTAATATATCATCAATATAGCAAAAAACGAAATCGAAGTCGCGTGTGATAGAGTCAATATATCTCTGAAATGATTGGGCTGCGTTACGAAGTCCAAATGGAAGACGAAGAAATTCAAACAATCCAAATGGAGTGATTACAGCTGTTTTGGGTACATCGTCTGGATGAACTGGTATGTGATGATATGCTCTAATTAGATCTATTTTAGAGAAAATTGTTTTATTGTCGAGTAGATGATTAAAATCTTGCAGATTGGGTATGGGGTATCTGTCCGGTATTGTTATGTTGTTTAGTGCACGATAATCTCCACAAGGACGCCATGAGCCGTCCTTTTTGGGTACTAAATGAAGTGGACTGGACCAGCAACTTTTGGATGGTTGGCAAATTCCAAGGTTTATCATCTGTTGGAATTCGTTTTTGGCTATTTTCATTTTGTCTGGTGCTAATCTTCGTGCTTTTGCAGATGTCGGGTGACCTTTTGTGTCGATTGTGTGGTGGATGTCTAATGGAGGTGAGCCAAAATGAAGGTTTTCTCGCATTAGATTTGGATATTCTTTGATAATTTCACCATATTTGATATTCGGAGGAACTAAATGAATAGATTCTACACCAGGGGCTTTAATTAGACTACCTTGTGTAGAAAGTGTTGTAGTGCAATCGATGAGTTTTCTATTTTTTAGGTCTATAAGTTAATTATATTGTTTAATGAAATCAGCTCCAATAATTGGGGATTGTATGTCTGCAATAATGAAGTTCCAGGAGAATTTCCGTCTCAATCCAAGATCTATTTCAAAAAGACGTTCGCCATATGTATTAATTACGGTGCCGTTTGCTGCATACAGCTTTCTTTTGTTAATGTTATTTCTGTCTTTTTTTAAAGGTGGAATTACTGAGAGGTCTGCCCCGGAATCAATTAAGAAATTTAAATTATTTGTTTTATCGAATATGAAAAGGCGACTTGAATTAAATCTCCGATCATTGGTCGCCGACAATGTGGAGTCTTTTAGTTTAAAGATGTATGTTGTTGAGTTGGAGGTTTGTATGAACAAGGTTTTTGGCATTTTTGGGCATGTTCTCTAAAGGTAAAATGGTACCAACAGAGGGATCCGGACGGGTTGTATTTTGATTTAGATCGTGGTCTTGAACGAGAACGATGTCCACTACTACGAGATGACGATCGGCTTCTTGCTCTAAGTTCTTGTATGACAGATGTTAATTGATCTATTCGAGCTTCGAGGCTTGATATTCTATCATTGTCATGAATTGAAGGTTGGGAAATGGTATTTTGAGAAAATATAGATGGTCCAGTGGGAGTAAATTCCATAATTTTATCGGCCATTGAGGCTAATGTATCTAAATCATCTTTACTTGAGGCTAAAATAGCTCTTATATTAACAGGTAATCTTTGTAAAAAAATTGTTTTTAAAAATTCATCTTTGATTTGCGTACCTGCTAATGTTCTCATTTCTCTCAATAATTGTGTAGGTTTTTTGTCACCTAATTCTAATTCGGATATTAATTTGTTTGCCTTTCGGCCCTCCGATTCTTCGAATTCGCGTATTAATCGGTCTTTTAAATCGGTATACGGCGTTTGAGATAATGGTTTAATTAAAAAATCCGAAATTGTTTCAGCTATTTCAGGCTCAAGGGATCCAATTATATAATTAAATTTTGTAATTTCGGATATTATGCCAACGGTCTGGAACTGAGATTCTATTTGTAAAAACCATACCTTGAGATTTTTTCGCCAGAATTGTGGAATCTTAACAGAGACTCTTGCTAATTCTATCTCATTCGGTTGTTTTGTAGTTTGATCGATTGTTGTTGCCATATTTCTTCTTAATGAGATGTCCAAATCGGGGTCACCAGTGTAAGGTTTTTATGGTTGAATGGTAACAATGGCAATGTATGGTGAAATAATATATATAAAAATATAAAAAAATGTATTTTATTGGAAACTTAACTTTATAATGATAAAAAAATTTGCTACGTGAATATAAACTCAAAAAGGAACTTACTTCAAAGAATGACAACTTGACAAATTTTATTTTAACTAAATTATTTCATTTCAATTAAATTATTTTACTTCAATTAAATTATTTTAATTAGATAATTGTAATTGTCAATGTTTTGTGTTGAGCGGGATTTTCGAATTTGGCTGGCCGCCACAAGTGCCTTTTTAACCAATTGTTTTTATAAAATTTCTTCTGACAATGGTTACATTCAAAAAGTTTTTCTTCTGTATGTTTTAATATGTGCCTTTTTAATTTATATTTTTTATTAAATTTCTTCTGACAACGGTTACACTCAAATGGTTTGTCTTCTGTATGTGTTAATAAATGATAATTTAAATAAGATTTATGTTTAAATTTCTTTTGACAATGGTTACACTCAAATGGTTTGACTTCTGTATGTGTTAATAAATGAGTATTCAAATAAGATTTTTGTTTAAATTTCTTCTGACAATGGTTAGAGAAAAAAAAATCAAAACATTGTAGGTAATGATCTTCTTCCGGTTGAGCTACATTTCTCAAAAGTTGATAGAAAACTACGAATTTTGAATAATGCCCATGTACCAAATTTCATGATTCTAGCTCAAACCGTTTTTGTGTAATCTTGTCTACATACATACACACACACACACACATACATTTTTCTCAACCTTAATGAAAATGATTTAGGAACCTTCAAAACGAATAAAAACATCAAAATCTCAATATTGAACATTTTCGTGATCGCAATACTATATATCTCTGGCGTGATAGTAAAAAAATAACTAAATAAACTAAATTTATCATCTTTTTTACAATTTTATAATTTTAAATTTTAATTTTCTCCCTAGCTTATTTAAATTAATTAAATCATTATTAAAAAAAAAACGATAAAATTATTTAAAAAGTTAATCAATAAATAATCATTCCTCTAATGTGATAAATTATATATTAATTATAGATTTTATATTTTTCTTTTTTTTTAAATTGTTATTTTTTTTTTTCATTGACCCACTTTTTGAATTTAAGAGTTGAAGATGCGCGCTCCCCTATCCCGAATTCTGCTACGATTTTTCTTTTGAATTCTATTTTATATGTGAAAGTGAAGTATAAAAAAATTAATATTTTCAAACGATCTCGAATAATTATAATAAATTGTGTTTTCCACTTGACTTTCTTACGCACTTAGCACTCACTACTTCAAAAAGATAAAAAAGCTATTGATTATATATACTTTAAAGAATCAATATAGTTAATTTATAAATAGTAATAAACTAAAGAATATATCCACTTGAAAAGCCCTTTAGGAACGTTTTAATAGACAATTATCTACCTCTTGTTTTGATAACCATCGTTTTTGCACATACAATTTCATTGTTCATATTATCCACTTTTCATAACTTCTCCCCTACCTCTTCTACCTAGAATAAAAAAATAAATTAAGAAAATCTGGAGTGTCTCCAGTCGACTATCTCGCTAATTTGAATTGGATTAATTAACACATATATATTATATTTAAATTAAATTTAATTAATTATAAATTTTAAATTAAAATTAATAAATAATATTTATTAAACCAGTGCGTGTTTGGCTCTTTGTTGATGCCACCACGTCACGTGCTGTCTAATTTGTCTAATGACATATTCCAGAACTAAATTAAATAGAATTGGTGATAATCTGATAATGCGTCTCCTTGTTTTAACCCATTCCGAATTTCGAAAGTTTCTGATAGTTAATTCCCGCATCTTACTCTTCCTTTACTACCTACAAGACAAATTTGAATCATACGTACTAGTGTTTTTGGAATTCCCATTAAGATCAAGATTTGAAAAAGTTTTTCCTGGTCTATTGAGTCATATACTTTTGTAAAATCTACAAAAATTTGGTGAACAGAGATATTGAATTCGCGTTTTTTTTTCTAATATCTGCCTTAATGAGAATATCTGATCTACAGTTGATCGGTTTGGCATGAACCCGCACTGATATTCTCCTAATATTTCCTCTGCATATGGTCGTAATTTCATTGAAATAATATTCGAGAGAATCTTATACGATGTCGTCAAAAGAGAAATTCCCCTGTAGTTATTGCAGTTGGTTCTATTACCCTTCTTAAAGAGTGGGATAATAACTGCCTCCTGCCATTGTAAAAGAATCTTTTCCTTATGTCAGATCGAAAGAACTAATTTATGCATACACTCTACTAAAGGTTTTCCTCGATATTTTAATAATTCTGCTGAAATCTCATCTATTCCCGCTGCTTTATTATTTTTGAAAATCCCCATTATCATTTCTACCTCCTGTAACATAGGTTCTTCGAGATTAATTTCTGCTGAGTCTACCGTTAAGGTTTCTGTTCTATTACTTAGATTCGAATTTAATAATTTTTCAAAATAGTTCCTGCATATATATTTAATATCGCCCGCGTCTGTTTTTAAATTATTATTAGCATCTCTAATTAAGTTAACCGTGCCTGATAACACTTTTTAATATTTTTAATTCCCATGTATAGATCTTTACTATTCTTGTTGCGGCTACTTTCCTCTATTTCTAATCTATTTTGTAAAATTTCTCTTTTTTCCCGACCGCGACGATAGTAAGGGAGGTATTGTTTTCACACCAAATTTCACATGTGGAGATTTTTACATATCTCCACGAATCATGCATTTTCTTAACAGAAAAAAGTATTTTTAGCATGATGTCTGTCCGTCCGTCTGTCCGTCTGCCCGTCCGTCCGTATAGATGTGTACGGCCTGAACGGCTCAACGGATTTTGATGAAATTTGGTATATTTACTTAATGCATCAGTATGATGAATTGGTCAACTTTTGGTGCAAATCCGGAAACCGGAAGTGGTAGTATTAGCGATCGACGATAGGAAGGAAGGGTTATTTTTATACAAAATTTCACATGAGGAGATTTTTTACATATCACCACGAATCATGCACTTTGTGGTGGTTTTATTCTCGAGAAAAATCATCTTTATTAGTTTTTTTCTTAATTTAAAATTATATGACGTCACAGTCAGCTCTTACTTATTTATATATTATAAATAAAATAAAATTAAAAATATTTATGTTATATCCATATCTGTTTTTTATTTCAAACCGTCGGTCGGTTCGGGTCTGGCCACAGGTCAACTTATTTGTTTTTAATGACTTTCGTGACTATTTTACTGCTATTAATATATTCTAATCTATCTACTTCGCATTTGCTATTAACCCATTGTGTATTTTGGCTTTTTTCCTAATCTCTATTACTTCTAAACATTCCTCATCGAACCATGGTTTATATTTTTTGTTTTATTTTTAAATCCTATATATATATATACTATTTGAAGCTGCCGTTTTAATATTTGATTGTATTTTGTCCCATATTTCTTCCGGCTCCTTCGTCTCGTCATTCCCTTCATGGGTCAAACTATTAAATCTATTTTTGATTTCGATTTGATATTTTAATTTATATTCCTCGTTTTTAAAACTATCTAAATTGTATCGTTTTTGACTAATTTCTCCTAACTTCGTGCTGCGCGTCGAGAGCCGTTCTTTCAATTTTATTACAAGCAAATAATGATCCGAATCACAATCTGCCCCTCTATACACTCCAACATCCAGAATATTAGACTGGCGTCTTCTGTCTGCCAGTACATGATCAATTTGATTACATGTTTTATAATTTATATTAAATTAGTTAATATTGAAATAGTTAATATTGATTGACGGAAAGAGAAAAGAATCTTATTTTATTCTATCTTATGGAATTTTGTCCTTGTCGAGTATTTTACTTCTATTATTTAATATAATTTTTTTTTGTTTTTTTACTATCTCGTAAGAGATAGTATTGCGATCACGAAAATTTTCGATGTTGAGATTTTGATGTTTTTATATGTTTTAAAGGTTCCTGAATCATTTTCACTAAGGTTGAGAAAAATGTCTGTGTGTGTGTATGTGTGTGCGTGTGTATGTATTTAACCAAGATTACGCAAAAACGGTTTGAGTTAGAATGATGAAATTTGGTACATGGGCATTATTCAAAATTCATAGTTTTCTATCAACTTTTGAGAAATGTAGCTCAACCGGAAGAGGGTTATTACCTACAACGTTTTGAATTTTTTTCCTCTAAAGTGACCGTAAAAATAAAGATATATGTTTGATAATTTTTCACATGATTAATAATTGTATAAAACTGTTATATATAGAATTTCAGCTTGATTAATTCGCGGAAATTACCAGAATTAATTTTTTAACATTGCAAATCTCACGCGCCAACACGTGACTTGGTGCCATCAACAAAAAGCCAAACATGCGCTGGTTTAATATTTATTATTTATAATTTATAATTAATTAAATTTAATTTAAATATAATATATTTTGTTATGTAATCCAATTCAAATTGCGAGATAGTCGAGTGGAGACACTCCAGCTAATTTTTGTTTATATACAATATCAAAAATCAAGGTGTCTTTTTATTAAAATTAATTGATTATTCAATTCAATCAATTAATCGACAAAATTTTCAAAATAATAAATAACAGCATTCACTAATAAATAATAAAACAAGTAGGTAATAAATATCAATGAGAAATTTAGAAAAAAAAAAAATCGTTTGAAGATGATACACAATCAATTAATAGAGTAGAATAGGGTTGATTAATGGTGATTAAGAGAGTGTGCTGAGGTCGAAAATAAAATAAAAACTATATAAAAGTCCTCATTTACTTATTTATTAGCTTTGTCAATTAATTTTCTTTTATTTAGAAAATTTGTATTATCTTTTCCCTCTTTAATACATTTTTGTTTATATATAACAAAACTTTAAATAGAATAAATTTAGAATATTTTTTTATATTTTTTGAAGCCTATATTTTTATGATAATTGTAATATTAAGTTTTTTAAAGCATTACTTCTACCCCTCCAACTTCCTATCTTGTTTCTCATTTATAATCCGAACCCAACTGCCTCACTTAAATCCAATATTTAAATATTTCAAAAGTTTTTTTTCCCCAATCTCATCCCTCTATCCTCACTAATATTACTTCGTAAACCTTGTGCATCTTAATCTTAATCTTCGTCATTTCATATATTTTTTTAATGAAATCCAATTATATGTGTGTGACATTGATGAAAATTAAAATTTTATTTTTCTATTTATTTTATTATAGCTGTTCAACTATTTCAAATCGAAATTTAATCAATTTGAAATATATATATATATATATATATATATATATGGCCGGATTTAGGGCGATTGGAGCGATTGCGCATCACTACCACAATTGACAAAAAAAATTTAAAGCAAATTCAATTTCAATTAATAAAAAAAAAAAATTGATTTATATAATTACAAGTAAAAATTTATATATGAAAAATTAATAAAATATATAATAATTTCTATTTCATTCTAAAATGAGTTTGATAAGTTAAAAATATAAATTGTAATGATATATATTAATATTAAAGATTTTAAAAATGAAATTCAATAATTTGTTTTATTTTTTAATATGACTATTCTAATAATAATATTACTTGTATGTTTTAAATTGATAAAACATATATTTTAGTATATATTCATCTTATTATTTTATATTATATTTTATGAAATATTAATATTTTATTTTTATAAGAGAATGATTAATTAATTTCAAGAATTGAACGGGACTCGCCAGCACTTTGCTGTTATTATAATCGAGTGATAAGCAAGTCGGCCAATTCCATGAAAAGGAATTAAAAGAAAAATTAAAAAAGAAAAAAATAGAATTTATTTAGTTTCTAATGAGCAGTGAAAAGGTTAAGACGCCAAGCTGGTTGAGTGAACCTTGCTAGGTAAGAAATACATGGACTTTGAATTATTATTAATAATATAGAATACATTATATATAAGAATATTAATAAGTAAATATTAAGTATATATTATATAATTAATCCTCTGTATCTGGTTCATTTCATATCATTGCTAAATAAATAAGCTGGAGTGTCTCCACTCGACTGTATCGCAATTTGTGTATTGGATTAAATAACATAATATATTATATTTAAATTATATTTAATCAATTATAAATTATAAATTAAAATTAATAAATAATATTTATTAAACCAGCGCATGATTGACTCTTGGTTGATGGTACCACGTCACGTGTTGGCGCGTGAGATTTGCAGTGTTAAAAAATTAATTCTGGTACTTTCAGCTATTTAATCAAGCTGAAATTCTATATATAGCAGTTTTATACAATTTTTAATCCTGTGAAAAACTATCAAACATAGATCTTTATTTGTACGGTCACTTTAGGGGAAAAAAATCAAAACGTAGATAATGGCCCTCTTCCAGTTGAGCGACATTTCTCAAAAGTTGATAGAAAACTACGAATTTTGAATAATGCCCATGTAGCAAATTTCATGATTCTAGCTCCTACGGTTTTTGCGTAATCTTGTCTACACACACACACACACACACACACACACACACACACACACACACACACACACACACACGGAGAGAGAGAGAGTCAAATCTCAATATCGAAAATTTTCATGATCGAAATACTATCCCTGGCGAGATAGTAAAAATCTTAATATTTTCTTTTATTATAAAAGAAAAATATTTAAAAAAAAACAACATAAAATACTAAATTTATCATCTTTTTTATAATTTTATAATTTCAAATTTTTATTGGAGCGATTGGGCCCAATCGGGCCCTGCGCTTGAAGGGGCCCCGCATCACTACCACAATTAACAAAATAAAAAAATTTAAAGCAAATTGCTTTTGAAGATGGGGGATGGATAAATTACTCAAATAGTTAAAAATATATTTATATTCGAAAAACTCGATATGCACACACACACATTTTAAAAATAATGGAGATTAACTCTGAAATTTCTTTGGTTTAGGACAACAAATAAAACAAATTTATCAATTCGCCAAAGTTTCGTTTTTTATAATTTTATTTAAATTGAATTTATTTATTAATTTATTGAATATTTAATATTTTTTATTTTATTTAAATATTTAATACATAGCGGGCCCCGTAAAACAAAGTCCAATCGGGCTCCGCACTTATTGGATCCGTTTCTCTCTCTCTCTCTCTCTCTCTATATATATATATATATATATATATATGTTTTAATCTGATTTATAATATGGGTGCAATTATAATTACATTTATTTGTATTAATAAAAATATCATTTTTAATACTCCTATATAATATTATAAAAGAAAGAATAATCTAAAAAATAAAATTCTATAAAAATATAAATAAAACTTAATAATGAAGCTCTTTACCACATAGGCTGGACCACATGAATATATATATATAAGCAATTTTTGTTCTTAAATTGTTAAAACTTTGGTGGTTGTTTTTATTTATACGGGAATTTTATAAATAAAACCATATATTGATATTTTATTGTAAATTTATTCAAAAAGACAAAAAAATACACAAAGTTTCGATTTCTCCTTCTGCAGTTGCTTGATAACGATTGCAGCAGGAGCAAACGAAACGTTGTGTATTCTTTGTCTTTTTGAATAAATTTACAATAAAATATCAATATATGGTTTTATTTATAAAATTCCCTTATAAATAAAAACAATCACCAAAGTTTTAACAATTTAAGAACAAAAATTGCTTCACTAAATTTATTCAAAAAGACAAAAAATACACAAAGTTTCGATTTCACCTTCTGCAGTTGCTTGATAACGATTGCAGAAGGAGCAAACGAAACGTTGTGTATTTTTTTTGTCTTTTTGAATAAATTTACAATAAAATATCAATATATGGTTTTATTTATAAAAAGACAGAAAATACATAACGTTTCGTTTGCTCCTTCTGCAATCCTTATCAAGCAACTGCAGAAGGAGAAATCGAAACGTTGTGTATTTTTTGTCTTTTTAAATAAATTTACAATAAAATATCAATATGTGGTTTTATTTACAAAATTCCCTTACAAATTTTGTTATTTTCAAAACAATGAAATTGCATGAATTAGTCTATGAATTGATTCTCCCTCTACTGTAGGTGTAATCAATCTTTTTTATCAATGGGCCAAATGAAAGTTCGACATTTCTTGGCGAGTAAATAAATCAACTTATTAAATTATTAAACCTTAAATATTTAAAAAATAACAATTCACATAATCATAGTCTCGATCAAAAATTCGTTTCCTTATTAAAGCGGTTATTATAATTTATTTTTATATTTAACTTAACATTAATTAAGTGGCCAGCAAAAAGTTTGGGATACCAAAAAAATAATATTGTATTAATAAATACTTGGCGGGTTATACAAATTTTTTCAGCGGGCCGGGCTCTATTTGCAGGTCTTAAGATGCCATTTGACATGAAATGTAGCTCTGATAAAAAAATCACTAAAATTGAGGACTATATGAATGCAAAAGACAAATCGCACTATAAAAATGTTATCGGAAAATTGGAACATCACTATAATCGAAATATCGCCCGCTATGTTGAATAACAAATTTGTCAAATAAAAAAAAATGTAATTTTCTTAACTTGAATTGTCTGTTATATATATAGTACCTCAAACACCGAGCTTATCGCTCGACCCTTTAACAAATTTATACAATTTATTAATATATACTTTGCAAATTTTACATTTTTTTAAAATTATTTATTACAATTGTTAAATGGGTTTTCTAAAAATGACCATCAGAAATTTGTTTCCTAAAATGGTACAAATTAATTAATATAACTTGAATTTTCATTTCAAGATGAAAAATATATTCAAATTTATATGATAAAATATTTGATCCTATATTATATATTCGAATATATATATATATATATATATATTGTTATAATTAGATAGCTTCAGTTTTATATTTATCAAATATAGACTGTTTCGACCAAGGATTACTGCTGATAATAATATAAATTCTGAATTTATATTGACACTTGTCTATATTATAAACAAGGTTATATGTTTTTCTTTTTATTTATAATAATCCAAAATATCATTTATATTATTTATAATTTAATCTAAAAAAACATTTTAATTAATATAATATAATTTATTTAATATTATTAGATCAAATTTATTCAACAATTTATTTGAAATTCCTTCCTATATGTTGCTAACTTCATGAATATAATTATTTTATTTTTTGTGTGGGAATGGTAAATATATTTCGTAATTTTATTCTAAAATATCATTTAAATAATTATTTTTAATTTTATTTCGAAATTAAATAAAAAATTTTAAATTATTAGGCAAATTTCATAGTGGATGACGTAATTTGTGATGTCATATAAATTTACTATTTTAAATTAAGAAAATACTAATTAAGTTGATTTTTCTCGAGGCTGAAACCAATACAGATCGATTTTTCTTTATAAATATGGTGTGAATTTCAAAAAAATCCATCAAACGGTTTAATATCTCAAAAATATACAAATATTTATATATATACAATTTTTGCTAGTATAATAAGATAAGATATATAGATATATATATATATAAAATTTCTTAAAGAGAAAATATTGAAAAGTTTAAATATTTAGGTTAAGTAAATAATGTTATTATTAGATATCTCCTGTTTATATGGTAAAAAAAATCCACATTTCCTATAAATTATTATTAAGGCTAAGGGTGGGACACGTGGCTAGAATTGGTGATCAAGGTCAACCGAGGGGGTTGTTTATTTACTAATTTTATTTTTTAGATTTTATTCAAATAACATTAGATATTATCAATATGCGATTATCGTGCAATATTCAATTCCCTTTCGTATTTATCATTGAATTGAATTGACGTCAATCAGGTCACATTTTGATTAAGATTAGTTAATATAAATAAGTATAAATTCTCATTCATGTATATAATACCTCATTTATATTTTACAACCGACCATAACGATATTGATAAATATAAAAACACTATGAAAACATTTTATTTGAAGATTTACAATAATAAAAAATATATATGTTTACTTTTCGATTTGATATATTATATATATATATATATATATATATATAAAGCATTATAAGCTACAAAGTAACTCTTTAAGATGACATAAAGAGAGAGGAAATCTTTAAAATTACATAATATAACTAGAAAAATAAATGATGACATAAATGAATGATAAATTCACCTTGTAAAGCTTCTTTGTATAAGAATCCAAAGCCAATGTGTAGTTTTTTTAATATGGAATAACAGATTCTAACGAAAAGACAACATTAATATATAATTCGGAAATTACAAATGAAAGCGAACCTCAGTGTAATATTCATGAAAATTACATTTTTAATAAATCATAGTGAAATTGGAAAGAACTTTCCTCATGTCAAGAACAAACATTTTCAAATTAAAATCAATTCTCTAATGCAAATTGTGATCTACAATATTAAATAAATACTATTTACCAATTAATTATCGATTTGAAATTTAATATATTTTGTATTTAAATTCAAAACCATATTAAATAATAATAAAATAATTATTATATAATATTATATTATTTATTATAATTACTTTTTTCATTAAAATGGATAATAAACTAATTATATATATATATATATATTTTCGTAATTTATCAATTTTTATATGCTATAAAGAGGATAAGTAAGTTTAATTTAATGCGCCTGAAACTTATACAACCTCCAAATATATGCCTATGTCTATGCTCAACTTTTATGGATCATAAAAAAATCATACCATATGCCAATGAAGCAAAATACTTGGGAATGACATTAGATGCAAGGCTGCGCTGGAAAGCTCATGTCAAAAAAAAGAGAGACGAAATTAATATCAAATATAGAAAAATGTATTGGCTAATGGGGCGACATTCAGTCCTGTCTATTGATAGCAAATTATTGCTATATAAACAGGTCCTAAAGCCAGTGTGGACCTATGGTAGTCAGCTCTGGGGCTGTGCTGCAAAGAGCAATGTGCAAATCATCCAAAGATGTCAAAACAAAATACTAAGGGCCGTTGTCAATGCCCCTTGGTATATTCGTAACGAAGAACTTCACCAAGATCTTAAGATCGAGACAGTAAAAGAAGAAATTCAACGATTTGCAGCAGCTCATCAAATTAGACTGCAAAGGCATACAAACACTGAGGCCGTTCGACTCCTTGACGTAGCCAACCAGACGAGAAGATTAAAAAGGAATAAACCTCACGAACTAATGGATTAAACTGCTCATGTTTGCATGTTTTTGAAAGAATAAGTTTATATATTTTCTTTAAATAAATATCACTTATTAGTTAAGGTATATAACTAGATTGTGATTTGTAAAATAAAATTAAAAAAAAAATATAATATTATATTATTTATTATAATTACTTTTTTCATTAAAATGGATAATAAACTAATTATATATATATATATATATTTTCGTAATTTATCAATTTTTATATGCTATAAAGAGGATAAGTAAGTTTAATTTAATGCGCCTGAAACTTATACAACCTCCAAATATATGCCTATGTCTATGCTCAACTTTTATGGATCATAAAACAAAACTTAGTTTCACTGTGATATACTACACATTTATACTAATTTCGGGCGTTTTAACCATATTTCAATTAAATTTTCACATTTGTTGTTTTTTTTTTTGTCCCCAGTAAAGCTTTTATTTTATTAGAAATTTACATAAACTATTAAATATGTATCGTTTTATAAAATTGAATAATTGTAGTTTTAATTACTAATAAAGATAGGTCTAAGTGGCGGATTACCCACAAGTACGTGTCCTCGTAAAGAAGGAGCCCCAAAATTTAAAAATATTAATATATAATTTTGAATTTTTTTAATATTTTTGTAAATTATTAAATTTTTCACTTTCTGTGTGATTGTAAATCTACTCTGTAGCTACAATCAAAAATAAAGTATCAATTGCTAATTTTCTTATTTTTTTTTATTTTTAATAAGCTGGAGTGTCTCCACTCGACTATTTCGCAATTTGAATTGGATTAATTAACATATATTAATTTTAAATTAAATTTAACTAATTATAAATTATAAATTAAAATTAATAAATAATATTTATTAAACCAGCGCGTGTTTAGTTCTTTGTTGATGGCACCACGTCACGTGTTGGCGCGTGATTTGCAGTGTTAAAAAATTAATTCCGGTACTTTCAGCAATTCAATCAAGCTGCAATTCTATATATAGCAGTTTTATACAATTTTTAATCAGGTGAAATACTATCAAACATATATTTTTATTTTTACGGTCACTTTAGAGGACAAAAAATCAAAACGTTGTAGGTAATGATCTTCTTCCGGTTGAGCTACTTCTCAAAAATTAATAGAAAACTACGAATTTTGAATAATGCCCTTATACCAAATTTCATGATTCTAGCCCAAGCTGTTTTTGCGTAATCTTGTCTACATACATACACACACATACACAGACATTTTTCTTAATCTTAATGAAAATGACTCATAACGTATAAAACATCAAAATCTCGACATCGAAAATTTTCGTGATCGCAATTCTATATATCTCTGGCGTGATAGTAAACATTTTAAATTATATATATTTTAATATTATCGTAATATTATTATATTACTATATGACCTAAGATGGTGATTAATAAAATTAAATTTTAACAACTCTCTGGGCTCTTGTTTGTAAATTAATTCGAATGGCAAAGTTTAATAGCAATGATTTGGGATCTTCTTGAATAACCAACACAGTGTTAAGATTTTGCGTATATTTAAGTGTAGCTAAGAGGTTGTTTGAACATCATTTGTATTGATGTTTAATTGTTGAGAAGTACTGGTTTCATTTTTTTGGAGTTTGATTTAATATTACCAAATGAAAAATGTAAATATGTAGTTAAGTAGTCATATGAGTACTCATTGATTGGAAATAATATATTATAAAAGTACACACTTTTGGGAGAAAAAATACTAGTATTTATTCTAAGGTGAGAAGAGCAAGGCCGTTCTTATCAATTTTGTCGCCCTGGGCTATAAACCAATAAAATTCATAAATATGTTTTTTAATATATCATTACAGTTATAAATAAAATTAATTTTTAAATGAATTTGCCATTAACCTAAATTTTGTTTTAGCTTAAGCATATTTAACAATTTCACCTTATTACGTGTTCGTGGCGCCCCTTAAGTTACGGCGCCCCTGGACTGTAGCTTAAACAGCCCATAGGGTTAGTATGAGTTTGGGAAGAATTATAATAAAATTAAAGAAGTAGCTATTTAAATAAGTATATAATTATAATTTTAGGAATTCAGGGTTATTCTTATAAATTAATAATTATAATATATTAATAATTTGAAACAATTTAAAAAGTGACATCTACCATTTAGTTTTTCAACTAATTTGAAATTTGATATTTAATATTTTTAATTAAGTTCTAAACAAAAAACGAACTTATTTTGTCACAAACATTTAAATCGATAAATACATTTCATTTTTTTTTTATTTGATATGGAATATATTAATATATATAATTTTACTTTATAATACTTTAATGATCTTATGTTTAATAGGATTTGAACCCTTTATAGTCTTGGGAGTTAAACAAGATGCGAGGCAGTTTGATTTTTGTTTGAGATTGGTCTGTGAGTCAAGTAAAGATGGTTTCTTCTCTCTCCAGTCTCCCCTTCCCTCTTCCCTTCACACACCTTCACATCCACAATTAACAATGGAAGGAGATCTGTAACCGGTGAAGATTAAAGCTGGACTATTTGGTGAATGATCGGCTTTTCGAAGTTTATTTCACTAAAATTAAATTTCTAGATAGTAAAGTCGGTTTTAAAATTGAAAGAGAATTTTTCTAAAACAAAAACAAATACTCCCTTCCCTTAAGAATTTTAATTTCAATAATTTTTTTTTTTTTGTTGTATTAAAAATTAACTCTTTATAACAAACCAATAAATACAAACAAAAATAATAAATAATTAAAATACTCTCAAGATTTTTTTAATAAAAAAAATGTTTTTAATCCTTAAAAATATGTTTTTTATTTTCAGTATAAAAAATATATAGTAAATTTAGATAGAAATATTTTGTCTGATTAATTTAAAATTAATTGAAAATATTTTATCGATTTTTTTTTAATTAAAATAGTTAATGGTATATGAAAGAAAAGCTGATTGTGGATGTCTAGTTAAAAAAATTAATTACAAATAAATATTTTTCATACTTAAGCAGGTTTCAAATCAATATTGTTTTAATCACCATATATCACCATATTTCATTTATTTTACGATAATTATCATTAATATTTACGATAAAAAAACAAGTTTAAACATGAAATTATACAATATAAATTCAATTAGTACGAGGGTCGGTCAATAAGTTGTTGACTTTTTAATTTCCCGTTTCTTAAATGAAAAGGCAACACTACTCCTGTCAGCAGCCAACTATCTACGACCCCTGTCGAAATTGGAACCATTGGATCTTTTAACTTTTGTTTGACATCTATTAATAACATACTACTTCGTGATTTGAGAAGAAAATGGAAAAAAGCGAATTTCCATGAAAATCCATGAGTTGGGATACGATTTGCTATCTCATCCGCCCTATTCTCCGGATTTAGTCCCGAGTGACTATTTCTTGTTTCAAAACCTGAAGAAATGGCTTTACGGAAAGAGATTTAACTCCAACGATGAAATCATCTCACAAATAAATCTATTTTTTGTCCTCGACAAATCTTATTTTTTGGAAGAGATAAAAATAATTGGACAAATGTTGGACGATATGTATAGTCCGCAAAGGTGGCTACGTTGAAAAATAAAATAATTTTTTATCCAAAAGCCCGTGTTTCATTAATAAAAGTCACGGACTTATTGACCCGCCCTAGAAGTAGTATTAATTGAAAAAATACATAAATTTAAAATAAATTATACCTCTGACTTTTGAACGTTCTACGCCTATCAAGTCCGTTTATCAATCAGGTGTCCTATGATCAGTAGAACGCTATCAAGTAGCTTTCCCAATGTTGATCCCGGAGGCTGGGTTGACTCCGTCCCGTAAACCCCAGATAGAGAAATTCCCTTGCCAGACCCGGGACTTGAATCCGGGACCACGAGAATATGAGCCAGCTGCGCCAACCTCCCATCCTGTGGTACCTTTTAAAATAAATTAATAAATATTATTTGAAATAAATATAGAAAAAGTAGATGAAAAATAATATTCAAAGGATTAATCATTTGTTTGAATAAAAAAAAAAACTTTTGCTTTTGTTTTCAAAATGAGAAAGAGAAATAAAAAAAAAATCTTTAATTATTTTCTCTTGAGATTTATAATTCTGTTTTTTTGTTATTTCATTATCAATTATATTTTTTTTATTATTTCTAACTGTATTAAATGAACTAATTATCTATCTTCCAATTTTTGATCCATACAAAATCGTGCTAATAATTATTCTTATTCAAAGATATTTTTTTTTTCCCTATAATGATTTCATTTGTCAAAATCTCTTAATTAATTGACTGATTATAAAATAAAAATTAATTAAATATATTTTATAATTCTATTTCGTATTTTTAAAGTCATTTTAATCATAAATAAGTAATTAAGTTCAATATGAAAAGAAGATTTTCTTTGGAAATCTTTCAACAAGAAAAAATAATTAAATTAATTATGTGTATAAGTTCATAGCCATTTATAATTAATTTAATTTACATAGATTATTAAATATAAAAGAAGAAAATATTTATTTATTTTGTTATTTTAATTAGATATTCCATTTAAATAATAAACAAGAAAACAAATAAAATCGGTTAGATTCTTTCTTCGTGGTGTAACTACCGAAAAGTGCAAAGACTAAACACAACAAAGCAATTAATTTGAAATCAAAGAAATTTTTTAAATATATTAAATGTTTAAATTTTAAAATATAATTAAAGGGTATAGCTATTGATCACACTGATTCCAAAAGTTGGCTTGTTGCAGCGATCCAGGGGCGTAGTTATGGCCACAGATGCATTTAAAGAAAATTGTATTACCAATATTTTTTAATTTATTAAATAGTTTCATAATTTCAAACATCTAATTTACTCCTTTCTTTACCAAATTTTACGAAAATGGTATAAACAGGAACACGTAATTATATCTTTCTGTTTAATTGTTATTAAAATTTATAAAATAAACTAATTCCCTTGAGCTCAAAAATATTTAATCTAAATAGGAGGCAGGAGGCTAATGATTTTTGGAAACCACTGTTATGTATAAATAATGCAATTTATTATTAAATTTGGATATAATAAATAAATAATCAACAAATTAAAATAAATAAATTCGGTTTCCTTGTGGAGTAACTACCGAAATGTTCCAAAAAACAATTAATTTGAAATTATTAAATAATTTAAATTCACAATTATTTTTATTAAATATTTTTTTAGAATATAATTAAATTATTCACATGGTTAGATCTCTTAACTTAATAGTAATAATATACATTTTTTAACAAATAAAACATAAGAGAGCCGGTCAATAAATCCGTGACTTATTGAATGAAACTCGGGTTTTTTGATAAAATATTAGTTTATTTTTCAACATAGCCTCATTTGCGCTCTATATACTTCGTCCAATGTTTTTCCAATTTTTTTATCCCTTCCAAAAACTAAGATTTGTCGAGGACATCTTTGGTGCCGATTCACCCCGAGAAACCCTATGTTTGACTACTGTTTCATCTATTATGTGTTGTGGTGGATCAACGTATCATCCACGGATAAGAATCGGCGCAAAAACTTGATTTCAGTGATGTTTTTTCCGCAAAAAAAAAATGCCCGATGAGGACACGAAATTCACTTTTTTCCTCTTTCTTCACAAATCACGATGTAGTCTGATATCAAACAAAAACTAAAAGACTCATCTAGTTCAAATTTCGACAGGAGTCAGTTGATAGTTGCCTGCTGACAGGAGCAGTGTTGCTATTTCATTTAAGAGACGGGAAATTCACAAGTCACGCACTTGTTGATTTGCTCTCGTATCTTATTCGAATTAAAAATAATTTTTATTTAAAAAAAAAAAAATAATCGTATTATTAAAAAAAATGTAACTGTCCGCATGATGAAATTACTATATTTGAAATATAATTATTTTATACTCTACTTTGTGTAATACACGAGATTCGTTTCACAAAATAATTTTTTTTCGAAATGGGTTTTGAATTTAAACTGTTTCCACTATTGATTAGGAGTAAAAAACCGCTTATGAGACCAGCACGACTTTCATTTATTAGTCAATCCTTTTATTACGGACTTTATTCCTTTTTTTCATTACTTGTGTTGATCGATGACAATTTCACCCTTTCCTCCTATTATTTACGTATTCAATTTTAGTATTATATAATAGATTGTTATAGAAGCTGTCCTCTTTGTTAGCATTTTAAAAATTAATTTTAATGAAATCGCTGAAAGGGACACAATTATTATATATGATATTTCAATTTATGAAAATGTTAGATCGATAGGAAGTAATAAATTGAATATGTCAAGAAAATTTAATATAAAAAAAAAAGTTTTGTTTTCAAATACAGAGTTTATACATAATAACTTTGTTTTGGCGAAAAACAAGAAATTACATAAAAGCAAAAACTTTACTATCACTTGTACAGATTCTAATAACGATGGTTTAGCAAAGACCAAGAAAATTTCATTAAAATATCTGTAACAATAATTTCAGCGATTTTTTATTAAACTCTACTGAAAATAAATAAATAAATAAATTGTTTAATAAAAGATTTTATCACTAAATTCAGAAGTTATTTTGTTTATAAATCAAGAAATTTTACAAGAAAATTCTTTACTCTGAAACATCTTTTATTATAACTTTACCTTAACAGAATTGTTAATATCAGAGGTATATCAAATAACCGCATATCATGAGAGGTGTGGTTAGAAGATCGTGGAGTTCTATTTATATTCAAAGGATTATATATAGTCTTTTACTCTCTATTCCTGAGCCTCACCTTTCTGAGTTCAATATCCGGCCCCAACAAAATCCTACATATAGGTATATAAACTTTTGAATCTTATTAAGTTGAAAGTTGAATGAAAAATTGAATGAAAAATTTTCTTTTTTTACAAAATAGTTTTGATAACTTTCTTATCACATCCAATAAAATAATAATAATTTATTTAAAATATACTTTTTTTTATATGAATGTAGATTAATGACGTCATCTTTTCCATAAGAACAATGTTAATAAACAATTATTTTGCCGGTTGTATTATATGGGTGTGAGGCATGGTCAATGGCCCTGGAGGACGAGAATAGATTTAGAGTATTTGAGAATAGGATTCCTCGCAGCATTTATGGACCAAAGAAAGATGAAATCACCGGAGAATGGTGGAGACTGGATAGCGAGGAATTGCATGACCTCTATGCATCTCCAGACATAGGGTTATTAAATCGAGAAGGCTTCGATGGACAGAGCACGTGGCTAAAATAGGAGAGGGAAAAATGACGAAAAATATATTGGTGGGGAGACCGATTTGGGACCGTCCGTTTGGAAGACCAAGGTGGGTGGACTACATTGTCAGTGTAGGAAGGGACGTGAGGGAGATGGGAGAGGGTAGGAGTTGGATGGTTATGACTCAGGATAAGGACACTAGGAGAAATGTGGTTGCTGCGGCCAAGAACCCTCCAGTTCCGTAGAACCACAGTGATAGATATTATTCAAAGTTAAAATAAATCTTTAATAACAATAACAGCATGAGTTTATAGAGACATCTTTGCCGAAGCACAGTCAGAACATAGATTATTGTCCTTCATTCACTTATCTTCCCATAAATCGAAATAAAACAAATTATTTCAAAAATACAATATTTCACTAGGTAAGAAATAAATTACTTATCTCTAATCTGTTTCATGCTGATCAATTTGGACAAGTTGACTAACTATAGATTAAATCAGTTCTCTTGAGTTTAAGGAGTATTAACTAATTTGTTTCAAAAAGGTGAATCCTCAGATTTCTAGAAGAGGGTCTCTTTTCAATGCTAGTTTGTTACTTGACTTCCATTAACACAGTTTAGTTAAGGTAAAACACAACATGAAGTTCTATCTTTCCTAAGACTCATTTATACAGTCCACTTGAAAGGGAAAATAAACACTCAATAAATTTCTTGAAATGATGTTAGAATAATATTTATTTTAAGTAACTATAGATTGTCTCATAGTTAAACCTCATGGATATAGATGGCTAAATATTAAAAATTGAAATTAATAAATATGCATGTATTAGACTTTAATATATGTTTGAATTAACATATTTTTTTTTATTAAAATTTATAATAATTTATATAATAAGGTAAAGTACAATTGAATATGCAAATAGTTAAAAATTTAACGAAGTTATCTGTTTAAAATCGAGTTGTCAAAGATTAAGGAGTATAACGCCTCGTGTAAGTTGTGTTTTGCTGGTGTGTAATGACATGTGTATCCGAAGTGTATAAGTCTATAAATATGTGTAATGTACTATGCGTGAAAGGTAATGTAAAGTAAACTTATCTGATCTTGTAGTTTCAGTAACTAATTGATCATAAAATCTCATCTTCATTTTAATTTAGAGATAAGTAATATATTTATAAATCAGATTATATATATATATATATATATATATTCATGAATTCCGGGTTGTTTTCATACATTTTAATGAAATTTGAATCTCAATGTTTCGACTCGCATTTTGACGCCATTTGCAAGTGAATTTTCTATATAACCATGAGTTATAGTTGCTATTTTGAGTTGAATAGATGAATAATATTTCAGTTATTGTAAACTAAAGCTCTGAAAAATCACCGGATTATCACTGGCACTGACACTAACAAACGTGGTCCGGCTCGTATAACAGCCTGAGGACAACTGTGTCTTCTTTATACAAATTTATCCATTCCTTTGTCGAACTTTCTTCCTTCATTCGTTCACAATACTTCTTTCTTTTCTACTTATATTCACATCACAATCATCCCAGACTTCTTAACTTTTAACTACCACTAAAATAAGTATATCTTCTGTTAAAGCTTCATTGTCCAGGATATTTTTCTATTGTCTCATGATATATTTGGTAGATGAACAAATTCTGGTGAAGTCCTCCCTTTCTCGGAGGTTCCAGCCAGAAAGTGGACTTCTTCAAACATTAAAAAACGTAATTGAAATATTAATTTTTACTGAGATATCTTATTTGATGAATTTGAAATTTTTTAAGCCTATCATAAAATAAACTTAGAAACTACATCTTTCAAAATTTGGTATTTATAATGGAATTCAGAGAGTATGATAATTAGAAAAGAAATTGTTGATTCTTTTTAAATAGGATAAACAAAAAAAAAATATTATTTGGCCAATTATTCTTCTTATTTTACTGTTAATTATAATGTAATTAAAAATAATAAATAAAATGTTTGTTAATTAATAAAAATATGGTTTAAGCACCCTGAGGACTCTTTCCCACCTCAGAACCTTTAATATATAATAATAAAAAACAAATAATAATAATAATTTTACTTTGGTCTGAATGGTATCAAATTATACTGGAAAGAATTAATCCGTCTTTTCTGAAGTGTTAAGACAAAAAAATACATATAATTATTAATATCATTCGCGGTCTCATTTAATCAGTTGGTTGATGTGTGTGTGTGTGTTGTCTAAACTTTCCTTGAATATGTTTAAATAGTAACGAAATGGAATTGGAAACTTTAAGTGGACATCGGCTTTCGATGCGTCAAGTGGCCGACTCGGCTCACCAAATGGGGAACGTTTGAATGGAGCTTGGAGGGATGTACATCCCCTCTGTGCGCGTAGGGGTGGCTGAGGGGCGCCGTGAGGTGTGTCCGGGAGCAGTTGAGCCTCCGCAAGCGGCCGGGACGGCCTTTGCTCTCCGAGAGCTTAACCCGGGGATCCTTTCCGCGTGGACCGTGTCCCCGATCGGCGATGGACTACTCAGAATGCCCGCGTTGACTGGCATCACTTCCATTCATTCAAGTATCCTCCCAGGAAGCTGAACAGTGTGAGTGTTCCAAAAATCATTCATTGACCATCATTTGCCCCGGAAATTTATTCTTCTAGCCCAGGGCATTCCCACGTATCTTTTCTGACATAGTCACAGACATTTATACTAGATAAACGTATCTCAGCATCAATTACTAATTCTTTAGGTCACGGGGCCGCCATGTTCTCCTAATCGATTTGATAAAATCTGTTCAAGTGTCACTTTCCTTTTCACTTGAAATATTTCTACACTGTCCAATGGAATTTTCACTTTTTCGCCCTTTTCCAGAAGCTAATAAAGAAATCATCCATTTTTTTTAATCACATATTTCGTTATTAATTAATTTATTCATTTATTCACACATTTTTATTTATTTTTATATAACACTCCTTAGTTTTATAGTAATTTCTATAATAGAAATCAATCTTTTACTTAGATCGATATTCTACTACATTTTTTGGGACAGATCATCTCTAAATCTTAAAATATTGTTTATCATTGGATAGTATACAAAACTTATATATTCGTATATATATATATAGATATAGATAACAATCCTTAGTTTTACAGTCTTTTCTATAACAGAAATCTATCTTTTACTTAGATCGATAATCTACTACATTTTTTGGAACAGATCATCTCTAAATTTTAAAATATTGTTTATCATTGGATAGTATACAAAACTTATATATTCGTATATATATATAGATATAGATAACAATCCTTAGTTTTACAGTCTTTTCTATAACAGAAATCTATCTTATACTTAGATCGATAATCTACTACATTTTTTGGAACAGATCATCTCTAAATTTTAAAATATTGTTTATCATTGGATAGTATACAAAACTTATATATTCGTATATATATATAGATATAGATAACAATCCTTAGTTTTACAGTCATTTCTATAACAGAAATCAATCTTTTACTTAGATCGATATTCTACTACATTTTTTGGGACAGATCATCTGTACATCTTAAAATATTGTTTATCATTGGATAGTATACAAAACTTATATATTCGTATGCAGAAATATTTAGATAAATAGAAAAGTTGTATATGATTTCGTTTTCATTCATTTGGTATTGTTTCATTATGAATAGGACAGGAGTAACAAAAAGGAAATAATTAATTCCGTAAGTAAACGTCAAAGTAGTCTGACACTTGGAAAGGAAGCCCCTGCTCCATTCGCCGACGGTACCATGGCGACCAATATTGATTTTTTACAGAACGCCAAATAGATTGTTTGCTTGTTAGTTGAGAGTATAAATGGAAAATTATCTAATTAATTCGGTTGTGGATAACATATGGTAGACTGATTCAAAAATAGACCCCAGTAGAGGTGGAAAAATTGCCAATATACCATCTCATTTTTCTCATCAGCATCTGATTAATCCAATAAGCCTTTGAAGCTTTAAGAAACTTAAAAATCAAGTAAATATTATAATTCACTATACCAATAAATTAAAAAAAATCTCTCACCCAATTTTTATCCTCTGTTTTTTTTTCTTGTTTTTTTTGTTTTTAAAGCTTAATCAGCTGATTTAAAAATAATCTACTCTTTTTATCCATAAATAATTTAAAAAAAAAAAAAATAAAAGAATGGTTAAAAAATTGTAGAAAAAAAAATTTCTAATCAAGCGTACGTCGAATAATAAATTTTGTGGCCAGATAAACGACATTTACCGACCAGCCGCCACCATATGGGCTCCATGAGCCCCCTTCTTTAATCAATTTCCAACACCCAAAAGTGTTAATCACAATTTCTTCTTAATTAATTGAAATATTATCTTTTCCTCTTCCATTTGTTTTTTATCATTCAAAAGAGAAAAAGAAAATGAATTTTAGAAATTTTAATTTAATAAATTAAAAACAAAAAAAAAAAAATTAATTAATAAATTACATTTCGTTGTATTATTTTAAATTTTATTTTTTTAATTTTTATATACTAAAGAATTTTGTAACATTAAATTTCATTTAGAAATTTAAAATTTGAATATGAAAAATATCGCAAGTAAAATTAAAATTCTTTTAAGTTTCATGATTAATAAATAAAAAAAATTAACCATCTCTGTGTCGTTAATAAACTGGATGAAGAACTTTCGAGTTTATTAACTCCAGAGCAACTGCATTCTTCCAACCATTCATTCACCTGAACTACCTTCATCCACTCCCTAAGTATACATCCACTTTTATGCCATGTATTTTCTACCCATCGTGTCTTTAATTTATCCAACGCTTGTTGTTTTTAATTGGTTTGCATATAAACGAAAATATCAATAGCCTTTCCTCACCATTTCGAGCCACATAACACATCTATCAGAATCTCCTAGATTAAATGACAATGAATTTATACGCTGAATTTATTTTCATCTTCATACTTTCATCAAAATAATAGAGTTTTTTTTATAGATTTTAATTTATATGTAGGAAAATATATAAAAATATTAATATTACTTAAAATTAAAATATTAATAAAAGCTTCAGATTAAAAACGATTTAAAATATAGTATTTAAATAGATTTATTTCTTCCATAAACAGCTTAATATTTTTTTTCAAATCTTTTTTAATTCAATTTTTTTATTTTTTTTTTTTTATTATTAATTTATTTAATAAGATTTTAATTTTAAATATTAATATATTTATGTAGTGTGTTTAAACGGAATTTCATTAATTTGAATAGTATTTGATTTATTCGTTGAATTCCATTTAAATTAGACCCAATTAAATATTATAAATTTTCCGAATAGTTGGGATAGGTTTTAGCTTTTAAATGCTATTAATATGATTGAAAAACAAAAGCACTTTAAGGTTCATATTATATATTTTATTATTAAATAAAAAAAAATCTGGAGAGTCTCCGCTCGATTATCTCGCAAATTTGAATTGGATTAATTAATATATATTCTATTTAAATTAAATTTAATTAATTATAAATTATTAATTAAAATTAATAAATAATAGTTATTAGACCAGCGCGTGTTCGGCTCTTTGTTGATGAGACCACGTCACGTGCTGTTGCGTGATTGGCAGTCAAAGAGTTAAAAAATTTAAAAAAATAATTTCGGTATTTTCAGCGATTGAATCAAGCTAAAATTCTATATATGTATAGCAGTTTTATACAATTTTTAATCCTGTGAAAAACTATCAAACATAAATCTTTATTTTTACGGACAGTTTAGAGGAAAAACAATGAAAAAGTGGTAGGTAATGGTCCTCTTCCGAATTTCTCAAAAGTTAATAGAAAACTACGAATTTTGAATAATGCCCATGTACCAAATTTCGTTATTCTAACTCAAACTGTTTTTGCGTAATCTTGTATACATACATACACACACAAACACACACACAGAGACATTTTTCTCAACCTTAGTTAATATGACCCAGGGACATTCAAAACGTATAAAAATATCAAAATCTCGACATCGAAAATTTTCGTGATCGCAATAGTATCTTAGGCGAGATAATAAAAAGTCATCACGGGATCATGTTTGGTGAATATGGAGGTAGATGTATCATTACAATGTCTTATTTAAAAGAAAATCACGAACAAGCTATTAAATATTAGCAAGTGCATTATTTGTTACTATAGTTATAGATTGTTATGCCTCAATTCTGAATTATTTTCAAAATGCATCACACAAACGGCGTTAAGTTAGTGGTGCTTATTGTCATCTGGAAATCACTTATACTCTACCATTTCGTTAAAATTGAAAAATACAATAGCATAAACTTCAAAAAATTGCTAATTCTATCAAACTCGTATTTATTATTTTTATCTAGGTAAATAAAAGATTAAACATACAATTTAAATAAAATTTTCAGATATACTTTAAATAACGAAAAATAGCGCCAAACTTAATAATCGGTTTTCCCGTTTAACCGGAATTTTGTTCACACATACATACACACACAGACACACACATAAACGGGAATGACCTGAATGACATGAAACGTGGAGATCTGTGAAAAATGAATAAATAAATAAATACCTTTTTTCTCTCAAAATACTGAAATTTTTTCGATTGAAAAGTAAAAAACACCTTCCAAATAAATTATAAGAATTTACTGTAATTTAAAATATATATAATAAATAATATTCTCTTACTTTATTGTCAGGAAAATTATAATAGATTGTGATATTTTTATTTAATTAAAAATAAAAATAAATATTTCAGACTCAAGTATTTATAATAGATAAGAATATCATTAATGTGTATTTTTTATCTATATATACAATTCCATAAAAATTCTTCAATTTAATTAAAAAAAAGAAGGGATTGGAAAAAATAAAAGTGCTATTGAAATTTCACCTATAAGGATTCATTAGTAGTATTAAGTACGTTTTGTCTTAATTTGTTTTAATGAATGGTCTTTCTTTTAATTATTGTACATCACCAGGTTCTTTTGTGTTTAAGTAATAAATAAAAATAAAAAGCTTAGTATACAATATGAAAAGATATAAAGTATATATATATTTGTTAATTTTAAGTGTCTCATTTTCAAATTAGATAACAAAATGTTTAAATATCTTTCCAAATTATAATTGCAGAAATATTATCTTAAAAACATTAATTATAAATGAATTCTTGAGCTCTTTAAACAAAACGAAATACAAAAACATTCAAGTCCATTAATTGCTTAACATGAATGAACTCAATAATTTAGTTTAAATTGTTTTCACATAAATTGCAATTTTAAATATTATCAATTTATATCACTCAGATGACAACACTTATCAAAAACGACTGATATATTGGCAAACTAAAACTGATTTAGTAATTTTATTTTTCAATTAATAAGTGAGATAAATAAATAGTTCTTATACTGAAGAGAGTCTTGGTACCTGACCGAAACGTCAACACGATAAAAAGTTATTGGTTACTCTTTCTATTCTGTTCTGTTTGCCATCCGCTGGCTCCTAATCATTAATAATATTTAATTTAAATTTAAAATTGAAAAATTTAATTTTTCATTTTATATAGATCAGTGATTCTCAACCTTTTTTTTTTACCGCGGCATACTTTTAAAGGTTTACCTTTTTTTTCTTAGAACCATATTGAAAAAATTTAGAAAGTCGGAAATGTTTAAAAGCGTTTTACCTTTTTTTTAGAAACAAATTGAAAAAATTTAGAAAAAAAAGTCGGAAATGTTTAAGAGCCTCATAATCTCGCGGCACACTTTTGAAAATCTCGCGGCACACTAAAGTGCCGCGGCACAGTAGTTGAGAATCACTGATATAGATATTTATTAGAATAATACATTTTTTAATAATTTAATTTTGTTTTGAATTCCAAAAGCATATTTTTTTTTTTTTTTTTAGAATTAAAATCATTTTTCTTTACACATTCAAAATTTGTTTTTTGAAATCATCGGTACATCATTTTTGAAACGATATGGCACAATAATTTCTTAACTATTGTACAAATTTCATTGGATCATGATTATTATCAGAAAAAATATTAAATTGGTATTAAAATTATTATTTTTTTTTTATATATAATTTTCACTTTAATAATAATTAACACTTTTAATTGATCCACTAATAAATGATTTTAATTTAATTATTAATTAAAAACAAAATACTATTTAATATTACAAATTAAAAATTGACTTAATTTATTTTTCAATTAACTTTATTAGTAAATAAGTAATTTACCCAAAAATTCAATAATAAATTAAGAGCGAGGGATATTAAAAAAAAAATGGTTTAAATTTTAAATTAATCTTTTAATCATATCTATTTTTACTTTCACATGTTAAATGTTATAATATTATTACAAAAAGATTTAAAAAATAATTTGTAATATACATATAAGGCTTATTTAAATAAACCTATTTTAATGTAGCTAGTAAACTACACGGTTGTAGTTCTATCTTTATAAAAGGGGGACTAATCTTAATTATGCCAATTAGAAAAATATATCAATTAAAAAAATGAATAACTTTGTAGCTTAGATAAACCTAAAAATAAATTGACAATCGTTTCCAATTCTTGTTACAAATAGACTCAACGCCGGATACCTTTTCAATCGCCATCAATTATCCATATTCTTATTCTTATTCATATCGAGGGTAATTTATTAAATAGAAAAGTTATGTTTCGTTGTTTAATATATCCGAGCGTAGGTCACTAAGTCCGTGACTTTTTGAAATGAAATGCTGGTACTATCAGCTGACTTCTGCCGAAATTTGAACCAGTTGGGTACTTTATTTTTTGTTTGACATGCATTATTAGCAGGCTATTTTGTGAATTGGGAAGAAAATGAAAAAAAAAAGAATTTCCATAAAAATCCATGAATTAGGGTACGAATTGCTCCTTCATCCGTCCTATTTTTCGGATTTAGCTCCGAGTTACTAATTTTTGTTTCCAAATTTGAAGAAATGACTCGGCGGAAAGAGATTTGACTCCAACGCTGAAATCACCTCACAAACAAATACGTATTTTGATATCTTCAACAAATCTTAGCACGTGTGCAAGGTGGGCGCTGCCCACGGGCGCCTGGTGTAGGGGGCGCCAAACTGACCATTCTTTTTTATTTTATGTATTCTGACTATATTTTTAAATTTATTAATTTATTTAGAAATGTTCAAACTCTCTGTGAATTAGAGCATTGTGCGTAAAAGTGTAAATTAGTGCCAATAGCAATTAAGTGGTAAGCTTTTATTGTTCTATTGATAAAGGGGGCGTTTTTTAAAAATTTGCACACGGGCGCTTTGCACCCACGTCGCGGCCATGCTGTCCTCGTATATATATATACAAATTATAAGAAAGCACTTAAATTGTTTGAAAGATACATACTAAATAAATTAATTTATAAAACATAAAATATATACAATTTTTAATTAAGGGACGTGGTATATTTTAAGAAATACATATATAAATTCAATGGCTAACAAGAGAATTCTTCCTAAATAAATTTAAATATTTATGAATAACAAAATAATAAAAAAAAAAAAATTACATTCTGTTTTAGTTATTTAAAAATAAATTTAAAAAAAACTAAAAATGTTATCCCAAAAAAAAAAGAAAAAAATATGAACAGGAATTCGTATGAAAATTAGCTGGAGTGTCTCCACTCGACTATCTCGCAATTTGAATTGGATTAAATAACAAAATATATTATATTTAAATTAAATTTAATAAATTATAAATTATAAATAATAAATATTAAACCAGCGCATGTTTGGCTTTTTGTTGATGGCACCACGTCATGTGTTGGTGCGTGAGATTTGCAGTGTTAAAAAATTAATTCTGGTAATTTCAGCGAATCAATCAAGCTGAAATTCTATATATAGCAGTTATATACAATTATTAATCATGTGAAAAATTATCAAACATATATTTTTATTTTTACGGTCACTTTAGAGGAAAAAAAATCAAAACGTTGTAGGTAATGACCCTCTTCCGGTTGAGCTACATTTCTCAAAAGTTGATAAAAAACTATGAATTATGAATAATGTCCATGTACCAAATTTCATCATTCTAGCTCAAACCGTTTTTGCGTAATCTTGTCTACATACACACACACACACACACACACACACACACACACACACACACACACACAGACATTTTTCTCAACCTTAATGAAAATGATTGAGGAACCTTCAAAACGTATAAAAACATCAAAATCTCAACATCGAAAATTTTCGTGATCGCAATACTATCTCTGGCGAGATAGTAAAAATTGGATGGAGATGACTGACTAGATTTTTTAACCACAAATAATGTTTTTTTATTTGTTTATTAAATTTAAAACAGAAACACAATCAATAAAATATATGGGATACATTTCATTATAAATATTAAAAGTTCATATCTAATGTAAGCTAATTTTATTATAAACTAAGAATCTCAAATTAATAAAATGAGATATTTAAACAATAATAAATACTTAAATTAGTTATTTGTTTATGACTGATGGGTAAACTTAATATGTAAATTTAATGTGCACAGATAGATGGGATTAGGATTTAGGAAATGAGAGAAATTGCATGGAGCTGCATCAGAATAGAAACAGTTTTTATTTGCACAAATATATATATATATATATCACAAGAAATATAATAAATTGTGAAATGTAAGAAATCTAAATTCTAAAATAGAAATAAATGATAAAAAACCACTTCTATTCTATAAATTTTCACCTTTTGGATTATATTGGATTAAATTTTTTCATAAATCTTTGGGCAATTGATTTTGAAGTTGAAATGAAAAGGTTGTAGAACGTTAAATTTAGTTGAATAACGATTTTGGGGTATTTTTTTTAATACTCACGAAAGTGGGTCTTAAAAAGAATGAATGATCATATCTGAAAATAAATAAACAATTAATTATCCTACATTTACACTTATTATTATGATATTTATTTATTTTTAATACATAGTTTGTTTAAAACTAGTTTAGCAAATTCAAGTTAAAAAATTTTCAACCATTATATATAGGGTGACCAAACATCCTGGTTTTCCGGGATTGTCCCGTTTTTAAGTGCTCTGTCCCGGTGTCCCGAAAAATGTCTTCGTGACAGCCTATTGTCCCTTTTTTAAATATTTAGGACATTTCGTACTTTTTTTTCAAAATTTTTTCAATTTAGTTCTAAAACAAAAAGGTAAAACGTTTGTCCCGGTTTGGTGTTTTCGAAATATGTATTATAAGTATTTTATTATAAAACAAAATTTTAAAATAAAATTTAAATTTTGAAAAATAAACTTTTTCATTTTAGTCAATATAAATTAATAAATTATTCTATTTTTTTATATTTAATTACTTCTTCTTCTTAAGGTGCCGTCTCTCTTTCGGAGTTTGGCCATCATCATGACTAGGATAGCCTTAGAAGCTGCCCAGCCATGATGATTTTTCTTGGGAATGTTAATGCGGTGGTTTCCCGTTACCTTCCGCATTTATAGAACCAGGAACTGATAGTTCCTGGAGCCGGAGGCAGCTGATGTTAAATTGAATTTTATTAGAAAAAATTGTTCTTAGTTGGAATCGAACGCCGACTTTTTGTTTAGAAAATTGCTATGCTACACTCTCGGCTAGCTGCCTCCTTAATTAATTACTATACAACAATAATAATTTAAAAAAAAAATCTTATTTGAAGATAATAAAAATTTAAATAAATAAATAAAAAGCAATTCTTATCAGCTTCTAGATAATAAAACTGAACTATAAATTTAAATTATGGTAAATTTTAAATAAAATAATGAAAAAATAAATAATAAATATATGATTGTTTATAAAAGAGGTTAATATTCTAATATAAATTTTTTTTTTATATTATAAAAAATTTACTACCTCTTAAGTGAAACAATAAAAATTTCATTACCGAGGTGTACTTTTCATCAGGGCAGTTTTTTGAATATCATAAATAATATTTATCATTTATAAAATAAAAAAATATACACCAAAAAATGGATATTTCGGAGAAAAAAAGTTTATGAATATATATTAATGTGTGCTAATGTGTAATTGATATAGCACAAAAAAAAAAAAAAAAAACAACCTGTTATTCTCACTCAGGATCGATATGCTAACAACAAATGAACGATATTTTTTCTCTTTGAATTAAATTCATATTAAAGTTTCAATTTTTAAAGAGTTTATTGAAAGAGTATTAAAATAATGTATATATATATACATTATATAACAAAATTTATATAGGCATTGTCTCGTTTTATAAATGAAACTTAATAAAAGTACATTTTTTTTAAATATTGAATAAACTATTATAGCATGCCAGTGTAAATTGTAAAAAGCATTAAACGTTTTTTTCATATTTTTATATATCAATTTGGAGTTTAAATTAATATAAATATATTTATATGATAGGAGATTTGGCAATTGCAATTAAGAATAGTGTAGAAAAATTAATCGAAGCAGGAAAAGAGGTGGGGTCAGTGCCGTATTGGGAGGGGAACGCGGGGGAACGACGTTCCCTTACCTTTTTTCAGAACCAGAATGCGTTCTAGAACTCAGACAACTCCCACTTAAATCTACTGTTAGAATTTCATTTTTTGTGTTCGTTAATATTATGTATAGTAAGAATAAGAAAAAATAAAAACTTATATGGAAAAAAATAGTTTGCTGAAAATAGGACTTTTTTTGCTCCCACTATGCGTTCCCTTACTTCTTATTTTACTTATACATCACTGGCTGGGGCTGGAAATTAATAGTTGCCTTAGAACTATAGAAACATTTAGTAACAGAGAGGAATAGTGTTAACACACAAAGTCTTAACACGGTGATTCTCAACCTGTGGGGCGCGCCCTCCTGGGCATATCCAAGAGAAAATTCCCGACTTTTTTTTCAATATGGTTCTATTTTCGATTATTTTTCAATTTTTTCAATATGGTTCTAAAAAAAAAGATTAGATGATTTTAAGATGCTCTGAAACATTTCCGATGGGGAGGGGCGCGATGAAAGTTATGATTGAAAATTGGGCTGGGATTACTGAAAGGTTGAGAAACATTGTCTTAACATACAAAATGTAAAATATAAAAATGTAGAAAATTTTAAATTGTGAGGTTCTGTAATTACGAAGGATAATAATATTCGAGAAGTATTTAAATCGAGGTTGCAATCGGGTAACGCCTGTTAATATGCAGTAAAGAGGCTTATCGCGTCAAAATTATTATCAAAGAGGATTAAAATTAAAATATATAAATCAATTATTTTGCCGGTTGTATTATAGGGGTGTTGATCGCACAGTATAATTACAAAAGTTGGTTAAAAAAAGATCAATCCGATATAAATTAGAAAAATCTGGAGTGTCTCCACTCGACTATCTCGCAACTAACCAATATTATATTTAAATTAAATTTAATTAATTAAATATAACTTAAAATTAATAAATAATATTTATTAAATCAGCGCGTGTTTGGCACTTTGTTGATGGCACCATGACACGTGCTGGCGCGTGATTTGCAGTATAAATGAAGAGAAATGGGATATATTATTTGATTTTTTAACTGCCCATTAGGCTAACATTTCGGATTTAATTAAGATTATCATCAGAGTTTGATAAAAGTATAAGATAAATTAATATTTACATTTGTTAAAACTTAATTTTTATTATATACGAGGTTTTGTTCAAAAGAAAAGGTGAATATTGAATTATTTCGAAAAATATTTATTTATTCATCAATTTTGTCCCCTTCAAAGTAATTCCCCTTAGATATAATGAACTTTGTCAGCGTTTCTTCCCATTGTCGAAGCATTTCTGAACTGCGCTTTTCGGTATGGCCATCAGCTCGTTCTTCGATTACGACTTTATCTCATCCATTGTGGCAAAACGCTTTCCTTCCATTGGTCTCTTCAGTTTTGGGAATAGGAAAAAGTCGTAGGGAGCGGAGCCAAATCTGGTGAATTCGGTGATTGAAGCATGATTACAGGGTAATTTTTGGCCAAAAAATAACGAACAAGCAATGATGCGTGAGCTGGTGCATTATCATGATGCAGAATCCATGATTTGTTTTTCCACAATTGAGCCGTATTGCTTCACGCAAACGTTGCATAACTTCCTTGTAGTAATCCTTATTAACAGTACGACCTGTTGGCAAGAACTCATGATGCACCACGCCATTGTAATCGAAGAAAACAGTGAGCAAAACCTTCACATTTGATCTAACTTGGCGGCCTTCTGTAAAGCATTTATACCACTATAAATATTTTTTGAGACAAAGTAGTCTAGCTGAATGAAACAGTCAACATTTTAAGTGTTGAAGCATTTTATTCCATTTTTTAACTCCAAATTTAATACAGATTCTCTGATTCATTTTTTTAAGTAAAAAATCGAAGTACACACAAAAACATGACTAACTTTTTCAGTTGTCAAAAACTACTACTAATCCAAAATGGCTGATAATGTCAATATAAATATAAAATATAAAAAAATATTTTTTTTTTTTTTTTTTTTTATTTAGCATTCATTTATTTTGTACATCTGCCCGAAGGCAATAATACATGGTTTACAATAAAGAGTAATAAATGGGCGAGGGGGGGAGGTAAAAGGAAATTATAGGGCAGGTTAAGGAGAGTGAGTCATTGGAACTGGGTAGGAAAATAGTCGAGGAGAGGAGGAAGGGAATGTCACTGAATTATTAGCCTGATGGCTAATCCCAGCTAGGGCACCATCGCGGGTCTATTTATTAATGTCTCTTGTCAAGTCCTGTGGTTTGAGTCTTTTGAGTCGTCTCAGTTGTCCTTGTGTGTCTAATAGTTGTCGGGCTTTGGGATTAGGGTGTTTAAGGAGTCTGTCTTTGTAGCGAAGGCTGTAATTTTTAATTTCCATTTGGACTGTATCCATTCCGAGGTCCCTATGAATCAGTCTGTTAGGGACATACCAAGGAGCACCGACTATCAGTCTAAGTGTTTTGTTTTGAAACCGCTGAATCAGGTCTCTGTTGGATTTGCTAGCGGTCCCCCACATCTGAATGCCATAGGTCCAAATGGGTTTAAGGATGATTTTGTAAATTAGAAGTTTATTGTCTATCGTCAGTTGAGATTTTTGTCGGAGCAGCCAGTATAATTTGTTAAGTTTAAGTCTCAGTTGTTTTTTTTTTGACTTGATGTGCATCTCCCACGTTAGGCGTCTGTCAAGGTGCATACCGAGGTACTTTACAGTACTTTTAGTCGGAATGGGTTTGTCTAAATTTACGCCGGGGCAGGTCTGTCTATTCAAAGTAAAAGTCAAGTGTGCAGATTTGTCTTCGTTAACTGCTATTCTCCATTTCTCAAGCCAAGGCCTTAATTGGTCCAGGCTTTCCTGGAGCATAGCAGAAGCCACGATTGGGTCTTTATGTGAAGCGAGCAAAGCGGTGTCGTCAGCAAAGGTCGCTGTGGTTATGTTCGGGTTGGTCGGCAAGTCAGCTGTAAAAAGTAAATACAAAATAGGTCCCAAAACACTACCCTGAGGTACTCCAGATCTAACAGGATAAACCTCACTAATGGCGTCATTCATCTTAACTCTAAAGCTTCTGCCATCGAGGTAAGAACGAATCAGCCTGTAATAAATTAGCGGGAGTATGTCATAAAGCTTCCGAAGTAGACCCTCGTGCCAAACTTTATCGAAAGCCTGAGATATATCAAGAAACACGGCTGAGCAGTAACGTTTGTTTTCAAGGTCTTTGTGAATAACATCAACAATTCGATGTACTTGCTCAATAGTGCCGTGCTTCTCTCTAAAGCCGAATTGGTGGATTGGGATTAAATCTATTAGAAAGGGACGGAGTCTAGAAAGAAAGACCCTCTCAAACAATTTAGAGATGGCAGAGAGAAGACTAATAGGCCTATACGAGTTTGACTCCTCAGGAGGTTTCCCAGGCTTGAGGATCATTTTCACCAGGGCTGTTTTCCACTGGGTTGGGAAATGACCCACTCTAAAGATGGAGTTAAATATGAGGGTCAGAAAGAGAATTGCCCTATCAGGCAAGTTCCTCAACATTTTACCTGAGATTAGATCATTTCCCGGGGCCTTTTTAGTTTTGATTGTCTGTCGTATAATGTCTTTTAATTCACACGTCTGTATTAGTTTGGGGAATGGCATTGAGTAATTGTGTGTTTTGTATTGGTGTGTTGCCTGAAAGTTATTGTCAGGTGGAGTGACCTTTGGTGGGAGAGGAGTAAAAACGTTAGAAAGGTGACTAGCGAATGTATTCGCCTTATCGATGTCACTCCTCGCCCATTCATTATTTTGTCTACGTAGTGGGGGGATTCTTTCAGTTGGTCTTTTAAGTTTCTTTGTCGCTTTCCAGAGAGAGTAGTCAGTTGAATGAGTAGGGGTGAGGTCTCTCAGATACTTTTGAATGCTTTGATTCCTTTCAGTTCTGAGTAGATTCCCAATTTGTTTAGATAGATTATTAATTGTCGTTTTAAGGTGTGGGGATCTGTTTGTCTGCCATTGTCGTCTCAGCCTATTTTTTTTAGTTATTAAGTCTTTAATGTGTTTTGGTGTGTCTTGGTTTAAGTCTTTAGGAGTAATTTTTGGTGTTGACAGACGTGCTGCCATTTGTATAGTATTGGTTATATGGTAGATTGCTTTGTCAATGTCAAGGCTATATGTCAGAGGTAAGTTTAGGTCCAGGCTTTGGTTTAGTATTTCTGCATATTTATTCCAGTCAGTTTTATGATTAGTCAAGTAGTGAGGGTTTGATTTGAGAGATGCACAGGTGTTTAATGTAAGTTGTACTGGGGAGTGGTCAGAGGAAAGATCAAGGCAGGATTCAATTAAGCATCCATCCCCGTTAACCCCTCTTGCCACAAAAAAGTCAATTAAGTCTGGGATTTTGTTACTGTCAGAGGGCCAATACGTAGGTCTTCCAGTTGAGATAGTAATTAGGTTGTGTTTGTTAATAGTCTTAGCGAGATCTCGACCTCTAGGAGTAATAAGTCGAGATCCCCAGTCAGTATGTTTTGCATTGTAGTCACCTCCAGCAAGGAACCTCGACCCCAGGGTCTGGAAAAAATCCCAAAAATCCCCAGACGAAATTCGGTGCTTGGGAGGGCAGTAAGTAGATGCAATTGTAATAGGTCCGTTTTTGTCTTGAATTGTTAAAGAGGTTGCTTGTAGATAGTCTTTGTAAAAAGGAGGGTTTTCGTAATGGGATATTTTGTCTTTGATTATAATGGCTGTTCCTCCGTGTGATGTACCGTCTGGGTGATTGGTAAAGTATAGGTTGTAATGGGGAATTTTTAAGTAGCTTCGAGGGTTGAAATGAGTCTCAGCAATTAGCATAATGTCAATGTCTTTGTCTATCAGGTAGTGTTTGAGTTCACAAGAATGCCTCAATAGGCCGTTAGCATTCCATAATGAAATTTTAAGCAATCGATCCATTGGGCATTCTCGCAATGAGGGTAGTCAAAAGGTTGAGTATAGTGTCCATGCGATCCATGAGTTTAACCAACATGCTTTCCAGAATAGGTGTTTGTGTTTGTGTCGGGAGAGATTTGGAGTTGTCGTTGTTATTAGATTTTAGTATGTCAGAGTAGCGAATGTTTGGTTGTGACATGGAGTTAAGTGTTTGTCGTTTATCATGAGTTGAACTAGTTGGTAGTGGAGGGGGTACAGTCTGTAGTTGTTTAGGTCTAAGAGAGGGATATTTGTTTTGTCGTAATTCGACATAATGTTTGCAGCCCTTAAAGTTGGCTGGATGGTCACCGCCACAGAGTACACATTGGGGTGGAGAAGTCTTGTCTTTTTGGCAGTCAGATGTAAGATGGTCTTTAGTACATTTGACGCAGCGTGGTCTCAGCTTACAGTATGCCCTGGTATGCCCATAATGCTGACATCTCGTACATTGAGGGATATCTCTACGAGCACGCGGTGCCTCAATTACAACCCTGCTATGACAGAGGTATTGAGTAGTATAGATGTCTTTATTGTTGGGTGCTGGTTTTAGGTCTAAGAAGAATATAGGTAGGGGTTCCTTTGTCGTTTTTTTTCTTATATTAAAGATATTGGCCACTGAGTGACCAAGGTCTTCAATTTCTTTTTTAATGTCAACAAGGTCAGTCGAGTGATGTAGTTGTTTGATAACAGCTCTAAAATTTCTTTCAGATTTGGGTTGAAAGGTATAATATTCAATTTTGCTGTTATCTAACATTTTAATTATGGAGGTGTAGTCTAGTGGTTTTTTAGGATTGATTTTAACTTCGTCTTTTTTTATTAGTTTACAAACGAACCCGTCTCGGGCTACCCTGCCAAGACACGCCAACATGTCATTATAATTAGTGACATTAGGAATAAAAATAGGGGGGGTTTGTTTGGTATAGTTTCTTTAGAAGAGTTAGGTTGGTTGTCAGTTAGTTCTGAGAGTGATTGAAATTTATTAGTGTGTGTAGGTATAGTGTAATCATCCAAAGTCTTTTGTTTAACACATCGAGTTTCTGGGCTGTCACGTAGTCTTTTATTGTGATTTACCAGTTGCCAGTTGTTTTTATGGTTGTCTATAGGAGTGGAGACGTCTGAATGTGAAGATGTTGAAGGTCCGGCGTTGTCGTTTTCAAGCGTGATTTTTTCAAAAGATACATTGCAGGGGTTGGGCTGGTCCTTGTGAAAAAGTTGGTGTTCTACTGCGCATTTTGCGTGGAAGCCCTTACAACATGTCTTGCATTTATATTTCTCACCACGAATGTGGAGTTTGCAATAGTGACATATTGCCATTTCTGGCGTTGTTATTATTATTATTTATTTATTTTTTTTTTTTTTTTAAAAAGGTATTTAGTACTTGGGGCATGGATGAGAGAGAACTGGGGTGGGAAGGGGAGGGGGGGGGTAGACTTCACACACTCGCGGCCTAAACGGTGTGGCTGACTGGGAAAAAAGAGGCCTTGGAAAGAGGGTATAAAATATATGTATGTTTATATATTAGTAGATATTTAATTTATAAAGGTATTATTTAAATAAAATTTTATACATACAAATTGAAAAAGTTGATATTTCAATATAATATTTTATATATAATATATATTAAAATTTGTAATTGATGTATAATGAGGTATTTAGGCCGAAATGGCCTAGTAATGAGATCGCCACTAAAGATCACTTAGAGAGTTGTTAACTGCTTGATGGTTAGTTAACTAAATGATAAAAAAATATAAGTATAAAATTATTATCCCAATTAAAATCTTCTTTAAAAAATAGTTTACATAATATGTTTTATTAATGAATAGAACGTTAAAATAAATATAAGAATTTTATCTTATAAATTATATATAATTTTTAACTTTTTTTGAATTATTTATATTCGTATATATATATAGGGTGAACAAACGTCCCGGTTTTCCGGGATTGTCCCGATTTTAGGTGCTCTGTCCCAGCGTTCCGAAAAATGTCTTCGGGACAGTCTATTGTCCCGGTTTTTAAATATTTAGGTCCGACGGACGTTTTCTTACAATCAGTTTGGTCCGATTTGGCTCTTAACATTTTCGATTTTTCATAAAAAAAAAAATTACAAATGTCCGGGTTGGGTGTTTTCGAAATATTGTCGCCCTATATATATATATATATATATATATGCAAAATTTCAATCTAAACTAATATTATGGTGAACCTCTCCCCCCCTCCTCTCTTAACAGTAAAACACTACTTATTTTAATATATTTACTATTATTAATATTATAAAATTTAAAAACAAAAAACAAAATAGTACCCAATCAATATATTGACTTTTATGTAAGTTTTAGATATAGATATTGAGGAAATACTAATATATAACTGAAAAGAGAGAAAACGAACGTCGAAGTGTTTTCCCTAGATAGAAACAAAACAGGGAGAGAGAGAAAAAAAAAATAATCTTGGAGAAAATATTACAATGCCATAAAAACCAAAAATATATGTTTTTCTATGTTACTAGGACAGACATCAGTAACTTTATATAAATGTTTTTAATAATTTATTTCATTTTTAAAATAAAACTATATTTCAAGGTAAAAGATTTAGTGTGTAAAAAAAAGTTTTAAATAAAATAAAAACAAACAAACAAATTTTTTTTTTAACATACAAAATAAATTTTATTTAAAAAAAGAAAAAGTAAAGAAAATAGAAATAAAAGTAATATTATGGGGGTGGATTTATATATTTTTCTGGCATAATTACTTTATGTTTTATAAAACAAGGTGATAATTTTAATTACCCTGAAAATATGTTTATTACTACACAAGTTAAACAAAAGATAAAAGGGGGTAGTTGTTTTTCAACCCTATAACATAGAATTTATTTCAAAAAATAACCTTAAGACATTAAACATAAAAAATGATAATTTATATATTACAATTATTTATTCTTTTAATTTTGTTTTTCTGAACTAAAAAAAAAAACTTAGATAAATTAATATTAGTTTTTTATTTTCATTTTAAAGTTATTTTTAAATTTCTATTTAAAAAAAAAAATAGAATAATTATGATTATGGATAAATATTATTTTATTTCAATATATGTAAAAAGTATATATATATGCGTGTAAATATAACAGCCTAGCCCTTCTATGACTGTATGTATGTATGTATGTATACTAAACGCTCCATGTGGCATCTGTGGTTACTCAGTTAGGAAGTTGATTCATTTCCTACACTGAATATAAAATTAATAATTTTAGAAATTTACAAACAATTTAAATTTTTATTTTAATTACTAATAATCAATAATATTGAAATTAAAATCAATTTCAATTAAATTAAATTAAATATTACTCCTAATTAATTAATATTCTCTAAAACAAAGTAAGTAATATTTTTTATATTGAAATTTTTATAGGTTAAACAATGGTTAAATTTAAATGTGTTCTTTTGTTAACGCCTCCATGACAGATTAAAAATAAATAAGTTGACCTGTGGCCAGGTCCGAACCGACCGACGGTTTGAAATAAATTAATTTCCAGCTACAGAAACAATTTCAAATAATTTTAATATATCTATTAATGTAATAAAAAAACAGATATGAATATAACATAAATATTTTTAATTTTATTTTATTTATAAAATATATGTAAGACCAGGCTGTGACGTCATGAATGGCTGGATGACGTCATATAATTTTAAATCAAGAAAAAACTAATAAATATGATTTTCCCGAGGATAAAACCAATACAAAGTGCATGATTCGTGGTGATATATAAAAAAATCTCCTCATGTGAAATTTGGTGTGAAAATAACCCTTCCCTTCCTATCGTCGATCGCTAATAATACCACTTCCGGTTTCCGGAATTGCACCAAAAGTTGATCAATTCATCCCACTGATGCATTAAGTAAATATACCAAATTTCATCAAAATCGGTTTAGCCGTTCAGGCTGTATACATCTATACGGACGGACAGACGGACAGACGGACAGACGGACGGACAGACATCATGCTAAAAATACTTTTTTCTGTTAAGAAAATGCATGATTCGTGGAGATATGTAAAAATCTCCACATGTGAAATTTGGTGTGAAAACAATACCTCCCTTACTATCGTCGGTCGGTAAAAACAAATAATTTCAAATTGTATAGAATCTTAAAATAATAAGTTGAAATAATTTTTATTGATGATATTGAGTTACTATTTCCTTTAAAACACGTATTTTATAGAATTATTTATTTATTGACGTATTTTGTTACTTTGTATTCGTTTTAAATATCACTAAAAATTCGTTTTTTATTTTATTGATACTATTTAAGGTAGATTATTTTTTGAATTTTATTAAATATTTTTTTTTCACTAACATGTCCAATGATGATATAAATTAAACATTGGTTTATTAAACCATGTTCATTTTTCTGAGGACAGAATTTTTCATAAAATAAAAGAACGTGTTGTCATTATTAATTGGTAAATAAACAATTTAAAAGTCGAAAAACTGAAAAAGTGATCAACAAAGAAGGAATTTAACTATATACACTGAATCCCCTCGGCGGACGGGGCCTTTTCACTATATTTTAAATAAGAATACCAAAAAATATGAATGTTTTAATACACTTTGAATCTTTTGCATAGAGACTTTCAACCAAATACTATCTATCACTTCGGGGGTACAGGGGGCAGGTGTGAAGAGCGCCAAAGGCGGTCTGAGAAGCTAGTATATATGTATTTATAATATATTGTTAACTACATGTATAGATGTATATTATATTAAAAAATTGAAGCTAAAAGAAAAGAAAAATGTTGCGATTGAAGATGATGTTAAATTTATGAAAGAAATAGAATAAAAATGAAACATTGTTTTTTTTTTTTATCAAATTTATTAAAAGCAGGCAATGATTATATAATTATTTAATTTAGATTATTACAGCTCTTATTTCACAGCTATCTTCATTCATTTAAACATAATCTAATTAACTTATACAATTATATATCAGTTTCTAATCTATCAAGCAGAAACTATCCAATTATATACCACTCATTTTTACTATCTCGCCAGAGATAGTATTGCAATCACGAAATTTTTCGATGTCGAGATTTTGATATTTTTATACGTTTTAAAGTCCCTGAGTCATTTTTACTAAGGATGAATAAAATGTCTGTCTGTCTCTCTCTCTCTCTCTCTCTCTCTCTCTGTGTGTGTGTGTGTGTGTAGTTAAGATTACGTAAAAACGATATGAGCTAGAATAATGAAATTTAGTACACGGGCATTATTCAAAATTTGTAGTTTTCTTTTGAGAAATGTAGCTCATCCGGAAGAGGATCATTACTTACCACGTTTTCATTTTTTTCTTCTAAACTGACCGTAAAAATAAAGATATATGTTTGATAGTTTTTCACATGATTAAAAATTGTATAAAACTGCTATATATAGAATTTCAACTTGATTGAATCGCTAAAAGTACCAGAATTAATTTTTTTAACATGTTGACTGGCAATCACGCGCCAGTACGTGACGTGGTTCCATCCACAATGAGTCAAACACGCGATGGTTAAATAAATATAATTTTTTAATTTTAATTTATAATTTATAATTAAATTTTAATTAAATTTAAATATAATATATATGTTAATTAATCCAATTCATATTTAGTCAAGTAGAGATACTTCAGATTTTTATTTTTGGAATATTAAAAGTTACTTAACCACCGAAGATATCATTTAATGACACATTTTTTTTACTATTTCAAATGAACAATTTTGAATTATATTCTGTATATTATCATTGAAATATAAAAATTAAGACATATTTTTACAAAAATAAAAATTAAAGCAATTAATATATCATATAATATGTAAAAGATTTATAATCTATATTTCAAATAATAAAAATAAATATATTCAAAAATTTTGTTAGAATTTTGACAGCAATAAATTTCTTATAGAGATATAAGTATTTGTCCCTAAGAAAAACCTCTGACCTTTGCACATCCTACGCCAGGACAACGCCTATCAAGTAGGTTGTATCAATTAGGTGTCCTATGATCAGTAGAACGGGTTCTATCAACCTTAACCTCGATTTTCTTGATCCCGGAGGCAGGGTTAACTTCGTCCCATAGACTCCAGCTAGAAAAATTCCCTTGCCAGTTTCGGGTACAGGAGAATGTGAGACAGCTTCGCTACCTCCTACCCTGTGGCGCATATTACCACGGGACTACGAGAATATGAGCCAGCCACGCTACCTTCTACATTGTGGCGCCTCTATATTTGTCCATAATTATAAAAAATACTTTTAGCATGAAGATAGCTGTCATAGTAAGAACATTTAATCATATGTTATTGGATATTTCGTTATTTAATCATTTTTCTAAATACAAAGTAATAAATAACTTAATAGCATAGCATAAAAAAACATAATTAAATTCATTTTATGATCGAAGATATGAGATATATTTATTTTATTTTATTTTTTTTTTATTGTAAATTTTGCGTATATAAATTAATCCGGTAGCTTTTATGATTAATTTTTCATAGCTTGGATTGATATTTCATTGTATTATTGCAATATACCATTTTCAAAAAAAATTCAAAATACAAATCACAAATGTTTATTAGGCCAAAAAAAAGTTATATTTATTTGGTATTACTACACATAAGACGCCTTTAATAATATTAAAATTGCGGATCATATTTCATCCCTGTACTCTCCTCCCTACCCCGGGAGAAATAATACTAGAGATTATAGGTCAATATACTAAATATATGTAAATCCCTTTAATTTATAATTCATAATCCACCCCAATTTAATGCAATTTACAGGGGTAAAATAAACAAAAAAATATAGAATTTGGGACTTTTCTCTACCTAATCTTTTTCAATTTCTTTATAATAAATTTAAATTTATCGTCTTATTAATTTTAATTATGATATGTTGATATATGTTCCTTTTTAATTTTGTAAAAGAAATATTAGAGTTTTTAAAAGTAAATCATTTCTTAAACATATTTTTTTTATTTATACTATCTCTCCAGAGAAAATTTTCTATGTCGAAATTTTGATGTTTTTATACGTTTTGAAGGTTCCTGAATCATTTTCACTAAGTTTGAGAAAAATGTCTTTGTGTGTATGTATGTAGACAACGGTTTGAGCTAGAATCATGAAATTTGGTATACGGGCATTATTCAAAATTCGTAGTTTCCTATCAACTTTTGAGAAAAGTAGCTCAACCGGAAGATGACCATTACCTACCACGTTTTCATTTTTTTTCCTCTAAACTGACCGTAAAAATAAAGATTTATGTTTGATAGTTTTTCACAGGATTAAAAATGGTATTAAACTGCTATATATAGAATTTCAGCTTGATTGAATCGCCTAAAGTACCGGAATTAATTAACACGTTGACTGCAAATCACGCGCCAGCATGTCTCGTGGTGCCATCAACAAATAAGTTGACCTGTGGCCAGGTCCGAACCGACCGACGGTTTGAAATAAATTAATTTCCAGCTACAGAAACAATTTCAAATAATTTTAATATATCTATTAATGTAATAAAAAACAGATATGAATATAACATAAATATTTTTAATTTTATTTTATTTATAATATATTTTTATTTATAATATATAGCTGAAGTAGCCGGCGTTGCCCGGCGTTACCCGAGGCTGTGACGCCATGAAGGACTGGGTGACGTCATATAATTTTAAATTAAGAAAAACATAATGAAGATGATTTTTCCCGAGGATAAAACCAATACATTCGTGGTGATATGTAAAAAAATCTCCTCATGTGAAATTTGGTGTGAAAATAACCCTTCCCTTCCTATCGTCGATCGCTAATACTACCACTTCCGGTTTCCGGATTTGCACCAAAAGTTGATCAATTCATCCCACTGTTGCATTAAGTAAATATACCAAATTTCATCAAAATCCGTTGAGCCGTTCAGGCTGTACACATCTATACGGACGGACAGACGGACAGACGGACAGACGGACAGACATCATGCTAAAAATACTTTTTTCTGTTAAGAAAATGCATGATTCGTGGAGATATGTAAAAATCTCCACATGTGAAATTTGGTGTGAAAACAATACCTCCCTTACTATCGTCGGTCGGTAAAAACCAAACATGCGCTGATTTAATAAATATTATTTATTAATTTTAATTTATAATTTATATATAATTTTAATTAAATCTAATTTAAATATATTATATGTTATTTAATCCAATTCAAATTACGAGATAGTCGAGTGAAGATACTCCAGATTTTTTTTTTATCTAGTTATTGCTTTGATCTATTCAGATAAATTAATTTCTTTCTCTCTTATTTTATTTTTTAATTTAAAAATAAAAAAAAGTGTATATACTAGTATTGAAAAAAAAACCACAACTTTATGAAAATTGTTTTGTCTAAATAAAATTTATTATATTCTTTTGTTGTTTGATGGAATAAATAAATAAAGGTTTTTTGGACATCAAAATTGAATAAAGTGATATCCACCTGTATCGAAATATTGATGGATTGAGATGAAACATTTATGAGATGCAAAAATCAAAGCGTATCCATTTTTTATCAAGGACTGTTGATGATCTTGGGTTCACCTGTTTACTAGAAAGGTTCAGAAGGGGAGGAAGGGATAAAGCCCGGGAGAGTAAATTGATAAATCATTTTTAAAAAATTCAATTTTAGACAATTTTTTTCAATGAAAATATCTGTTTTTTTTTTTTCTTTTAATTAAACTCTCAATTCAGATTTTAAATGCCCGATTTAAATATACACCTACCCTTAAGATATAAAAATACATTTTCGCTGAAAAATCAATTTATATTCAATCATTAAAATTTAATTTAGCAAATATCGCATATTTTTTTTTTAAATTATTTATTTTTTTTCAACAAATTTAATTGTTTTTTTTTACATTAGAAAAACCATAATTTTCTTTCTACTTCTATTGAGAAACATACTAGAATAAATTCAGTAGAATTTAATGTGATTTACTTTTTTAACAATATAAACAAAACAGTGATAAATTTTCACAAATGATGATTGATGAAAAGTTTATTGGAAATAACCTGAATTAGAATTATTGGAAATAACCTGAATTAGAAATAACCTAAAAGCTAGAACTAGAATCAAGTGTGAAGATAATAGATATAAAAATCAAATATAAGAGAGAATTAGGAGAGAATTAGAATTGGATGGAAATGGCTAATGATAGAAGTAATAAGTTTATTGTATTATAGTTAAGTTAATACAAGCTCAAGCTAGGACTAGAATCAAGTCTGAAAATAATTGATATAAAAATCAAATACAAGAGGGAATTAGGAGAGAATTAGAATTGGATGGAAATGACTCATGATACGAGTATAAATTTATTGTATTATAGTTAAGTTATTACAAGTTCAGAATTAATATTAGCAGATCTATAAAATTGTATTAGAAATAAAAACAAATAATTAGAATTTGTTTTTCTGTTGTTCAGACGGAGGGGCTCCCGACCTGAACGTGAAAATGCGAGGATGTCGACGACCGGTGGCGATCCCCTTGAGCCTGCTCGCAATAAGCGGGGTACTCCGCTTTACAGCAAGGAGGACATGCGGGAGCAGTATTGTATCACCAGTAAACAACTGGACGTACTCGACCGGAGTAGGGGAGCCGCCCGATTGTTCGGATGCCTCTCCAAATATCAGGTAATCCCATCTACCTTTTCTTTTCTCTCTCGATTATTAACAGCAATTGGTATTCCATACCATGACTTGATACTATTTTCATAATCCTATATTTATTAGATTATATTATATTATTCATTAATTTATTTTATTACTGACAATTTATTAAATTATGTAAAGTAAGACCTCATTAGTATATCGTATCAAAGATACCATCAAGGGGATAATCAAAATATATTCGATATTTTGTATAGTATACTTCTATACAAGTATTAATATATATTGATTTTATAATAATCTTTATTACATTCTTATCTACAATTATATTATTAGTACCTGGTTCACCGAGCCACTGTTCGGTACTTTAAACAAATTATTCCTTATGAACTAGAAATATTTAAGATTGAGATTATTATTTAAAATAAATAAATGAAAAAATATATTAAATAATTTCAAATAATTTAAAAGAACATAAATTAATAATTAATAAAAAATAGTCATAAAACATACAGCTCTTAAACGTACGTATTAATGCACCTAAAGACAGAAAAGTATGGCCTGTGGATATAACATAAACGTTTTTTATTATTAAATTAAGAAAAAACTAACAAAGATGATTTCTCCCGAAGCTGAAACCTACACAAATCGATTTTTCTATATAAATATTATCTATGGAGTTAATTTCAAAAAAATCCTTCGAGTGGTTTAATATTTCAAGAAATACAAATATATATATATATACACACAATATTTGCTAGTATAATAAGATAAGATATATATATATATATATATATATATCCTGTATCTAATCGTAATTGAAAGTAAACATAGTTTAAGAGTACTTAAAATTAAAAATATTTTAAAAGAAATATTTTTATTTACGAATTTAATCCCACCCACTTCTGTGTACATATTTAATTATTTACAATAATACTTGTACATATATCATCTATTTCTGAAGATGGTGTAATAAGTGAAAAATGTACTTAAAGAAAACAAATGTGTTTAAAATAATTTTAAATTATTTTTATAAAATACTAGAAATTATAAATGGAATTGTAATTATTATGCAAGTCAACTGATTTATATTTGTTAGAGGATATCAATTTTATATTTTTTTTTCTAAAAATTTTTTAAATCAAAGAATTATTTCTCTATCTCTCTACCTATTAGGTTGCCCGGAAAGTAATTTCGTTTGTGTGTTTTTTTTTTTTTTTGTTAAACTGAAAGACAATTTTCGTATAATGAAAATTTTCTGTCAAAAAACTGATCCAGATGATTTTTTAACCTCTTCATTTGAATTGCCGGATTTGAATTTTGTAAACCAGTTCTGGCACTGACATATTGTCAAAACATCTTCTCCATAAACATCCGTTAATTTTTTTTTCTGGCTTGAACATCACTTTTACCTTTTCTATCAGAAAAAAGTCAAATATGACGAAATTGTTGCTTATTGCTCCCCTATTTAAAAGGCCACCAACCATAAAACTATTGAACTTTATCCACACATAAACATTGCTATATCAGCTAACCAAACATAATGATTATTCGGTTTAGGTGTGAAGTTGTGTTCGAAAAAATATAATTAAATCCTCCGATGGAAAATGAAATCACTTTCCGAACAATCTAATATATCTATATTATATATTTAATTTATTATTATTTATGTAAGTTTAATTGATTGCATACATTTAAGGGGCTAGAGTTATTTATTAAACATAAAAGGTTTGTTCTCTCTCTCTCTCATTTTTGTTAAAAAAAAAATATCCTCCTGCTAAGAGTCTATTATTAAAACACTCATTAAAAGAAAAGCTACTTGGTTCGAGTCTGCCGAATAAAATGTGGTTGTTTTATTCCAGAGCTATTTTTTTAACCCATTATTTATTTATTTACCCTTTTGAAAACACATAATACATTTGAATTCTTTGACATTCATTGTATTCTCCAACCTACGCATTTCTACTTTGTAAACTACCCCCTGTTAATATTTTGTCCAACTTCAATATTAAATATTTAATTATAAATACATACATTCTCAATAAAAAAAAATAAAATAAAAACAATCTACGAGTGAAAAAGATTTAATATTTTTAATAAAACAAATTCATTTTTTTTTTTTGTTTATTAATTTAGTATTACTCCCACCTCTTCAATATACGATATAATTTATAATAATAATGAATATTCTGGCGTTATTTCTTTTTATGTTTTTTATTATTGTAATCCTCTTACCTCAATGATTAGCTAGATTTATCAATTGAACTGATCAGAAATAAATGCAATGCGTCACGTATTTTTTAATAAATTTAATTACAATTCAAAAAAAAAAAAGAAAAATTAATTAACATCTATTATAATTGATAATATACAATTCGTGGTATAAATAGGAGAGCATTAATTAAATCTAAATCTGTATAATAATTGTTTGTGAATGTTTAGGTAATTTTTTTTTGTTATCCCTTTATTTCAATTTATATTGAAAAATAAAATAAATAAAAAAATATAAAAGATTTAAATTAAATTATTCATTTGTTTTCAAATTTTATTTTATTTTTATTTATCTCAGCTGTTTTCGTCAGATGATTAATTGGAATTGGTGGAAAAGCTGTAAAGTAAAATTAGTTTTATTTCTTATTCATTTATTTACTAATTTTGTCTTTTTTACCGACCGACGATAGGGAAGGTATTGTTTTCACACCAAATTTCACATGTGGAGATTTTTTACATATTTCCACGAATCATGCATTTTGTTAACAGAAAAAAGTATTTTTAGCATGATGTCTGTCCGTCTGTCAGCCCATCCGTCCGTTGTGTGTCCGTATAGACGTGTATAGCTTGAATGGCTCAACAGATTTTGATAAAATTTACTTACTGCATCAGTATCATGAATACATCAACTTTTTGGAGTATATTCGGAAACCGGAAATGGTAGTTTACAAATTAATCAATTAATTTTATATTCATTGTCGGAAATTGCTCACTTAAAATATAATAGTAATTAATAATTGAGTAATTAAGCTAAAAAATAAATACCAAGATAATATTATTTAGTCATTTTAATTTAAATTTTAAAAAAATGTTTTTTTTTTATACTTTACATAGTATATATATAATGTTGTTTGGAAATTAATTTATTTCAAATCGTTGGTCGGTTCTGTGCCTGGCCACATCTCATATTTTCTTTTATTATTATTATTATTATTAATTTTTTTTTCTTAACTTAAATAATCAGGTAATTATTAAGTATGGAAGAGTAATTTTAACAAATAATCCTAATGGATTGGAGTGACCGCAGAACTTGAATTTGCGGTCAGTTGATTCTCTCCCTCTCTCTCTCTCTCTCTCTTAATAATACATGTGTGTAACTTGTATAGACATGATTAAAGGAAATTTAATTGCCATATTGAATGCGGAAATAGTATTTGCTTGAACAATGACGGAAATGGGTAATATGGATGGGAGATTAAGATGGGTTGGGGTGGATTATAGAAACCAACCCCCTTTGAATTGATTAAAAAAAAAAATAATTAAAATTGATGTAGGTATTGATGAGGTAAAATGCTGGAAAGTGTATTTAAGACTCATATTTATTTTTGAAATCTACATTAAAAAAAAATACTGCTTCCTCCTATAATTTTTATGGAAATTACTATGAACAAATGAATAAATAATATGTAATATAATAATAATAATGACATGAAAAATAATTCTATTAACTATAAAACAAATTTATTATACGAGGACAAGTCAATAAGTCCGTGACTTTTGAATGAAACATAGAGGTTTTTGTTATGTTTGTTTTTCGGATAAAAAATTATTTATAAATTATATTTTTTTTAATGTTATCTCTTTTGAGCTCTATACATGCAAAACGTCCAAAACGTTTCTCCAATTTTTTTATCCTTTCCAAAAAATAAGATCACCCTGAGTAACCCACTGTTTTGACAGCTGTTTAGTCTCTGGTGTGTTTTGCTGGATCGACGTTTCATCTAGAAAAACTCCTGCATATTGTGGTTAAACAACGCCAAACATTAATGTGCATACAAAATACCCTTTTTTCCATTTTCTTCTCAAATCATGAGGTAGTTTACTTTTAATGGATGTCAAACAAAAACTAAAAGACCCAGCTGGTTCAAATTTTGACAGGAGTCAGCAGATGGTTGCTTGCTGACAGGAGCAGTGTTGCCATTTCATTTAAGAGACGGAAAATTCAACAAGTCACGAACTTATTGACCTGCACTCGTACTATTATTTTTCAAAAAAAAAAAATCATTCAACACTTTTGACGATTGTTTACTTAAAACACTAAATCAGTATAATAAGATAAAATAAAATTAATAAAAATTTGTGTATAGATAATTTTGATAGATATGTACTTTATTTTTTCTAATGAGTGACAGATACTTGCAATAGAATGGTAGGATGAAACAATAAATACATACATTAATGTTTCTATTTTTCTCCCTTGATAATAAATATGATAAAATCCCACTCTTCGTCAAATCATTAATCAAGCCATGCTCCCACCTTCTCTCTAACAACATATATATATTGCATTGTAAATAAATTCAAAATACCTATTCGCGCTAAATCAATGATTGTAACAAGTTAATTACCACTACACCCATCTTTCACCAATGATATTTATTTTATGTAGATAATAGTATAATTGGATATAACACGGATACACAAATACAAATTTTTAATATTGGAAATTATAAAATACAACTAAATTTGTATAATTTATTTGAATAATAACTAACCATTACAATTGTTTTTTTATATACAAATTTATCGACTTTTTTAGCTCAACTAAATGGAAAACTATTTATTTCCAATTTCATAAAAAAAACAGCTGTAGGTAATTGTTGTGTGGAGCTTATAGTGACTATGCTCCATTAATTTCAACTGGTTCAGAAATTGGGATTTCGACCCAAAAAACAGATAAGATTAAAAAATATGCAAGATTGTAGGCAATATTAAACAAAAACTTGAATGTATTTTTTAGAAATATAAAATACGTTGAAAATAATTCCATTGTTATAGATTACACAAAAATAACTTAATTTTCACAATAAATTCTTTAAAACTTTACTTCTAGACATAAATTATATATCTATTTAAGAAGTTTGAAAAGAAGGGTGTGCGTGGAAAGTGGAAAGTCAAGGAACTTAATTAAAACAATTGAAAGAATCGCGTCAAGTTCAGCTATTTCGTATTTCTCATCATTGTGCTCGAATGAGCCAGGTGTAAATTTAATCCTTTGTCATTCAAGAACAGCCACCGGTATTCCCATTAATTAAACATCCATTACTCGTCTCTTTTTTCATCCCATACTTCAGTTACCATTCGATAAGACTAACTAGAAAATCTTTTTTCTTTAAGTTAAAAGAAAAGTTTCCATTACTAATTACTCTTTAGGTAGATCCGTTAATCGATTTACTCTTATCAAATCACATCTCTCTCTCTCTCTCTATGTATACATATATAAAGGACATTTTTAGTAAAGTCCGGACATGGTCTAAGGTAGTTTTTAATGGTATCTAGAAATTTAAAAGGAAATTTAAAAGGTGCAGAGTGGATGGAAATCTTTTGAATAGATAGTATATATTATGACTTGATTGATAATGCTTTCGAATATGATTGGAAAGAGAAAACTCGATTTAGAATATATTATAATTTAAGACTATAAATAATATAATATTTTGTATCTTTTTACCGATAGGAAAGGAAGATATTGTTTTCACACCAAATTTCACATAAGGAGATTTTTACATATCTCCACGAATCATGCATTTAGTTAATTAGACGTGAACGGCACAACGAATTTTGATAAAATTTTGTATTTTTACTTACTTCATCAACTTTTGGTGTATTTCTGGAAGTGGTAGTTTACAAAGTTAATTTTATATTCATTGTCGGAAATTTTTTATTACATTAAACTAACTGGGGAAATAAAAAATACTTACATACACATACACATATATATATAATGTTGTTTTTAAATCGTCGGTCGGTTCTGTACTGACCACAGCTCACTTTTTTTTTAATTAGAAAAACTAAGTATATCCTGAGTAAAGTACTTATAATGTCGTTTTATTTCCAGTATGTGTTTTTCCACAGATCTTTACGTTTCAGCTAATTCTAATTCCAAAAAAAGTGGGTAAAGTGGTTTACTCATTGACGTATTTGTGTGTGTGTGTTCCCGCCCCACCCCCACCCCACATACCTACCCAATCCGATTGTAATTATAAGCTCACATTGCTTTGTTCGCTTATTCTATTTTTTTCTTTTTCAATTATTTTAAACCATAATTCGATTTTTTTATTAATGATTTTAACAGTCCTCTATAATATATAATATTTCATTAAAATTTAGTCAATTTGTGTGTGTGTGTGATAAATTTCATTTTTTTAAACTTTTAATAATATTAATTTTTTTATTTTGAATATATTTCTTAAAATAATTTACTATTTTACTGCTTAAAACATTTTGTTAAAATATATTTAGAAAGAACCATTGGATACAAATATATTGAAACTATTTATATACATATATTATATCGATAAATCATTTGAAATGTCATATGGGGACTGTCGCATATATTTGTTGATTAATTTTGATATTTATAAAAAAGACCCATGATTCTTACAATCCTGGATTTTTACATTCCTATATATTAAATAAAACAAAAAAATAATTAAATTATTTTTTGTCAGAAAATCTAATTATTCTGATTTTTATTTAATCTTAATTCGAAATTATATACTATTATTGTCCTACTCACTTAAAAAATAAAATAAAATTTAGTCAAATATATTGAAAAAAAAATTGAAATATGAAAAAAGGTTATAATGAGATATTACTATTACATACTACTACTATGATATTATTAATTTTGACTGAAGTATTTAATATGCAAACACAAAGATTCACCTTTGTGGTTAAAATACTAAAGATCAATTAAGCTAGTAAAATTATCAAATGGTTTGTCTCTATAAATTATACTAACTGAATTTCACTCTTCTCTATACCAAAACAGCCTACCATTTTTTAACTTAAAACTTATTAACTTATTAACTTATTAATTACTAGCAATTATTCAATAAAACGCATTTTCGTGGATTTGGATAATACTTTACCAGTGGGTTCCTTTTGTAATTCCAAATAAACTTTTCTTATGAAATTTTTTCGGGCCTCTTCTAGTTTACGAGATAAAAATTATTAAAATTTGCATATAAATCTATTAATATTCTATTTAGCGCTAGCATGTTTTATCCGTTTGACTACCAGAGAGCGTAATAATTTTCGGCTTTTATAAGTTCAGTTTGGATTTATCAAAATTAAAAAATTAATTAATTAAATAATAAAACATTACTTAATGGCACATTTCGACGTTCATAACTAATTTGTCAATCTTAAAAAATCATTATTTTAATAATTTTTATCTCGTAAACTAGAAGAGGCCCGAAAAAATTGCAAAAGAAAAGTTTATTTGGAATTACAAAAGGAACCCACTGGTAAAGTATTATCCAAATCCACGAAAATGCGTTTAATTAAATAATTACCGAATATTCTAATTGTTACATCTATTATTGGTATTTCAAATTTCCTGGGTGATTGTAATTCATTGTTAAGAAAAACTTAAATAAAAAAAAAATAAATAAATAACGAGTTCATAATTCAAATGAGTATAAAATATATTTCAATATTTGTTTTTATTTATAATATATTTATATATATATATATATATATATATATATATATATATATTTGTTTTATTTTGATAAACCAATATTGTTTTAATTCTTTGATTTTTAATTAATATTTTGTTTCATATTTCACTTGAATTGTCTTTTTATGTATTAATAAAAAAAGAGAAGAGAAATCAAATAAAATAACCTTTTGAAAGGGAAATAATGTCAAGATCTACTTAGCAGTAAGCCGCGATCGATTGTTCGAAAAACTCCTGCTATACACAATTAAAAGAAGGGGGAAAAACATTAATTATTATTATTATTATTTTTTTTTTTTATAATTGAAACAAGTGGTATGCCTGTGTGAGAGTAAAAGAAAAGAAAAAAAGAATCGTAGATTGTTCATATAAAAAAAAAAAAATAGGATGGGAATGGAATGGTGATGAAGAGGTGAATTAAAAAAAAAAACGAAAGAAAGATTGTTAGGAATATTCAAAAGTGGATTTTTAAGTAAAAGATACTTGTAAAGCGTCGACGTCTTGAACATTTGTGAGTTTTATAAATGAAGAAAATCAGAAACCAGGAAGGGGGTAGGAGGGTAAAGAAATTCGTTTCTTTAAAAGTCAATGACATAAACGAATTAACGAATAAATTGATTTGATTTTTTTTTTATTTTAATTTAACAGAAAGCGCATATTTCATTAAAAAAAAAAAAAAAAAAAAAACAACTACAAAATTACATTTCTTTAACTCGTAAAATAAATGTTGACAATTTATAAATAAGTCATTTTAATTAAAATAAAAATACAACATCGTTTGTTTTTTGTTTATTATAAAAAAAAATATTTTTCTCTTTAAAATTATATTGAAATATTACTCAAATAATGATGGTATCATTCACCATTTATCATTTTCGACAATAATAATGTTTAAATTTTATGAGAATCATTTATATTACATTTTTTAATAATTTTTTGCTTATAAATTCGAAAATTTTAAATTTGCCCCTGTGCGCTAGGCAATCAGTTTTACGGCTTGCATAGCGCATACTTTTCTACGTACTACTACGTTTTCCATTCCAATCCATTTAATTTTTTATAATATTTGTATTTGTTATATATATATATATATATATATATATATGTAAAGTACATTATAATATTAAATTATATTTACCAGGATAAGATAATCTGAGATTGTTAGGATATTGTAATAATAAATTCTAACAGTATATTTAAGTGGGAGTTGTCGGGACATGAAAAAGTACTGGAACGCGTTTCGGTTTTGAAAACAGGTAAGGGAACGTCGTTCCCCCCGTTCCTCTCCCAATACACCTTTACACACTAGCAAGAAAGGACTTTTATTCAATTCTATATCATTTCAGGTGAATTTAATTGAAATTGTTTGTTATTTATTTGTAAAATATTGTAAATAAAACAATATCATTTGAGAATCGTTTAAATTCTACTCACTTACATATATATATAATATATATATTGTCGTTAAGTATTCGTGAAAGTTTTTATTATTATGAGAACTTATTTTAGAGTTATTTTCACGTTTTATTACGGAATTTGAGTCTCGACGTTTCAAAAGTTTTTTAGGTAGTAAATTTTGTGATTCTGGTCTTAGCATGTGTATCCAGTCAATGTTGGGATTTTGGGTTGACTGGGTGGGTAATCTTATTCTGCGTTCTAAAGTTCTAAAGAAAACTCAACACTAACACACTAAAACACGTCTGGTTCGTAAGCCAGCCCGAAGTCAACATAAACAACTCTCTTGAAAATGGCGCTAAAATGCATGACGATACGATAAGCCCAAAATCTTACAATAAATCGTAAAAATAACTTTGAAGTAACTTTTCATATATATATATATATTATAAATTTATAATAACATTATAAACCAAGATAATACCGACCATTAAATGTATAGTTTTTACTATCTCGCCAGAAATAGTATTGTGATCACGAAAATTTTCGAGATTTTGATCTTTTTATACGTTTTGAAGGTTCCTGAATCATTTTCACTAAGGTTGAGAAAAATGTCTTTCTGTGTGTGTGTGTGTGTGTGTGTGTGTATGTATGTATGTAGACAAGATTACGCAAAAACAGTTTGAGTTAGAATAATGAAATTGGGTACAGTGGCATTATTCAAAATTCGTAGTTTTCTATCAACTTTTGAGAAATGTAGCTCTTTCGGAAGAGAACGATTACCACGTTTTCATATTTTTTTCTTCTAAACCGACCGTAAAAATAAAGATATATCTTTGATAGTTTTTCACATGATTAAAAATTGTATAAAACTGCTATATATAGAATTTCAGATTGATTGAATCGCTGAAAGTACCAGAAATAATTTTTTAACACGTTGACTGCAAATCACGCGCCAGCACGTGAAGTGGTGCCATCAACAACGAGCCAAACACGCGCTGGTTTAATAAATATTATTTATTAATTTTTATTTATAATTTATATATATAATTTTAATTAAATTTAATTTAAATAAAATATATGTTAATTAATCCAATTCAAATTTGCGAGATAGCCAACTGGAGACACTCCAGATTTTTTTAATTTGAATTTCTGAAAAAAAATCCCTTTAAGGTGTGCTCATGTTCTCATAAAGAAAACTAATTTTAAAATGACACATTTTATCTCAACATCGAGAAAATATCAGTTCAATTATCCGTTAAATAACAAACAACTCAATGTTGATGTTTAAACAGAAAAGTTTTTCATCCATACTCTAGAATATTATATTAGTAAATAACAAAACCATACCCTTTAACGATAAAACTAATTATAGTAGATATTTACAAAAAAAAAAAAAAAAAAAAAATGAAAAAGAAAATCATCAAATAAAAGTTAATATGAATATTATTACTACAGAGAGGTTATTGTTATACATAAAAAAAAAATAAAAACTGCTACTATCGTCACATTCTTAATTCGTTTCAAATATAAAAGAATATAAAAGAAGATTTTTTTTTTTATTTATATAAAAGTCACTTGATATATATAGTTTTTCGTAATAAAAAAGATTTCAAAAGATATAATACCAATTATTTGTAATTGACTCTTTTAGAAATGAAAAGAAGTTGAAGGATTTGGATTTGTCTTGAAGACAGAAAGGGATAGATATTGTTCAATCGATCCGTTGCTTTGGACGGTACCTTAATTCAATTTTTCGTTATCCGTCCATTGGTTGAGACCATATTGTCCCTTCCTTTCCAAGTTCAAATAATTCATTCAGAATGTAATTGAACATTCATTGCATATCAATGGAATATACTTCATTGAAGGTTACCTTTAGGAATTGTTCCCTTTCAAAATAGCATTTGAAGAGAATACAGTTAGTTAATTAATGAAACTAAGCAAAAAATTGATTTTATAATTCTCAATCGTTGATCTTTTCAATTAATATACATTTTTTTTTCTGGTAATTATATCAATTGGTCATCCAGTCATGGATTTCGATAAAACTTTACCAGTGGATTTGTTATTTAATTCCAAATAAATTTTTCTTATGCAATTTTTGCCGGCCACTTCTAGTTTACAAGATAAAAATTATTAAAATTTGCATATAAATCCATTGATATTCTATTTAGCTACAATGTTTTATTAATTTGATGATCAGAGGGCACCACTAGTTTTCGGGGTTTTTTTTAGTTCGGATTGGATATAGAAAAATTAAAAAAATAATTAATTAAATAATTTCTCTATATCCAAATCAAACTTATAAACGAATTTATTTGTTTATGTGTAAACAAAACAAAAAATAATGGTAATTGTTTACAAAACGGGAAACATCAGATATTTGGATGAACCTTTGCCAGTGGATTCCTTTTTTAGTTGCAAAGAAATTTCCTTATGCAATATTTCACAGTCTCTTCTAGTTTACGAGATAAAAATTATTAAAATTTGCATATAAATCCATTAACATTCAATTTAGCTACCATGTTTTATTATTTGGCCAGTAGCGGGCTTCACTAATTTTCTGATTTTTTCAGTTCGATTAAGATATATTAAAATTAAAAAATTAAGTAATTTTTCTATATACAAACCGAACCGAAAAAACCGAAAATTAGTGAATTAGTCAATAAACATTACTTAATGGCTGCACATTTCGACGTTCATAACCAGCTAATCGATCAAACTTAAATAATCTTTATTTATCTCGTGACCCGCAAAAATTGCATAAGAAAAGTTTATTTGGAAATAAAAAAGGAACCCCCTGCTAAAGTTTTATCAAAATCCATGACATAATGACCAATTTATATATTTGCCTTTTTTATAATATTCTTCTCACTATTTTTTCTAACGTATCATAATTTTAAGTTATAATCTAGTTTTGATATAATCTTGTGGCATTTCCTTTCACTTATTATAGTTTTGTAAATAATAATACAAATGAAAAAGAAAAAAAAAATAATAAAGATTAAATAAAAGTATAATTATAAATTTAAATGTTCAGTTTGATTGAAAAATATCTTATTTGTCTACTTTATGCGCATTTGGATTGATAAACATTAAATTCTTTCTTTTTGTTAATTTAATTGAATAATTTCGAGTTTAAACAATCGAGTGTATGAAATTAATCAATTGAGCGTTTAAATTCAATCCATTGATTGTTTAAATTAGTGTTAATATTTTTTAAATGTTATTGTTTGAGTTTAATTTGATTTTTATTAGAAAGACAAAAATATAAAAAAAAATAAATATTATATTTTTCTTCTTTTAATTTAACAAAAACTCTTTGATGTAGATTGGAATATAAAAATTAAAATAAAAAATCAAAATTGAAAATTATCGATGATGGTTAGGAAAATTTCTAATAGATTTCCATTATTAGTACTTACCGGATGGTACTAATGGGTTTCAAAAAGGGGATATGAATTTATTTACCATATCCAGATGTGCAAATAGTGAAACGCGTTAGTTTACAATTCTAAAATTCAAAATATACATCCTTCCATAACCATTTATTATATATAAATAACTAAATAAATAAAAACATTTTTTTTTCAAAGATATAATAAAACAATATTATTATTAATATATAGATATAAGTCCGTGACTTTTTGAATTTAGAGTTTCTTAAATGAAAAAGCAACACTGCTCCTGGCAGCAGACAACTATCAGCTGTCGAAATTTGAACCAGTTGGGTCTTTTAGTTTTTGTTTGACATACATGAATAGCTGACCTTCTCGTGATTTGAGAAGAAAAAGGAAAAAAGTGAATTCCGTGTACTGATTAGGCATTATTTTTGCGGAAAAAAAACATAACTGGAACCGAGTTTTTTCGCCGTTTCGTAACAGTGGATGGAACGTGGACCTACTACAAAACACCTGAGACCAAAGCAGTTAAAACAGTGTTTTTTCGGGTGAATAAGATGTTCTGGACAAATTTTATTTTTTGGAAGGGATAAAAAAAATTGGAGAAACGTTGGACGAAGTGTATAGAGCTTAAGGGAGACTACGTAAGAAAATAAAATAATTTTTTTACCTAAAAACCTGCGTTGCATTCAAAAAGTCACGGACTTATTGACCTTCCCTCGTACCATCTCTCATAATAGGAGTAAACACATTTCTGATAACAATTTTTTTAAATATAATTTAATTTATTTAATTGAAAGAAATGAAATTTCCAAATTGATTCTAATTGAGATAATAAATAATAAAAACTTTGTGTCCCACAAGGCTTAATATCGTGAATTATATTTTTCATTAGGATTCAAGTATACTGCCTCGCATAAAATTATAATTAAAAAAAAACAATTAATTTTTCTCTATTTGTGTATGACTCATGTTTCGTCATATAAATGTTGGATTTTTAATATTATTAAAATCCCTAGAGATGTACTCCAATCGTCGTATTTGGGATTTCTTGTGGGAATTATATAAAAGCTTCTTTTATATATATATAAGTAAAAAAATTAAATAAAGTAAATTAAATAAATTAAATTCATTTTTCTTAATATCCATTAAATATTAACGGTAAAAAAAATTTAAAAAAATGGAATATTTACAATTTAGTGTTTAACAAACTTAAATTTTCAATAATATCTACATTTTTTGATATATGAATTTAAAAAAAATAATAATAAATAAATAAAACAAATCATTAATTATAATATCACCAAATACATGGTATTGGATTAATTTGAAATTTTTAATACATTTTAACAATGTTAAATAAGCTGGAGTGTCTCCACTCGACTATCTCGCAAATTGAATTGGATTAAATAACATAATATATTATATTTAAATTAAATTTAATTAATTATAAATTATAAATAATAAATATTAAACCAGCGCATGTTTGGTTTTTACCGACCGACGATAGTAAGGGAGGTATTGTTTTCACACCAAATTTCACATGTGGAGATTTTTACATATCTCCACGAATCATGCATTTTCTAAACAGAAAAAAGTATTTTTAGCATGATGTCTGTCCGTCCGTCTGTCCGTCCGTCCGTCCGTATAGATGTGTACAGCCTGAACGGCTCAACCGATTTTGATGAAATTTGGTATATAATGCATCAGTGGGATGAATTGATCAACTTTTGGTGCAATTCCGGAAACCGGAAGTGGTAGTATTAGCGATCGACGATAGGAAGGGAAGGGTTATTTTCACACCAAAGGAGATTTTTTTATATATCACCACGAATCATGCACTTTGTATTGGTTTTATCCTCGAGAAAAATCATATTTATTAGTTTTTTCTTGATTTAAAATTATATGACGTCATCCAGCCATGCATGACGTCACAGCGTGATCTTGCATATATATTATAAATAAAATAAAATTAAAAATGTTTATATTTATTATTTATGTATCCATATCTGTTTTTTATTACATTAATAGATATATTAAAATTATTTGAAATTGTTTCTGTAGCTGGAAATTAATTTACTTCAAATCGTCGGTCGGTTCGGACCTGGCCACAGGTCAACTTATTTATTGATGGCACCATGGCACGTGTTGGCGCGTGAGATTTGCAGTATTAAAAAATTAATTCTGGTACTTTCAGCGATTCGATCAAGCTGAAATTCTATATATAGCAGTTTTATACAATTATTAATCATGTGAAAAATTATCAAACATATATCTTTATTTTTACGGTGACTTTAGAGGAAAAAAAATCAAAACGTTGTAGGTAATGACCCTCTTCCGGTTGAGCTACATTTCTCAAAAGTTGATAGAAAACTATGAATTTTGAATAATGCTCATGTACCAAATTGTATCATTCTAGCTCAAACCGTTTTTGCGTAATCTTGTCTACATACATACACACACACACATACACACATACACACACAGACATTTTTCTCAACCTTAGTGAAAATGATTCAGTAACCTTCAAAACGTATAAAAACATCAAAATCTCAACATCGAAAATTTTCGTGATCGCAATACTATCTCTGGCGAGATAGTAAAAATTGAATTGAATAAGACTTGATAATTAATCTAGAATAATTATAAAAAGTCTTAATGTTATACCCGGGGTTATACTAAAACAATTCTCAGAATACATTGTAAGCCATTTTAAGACACGTAAAGTATAAAATGTTTTAATATTTGATAATATTTTAAAAAAACTGGAATATCTCAACTCGACTATCTCGCAAATTTTAATTGAATTAATTAACATTTTTTTATATTTAATTAATTATAAACTATAAATTAAAATTAATAAATAGTATTTATTAAACCAGCACGGGTTTGTATCTTTATTGATGGCACCACATCACGTGCTGGCGCGTGATTGCCAGTCAACGTGTTAAAAAATGAATTCCGGTACTTTCAGCAATTCAATCAAGCTGAAATTCTATATATAGCAGTTATATACAATTTTTAATTATATGAAAAACTATTAAACATTTATCTTTATTTTTACGGTCAGTTTAGAGGAAAAAAATGGGCTACATTTTTCACAAAAGTCGAATTTGAATAATGCCCGTGTACCAAATTTCATTATTCTACCCCAAACCGTTTTTGCGTAATCTTGTTTACATACACATATATATATATATTTTTCTCAACCTTAGTGAAAATTTCTCAGGGACCTTCAAAACGTATCAAAACATCAAAATCTCGATAATGAAAATTTTTGTGATTACAATACTATATCTGTAAAAGTAAAATAGTAAAAATATAAAAATGAATTAACATTATAAAATTAAACTAAAAAACAAAAACAAAAAAAAATAATACTATAAATTAATTCTTAATTAAATAATTATTAATTTCTAATGTTAATATTAATGATGTATTTGTTTTATTTTAATTCTTTCATCTCAATTACACATACACATTTCATATATACTATAAAATTCAATATTTAAATGCTTTTATTGTATTTGATATCATTTGAAAAAATCTTTGTTTTTCATTTTATTTTTTAGTTTAGATACTATATGAACTACTATTAGAATTACTATATATATATATATATATATAATCTGTTTTGCAATTCGAAAAGTTTTCCAACCAACCATAAAACTCCCAAAGTGTGTTTTTTATGTTCCAGTAGTAAAACTCGAGATACCCTTTACTCAAAAACAGTTATTTTAAATTCAAACCTAACAATAAATAAATTAAACATAGAAAAAAAAATTGAAATAGGATTTATTTATTTATTTATTTATTAAAATGTAGGAGACGGCGTAAATAAGAAGGGTGGGGCATGAATCTGATTACTTGGTACTTAATGAGCGATTAATTATTGAAAATGTATTCCATTAGGGCATATCGGTTGGTGTAATGAGTGTCATTTCCCGAATGTTTATGGTCCATCATAATATAAGGTATTTCCTTATCAGAGAGAAACAGCCATAACACGAAAATATCTAATATATATATATATATATATATTTATAAATATAGATATATATTTTGATAAAATATTTTTTAACGGAAGATGATAATCTTACTGTTGTACGATGCAACTCCAATTTTGTTCCTATTATCTTCTAAAAATATTTTTATTATAAATGATTTACATTTATTATAAATAACGTACATTTATCCCCTAAACTAGTTGAATTATAAAATAATAATGATAATAATACAAAAATAAATATTTTTTTTTACTTTAATAAATATTTTAGTATATACTCATGTATTTATAAATATTTAAATAAAAAGTCTTTTTTTTATTTTGTTTAAACATTAATGGAGCGTTTTTAAATTAATAGGTATATATATATATATGTATTGCAATCTGAATATTTATATTTTCGCACCTTTTAAAAATAAATTTGCACGAAAAAAATAAAAAAAAAAAATAACGGATTTTTTTTTATTTTCTATATACGAGTATATATTGGAGGTTTAGTATGGGTTGGGTTATTAAAAAAAAGGTTTAAAATTAATAAAATCGATCTTTAATTTAATTGCTACCACATTGTTTTATTATTAATAGAAAATATTTAGGTGAATCCAGTGAAGGATGATAAGGAAAGTGGTAAATTTGAAAATTCATTCAGAATAAAATAAATTATTAAATTATAATAAAATTAATATTTAATAAGGAAAGAAATTAATACAATTATAATTAGTATAAAATAATAAGTGAGAACTTATAACTTAGAAATTAACTATAAAATAAATTTCATTTATTTGAATATTACTGATATATCAAATTTTATATTTGTTCAGCAATTACAATTTATAAAGGGTCGCCGACTTAACTGTTCATGTTACTAGTAATGAGTTCAGTGTATGGCGAAACAAATGATGATTCTCCGGGCAGTTCCTTCCAGGCATTTAATGATACATCTTTTCTGGGCACCATTTTCTATGTCTCGCCTTGATGTAGGATCCTGGCACTGTCTTATAACTTAGTAATGGTGTCTCTCTCTGTCTGTTTTCCGAAGAATGAAGAAAGAATTCTTGTTCCCACCCAGTACACTTATCTTTTCCTAGAAGCCCTTAGCAATAACAAACACCATATAGTGCACACAACTCTTCAATAGTTAATTCTCGCTAATTTTAAAAAAACATATGTCATGTAATTTATGAGCCTAGATAAAGTTGAATTCATGGTAATACATTTCATTCATCAATCGATCTTATTTCATTTACATTGTCCTGTTTTTAAGTAAAAATGGATGTACCTGAGGTTTTGAATACATGTCTTAAATGTTTATTTATGGTGTCTTATTGACTTTCCCTAATTAAAATGCATTTTTATCCTTTTATATTACTGTTTAATACATTAACGTAATAATCCCAGCTTCAACTTCGAATGTCTCAGAGAGAGATTCTTATTGTCGTTGGAATTATTACCAGCTATTTTCTCTCGAAAATAGCCTGAAGAGAGATAGGGTTTTTGATTCTAAGCGATAGGTAGTGGATCGTGATGGTTGGTATAAGGAAAACACACTCAAATGTATTCTTTTCAGAGTTTTTATTTAAACTTATTCATAAATTGATAAAAACAGAAACTTTATACACCTAAACAGTATGGAATCGATCAAACCAGTCCCGTGTTAGTTGCGCCAAAATGAATAATGATTTAATTATTCTCAAATAATATATACACATATACAGTATGAAATTGATACAACCAGGTAAATAGGGCCGGAATTTCAATGATGCCACGCGTCCAATGGACAGAACTGAGCCGCTGCTTCTCTCGTAGACCCGTGTTCACTCGTAGATGCAATATTCTCTAAATAAAGCTTGGTATTCTTGCCAGATGGTCGTAGTCGATCAAAGATAGCTCTTGCGGGGAAGGAAGAAAGGAAAGGAATAAAATATAGAAAGGAAGAGGTAGAAGGGATTCAGATGGTGGTATCTTCGAGCAAAAGGATCTAAAACACTTTTATCAAACAAACTCTTCAAACAAACACTCTTTGCCGTTGATCACTCCACCAAATGAAATCGAAAGAAAAAGCAGGCTCAACGCTGCTCAGAAGAGGTAGAATGACTTGCTCAGGTCAAAGGCAGGTAAGCGAGTGAGTCAAAGTGGCCGGAACACAGCAAGACTCAGAACCGGACAGGAGGGGGAAAGTCAAGGAAGTGGAAAAGAGATAAGGCATGCATGTTTGAAACAGACAGACGGCCCTCTCGGAATAGCGCTTTTATTTTTGTGCACATGTGCTTCGAAATGGCTTGTTCAATTACAATTTCGAAAATATAATATATATATATATTTTCCTCTTTTCTGATAATAGATTTGGCATATACGTATTTTTATTTAATGAAATTTTCTTGTTGATTAGGTGTCGAGACGCCATTTCATATCCTTCATTCTTCCTCCCTCACACGATTTTCTCACCCTCTCCGCGGGTGGTTACCTCAAAGCACTTAAAATGTTTTTAGACGAGACAAAAATGAATCAATCTGTTTTCTTTGATAAAACAATTTCCCAAAATTGTAACTTTTCATATTTCTCAACCCTTTCCTCCTTTTTTTTCTTTCTCTCCTCTTCTAAATCAATAAATTCTGATGCATCTGATTACTTCCCGGATGTGATTGTAGGAACTGCCAATCATATTTTATGTGCTAGTACAAAAATGCCAAATCGATTTTCTAGTTAAACGCACTTGACAAGGTCCCTTTATTAAAATACAAAACGCCTAACAACATGCATACCTCCTTTATATTTAATACATATCCATATACGAGGTCTATTCAAAAGAAAAGGTGAATTTTGAATTTTCGGGGGCTGTGTACATTCGATTATCGAAACTTTTTTTGTTATGTTGGTAAACATATGTTTCTCATATGTAGATATTATCAGCCATTTTGGATTAGTAGTTTGTTTTTGACAACTGAAAAAGTTAGTCAAGTTTTTGTGTGTTCTTCGATTTTTTAAAGAATCTCTATTAAATTTTGAGTTAAAAAAGAAAAAAATGCTCCAACGCACTTAAAATGTTGACTTTGGCATTCGGCGAGTCTACTTTGTCTCAAAAAATGTTTATAAGTGGTACAAGCACTTTACAGAAGGCCGAGAAGTTGTTGATGACGATGTTCAAGTTTTCTTAGATTACAATGACGTTGTACATCATGAATTCTTGCTAACAGGTCGTACTGTTAATAAGGAATTTAATACTGAAGATGATCAAAAAGGTTAAGCATTTTTCTTCATGTTTACCAATTAAATATTTATCTATAAAATATAAATTATACCTTGTGATTTTTTCTGTCATCTTTTAATCAATAAATAATTTCTAACTATTCTTTTTATTATTATTATAATTAAAAAATCAAGGGCATTTCCTTACCTCATATTACACTTTGTGGTCATCATTTTCATATATAATAAATAAAATAAATTGAATAAATATATAAATAATAATAAAGAAATAAATGAATTAAGTAACTAGAAATTAACTAAAACTAATAGAATGACTGTAAAGAGGCCACACCGGACTAAACTATAATAAATAAATTTTATCTAATATCAATAATCGCCATTTATTCAAACTCGACTAACAGACCAAGTTGTATCCGAATACATATTGTTCTTGTTAACATTTATAAATACTATTGGAGCGATTGTAAAGGGACCATGTCGTATTAGATAAAAATATAAATATAAAAAATTTTTATAAAATAACGTTTTTCTCATTGATTAAAAAGAATAAAATAATTTTTCTATAAGCCTGACAAAGTTTATGGATGAATTGCTTATATACAACGAAAACCGTTGGGCTCATTTAGTTGACTATCTCCTTGTCAATAGTTATCCGTCAGTTGGCGTGAATGAAAGTTCAAATACTAAAGGCAATTAATCGCTAATTTCATTATAATTAAATTATTATAATTGAATATAATATATATATGAATAATATATTGAAATGTCTATAAAAACTTTCAAAAGTGTAGCTTAATTTAAGGTTTATGAAAAATTGATTTCAATATGTCATAAGATCGAACAGACAGAGATACATTAAGCGAAGTTGATTAAAACGTTATAATAAATAATTAAATTAAACCTAATTTTAACCAACAACAAACTGCACTAACAAAACAAGTTGCCCCCCTTCTTTTTATTCAATAACATTTCTTAACCAAAGTATATGTTATTTTTAACCAGATATTTTTTTTATATTTTTTAAAATCTTTACATCCCTGAATCATATTATTTATTCTTGATTAATATTTAATTATTGCTTTTAATTTAATTGAATTTAATTAAATTTAATTTAATTTTTACACCTTTTAACTAAAATTAACCTTGATATGTATTTATATCCCTTTTACAGTCATCCATCTCTCTGTTTATTTATATATTTTCCCTATACTTATTTGATTGATTTTTCATTCTGATTTAAATGCAAAAATGTAGATATCAATCTCTGGTTATAGATTTCCGAATAACTTTTATATGTATTCTTTTTTTTTTTTGTATATTGTATTTATAAAAATATTTTTATGTTTTTTTAATGCAAATATTTTTTTATTTAGTTCAATCTCTTTTATGTATGTAAATACTTTTTACTTTATTTATCTATATATTTATTTATTTTTGTTATAGGAAGAATGATTTGAATGGAATTATTACGGGTTATTTATATAAATGTATACATCTTCATAAATCCTCCTCTATATTTAATGAATAAATTAAATTTTATTTATTTAATACGTTTTTTATACATTTTAATTGTATAAGACCGTGATAGAAATTAAGACTTCAATCAGATATTTTATTCATTAAATAAATTTAATTATGAACAAAGTACAAAGAAACTGTATTGTTCTTCGAGTGGTTTACCAAGAATAATTTGCAATACAAATATTTAATTTGAATGGAAAGAAATAAAAAAACACAACCCGAGAGAGTTTATTTTCGTATAATAACGAACGCGTCAAAATTTTTAACCATTACTATTACTATTTTCAATTAAAGCACAAAAATAATAATAATAAAATTTTATCTATATATTTGATTTTAAATTTATAATTATTGTGTAGATTCGGTTAAAAATATGATACGAGGGCAGTTTAATAAGTCAGTGACACAGATTTTTGGGTAAAAAACAATTTTATTTTTCAACGTATTTTATTCCTTACAAAAAATAAGATTTGTCGACGACATCAAAATAGATTCGTTGGTGAGATGATTTCATTTCTGGAGTCAAATCTCTTTCCGCTGAGCCATTTCTTCTGGTTTGGAAACAAGAAATAGTCACTCGAGACTAGTTCCGGAGAATAGGGCGGATGAGGGAACAATTCGTATCTCAATTCATGAACTTTCATAGAAATTCACCTTTTTCCATTTTTCGTTTTAAAAACATACCTATATTCGAGGAGGAAAGAGTTGGTGCATGAGCCGACCCCCACCCTCGAGCAAGCAGTTCCCGCGCTAACCTAACCTAACCTCGATAAATATTGTAAGAGGTGGGTGAATCTCAACTAATGAGATGTCTAATTCCAAAAAAAAAAAATAAATAAATAAAATAAAAATCTTTGCCATAATTAGTTTTTTATCATCGGAAACGTTTGAGAGAGTAGAAGACTGGTGGAGTGGAGGAGAGGGTAGCCCCGCCTCTCCTGGTCGCCACCCCTCATGCACCAACTCTTACCTTCTCGACTATAGCAATTTTCATATAAAATTTTGATAAGTTGTAGAGTGAATTTTTAGTGAACATATTTTGAAATAAAAATAAAATAATGAAATTTAAAGAATTTTCTTTAAAACTAGTATATAATCTGAAATATTCTTGTGTTTAGTCTAACAGCGTGGCATTTTAAAGTTTCAAAATTTTATTTCACTAATTCTAGAAAATGGGATACAATTAATTTTATTTTTTTGTTTAAAATTCTATTTCTAATTGACAATATTTTATTGATTTATATATAATTATTTATATATTATTTAAGTATTAGCCAATTAATTTGATTTGATGACTATATTTATAATACTTCTTAATATTGCCCATTTACTTTTAATGTCTCAATTAAATGAAATTCGTTCCGTTTCTAAGTTTGAAACTTGATAATATTTCTTATGATAAACTCATTTAATGTCTTCTAGTACCATATATAGGGTCATCTTAGTTTTATTCCTTCAAATTTCGTTTTTTTTTTTCTCTCTTTTATTTACTATACGTATTTTAATATCACTCTTAATCGTCTTTTACGAGACGTTGAGAATACGTTGAGTCTACTTTACTATCCTACTAACCTACATGGGGTAAAGAAACTAAAAACACGCGAGTTCAATAAAGCAACAAGCTACAAATATAAACTCAAAAATATTCTTCCGACAATGAATATTAAATTAAAAATAAATAAATAAGTTAATATGTTAATTTTCATTCTTTAATGATAAACTGTTTATTTTTATTGGTACAAATGTAAAAGGATTAAAAGTTTAAAAAAAATGAATGATCAAAAAAATTTTGTTGATGACGTTTATTAAAATGTCAACTTGCTTATTTTATTAGATAAATTTTAAATTGGTGATGAACTAAATAAAATGATATATGTAAAAGTTAGGAAAATTATATTGTGCATAGCACAAGGGCGCCAATATAAGTGGGCGCCATTTCTAACCAATACCCTTATACTGTGATATATAATCTTTAATAAATTCCGAGTTTATATACTACATGCACGCGCATAATATATCAATCCCGGTCTTGTTTAATAGTATCTTATGATTCAAAAGGAATATTAAATATGTGATACTTTATAAATTTTCACTGAGATGAAAATTTATAATTTAATTTTCAGAACACAAAATACAGTTTATTATTTATTTAGTGAAATATATATATATATATATATATATATATATATATAAAGTAGTGCCTCCGATCAAGAAAATCAAGGTAAAGGTTGATAGGATCCGTTCTACTGATCATAGGACACCTAATTAATATAATCGACTTCATAGGCGTTGTCCTGCGTATGACGTACAAAAGTCAGAGGTTTATATATATATATATATATAACCTTATGAACAAAGAAATTTTAATCAATAATTTAAATATCATTTATAAATGTAACAACATATATTAATGCTTGTTTGTAACTAACCTTTGAAAAACTCAATCTTTAATATTCGTATTTTTTTTCTTTTTCATGTGTTTATTACAATTTTTAAATAATTTTCAGCGTATTCCGTATGAGTGGAAATAAAATACACACTGATAGAATCTTAAATGTACGCGGAAAAAAAAATCGTTTCGAATATCGAAATTGGCAGTTTCATTAGGTGTAGGAGATGCCATGGAGAGATGTTTTCTTATCTTCTCAAATAATCTTGCCATGAAAAAAATCTACCTAAAAAAAGAATAAATAATCGATCGGTTGAGCATCCCTCTCTGTTACTTGAAATCATCAAATAAAAAAAAAAATCAGAAAAGCACTCATTACTTGTTTTTTTATTTTTAACTAAACATCTTACTGGATTTCAATTGATCCAAAAATAAAATTATAAAAAATAAAAAAATATTTTTCGATGAGATACATTCAAAATCAAATACAAGTTATATATCTATAATGTTGATCTGATGAGACTTGGGCTTAAATTTATAAGGACTGCAGTTTATTTTTGATTTTATTAAATTGTTCAAAATAAAACTTTTAAATAAATGAAAATAATTTTATAATTTGAATAAATACTCTTAATTCATTTTATATTAAAAAACAAACAAAACAATTCTGTAAAAATAATAAAAATTTATAAAAAAAGAAAAAAACAACTTATATAATTAATATAAAAAATGGGAAAAAATTATATATTATTAATTATATAGTCAAATACTAAAATATAGAAAGGTTAAATCAATAATATATTTATATAAGTTCATAGATATATGAAAGATATGTTAGTTTTAATTATTATAATAATATTAATAAAAAAAAATTGTAAATTGAAGGGCTGTTATTTTTCATTGAAATTTATAACTTCAATTAAAATAAATACTTCATTTTGGAATGGATATGAGAGGAGGAGGAGGTAGAGGCGAAATTTGGGTAGAGTAGAGTAGTCTAGGACTAAACGGTGTTTTGAGAAAGGGAAGCCCTTGGATAATAAGTATATAAATTATCGGGATAAGAAAAATATAAATATATGGTATATAAAAGATGTAATAACATATGATCTAAAATTATTTTTTAATAAATTTAAAAATAATATCCCGGGTAGCGAGTAGATTCTTTTCTAAAACACAGTAGAAAAGAATTCTATTTCAGGGATTGGCGTCCCTGCCCTCACGTGAGCTCATGATTTCTTCTAAATCCCTCTTCTACCTAGAGGAATCATGTCCTTTACCCATTGACACATTTCCATCCATTCCCTTACTCTTACTCTCCCCCCCCACCACTGATCATTCAAAAAATCAAATTTATTTGGATGAAGGAGAATACCTAGCATAGCTTCATTAAAAAGAAAAAAAATTGAAATCTTGTCTCTTATAGGAGGCTCTATAGAGTCTCCTATATATATTTGAATGAACCCCCCTTCGGGGGGTTCATTCAAATATATCCAGATTACGTCAAATCTTTCGAATAGCAAAACCCGGTATTTTCACGATTGAGATATGTCTTATGTGTCTCTGAGAGGACCCACCTCCTCAACGCTTTATATTAGTAGAAAATTTGGAACTCATATTTATATTACACTTTGGAGAATTAGCAGAAACACTTCTATTCAATTGGATTCAGTTTATACAAATTAATAACAAAATTTAATAAAAAATGAATAAAAGTAAAAAGATACAACAGAATTTTCGCCAGATTTTCAATAAAATGGATTTTTAGTGAAGTATAAATGAAAATTATAATTAATTTTTATTTGGTATCATGTTTACACTTGAAATAAACATTTTCTGATAACAATATATAAAACGCATATCAAAATACTCGTTATTCAATGTAGATTAATTTTCACTAGCATTATATAATTTTATGATGCTTCCTTAATTAAATATTAATTATTGAATTTTGACAGATGCAATGTGATTTCGGCTGCCATGTTGAATGACGTCGAATCTTTTGATTAATTATATTAAATGATTATTCTTTGCATATTTCTTCTCTCAATACAAGATTATTTTAGATTCTTGTATTTCTTGTATTATAACTATTTCCATGATCATTTTTCTTTGTTTAATCAATATTTAATGAATAAAGTCTTTGCCATGTATTGCTTATGGGCTGAATTTTCGTAGCCTTCAAGTGAATTTCTTTCCTATGTTTTTACAAGTTGATATAACAGTCGCACCGGTTTCGTCTATGACTAGTAATCCTTTTGTCTGAGTTCAAATCTTTCAATTTGTTTATTTTTTATAATTTTATTCTTTAGATTTTTAATTTTTAATTTAATAATATAATTATAAATGTTAATATAATATTATTTAAATTAATTATTATGAATATTAATTAATTTTATTAATATTATGTTAATTATAATTAATTCCTTAGATAATAAAAATACAAAAGAAAATTAAAATATATATATACATATACATTAATATTTATTTATTTATTTTATCTTATTTTTTCAAATCATCCCTTTTGAGATTTCAAATCGATTCTATCACTAATTTTGAAAATATTACCTTTCTTATTATAATATCTAGTCAATCATTTATTAAAAAAATTCTAAATGGAAGGGCTGTTATTTTTCATTGAAATTTATAACTTCAATTAAAATAAATACTTCATTTTGGAATGGATATGAGAGGAGGGGGAGGTAGAGGCGAAATTTGGGTAGAGTAGAGTAGTCTAGGACTAAACGGTGTATTGAGAAAGGGAAGCCCTTGGATAATAAGTATATAAATTATCGGGATAAGGAAAATATATAAATATATGGTATATAAAAGATGTATTAACATATAGGATGATTATGATCTCAAATTATTTTTTAATAAATTTAAAAATCATATCCCGGGTAGCGAGTAGATTCTTTTCTATAAACCCAGTAGAAAAGAATTATATTTCAGGGATTGGCGTTCCTGCCCTCACGTGAGCTCATGACTTCTTCTAAATCCCTCTTCTACCTGGAGGAATAATGTCCTTTACCCATTGACGCCTTTCTATCCATTCCCTTACTCTTACTCTCTCCCCCCCCTCCCCTGATCATTTAAAAAATCAAATTTATTTGGATGAAGGAGAATTCCTAGCATAGCTTCATTAAAAAGAAAAAATAATTGAAATCTTGTCTCTTATAGGAGACTCTTTTTTGTATCATTAAATGGAATTTTTTAATTAATTTTAATATTGGTTTATTTTTAGAGTTCAAACAAAAATCTTGCCTCATAACAACAGATAAAACCTAAACGAATAGATTCATCATGAAACGTAGATTCATTTTCACTACTATTATATAATTTTACGGTGCTTCGTTGATTATTTATTGACAGATTGAAAAGATTTGCCGCCATGTTGCCCCCTTCCGCCACCTCTTCTTACCTCCCACCCACCCTCCCTGGCCTGCCTGCTTGCCTGCCTGCCGCATTCCCTTTCCAGTCGAAGACGTTGACCGGCGCCACCACCGAAATCATCCCTCAATCAAGAATTATATATAATTGTTTAATTAATTAATTATCATTTTCAAAATCGACTAATATTATATACTATGAAATGAATAAAAACAATGAAAGAATTTTGATAAATTTTATAAAAATTTAAAATTAATTTTAAGAAAAATAAATAAACCTCACGGGTAACGGGTAGAATCTATCATCCCAATTGATAAAGATATCTACTTCAGGGAATAGCGACCCTGCCCTCACGTGAGCTCATGATTTCTCCGTCCCCTTCTTACGTGGAGAGATCTTGTCATTTATCATTAACCTCTACTAAATTTATTCTTTTCCTATTCCTGATCCATAAATAACCAATTTTACGAGCGTCATTCAAAATGGAAAGAGATAAATGGGTATAGCTTAAAAACGGTTTATTTGATTCGTAAAAAATTCATACTATTTTTCAAGATGATCACACCCCCCCCCCACAGTTATGCACTTGTCCCATCTTTCTCGCAGCTTCTTAATTCCCTTGGCGAAGAATTCTTTCGATTTACCCAGAAGCCACTTTTGCACCGCTTCAGGGTTTATCACCTACACTTGTTCGGTCACTTTTAAACCGATCAACTCACTTGTAAAAATTCGCACGGTTCCTAAAACTTTTACCCTACTGTATCATCATTCTAGAAAAAAATTCACTTGGTTTTACACCTTCTGCGACTAAAAATCTAATGACAGAGCCCTTCTCTTCTGCAATCTTCTAGAGCAGTGCTCCTCAAACTTTTTGAAGTCACGGCCCTTTTGGAACGCAAATCAATATGTCACGGCCCCCCTATTTTTTTTAGTTTAGATTGCTTAAATTTATAATTTTAAATGTCTATATGCAAACTCTTACTAGTCAAAACACATGCATGTACTAATGTTAACAATGACCTTATGTAATTATTATAATTTATTTGTCTCATTTTTCGAAATTCCACGGCCCCCCTACGGACAATCCACGGTTCCCTAGGGGGCCGCGGCCCACCACTTTGAGAAGCCCTGTTCTACTGAACTTGCCATGGTGAACTGAAAATTTTGAGGTTATGTTGACATAAAATGATGAAACAGCTGATCAGAGCATATCCCAAGGTTGCCAACACTGAAAAGATTGTACACATTCATTGGCTAGTTTGAAAATTCTATTTGTCCCTTTGCTTATTGAATGAGCCTCGTATTTGGTTGAAGGAGAGAAGAGCATAGATTCATTAAAAAGAAAAAAAAATCTTGATTCTTATTAATAAAAGGCCTGACGGGGGAGGGAGAAATTAAAATATATGCTAATTAGGCTTATTATTCTGACTGGAAAACCAGTATAAGTGCCTCTGAGAGGACCCACCTCTCCATCGCCTCTTATTTGTAGAAAATTTGCAAATGATATATATATATTATATTCTTTGAAAATTAATAGAAACATATCTATTCAATTATGTTTACTTTATTTAAATTAACGGTAAAGTTTTCTAAAATAATAATTCAGATGTCGGATAGAATATAATTTTTGCCAGATCTTAAATAAAATGAAGTTTAATTTTAATAAATATGAAAATTATATAATACTATATAAATTTTTTTTGGTATAAATTTAAATGATCATTTCTTGATAAGAATAGGTAAAATGCATACCATACTACACGTTATCAAATATAGATTCATTTTTATTATAATTAATGTAAATAATTTTCGAATGCTTCCTTAATTAAATATTAATTAATTAATTTTGAGTAATGGAATATGATATCGATTGGCTCGAATTCAACTCATCTAGGACATATTTTCAATGTATGTGCATCACAAAACTTTTAATAAGTTTATATACGTATCTTTTATTAATCAAAAGATCATATTTTTTTTTTACAAAAATAAAAATTGAAAAATAATTGAATATTATTCAATTTATGTTAAAACTGTTTCAAGTATAAATGAAATATAATAAATTCAATGATACATTTTTATTTTCTAATAAATTAATCATTTAAATAAAAAAAAAAAAGTATTTCTTAGATTGAGAATTTGGTAAGGCCTGAATTATACTTATCTATTATCTACATCAGTGGTTTCCAACCTCCTATTTTTAGAGGGGGAGGCAAACTATTTTAAAAACAAATTCATTTTTATACACTAATCTAGAAATAAATATAACATCGTATCGTAATGCAGGATTTTTCAAATTATTTCAAAGATCTTGATTTTTCAAAGTTTATATTGGTACAGAATCAATTTATTGACGATGAGAATGTTGAAACGGGACTGAAAATCATTGAAAAGGAAAAATCAATAGATTCTTCATGCAAAAGCACACGAAAACAGAAGTTTTAAAATGAAATTAATTTATTTTTGATGAATTTTAACGGAAAGTATGAAGCGTTCACTTTTTTTATATACTATATATAAAGTTTTTACATATTATTTAAAATGTGTTTGTATTATTATATTAAATAAAAAAATAAAAGATGAGAAGACGCAGAAATTTTTTTTACCGGGGGGTATACAAGTATAAAAGTTGGCAACCGCTGTTCTAAATTATTGCCTATATTTCTAACTTTTTCCAACTCTTTTTAATTTTGATTCATTATTCTTCATGCTAAATTTAATATTTTCTTATTATTAAATATCTTCCATAATTCACTTTAGTAAATTTTTATATCAGCTTTTGTATAATTCATTTTTTACTTTCCCGCATACTTCGTATAAGGGAAGTATTGGAATCGTCAAAAATTTCGACTTCGAGATTTCGATAGATCTTGACGTTTTAGACCTCCCTGAGTCGGAAAATACCATTTTTCGAATTATGTCTGTGTGTGTGTATGTATGTATGTATGTATGTATGTATGTATGTATGTATGTATGTATGTATGTATGTAATGTCTGTAAGCAAATTTACTCAAAAACTAATCAAGCTAGGACTTCGAAATTTGGTACACCGATATTATTCACAGTTTGTAGATTTCTATCAAAATTTCGTCAAAATCGGTTAACCGGAAGTGGTACTTTACCTACACTGGTTGCGTTTACCTTTCAAGTAAAGTACCAGTTTGCTTCGAGATATTTGCTTCATATTTTGTATATAGATTTAAAAATATGAAAAAAATTGAGATACCAAATTTCATCATGATCTGACTACCGGAAGTGACATTTTACCTATACAAGTAGCGTTTCTTTTTTACCGACCGACGATAGTAAGGGAGGTATTGTTTTCACACCAAATTTCGCCTATGGATATTTTTAGGTACATATCTCCACGAATCATGCATTTTCTTAACAGAAAAAAGTATTTTTAGCATGATGTCTGTCCGTCCGTCCGTCTGTCTGTCCGTCCGTCCGTATAGATGTGTACAGCCTGAACGGCTCAACGGATTTTGATGAAATTTGTTATATTTACTTAATACATCAGTAGGATGAATTGATCAACTTTTGGTGCAAATCCGGAAACCGGAAGTGCTAGTATTGCCGATCGAAGAGAGGAAGTGAAGGGTTATTTTCAAATCAAATTTCACGTGAGGACATATCTCCACGTGTTATGCACTTTGTATTCGTTTTATCCTCGAGAAAAATCATCTTCATTAGTTTTTTCTTAATTTAAAATTATATGACGTCACCCAGCACTTCATGACGTCACAGCCAGCCCTTATATATTATAAATAAAATAAAATTAAAAATATTTATATTATATCCATATCTTTTTTTTTTATATTTAAAATATCAGTTAACCGGAAGTAGCACTTTATTCTATATATATATATATATATATATATATATATATATAAATGTTACCAAATATCAAATTTGACACCAATAAACTAATACGAACTGGCTCTTTATCAATACCAAGTTTACACATTCTAAATATTCATTCACAACTCTTTATACCTATTTATATGCGGGAAAGTCTAGGGGAGGACACTCCCGCTTATTTATTTAATTTTCAATTGAGAATAGGTATAATGCCGATTCATTTTCGGTATGAGTTTTTTCTTAGTCCTCCACGTTTCAAGTCAGTCTGATATCTGTGTGCATTTGGGCTTCTATTGGGGTTCTAAAGACCTGGTAAAATTTTCATAAAAAAATAGGATGTGGCTATTTATACATACCGTATGTATACGCAATTGGCTATTTATACATACAGTATGTGTACGCAATTGGCTATTTATACATACCGTATGTTTAAGAAATTAGCTATTTGTAGTTACGTTTAATGTACTAACTAACCAAAAAGTTTATTAATACTAATATTTTAATAAAAACTACATAATTATAGAAAAATGACGTTTTATTTATTAATGTTTATTGTTACAATATACGTAAAAAGCAAAACAATAAAATAGATAAAGAATAAGACAGAATCTGTATACTTATTTTATTTTTATTCCGTGTTTTAATTTGCTTCTTGTAAAACCGAATCTGTTTAGTTTTTTTCTTCGGACGTCCTTTAGACTTAATTTTTGTTTTGAATTTTAGGTTTTCATTTGATTGATGATTTGTATCGGATTCGTTCTGACTTTCAGTACCAACTAAGCTATCCATGCAACTTCCAGCTTCAACTAAGTTACTTGTCTCAGATTTTATTGAACTAGTTGTAGGTCCACTATACTCATTCTCAAACAGAGAAACCCCATTTCTAGCATTTTTTTCAATTAATTTTAGTTCGTTCATATATTTGTTCAAGGTTGTAGTTCCATAATTTGATAAAATATCTGCGATATTTTTTGTTATTGTCAGTGCTGTATTGAATTTTTCTCGATCCGATAATATTTTTTGAAAACCATTGAATCATCCTTGTCCATATCATCAATGTCTACATCATTCATGACTTCATCATCGATATCCATATTCATAATACTTTCTGTATTTCCAACTGAATTAATGCATCTTGGATGGAAACATGTTTTTGAAAAAATATCTAAGTTATTGTATTTTCTTAACATAAAAATTATTTACAAATCATCAATCAAATGAAAACCTAAAATTCAAAACAAAAATTAAGTCTAAAGGACGTCCGAAGAAAAAAACTATACAGATTCGGTTTTACAAGAAGCAAATTAAAACACGGAATAAAAATAAAAGAAGTATACAGATTATGTCTTATTCTTTATCTATTTTATTGTTTTGCTTTTTACGTATATTGTAACAATAAACATTAATAAATAAAACGTCATTTTTCTATAATTATGTAGTTTTTATTAAAATATTAGTATTAATAAACTTTTTGGTTAGTTAGTACGTTAAACGTAACTACAAATAGCTAATTTCTTAAACATACGGTATGTATAAATAGGCAATTGCGTACACATACTGTATGTATAAATAGCCAATTACGTATACATACGGTATGTATAAATAGCCACATCCAAAAAAATAAATAAATTTTAAAAAAGTAATTAAAGTTATATTTTCTAAAATATAAAAAAATATAATAAAATTATTTGAAGCAATTTATAGAGAACGTACATTTCATCTCTTATAAAATTTTTTTATCAAAAGTTGTAAAAAAATAAAGAAAATGCGACTTGTAACTTTTTAACCGAAAAAAACTTCTAAGTTTTTCGAGAGCAAAGATATTATGTGCATTTTTTCACAGATCCCCACGTTTCAAATCGTTCTGATTCCAATAAAGTGGACGTTGACGTATGTGTGTTTTTTTAATAAAATTTATTTTAATAGACGCCTTGAAGTTTCATTATTTTTCAACTTTTTCAACTTTTCATCTTTTCACATGACCTAATAATTATTTGGATGCTTCTTTGGTTAAAATACACTTCAGTTCATATTAATATACCAGCAAAATAAAAATAAAAATAAAAAAAAAAAAAAATAAAATAAAAAACATTTTTAGGTCATTTATGAATTTTATAATTATAGTATAATAATATTATGGTTGGAAAGAGTGGGGGGGGACGAAGTTAATGAACACCAACAGGAAATGTTTGCTAACGCATGCTTATGTTTTCATGGATTCTGTCTAGTAAGCTCAAAGTGGGAATACACAGGACAATCATCTTATCGATCGTCTTATATTCAAGTGAAGCTTCAATCTTCCCCCCCCTCCCGCCCCCCTCTCTCTCTTCCTCTAACGATCAGCGTTGAAAGAGAGTTTACACTTTTCCTAAATAAGATTTTCACAAATATCTCTGCTAAAAATAAAGGATGCCTCCACTGAATGTATAATACAAATACAATAAATTAATTCAATGTCATTTACACAGATAATATAAATTAAGCCCCGTACCCTCTCCCCCTACATTCATAAGTTGCGATAATTATTACAATCCGTGTTTAAATCAATATAAATATTTTCATTATCTAATATTATCAAAAATAATTTAATATATTAAAATAAATAACTAATTACGAGTACTTCACATAATATTATATATATATAATTATAATATTTTATTTTTATTTTATTATTTATTTATTTATTATTTATTTTATTTTATTTTATTTTTTAATTCTTAAATAGTACAATTTCATTTATATTTAAAAATTAATATTTCATAATATATTAATAAAAATCATATGATATTTGATTTATTAAAGATATTGTAAACACATTTTAATAATAATTTCGATTACCACCTCTTTTTTTTGGAAAATATAATTAAAATTAATAATTATGCAACTAACCATATAAATTATGTAAACATAGCATGGAGTTATATAATTCTATTAAGGGATTAAATATAAATTAAATTTCTCTTAAACATTTATCTAAAAAGTGTAAATTGGACATCTCGCTATTAGAATATTTCACTATATGAATTTATACGAGGCAAGAAGAGTATATATTAAATACCCCGAAGGGTTGAAACAAAAACTTTAGGAGGAATGTTATTCAGTCAAGTGAACGTAAGAAAAATAATTTCTGTTTTAAGATAAAAATAAATAAAAGAGAACAATTGCTATTCTTCTTTAAGAGTTATTTATATTCATATTATATTATATTTCAATATCAGGAGTGGGCAACCTTTTTTATCAAAGGGCCAAAACACGAAAGTTAGATAAGAAATATCGCAACATTTCTTGGAGGTCTTAAAAATTCGTATTATTGAAATGATCATTATAATATAATAATAATAATAATAACAATATAATAATATTATAATAATATTATTATAACAGCAATCAAAGTTGGCCACAAAAAGTTTAGGATACCAAAAAGTGATTTACAAAATTTTTTTTCTTCTTCAAAACCAATTTGCTTAGTTAAAATTATTCCTTAAAACAGCATCCTTCATTGATCACTCTACAGCATTTTGAACATGAATGAACTGAAATGTTGAATCTTGACACATTTTATTACAATTTTTATTTCTATCTTATCCACTGTAATATAGATCATTTAATACTTACAAACATTGAAATAAAAATTTTTATTCTATACTAGAAATTAAAATGACTTTAAACAGGTGTTTTAAACAGAGGTGAGCAACCTTTTTATATGGATGGACAAAATGAAAATTCGATATTTCTTAGGTCGCTGAGAAAAAAACAACAAAATGAACAATGTTATGTGAACATAATACATATCTCTTTCAAGATCTAAAAAAACCGTTTCATTGTTATAGCATTAGCATTAGAAGTGACAGTGGTCCTTTTAATGCTTAGTTTAAAATGGCAAATGACAATATCGATCGATATATATAAATTTTTTATCTCAAAATATATTTTTAATGATATTTATTTGTAACACGTATATTGTTAATATCCGTTAATATAAATTTTATACATTTATATATGTCAAATTAATAATACCATTTTGCTTTCCATTCAATTTAACATTTGACGATTTGACATATAATTTTGATTGTGTAGTTTGTAAACAAATTAAATTTACTCTACCAGATATTTTTTGGACATCTTGATAAATATTGTTATATTATTAGATAAATATTTTGATCTCTTATTTGAACCTATCCACAACTATTTATATTATATTTTTTTAAGAGTAGGCATTATTCAAGAATAAACATATAAAATATTTGATGACTATGATAATAGTAAAAAATTTGATGTTTTTTTTTAGTTATTTAATAAAAAATACGAGTGTAAGTCAATAAGTCCGTGTCTTTTTAATGAAATGATAACACTACCCCTGTCAGCAGGCAACTATCAGTTGACTTCTATCGAAATTTGAACCAGCTGGGTCTTTTAGTTTTTGTTTGATATCCATATTAGCAGACTACCTTTTGATTTGAAAAGAAAATAGAAAAAGATGAATTTCCATGAATCTCCATCAAAATGTTACTGACTTATTGACCTGTCCTCGTATTTAATGCAGCGTTTTCCAACCTGGGGGGCGCGCGAAGGTATTAGAACCAATTTCAAGTGCCCGCAAACTTTTGAACATTTTCGATTTTTTTAATTTTTTTCAATATGGTCCTAACAAAAAAAAAAAAAAAATAGGTCAGATCTAAAACATTGGTCACCCCTGTTGTTATATTATTTCAGAAATCTGCCCGACTATCGAAAAAGGAAATTAGATTATTACAAAAATTAAGGGGGGCGCCGGTACAGAAATACTGATTTAATGATTGATATTTTTCGATATATCCGTATTAAAGTAAGAGATCCCGTCCTTTTTTAGTTGTTTTTTTTTAAGGTAGGTGTGTGTGTGTGTGTGCGAAATAGAAAACAAAATATTATAGAACGAAAAGAATTGAAAATTAATTTGGAAAGTGGCCAAAGAAATCGATTTTGCGAAGATTATATATTTTCCCGGTTGAAGTAAGCAGCAAATATTATTTAATAACGAAAATGTTTTAACCATAAAATCTGTTTTCGGGCCTTTTTCTGTCTTACGATAGCTTACCTCGAAGATGTATTTATTTTGAAGACTGAGTGGGCGGATGGAGTGATAAGTGGGTGGAGATACTGGGAGGGGTTTATATCAATTTAAACTTAAGTAGAGCTTATATTGAAAAATCTTTTTGCGCTCCATTTAAAGTCAGTTCGTCTTCCATTCACTGATCAAAGCACTAATAAAAACCAAACAAATCAATTTCATTCAACATTTTTACCCCGGGAGTTATTCTTCATGTCTAAGTAAAGAATACAGCTTTCAAAGACATTCTCTTTTTATCTACTTAACGTACAAATTGAACAAAAAACAAACCAACGTTTAAATAAAAAAGTAGTAAAGATAATTTTTATATTAAATCAATTACCAACTAAATCTATTTCTCATTTTTATTTGTTTTTTTTTTTTAATTATTTAATTCTAATTAATTATATCATTAAGAAATGATTTTTACTTAAATGCTTCTATAATTTTAAAAATTTTAATGATTATAATAACTTATTAGGATTAGTTTTAAAAACTTAAGCCTACCCAGCCATGTTAGATTTTCTATATTTTATTGGAGCATATTTTTGATTTCATAGTATATTCATTCATTTAATAAGGTTTGATTTACTATTGAAAACGCAGCTAACTTTACGATGCAACTTAATAATACTCAATCTTGTTGTCCTGGGTTTAAGTCCCAGTCTAGCAAAGGAATTTTTCTCTAGCTGGTGTCTTTAGGAACGAGATCAATACACCCTACGTGATCAAAATTGGAAAGCTATTTGAAATAAAAAGTAGCGGGGCATCAAAATAAAGTTTGAGAGGATTCGTTGTACTGATCAAACATTACCTTTACCGCGCGACAATTGAATTGATATAGTTTAGATATTTTTATCTAAGTTTATTACGTTAATAAACTTAAAAATTATATAATTTCTCCAACTATCCCTATCCTAAGACACTTTAATTAAATTGCTATTTTCACCCAGTTCATTGATATTCTTCTTATATTGTATGACTAGCGCGTTCGTAGCCTACCCACAAGGCGTTATTCAATCGATTTGTCTATAAACAAATATCCAGCAAGTCTATCTTCACAAATCCCTTCTCGATATTATAACTCTAAATTTTCAAAATTCATGAAATACAATCTTGTATCTTCCCCATTCCCCAATAATCTCTTTTTGGTATTCCCATATTTTAGTAAAAAAATTTGTTTTTAAATAATATAAAATAATATAAAGTAATTATTTTTTCATTATCAGCTGAGGTAGTTTGTTAAAACAAAAACAACATACGAAACAAGTTTTGTTTAATTTGAGATTTAATCTTTTTACCAGTAATTTTGTTTGATTTTTTTTTAGTATGCCATCCTATAGCCATTGTAATTATTTTCACAATTTCATTATATATTTATTATTTTTAATTGGATTAGATACGAGTCTAATCATTTACTAGGCAAAGAATGTTTTCCTCTGATGTTTTTATATTTAATATATATCCTATTAGTATTATATATTTATTTGTTTTTCTGTTAAATTGAGATAATTAAATCGGAAGAGGTATTTTCATAATATTTTCCAGTTATTAATGTTTTATTCAGTTCATATAAAAGAATATTAATATACAGATACATAAATTCTAAATTTGATTAATTTTGAATTATGAATATATTAATTTAAATATTTTTTTTTTTAATTTTAATTTTGAATATATTCGTTGATTGTTTTCGTGATATGTATATTAAATGTATTTTTGATATATATTTCCACATATTTTATCCATCTCAACCAAACAAGATAAAGGCATCGGAAAGTCATCGAATTCTTGTAGAGCCTTACGGAGATTTTACTCCAATCGTGGGACTTGTTGGTTTCAACTTTTCAAAAGTGGCAAAAGTGACAATTTACTTGGCCAGTCATTTTCTTAACCAATCAAAAATAGTTTCTTCTACTTCTTTGAAAGCTAGGAAAAGGTTGATAGGACCCGTCCTACTGATTATAGGATACCTAATTGATATAACCGACTTGACAGGCGCTGTCCTTGCGTAGAATGTACAAAAATTAGAGATTTTTTGCCTTTGTCGTATCTTCGAGCCCATTTTGAGCTTTTTTTGATCAATGCGTGGCTCAAATTGATCATTTGTTGTCGGTAGCGGCATTAACTGTTTTGCAGGGTTTGAGAAGCTCGTAATAAATTACTCCCTTCTGGTCCCAACACCTACACAGCATTTTCCTCCTTCCAAAGCGATCCGTATTTATACATGACTTTGATGATTGTTCTGGCGTTACCCAGGATTTTTTAAGTTTAGGTTTCTCAAGATATATCCATTTTTAATCACCAGTTATTAAACCGATGCAAAAAAAAAACCTTTCTTTCGTGACGTAAATGCAGCATTTTGCACACAGTTTTTCTATCTGTCGTTCGTTCAGTTTGTAAGGAACACATATTCCACCCTTTTTAATCTTTCCTATGGCTCTCAGGCAATCGAAAATCGCTTTCGAAATAAATCGTCATTTTTGCCATTTTTGAAACGTTGAAACCATTGATCACAAGTTTTGATGGTTGTAACCAGATCACCTTGAGTCTCTACAAGACTTCGATGATTTTCCGATGTCTTTATCTTTTGATTGAACAAGAAAATCATTGCAAACCGCAAATGTTCTCTATTTGGTTCAAAATTCGACTTGTTTACCTGAAAACCAAGTATGTTACTAACTCAAAAACAACTAAACGAATATGACGTTTTGTAACGGGCTGTCTTACCAACAAAATGGGTTTTGGGTTTGACCGATACATCAATAGGTTTTATGCGCCATTTCTTGAGAAAAAATACCATTTTAAACTTGCATATCTGGAATATATATAGGGGGGGGGGGGGGCAAGCCGGGGTGTCTGCCTGAGGCGCCAAATTTCGAGGGGCCGATTTAAAAAATATTTTTATTTAAAGGGTGCCAAGTCATGTCCTCTGGGTGCTCAAAACCGTAGAAATATATATTAGTTAAATATTTAAATAGTCTAAATAGTCGTCAAAGGAACAAAATGAAGTTGGGCCATCAGGCTTCTTAGAATGCAATCAAGATAAGAACGAATGAGAATTCAATTAAAAGCTTCCTATTTTAGAAATTCTTTAGTAATATTGTTGGGAATTCATCTGGGGTGTTGAAAATTCAAAACCTCGACCCTTGATCAACTTTCAATGAAACATTTTAGACAAAAAGATATATTTTTCAAATTATACATATAAATCTACAAATCATATATTTATTTTTACACATTAGTTGTGTTTAAATAGACTTTTTTTATAGACTATTAATTATCATTTTTTATCAATTCATTATACTAAGTGTGGGTTTAACCTCGCCTCGAAATACCATTTTAAGTGAATATTACAAATATTCACTGAAAAGTAATTTTATCTTTATCGCCAAGTTTATTTATAAAAGTAATACTGTTGTAAAAAAACGTACGAAGAAAAGGATTTTATATTAAATATCGAAAAATTCTAAAAGTGAATATTATTATTATTATTATTATTATTTTATTTTTATCCACCTCTTAAGAGATTACTAATAGAATAGTAATATGAACCTTACAACCTTTTAAAGGATCAAATAAAATTTTTTTATTCTTATAATATACATATATATTTTTTTATAATATATAGTATATATTTAATTATATTTTAATAAATATCTTTTATCAATATATTTTCAGAAATATTTTTTTTTTTATTTTATATTTGTAAAATTAAAAATAAACTTAAAATTAAAAATCAACCTTTGATAATATTTGAATTATGAAAATACAAATATTAACAAATTAATTCAAATCCATACACAAGTTTATTTCAATTAAAATTATCCGTTTTAATATATTATTTATAATGTTCTTGTCTCATAATTACCTTTAAACTCCATTCGGAAAATAAATATATCATGTAATATATTTTTCAGCAAATATAGATAAATTTCTACAACAATATTTTTATGAATTTTATACTTCTTTGATGTTACGCCAGTTTTCATATATATATATAAATATTTCAATAATATTGTTTTTCTTCTTTTTATTATTATTATTATTATTATTATAAGCGGCTAAGAAGAATAATACCACTCATTAATCATCCATCTTTTGTATAAATTTTCCCTATTCAATTTTATCATTTCATATCATCAAGATCCCATCAAGGTGAATATAACCCTCTTCAGCGGGGTATAGTCAGGCAAGCATTAACTACATCCTGATCAATTGCATTAACTTAAAACCCCGATATAACTCGGTATTTCAATTTTTACAAAAACTTAAAAGCCCGAGAATACTCGGGTATCATGAAAAATTTAAACCTCGAATTTGTCCGTTGTGACTAGTTAATTGCATCTGTTACCAAAAGAGAGCATTGCTCTAATGCTAGTAGCGTTTATTTCACACTTGCTTTATTATCTGTAAGTAGTTTTCAGGATTAGTGACAAGAGGTTGTGACTGCTCCAAATATTCAAATTCGTTATTTTTTCTTTATGAACATTATGGAGAGTGATGACGAGTTTAAAATCGAATTCAGTGGGTCAGAAAGTGACACTTCAGAATCTGACTGTGGTAGTGAAGTGACAACCGATGAAGAAAATAATTTCTCTAGTGGCAAGGGTTTGGCAGGAAATAGACGTGACTGCAGCGTTGCCTCCTGTACCTCCAAGATTTCCCTTTACTGCGACACCTTCGGACTTCACTCAAAATGATTCTTGCGATGTCATGCAATATGTAAGTAGAATAATTGATGACGACCTACTAACTATTGTAGTCACAGAGACTAACCGATATGCCAGAGATGAGAACATTATTGGTTGGATGGACACAAATAGTGACGAAATGAGAATGTTCCTTAGTATATAATACTTTTGCAAAGTATTATAAAGAAACCAAGCTACCAAATGTATTGGTCTAAACATCCACTACTTTCCACTCCAATTTTTCGCCAGTTACTTACTTACAAAAGTTTTTGCTATTGAAAAAGTGCCTTCATTTACAACCCAAACTTAACAAAATCTGGCCCATTTTAGAATATTTCAATGAAAAATTCAAAAATCTTTGCACTCCAGAAAGGGATATTACCATTGACGAAAGCCTCATGTTGTATAAAGGAAGATTAGGTTGGCTTCAATATCTGCAGCTAAAGAGAGCAAGGTTTGAAATAAAGACCTACATGCTGTCTGAGTCCAAGTCTGGATATGTATGGTCTATAATTATTTATACAGGCAAAGGCACAAAATTTGATGATGAATACAATGATCTACCTCAATCATCTCAGGTTGTAATGACGCTAATGAAACCTCTTCTCAATAATGGATACTGTCTTACTATTGATAATTTCTACACCTCTCCACTACTAGCGGATCTACGTATTGCTAAGCGAACTGACGTGTATGGGTCTGTCTGCCTCCAAGATTTAAGCGTAAAAAATTGAAAATGGGAGAAATTATTGCCTTTCAGAGGGGCAAAGTTACAGCCTTGAGATGGAAGGACAAGCGTGAAGTGTGTATTCTGACTACTATCTACAACGCAGAAATGAAAAGTGTAACTAAAGGGGATAAACAAATGACAAAACCAGTAGCAGTCATATCATATAATGACACAATGGGAGGAGAGAATAAGGTTGACCAGCATGTAGCAAACAACTCAGTAACAATGAAAAGAGGGAAAAAATACTACAAGAAAATATTTTTCCATTTACTAGAACTGGCTCTCTGGAATGCATTCATCATGTACAAGAAATCTGGAGGAACGAAGAATGCTCTTGATTTTCGTATGGGAGTTGAAGAAGATGACTGCTCAACATCACAAGGGGGAATTCTCTTCAAAAGTAGCTGGTCGCCCATCTACAAGCACCAATCCTAGTCGTCTAACTGGTCGACATTTCCCATCTCTTATTCCACCTACTGCAAAAAAGCAGAAACCTACATGAATGTGTGGAATGTGCAGCGGAGTTTGGGATGTGAAGGGTAAGAAGAACAGGAGGGAATCGAGATATATGTGTGAAGATTGTGATGTAGCTCTGTGTGTTGTTCCATGCTTCAGAGCCTTTCATACGGCGACGAACATATGAAGATGAATTTTTATTTTGTTTTTGTTGTTTTTTGGATGTTTTTGCTATTTTTTTTTTGGTCACCACCTAAATGAGGTGGACCGAAATAAATACGGAATGATTATATATATATATATTTCTTGAATAAATAATAATAAAAACAAAATTAGAATTCACTTTTCAAAAGCAACGAGTATATTTGGGGTGTTAATATAACCTTCCTTCAACATTATCTAATTACTACTTAAATTAATAAATTAGTGAAATTACTGTTTGCAATAATCTATATTGATAATAAAGTTTAAAACTCAGCAATAAAAAAAAATTGGTAAATTTTGGACAACATTAGACAAAATAATTGGTAAGTTAAGTGGTTAAAGGAATCTTTGAAATACATGTATAATAAATTTTAATTAATAAAATCGATCAATAAATGTATTAAATAAAATAAAACAACAAGTTAACTCCCTTTTTATTGGAAGACTGTAAAGGAGCTGTATTTGAATATGTATAATTTCTTAAATAATATATCTAAATTTATCTATCTTTAATTTCAATAATCTTATTATAAATAATTTTTATAAGAAAAAAATCTGGAGTGTCTCCACTCGACTATCTCGCAAATTTGAATTGGATTAATTAACATATATTTTATTTAAATTAAATTTAATTAAAATTATATATATAAATTATAAATAAAAATTAATAAATAATATTTATTAAAGCAGCGCGTGATTGGCACCAAGTTACGTGCTGGCGCGTGATTGTCAGTCAACGTGTTAAAAAATTAATTTCGGTACTTTCAGCGATTCAATCATGCTGAAATTCTATATATAGCAGTTTTATACAATTTTTAATCATATGAAAAACTGTCAAGCATATATCTTTATTTTTACAATCAGTTTAGAGGGAAAAAAAATGAAAACATGGTAGTTAATGGTCCTCTTCCGAATGAGCTACATTTTCAAAAGTCAATAGAAAACTACGATTTTTGAATAATGGAACCAAATCTCATTATTCTAGTTCAAATCGGTTTTGCGTAATCTTGTCTGCACATACACACACAAAAATTTTTCTCAACCTTAGTGAAAATGACTCAGGGACCTTAAAATCGTATAAAAACATCAAAATCTCGCCATGGAAAATTTTCGTGATACCATTACTATCTCTGGCGAAATATTATAGTAAAAAGAATATATCTAGACAATAACTTTAAATTTACCATAAATAGAAATTTTCTAAAAACTAATTTTCAATTTATGTACACAGAATAAAATGAAATTCTAATCTAATTGATCATTGACTTTATAAATATTATAGAGAACTAAGTATTGATTTTCCTGAAACGATAATTATAATTATTATTAATATTATAGATTGTTCAATACTAACTGGCTGGTTCCTTGTATATCTTGTATAGTGTTAAATTTGTATAATGTTTAATATATATATATATATATAATTGTAGTATTAATTGGAAATGTACTGACTAGCTGGATAACAAGCGACAAATCCCTTGGCTCAGTCCGTAATAGCAAACTTCAAAATGGAGTCAAGTGGAATGATTGTCTCAATAGAAAAGTTTAATGAACTCTGAATTTATTTATTATTCCTTATTAATTTTCCTCGATAATATTGAAATGGTTTATTGAAATAACAAAGAGAAAATCAGTGTATTTTTAAAAGATAAAATGAATCAATGGGGCGGATTAACATGTCTTGTAACTCCGCAGGCCTATTAAACATTTTTCAAAGTTGAATATTTAAAGAAATAAAAATAAAAAAAAATGTTATATCTAAAATTATAAATTTATTTTTATAGCGTACAAATGAAATTTTATTTTCAAAAATAAATAAATAAAAATAAAATTTTTCCAAATTGGCCTGAGGCGAGAAGAGTTTGTTTTCAGATATTTTATTATTTCTGTATTGTACATAGTTTGTTGCTGGTTTAGAATATTGAAAAAAAAAATATTTTATGAACAATTTATATAATATAATATTAAAATATTAATTTTTCGAATACTTCATTTGCCAAATCGATAAACTCGATAAAACAAAATAATTAAGAAAAAGGAGAAAAAAGTATACATTCTTTTATAAATTCCCTGTTTATATATAAATTCAAATAAATGATGTAGAGCAGAGGTTCTATCTATCTATTTCTGTGGCTCTACGGAACTCGAAAGTTCTTGGCCGCAGCAAGCACACTTCTCCATGTATGACTATTCTGAGTCACAACCATCCAATCCCTACCCTCTCCCATCTCTCTCACGTCCCTTCCCACATTATCCACCCACCGCGTCCTTGGTCTTCCAAGCGGACGTTTCCCACTAGGTCTCCCCAACAATCTATTTTTCGCCATTCTTTCCTCTCCCACGTGCTCTGCCCATCGCATCCTTCTCGATTTTATAATTCTAACTATATCTGGAGATGCATAGAGGAAGCAGAGGTTCTCAAACTTTTTATTGTTGGTATCATAGAAATTTACATCAAAAAGTGCAGATACTATTAAAATGATTTCGTTACTAAAAGTAACTGTACTATAGGTACCACCGTCAGGTTGTAAGGTACCACCAGTGGCACAGTTTGAGAACCTCTGAGATTGTATTTGTATTTTTTATCGAATGTCATATTGAAAGTCATAGTCAAGTAGTCTAAGATATTTCTTTCTTATTACTACAAATTTTACATGAACAATGGAGTTAATTTGATAAGTGAAATATTCAATTAATAATAAGTAAGAACATTTAAAGTGATGACTTTTTCTTTGTGCTTATAACAATAAAAAAAACCTCTGACTTTTGTACATCCTACGCAAGGACAACGCCTATCAAGTCGGTTATATCAAGTAGGTGTCCTATATGATCAATAGAACGGTTCCTATCAACCTTTACCTTGATTTTCTTAATCGGAGGCGCTATCAAGTAGCTTTCCTAAATTTGATCCCGTCGCTAGGTTGACTCCGCTCCATAGACCCCAGCTAGAGAAATTGCCTTACGACGAGAATGTGAGCTAACGATGTTGCTTCTTACCCAGTGATGCCTTCTTAATCTAGCAATAAACTTAGATAAATATATAATAATTGTTTTTTCGATGTTTTGAAGATATTACTAAATAATGGGCTTGTTATTTTGGAATGAGGAATTGATTTTGAGTATTTAAAAAGATGTAAACCCCAAATATATAGACATAAGTCACCTGAATTAAATAGAAAATAGTCAAAAATGTTCAAAATAAAATTTCTTATTTATGTTTTCATGTAAAATATTGCTGAAACGTCAAGCTGCTATTTTTACCGACCGACGATAAGAAGGGAAGGTATCGTTTTCACACCAAATTTCACATGTGAAGATTTTTACATATCTCCACGAATCATGCATTTTGTTAACAGAAAAAAGTATTTTTAGCATGATGTCTGTCCGTCCTTCCGTCTGTCCATTCTGTGTCCGTATAGACGTGTATAGCTTGAACGACTCAACGGATTTTGATAAAATTTGGTATATTTAATTAATGCATCAGTAGCATGAATTCTTCAACTTTTGGTGTATATCCGAAAACCGGAAGTGGTAGTTTACAAAGTTTTAATTTTATATTCATTGTCGGAAATTCTTCACTTAAAATATAGTAGTAATTAATAATTAAGTAATTTAACTAAAATTAAAAAAACTAAGATAATATAATTAATTCATTTTAATTCAAATTTGAAAATTATTTTTTTTTTGATTCTTAATATATATATATATATACACGAGAGAATGTTATTTGGAAATTAATTTATTTTTCAAATCGTCGATCGGTTCTGTGCCTGGCCAAAGTCCATTTTTTGTAGATATAGAACATCCGATATATCCGTATCTACATCTTTGAATTCATTATCTTTTATTATACCTAGTTATATTTATTGTTATTAAGGTAAAATATATATTTTTTGCAAATACCCATTTTTATTTATTTTCACATGCTTTCTTAGTGCGCTAAACAAGTCTGGCTTAGACGTGTAACTGTAACACATCAATTCATTTCAGAATATTTGTGTTTATATTTTATTTTTTATTTATATTTAAAATATTATTTTCAAAAATTTCGTGGGTCATTGAAAATCAAAATCAATAACAGATTGCCCACCCCTGATAAAGATTTAAATAAACTGATTATTAGCTTAAATATATGGTTTTTGTTGTGTTTCTATTGATCTTTAGTACGATAAGTCGATTATTTGATTGTATGTCTCTCTAATTCGATTTGAGAATAGATCACTGGTATATATATCAGATTAATAATCAATTTTCCTGCAAAGGCAAAACTAATACAATCCTGTCAAGTATTGTATTAACAACTATAACCCATCTCATCGTGTATGTTTACTATCGAGGTGTCAATGCATGTATCAATATAATTAGTTATTGTATATCACTAATATTTATTTGAAATTTCAATATCAAAAATTTAGAATAAAATATATATATTTATTAAATAATTCCTAAATATTTTTTATAAATTAATTCATTCATAGTTTATTTATTTATTTTGTTATTTTGAATTACAAGATAAAACAAATGTTTTCTAACTCAATTTTCAAACAAATACAAATGTTAATAAATAAATAATTTATATTATTAAATAAATTTTGGTAATTGTTCAGATTAGTTGTCATGTCATGAATTTGGATAAAACTTTACCAGTGGGTTCCTTTTTTAATTTCAAAGAAACATTTCTTATGCAATTTTTGCATTTTAAGAGATAAATAAAAGATTTTTTAAGTTTGACAGATTAAATGGATATGAAGGTCGAAATGTAGAGCCATTAAGTAATGTTTTATTGATTAATTCAAATTCACTAATTATTCACTTATTCCTAATTTTCGATTTTTTTCGGTTCGGTTTGGATATAGGGAAATTATTTAATTAAGTATTTTTTTAAAATTTTTCTATATCCAAGCCGAGCTGAAAAATAAACCCAGAAAATTAGTGGAACCCTCTGCTGGACAAATTAATTAAACATGATAGCTAAGTAGATTATCAATGGATTTATATGTAAATTTTAATAATGTTTATCTCGTTAACTAGAAGCGACCCGAAAAAATTGCATATGGAAAGTTTCTTTGGAATTAAAAAAGGAACCGACTAGCAAAATTTCATCCAAATCTCTGTCATGACAACTAATCTGGACAATTACCTAAATTTTAAAGTGTAAATTTATTTTATTTGAAAAAAAAATTTATTTTATTATACAGGGTCCGGCAGTCAAACCTGACGGTTTTTGAAATGGGATAAATAAAAAAGTTGTGTTGAGATATTTTAATTATTTTTTTTTTATTGTAAAAAAGAGAATTGGAAATTTAATATTCATAATAAAAAGCACAAAAATAACTTATGTAGTAAAAATTATGTCACTTAAATTATGACCACCATTTTCTCTACACTGTACGAGTCTCCTGGAGAAGTTAGTCATGCCATCTTCACCAGCAGCCTCTTCACTGTGAAAGAGTAACTGTCTGGGCTGCAGTGTGTAGGTCAACAGTGTTAGGGCCTTATTTTTTGAGGAGAATGGCCAAACAGTGACAATGAACTTAGCGCGTTATGTTGCCATGATCCGTGACTTTCTCATCCCAGAGTTACGTCGCCATCGTATTCCTCTCAGGAGGGTCTGGTTTCAGCAGGACGGAGCAACTGCCCATACCTCTCAGGCGTCCATGGCTCAACTCAGAGGATTTTTCCCCGGTAAGTTGATCTCGCTCAGGGGTGACATCGAATGGCTGGCACGTTCTCCCGACTTGTCCCCTTGTGACTTTTATCTATGGGGGTACCTCAAGGGAAGAGTTTATGATAACAGACCAAATAATTTGAACCAACTGAAGGAGAACATTCGGCGAGAAAGTCGTGAGATCCCGCGCCAAACATTGAAGAGAGTCATGACTAACTTCTCCAGAAGACTCGTACAGTGTAGAGAAAATGGTGGTCATCATTTAAGTGACATAATTTTTGCTACATAAGTTATTTTTGTGCTTTTTTATTATGAATGTTAAATTTCCAATTCTCCTCTTTACAATAAAAAAAAAATAATTAAAATATCTCAACAACATTTTTATTTATCCCATTTCAAAAACCGTCAGGTTTGACTGCCGGACCCTGTATATATAATTTTTTTTTATTTGTTTTTATCGAAATATATTTTTTTTTAATTTTATTTACCTGGTCATTTTTATAAGAATTTTTAACCGTTAAATTTGATGGTTAGTTCTACACATATAAGAAAAATTGACTTTCATTCCGATATCCTAAATGTTTATATTTATATTTAAATCAATTTGTTAGATAATCTAAAAAACTCATATGTGTTTATTAATTTTCTATTGATTTAAGACAACCATAAATCCATATATATATGATTCTTATATATTTTATAACATAGATTTTATTATAGTTTCAAATTTTCCATTTTGATTTTATTATTTTCTCATAAACCTTTATAAAATATTTTTAACCTGTCAACCCACTTGCTCTAACAATTTCCAACTGTTATAAATATTAAAATATAATTTTACTAACATATAATTCAAAAAGTTTTTTTATCTACAAATTTTAACTTAATTTTTTATATTATACGACCTCAATATAAAATTATACTTTAAAAAAAAGTATATTTTTAATGAATTTGATTTAATTAATCAAATAAATATTAAAGTTTAAAATTGCTGTTTTTATTATTTTATTAAAATATTAAATTTACGAAAGTGAATTCATGATAGAAAGATGTATACATTTGTAGTTATTTAAAGTAAAAATGAATACGCTGATCTAGTGATTCTCAACCTTTTTTTACCGCGGCACACTTTTAACTGTTTAAAAATTTGGTGGCACACAAAGAAAAAGATAAGTGTAAAAGATTACTATATATATATATATATATATATATATATATATATATATATTTAGAACCATATTGAATAAACACAATCGGAAATCTCGCACACATTTGAAAATCTCGCGGCACACTAATAAATTTAAAATACTTACATGAGATAAAAAATTCCATACATCAAATTATTAATTTCTCTAATTTATATATATTATAATTTCTTTGATGTATAAGAACGTTTAAATTAATTTTCTATATAATTTAGTTTAATGGGGTAAAGATTTTAATTGATTATTTAAATAAAGACTTTGAAAATTAACAAAATTAACAAAATTGTCTAATATAATGGAATAAGCGAGTATGGTTGGATGCCTATCTTATAGGCGCTAAATAAAATCTTTGAAATTCTTGAAGAGTAAACAATTTGAAAATTCTAAATAAGTTATTTGTTGTTTTTTTTTCTTGTACTATTTAATCTAATTTAACTTTATACTTGATATCCTTAACATTTTTATCGTTATTTGAATATTATTATAATTTGAAAATAAATTTATTTAATTAACCCTATAAAATGGTTCGTTATTTTGTATTTAATTAAAATGATTCAAGCTCGTATTATTCATAGATATAACAAGTTTCAAGTGTTAAATTATTGAATTATAGAACTATATGCGATTATAAGCTGTACTGGGTACTTCCTAATTATATTTCCTTTAAGAAAAGTAATGAATACACATATTAATAATAAATTATATATTATAATATAATAATATAATAAAATTTATATGAATTTATATGAATATACATATAAAGTGTAAAAAAATGTTTTGATAAATTTATAAGAAGGGGTTACTATAGTTTGAATCTTAACAATATATTACTAACGAAAAAAATAATAACAAAAATAATGGAAATATATATATATATTCCTCGATGGTCATTAATTTATTCTTGCTAAATAAAATTGAGTAAAAATTTCCTAAATTTAAATTTAATTATATAGAAAAAAATAATATAAATTATTTACTCATATAAATAAATAACTTCAAAATGCAAAAAATAAGAATTAAAAAACAAAAAAATCAAAAAAAAAAACAAAAACTTTTCAAAAAATATTTAAAATAATATTTGTAATTATAATCATAATAACAGTCTAAAGTTTCCAAAGTCAATATTAACATATTAAATATTTTTAAATCGATAATTGATTCGTAATTGCTCTTTTTTTTTTCTTTTGTTGATCAAAGCAAACTCTCTTTTTTGTACTTTTTACTTTCGTGTCGTTCAAAATAAAAAAAAAAAAAATTGATTTGTTATTTGTTTGCGAGTGAGAGCGAAAGTTTTCTTTAAAATTAACTTGCCCACCCTACCATTCACTTCCGAGGGGATTTTATAATAAATCGACAAAATATGCAAATATATATATATATATATATTCATTCTTATAACAATAAAACAATCAATATTCCACTCAACATAGTATATGCCTAAAGAGAATGAGGATTGTGACAAAAGCGATTAATTAATATAAAAATGAAAGAAAAAACACATATTATAAGTCCGCCCCTTAATTTGGCTACAGATATAATGTGGTCTTCCTTTAAGAGTGCTCTTACTGGATGCATAACAAGCATTTATCAATTGACAAATCTCACAATTCCATTATTTATTATCTTCTTTTTTTTATTATTAATTTCATTTTTTATATTAATATATTAATTCAATTAATATATATATATACCAGGGCAAGTAAATAAGTCCGTCTTAAATGAAATGGCAACACTGCTCCTACCAACACGCTATTAGCTGACACCTGTCGAATATTTTAATGAGCTGGGTCATTTAGTTTTTGTTTGACATCCGTTAATAGCAAACTGCCTTGTGATTTGAGAAGAAAATCCATGATCTGGGGTACGAATTGCTTCCTCATTCACCCTATTCTCCGGATGTAGCCCCGAGTGACTATTTCTTGTTTCCAAACTCGAAGAAATGGCTCGGCCGAAAGAAATTTGACTCCAACGATGAAATCATCTCACAAATAAATATCTATTTTGATTTCCTCGTCAAATCTTAGTTTTGGAAGGGATAAAAAAACTATAGAAACCTCGAACGGAGTGTAGAGAGATCAAAGGAGACTATTTTGAAAAATAAAATAATTTTTTATTCAAAAACCTGTGTTTCATTCAAAAAGTGTTGGATTTATTGACCTGCCCTCGAATTTATATATAAAATCTCTGTGACTTTGATTTATTATTTGTGTATTTTAATGTATATAATTTTTTAATTTTTAATAATATTTAATGTTAGTTTACAATTCTTTAATTCAATGTAATAATCCTTCTATAACCTGGCTTTGCGTATATTTATATATCATTTATTTTTAATTATACTATTCCGATTAATGTGATTATTTATATATAATGTGTTGCTTTGTGTTAAAAGAGAATGGATCTTACATTTTCCTAAGTGGGGATTTGTCGTTCTCAACCTTTAATGCCATGTGAAATTGTTTTTAAAGTTTATCTAAAATAACTTGAATATTTAATTAGTTAAATACATGAATATTTTAATTTGTAATGTGTAACAGAGGATAGTTAAGGGTGGTGTGGACAAAATTAAGGGTGGATGATCTGCCTGGGCAGGAGAGTTCGTGTAGTTCTCGGCATTCGTTGCTGTCGGCTTGCGTGAGGGACGATGGGTCCGCAAGTGATGGGGGAATACCCCAGGAGGCACCAATGCAAGCGAGATGGCGCCAGTTTCGACTTGCGGACTCGGAAGAACTCGAGGCGTATTTGAGAAAACGGCACCGGGCGCTTACAGTGGCTGCTGCTGCTGCCAACGACCCCAGCCGTTTCTCCTGGCTGCCCGAGGATGAGGAGCCGGATAGAATGGTATCAAAATTAACCCCCCAAGCATCTCCATTTGTCCGGGCAAAAATCTCAAACGCTTCTCTTCGCTTGCATTTATTCAAACGATATTATTTGTATTATCAAAGTTCGATTCTCAAACGAGTAGAGTTATCTTAAATTAATTAAATTAATTAATTAACTAAATCAAATAAACATAAAATTTGAAAAATCCTCCTTAATTTTTTAAAAGATTTATAAAATGATATAATCAATTAGATAAATATATCAAAATAATAGTACTAAATACTACTAATACTAATCTAAATTTTAAAAAACATTTAGGCAGATAAATATTATTTTAATTAATTATAAGACATAAAAAAATCTCAATTAATTATTTATTAAATAAGTAAATAATTTAAATTACCGATATCATCAATATAAAAAAATTATTTAAAATATTTATTATAATATTAGATTATTAAATAAATAATCAGTGATAAAGAATAAAGTGACTTTTTTTTTTATAAAAAATCTTTACTTATTCTTCCAAATCCTTTTTATATTCTTCAAACGCACTCTGTCCGATACAATGCATGTATGTCAACGATTTTATTTCAATCAATAATCAAAGAAGTAGAGTTTTTGGAGAACCAATTCAATGGGAGAGACGTGCATTATCGTTGTTCAAAAGAAAGAAAAAAAAACAGAATTATCTTCTTATAATACTGACTTGAAAGTTCACCTTATTTTTTGATCACTGTTAAATTTATAAGGACTAAAACATTAAAAAAAAAAAAAAAAAAAAAAATACTCTCTTGGGATTCGAACCTGTGAACTATTTTAGTACCATTATTATTAAAAATAAACAGTTAATTTTTATTATAAATATTTTGATTAAAATTAATTAATTTATTAAATTTAATATTTGAAAAGTCTATAAATGATCGAGAAAAATTTTTCATTATTAAATAATATTATAAATTTTAGATTTTTGAAATTTTCTATCCGGACAATGTCTCAATGGAAAAGAAACTAATTAATTTTTAATAGAAATATTATATTAAGTAATTCTGCAACCATTAGTTTATAGGGATATAATTATTTGATTATGCTTAATTAACACATATGTAACATTTACTATTCTAAATACTTCCAATAGTAAATGTTATAAATATTTTCATTCATTTAATCTGTAATTGAATTAATTAATTCATGCATGTTAAAATAATTTTATAGAAATGAGAAACATCTCTAGAGAATGTTTATATTTATTTATTTATTTATTTATTTATTTATTAATAATACATTCTAAAGTGATGAGCATGCTGAAATCACTTCAAAAAAAAAAAAAAAAAAAAAAATCTCTCCTGATGGATAGGCAACCTACTGTGTGAAATTCAAATATGTTTTCCCTGGAAAGGATTAAATTATACTCAATTAAACATTAATTATCAATATTTTTTTTTTATTTTATTTTTAATTATTAATAGGTTTTTGTGTTTATTTTTAAAGTACTTAATTCTTTTTAAATATTAACTAAACATTTGATTTTATAAAATATACTCTCTCTTTCTCTTTAACACAAACACATTTTCACATCATTTATTATTTATATTATTATATTGTTTCAATTAAAGAGGTGAAAGTTTATTGATTGATTCATTCACTTTCGCTATATGGTATTTCACATTTCATAAACAATTTAAATCATTGGCGATTGAATCATAAATTAATTAATATACGAGAAAATCGGTCAATTTTTGTTTTAAAATTATACATCAACATTTTTTTGATTATAAACTATAATTATATTTTTTTTTCTTAAATTTAAATTGAATCTATATATATATATATAATACATATAATGATTAATTTCAAAGAAGTTAGAGAGAAAAAAAATTGTAAGTATTTGAAAATAAATGGCAATTTATCAGATAAAAGAATAAAAGATTAATTATTTTTAAATAAATATGAAATATAGACTTAAATCTGACAGCAAGAAATTTTTTATGGAATTTAGCTTTATTGAACAGATATCCTTATTATAAAACACTCTTTCTTTTTAAAATATATATGATATAGATGGGATCTATGGGTGTGCATGAATTTGATGTATTTCTTTTAAAAAATATATTTTTTTTATCAATCTTTAATGTTTTTTTTTTGGATTTTTTCTTGAATTTAAGTCGTGTTCTCTTCAATTAAACATATTCGGTTTTTATTATTATTACACATTTATAAATTTCCAATCAATTTATGGAGCATAATCACAATAAGCTTAAAAGAACATTTGTTGATACACATTTTACATTACAAAATTGTTTAACATTTTCAACTATTGAAAACAATAATATTTTTTATAAATATATCATATCAGAAATTACTAATAGGTCACGTGATGACGATATACATGATCTTAAAAACAAATAAACAACTAATTTAATTTATTTCTTTGAAATGAATGCACATACTTATATTATTTATTTATTTATTTTAATTAAGAGAATTTTATATTGTGAACAATAAAGCTTTTATTTTGGATTTAATTATATTTGATAATATATTTTTTTTTTATTACAATTTAAAATTTAAAATCTTTCATCTTTTTTGTGTTTGAATGTGTTAATTCATTATTTTATATAAAGGTAAGTAAAAAATTAATTTTTTTGATTGCACGAAAGAGATAGAAATAAATGATGTTATCTAGAATTGAAAATTTTTAAATATAGCTATGCATTGATTTAGATGGAAGGAGGGGTTGAGGAGTATTGTTCTGGTGCATCTTTTTCTTTTAGCTGAGAATTAGAGCTGCACGCTTGGCTGATAAACGCATTTCATTAATCGAATATTTAAATATAAGTTGAGTTCAATGATGTATGAATTATAATCCAGGCTTTTTTTTATTTATTTTATTCTGATAATTATAAAAAAAAAATATATGAACCAGAGAGTCAACGATTTATAAAAAATGGCTGCCAAAGACACCCGATGTTTCAAAAATATTGATCTCCTAAGAAAATGCATGGCGCGAAGAAATCGACATTCACTTTACCCATTTTTCAATATTTTCATATTTATCCTATCTTGGTTTTTTTTTCGCGATTAAAAAAAATTTCTCAGACTTAATCACTTAAAGTTTATATTAAAAGAAAAAAAATCATTTTTTTTTTTTCAAGAAATAGAATGATTAATATAGTCTCTCTATAAATTTATCTCTATTTTATAATAGTGAATAAAATGAAAGTTTTACTTTTTAAAATAATCAAAATATCCGACTTCCCAAATCTCTTCCCCATAATTGATATATTTTGTATATAAAGTAATTGTTTAGTTTAATCGAGTACACTCATACAACTTCTAAACCATCGGTCGCCAAACTTTTTTTTATCATCGACCCCTATATTATTTTTCGAAATCTCCATTGACCGCCATAAAAGTAATTTTCTGTTAATTAAAATAAAACTCTATTAGATGGTGTCTTAGTACATTTATTTTATGATTTTAAACACATTTATTAAAGTAATAGTACATTGTTTGTTGTACATTATATTGATGAAAAAATATATTAATGTTGAAATTTAAATATCTTAATATTTATTCGCCCCCTGCTCCTGTTAAACAGACCCCTGGGAGTCTATAAAGACCACTTTGGCGACCTCGATTCTAAGCCATGGATGTTCATACTTTTACTGCCGGTGGGCCGCACAATGCACTAAACCATTGGTCGCCAAACTTTTTTTTTTATCATCGACCCCTATAATTTGATAATCCACGTCTACATTTTTTTTTTTTTTTTTCAAAAAAAATTAACTCTGTGTAATTTTTATTCCTTAATAACAACTTATTTAAATTATAAATGTATTTATTATCAGTTTTTATATCGCATTTTTAAAAAAAAAAAATATGCAAATTCTTATTTTTTAAAACTATAACCGTACTTTGGACAACCTTATTCTAAACCTTAATTTTTTAAATGTGAAAAAGATAATCACGCTTCAAATTAACAAAATTTTACTATAAAAAATTTAATGAAAAAAAAAAAAACAACAGAAAACTACATTAAATAAATTTGTTTGTTTAAATTTTATTAAGGAATATATATTATTTTTTTTTTATATAAATTTACAATAGCTTTCCAAGGCGGCGAGTTTCAGTAAAATTTTCAGTTTTTATTTTTTATTTTAAGAATAAATTTTTTTTATATCATTCCTTCCCTTTAATCTAAAACAGTAAAATCTTGGTTAAGCGAAATAAGGGGGGAAGACCGTTTCGGATAATCTGAATTTCGTAAAAGATTAAGTTATAATATGTTTATGTATTTTTTAATGGTAGGAATCACACATATAGCAACAAAAGAAAAAAAAATAACATATTCTTATCATTTTAAGAAAATATATATTACGAGTTTAGAATACTAATGAGATTTGGTCTGCTTTTTTATGTTTGAATATTTTTTGAAACATTGGGCGGATGCTGCTAAGCCTTTTCAGCATTTTCAGTTACACTGTATTTAAATTAACGGAATATAATAATTAGATTAAAAGGTAATTATTATTATTATTATTATTATTATACATTTCTGCTTTATATATATAAAATAAGATGAATTAAAATACAAATATTTCAAATGATTCATGTGTAGATTTTGAAATCATATATATTTATTATTCCAGTCAGTCAGCATGTCTTTTGAGCATGTCTTTTGAGTTTCCAATTCAATCATCCTATTTCAGAAGAAAGAATCGCGTTTGTTTATTTATATCAAAGAAGTTAAAATCTTGTTTACAAATCGAAAATAACACCGAAAACGTAAAATAAATTTTTTATGAGATTCTTTATCGATTCGTGTTTGTCGAATTATTTTCTTTTTCTTTTTTTTTTCCGGTGGTTTTTTTTTTTTTTTATTGAAAATCAAAACCCTTCGTTGAGTGGTCATTTGGTTGATGGATGCATTTCCAATTGTGATTTGGTATTTGGAATTTTTTTCAGGAACGCCGAGCACTCCGCTCTGGTAGAGGTGGTTGTACTTCAGCCACCTCCCGGTACATGAGCTATAGCAACGAGTATCTTCCGGGCCCCCCATCACCGCCTCCGCCTCCGCCACCGCCCCCACCGCCTGCTACCAGTCAACATGGACCAACGAAAACGCACAAACATGTGTCTTTTGCTCGATCGTATACCCTGGCCTCCCTCGACGAAGCGGTTACTATTTCCTCCGGGTCCCAACAACAACAACAACAACAACATCATCAACAACATCAACAACAACAACAACAACAGCAGCAGAGACAACAAAAACAACACCAATTAACTCACAGTCAAGAGAGGTTAATTGATAGCCGAAAAGCGCAACCAGATCCCATTGAAGGATGTCCGCTAGCAGAAGCCCATATTTTACTCCTCAAAGGTAAGAGCACCCCCCCTTCCCCACCACCACACACACACCGTCCATCCCCATTCATTAAATCAAAGCACATTACAAAATCTATATTTAACAAAACAAACAACATACAAGTAATAGAGAGATCAAATGAAAAGTTAATTAATTATTTAATTAATATAAAAAAATAATATATACAATAATTTAAAACTAAATTTAAATTACCTTTAAAAATAATGTATTTTGTTAATATCATAAACGTAATTTAAAAAAAAAAATTATTCCTTATAAACTATGAATATTTAAGATTAAGATTATTATTTAAAATAAATAAACGACAAAATATATGAAATAATTTAAAAGAATTTAAAAGAACATAAATTCAAAAAAAAAAAAATAGTCCTAAAACATACAGCCCTTAAACGTACATATTAATGCACCAAAAGACAAGTATGTCCTGTGGATATAACATAATATATATTTCGTAATTTGATTACAAAATATTATTAAAAGAAATATTTTTAATTTTATTTTATTCATAATATTTTGTATTTTAGGAAGCGTTGCCCAGAGTCATTTTTTTAATTATTAAAATTCCTATTTTTTAATATGAAAAAATTAACACGGATGATTTTTCCCGAGTCTGAAACCAATACAGATCGATTTTTCTTTACAAATATTATCTATGGTGAGAATTTCAAAAAAGTCCTTATAGGGGTTTAATATTTCAAAAATACAAATATATATACAATTTTTGCTAGTAGGATAAGATAAGTTATAAGATAAGATAAACTATAGAAAATCAAGATTATAGATGATAATATAGATCTCTTCCACCTATGGATAATTTATTATAGTTTTATTATTAAATTAAATATATTAATTAAATTATAAATAAGCTGGAGTGTCTCCACTCGATATTTCGCAATTTGAATTGGATTAAATAACATATATTATATTTAAATTAAATTTAATTAATTATAAATTATAAATTAAAATTAATAAATAATAAACCAGCATATGTTTGGCTCTTTGTTGATGGCACCAAGTCACATGCTGGCGCGTTACTTGCAATCGTGTTAAAAAATTAATTCCGGTACTTTCAGCGATTCAATCAAGCTGAAATTCTATATAAGTATAGCAGTTTTATACAATTTTTAATCATGTGAAAAACTATCAAACATATATTTTTTTCGGTCATTTTAGAGAAAATAAATCAAAATGTTGTAGGTAATGACCCTCTTTCCGGTTGAGCTACATTTCTCAAAAGTTGAGAGAAAACTACGAATTTTGAATAATGCCCGTATACCAAATTTCATTATTCTAGCTCAAACCATCTTGTCTACATACACGCACACACACACAGACATTTTTCTCAACCTTAGTGAAAATGATTCAGGAACCTTCAAAACGTATAAAAACATCAAAATCTCGAAATCGAAAATTTTCATAGTAAAACACTATACCTATAAAATTTGAACGAAATTTTTATTTCACCTGAAAGTAATTATTTTCTATTTAAAGCAATATTTATAAAATAATCAATATTTAAAAGAAAGTATTTTATGAAATTACAATTTTATGTGCTATTCAATTTTAACTTTAAATTTTTTTTATTATTAGTATTATTATGCGCGGTACTATCAATTACAATTTCATTAATATAAATCATTCATTCAACTTCATTTATTGATTATCTATATGACCTAGAATATATATCTATATATGTATATATATAGATATATAGATATATAATACATGATATATGAATAGTGAATGTTAAATATAAAATAATGAAAAAGGAACAAGATCAAACAGGTTTGATCAGTAAATAACACTCGAGAGAGATGTATTGTCCTCTTTTTCATTCTATTTATTATTAATAAATATTTGCACTGTTGGCATTTCATTTCATTATTCGCCATTATTAAATTTCATATTTCCGCACCATTTTAATCCATTTAGGTATATATATGGTAGAATATGTCATTCATATAATTTAAATTCTTTTTAAAACATTTATTTAGAAATGAATTAAATATATAAATATATAAATTATGATAGAATAACAAATAATAAATTATACTAATATATATATATATATATATATTGTTATTTGAAAAGATCATTAAATACACCTATTATGTCCTCTTTTTCATTTATTATTTATACACAGTCTGTCGCAAAATTAAGTGGACTGACTCAAGATAAGCGAGTACGAATACCAAAACAATTTTTTTTTTGTTTTTATTCTAAATAAACTCCTTCTCCATCAATACAACATTGGAACCGTCTGTAAAACGATTCCAAATAACTCTGGAACTCATTTTTTGGGATGCTGTCACCGTGTTTTGGATCTCTTCCACGGTTCCAAAATGCTTTCCTTTCATCGACATTTTCAATTTTTGGAACAGCTAAAAAGCAATCGGTGCCAAATCCGGCGAGTATAGAGGGTGTTCCAAGAAAACAACGCCCCTTTTTGCAAGGTACTTTCTTCACAATTCTGCAATTGTTTGCAGGGGCATTGTCGTGCAACAAAATCAATCTGGTCGACAAACATTGATCAGTTTTTAAACTTTTCTCACATTATCATCACTGCGGACATCCTGATCGGAATTCATCTTCAACCTGTTCTCGCCCGTCACGAAATAGTGCAAATCTTTTAAAAACATTTTTTCGATTCATAGCTTTCTCTCCATGTACGTTTTTTTATCATTTCAAATGTTTCAGTGGCACTTTTACCAAGCTTGAAACAGGATTTGATGTTGGCCCGAATCTCGGATCGAGAATTCATTATTTTCGATGACGAGGAGAGAAAAGTAGGTTCACAAAAAAGAGAATTGTAAAAAACTTATAAACACAAGAAAAGTGAAACTTTCTTGAATGATCCAATGTTTGTTTACTCGTTTAGTGCAGTTTTTAGTGAGCAGATGACGCTTACCTGAGCAAAGTTATAGTACTATAACTTACTTTTGCGACAGACCATGTAGATAAATAGTAATATAATAAACAAAACAAAAACTCTGACTTTGTACGTCCTACGCAAGGACAACGCCTATCAAGTCGGTTATATCAATGAGGTGTCCTATGATCAGTAGAACGGGTCCTCTCAACCTTTACCTTGATTTTCTTGATCGGAGCTTTTCCCTAATGTTGTTCCCGGAGGCTGGGTTGACTCCGTCCCATAGACCTCAGCTAGGGAAATTCCCTTGCCAGGCCTGGGACTTGTGTGTGAGGCAGGTTCGCTACCCGCATATATATCTAATATTTAAAAAATATTTAATTTAATTAAAAAAGAAAGATTTTGATAAATTTTAAGAAAAATAAATAAACCTTACGGGTAACGGGTAGAGAATCTATCATCTCAATAGATAAAGATATCTACTTCAGGAAGTAGGGCTCCTGCCCTTAGGTGAGTTCATGATTTTCCATCCACTTGTCCTTTACATTTGAACTCCTTGGAATCCATTTTCTTACTATTTTTTTTAACTTCTTGAACCCACAAAAAATCCATTTTATTTAAAATGAAGAGGAAAATTTAGCCTAGATTCTTTATAAAATGAAAAAATAATAATTTTTCTCTCTTAAGAGGAAACTCTGGTAAATTTAAAATTAATTTTAAGAAAAATAAATAAACCTCACGGGTAACGGGTAGAATCTCTCATACTAATTGAAAAAGATATCTACTTCAGGGAATAGCATCTAAATTTATAGTAAAATTTTGAATAATATTGACTAAACACAATAATTCAACATAATTTGTTGCCAATTTTTTAATAAAATGAATTTTTATTTGAATGAAAATTAAAAATATAAAATATTATTAATTAGTATAATACAGGTGTGGCCAAACTTTTAGCTTTTAGGGGCTACTTTTTGAATAAAATATAGTCTGCGGTCGACTATGGATATGGGCAAATAATTTTAATAATAATAATAAAGTGCTAAAAAAGGGGAAAAAATATATATTATTAATTATATAGTCAAATACTAAAATATAGAAAGGTTAAATCTATAATATATTTATATATGTTCATAGATATATGAAAGATATGTTAGTTTTAATTATTATAATAATATTAATAAAAAAAAATTGTAAATGGAAGGGCTGTTATTTTTCATTGAAATTTATAACTTCAATTAAAATAAATACTTCATTTTTGAATGGATATGAGAGGAGGGGGAGGTAGAGGCGAAATTTGGGTAGAGTAGAGTAGTCTAGGACTAAACGGTGTTTTGAGAAAGGGAAGCCCTTGGATAATAAGTATATAAATTATCGGGATAAGAAAAATATAAATATATGGTATATAAAAGATGTAATAACATATGATCTAAAATTATTTTTAAATAAATTTAAAAATAATATCCCGGGTAGCGAGTAGATTCTTTTCTAAAACACAGTAGAAAAGAATTCTATTTCAGGGATTGGCGTTCCTGCCCTCACGTGAGCTCATGATTTCTTCTAAATCCCTCTTCTACCTGGAGGAATCATGTCCTTTACCCATTGACACCTTTCCATCCATTCCCTTACTCTTACTCTCCCCCCCCCCACCACTGATCATTCAAAAAATCAAATTTATTTGGATGAAGGAGAATACCTAGCATAACTTCATTAAAAAGAAAAAAAATTGAAATCTTGTCTCTTATAGGAGACTCTTGAGAGTCTCCTATATATATTTGAATCAACCCCCCTTCGGGGGGGTTGATTCAAATATATCCAGATTACGTCAATCTTTCGAATAGCAAAACCCGGTATTTTCACGATTGAGACATGTCTTATGTGTCTCTGAGAGGACCCACCTCCTCAACGCTTCATATTAGTAGAAAATTTGGAACTCATATTTATATTACACTTTGGAGAATTAGCAGAAACACTTCTATTCAATTGGATTCAGTTTATACAAATTAATAACAAAATTTAATAAAAAATGAATAAAATTAAAAAGAAACAACAGAATTTTCGCCAGATTTTCAATAAAATGGATTTTTAGTGAAATATAAATGAAAATTATAATTAATTTTTATTTGGTATCATGTTTACACTTGAAATAAACATTTTCTGATAACAATATATAAAACGCATATCAAAATACTCGTTATTCAATGTAGATTAATTTTCACTAGCATTATATAATTTTATGATGCTTCCTTAATTAAATATTAATTATTGAATTTTGACAGATGCAATGTGATTTCGGCTGCCATGTTGAATGACGTCGAATCTTTTGATTAATTATATTAAATGATTATTCTTTGCATATCTCTTCTCTCAATACAAGATTATTTTTGATTCTTGTATTTCTTGTATTATAACTATTTCCATGATCATTTTTCTTTGTTTAATCAATATTTAATGAATAAAGTCTTTGCCATGTATTGCTTATGGGCTGAATTTTCGTAGCCTTCAAGTGAATTTCTTTTCTATGTTTTTACAAATTGATATAGCAGTCGCAACGGTTTCGTCTATGACTACTAATTCTTTTGTCTGAGTTCAAATCTTTCAATTTGTTTATTTTTTATAATTTTATTCTTTAAATTTTTAATTTAATAATATAATTATAAATGTTAATATAATATTATTTAAATTAATCATTATGAATATTAATTAATTTTATTAGTATTATGTTAATTAATTAATTCCTTAGATAATAAAAATACAAAAGAAAATTAATATATATATATATACATATATATTAATATTTATTTATTTATTTTATCTTATTTTTTCAAATCATCCCTTTTTAGATTTCAAATCGATTCTATCACTAATTTTGAAAATATTACCTTTCTTATTATAATATCTAGTCAATCATTTATTAAAAAAATTGTAAATGGAAGGGCTGTTATTTTTCATTGAAATTTATAACTTCAATTAAAATAAATACTTCATTTTGGAATGGATATGATATGAGTGGAGGGGGAGGTAGAGGCGAAATTTGGGTAGAGTAGAGTAGTCTAGGACTAAACGGTGTATTGAGAAAGGGAAGCCCTTGGATAAAAAGTATATAAATTATCGGGATAAGAAAAATATAAATATATGGTATATAAAAGATGTAATAACATATAGGATGATTATGATCTAAAATCGAGTTCGCATTCCTTTTCCAGTCGAAGACGTTGACCGCCGTCACCACCGAAATCATCCCTCAATCAAGAATTAATTGTAAATTTATTTATTCCTATTAATTTAAATGAAGTTTAATACATTTTAGAAAAGATTCAAATAAAAATTTAATTTTATAAAATATAGATTTTTAACTTTTTATTGATATATTAATTATATATATTTAATAAATTTCGCCCCCACCTCCAATGCTTTGTTTCTCGGTGACCTTGAAGGGGACAGCATAGCAATCTCTTGCTTATCCCCAATGGATGAGATTCAACTGCCTTTGACTTTATTTTCAAAATAAATTATATTATTTCCCCTTCGTTAAATGAAATTATATACAAATTAATTATACTACGTATTATACGACAAATAAATTAATACGAATTATTTTAATAAATCGATTTAACCAACTTTTCCATCCCAATCATTCCTTCTTTTTTGTATTTTAACATTGAAACATTTTTCCTGCTATTCTATTCTATTTTCAAATTTTATATTCCAAAATAAATAACTTAAAATAACATAAAGATTACTTGAAAAGGAAGGAAATAATTTTATTGTTTTTATATATGAAGCAATAAGAAAAAATTGAATAAGTTTCATGAAATGTAAAATTAATTTTTAATAAATTTAAAAATAATTTCCTGGGTAACGGGTAGATTCTTTTCTATAATTCCAGTAGAAACGAATTCTATTTCAGGGATTGGCGTTCCTGCCCTCACGTGAGCTCATGATTTTTTCTGCCTTCCCTCTCCCATGGAAAAATCATGTCCTTTACCTTTTAACTTTTTTCTATCAGTTCCCTTACTAGTCCCCCTCTGATTTTTAGTAAAATTCAACCTTATTTAGGGGAAGAAGAATATCACTTATCAATTCTTGAAATAAGAAAATAAGCTTAGTTAGGGGATTCATTATATATACAGGTATATTATATATAAATTTCTCACTTTCAATTATGAAATATTTAATTTGCAATGTTACTTTCACGTGCATTATTCGACCTGATATAACTATTAGATATCTTCACCATTTCTTCTTCTTTCTTAATAGAAGAAAACTTCTAACTCCTAATAATAATATTAATAAATTAAAATAGATTAAAATGTGAGTTAAGTTAACATACAATTATGTAAAAAACCATATTTACTTTTTTCAAAAAAAAAGATTTCCATGTATTTTAATGAGCATCCAATATAATTAAATTACAGCTGACCCAAAACAATATCTTGAGTATAATAACTAAGGCACCTCGGTATCTACCAGTTAGACTATTACATAGAGATCTCAAATTGCGCACAATAGAGAAAGTGATTAAATACATTTCTAATTAATTTGAGGATGATGCTTTGAGTTTAAACATGAAATGGAAAGTATGCATGTTTTCAATTCATTGTCAAAAACTGTTATTACGGAGTGAAAATTTAGATTCTGTAAACGAAATTCTGGTTGAACACTTTCAGAAACGCTAAAATTATATATTCATTTGTTTAAAATAATTTCAGAATATAAATGATTGTATATAATATAATAAGTACACTTTATATTAACCTTATATTTCCTTATAAGTATAGTTGAAATTTATATTGAATTATTCGTTAGTAATTAAAGATTCATTTGCACTAGAATTATATAATTTTACTATGATTCCTTTGTTATATATTAATTAATGAATTTTGACAGGTGAATTCTACCACCTTATTTTTATCTATTACTTATGAGGCAAACTATCATGGCTTTAAAAAAGAAATTTTTTTATTGCTTAAATCCCAAATCTATTAATATTTATATTCCTTTAATTAATCTTAAATTACTGAAGTATAAAATCTTAAAATAATTGACTTTCATTAAATTTTTCCAAAAAACTGATAAATAAATAAATTAAATCCTTTGTTGAGGTCCCCATAATTGACAGACCTAATGCAACTTGCCAATATATATATATATATATAGGGTAAAGTATACAGTCGTTGGTCCCGATGCAGTCATTGGCCCCCTATCACTAAAACACAAATAATAAGAGATTTTTATTTTAAAAATTGTGCTATTAACTATGGTTATGTAATCGTTTGTTGTATGGTTGTATAATCACTATAGAATACCTAGGCCAATAACTATAACAGGGGTCAATAACTGTATTTTTTTAGGATTTTTGCATACTTATTGAAAATGTCATGAGAGAATGATTTTTTTTTATTCATCAAAATGCTCATAATTCTATGTTCTGCAAACTTAATTTGACACAGATTGTTCCGCAATTTTCCCAGATATGCATTAAAAACTGCTAGGAATTGCTTAAGGGGGCCAACGACTTTACCCTATATATATATATATACATTTTTACTTTTGTTATTTAATTAAATTAATTAAAATTAATTTCATAATTTAATTTATTCACCAATCAGCATCACACAAATTTATATTTTACTTTATGTATGCAGTGTACCAGAGATAATTTCACGGTTATTCTTTCTGCTGTATCAGCGTTAAGTCTTTAGCCAAGTAATAATATGTTTTTTCTTTTATTTTTTATTGGGTAGAAATGTAAGGAAGTAGACATTTCCGCTTTTTTTCCTTTTAAATCTCAGATTATATGCCATCCACATGTGATACGGTAAATTAATATCCTGAACTATTCAGTCATTCAGGCATGAAAGATAGACAGTGAAGGCGGATACATTATTTGATTAATCGGCTAAAGCATATTGATTACTATAGGAGGCATTTTTTTCTGAAATATCTTTATATATAACAAGTGTCACGCTTCACCATATATATATATATATATATATACTTATTTTTTATATATATATTTTAAAGTTTGAGCCAATAAATAGGTAATATATATACAGGGTTATTCAATAATAAAGAGCAGATTTCAAACATTTATTTCTTCCAAACTACAAAAGATAGAAACGTGATTATAACGTAAATGGATAGAGAAAAGCTTAAAATTACAAGTTTACAATTATGGTTATGCTGAACACCGTATGTTATACGATAAATATCAAAACGGTGACTTATTTTTTGCCACACACGAATCAGCTGGTCTTTGATTTCGAATTCACTGCTTTAATAATTCAATGTCGTAGATCTTCAGTGTCAGGCATAGGAGGGATAAAAACACGCTTTTTTTTACATAACTCCAGAGATAACTGCAGTTTGTATGACTTCATGTGCAGACCGTGTTTTAGAACCCACCATACCGTTGGTTGAGGAATTTTAAGTTCTTTGCTTACTACAATGTGAATTTCTTTGGGCTCCTTTCGTAAAGTGTACGAATACGCTCGACATTCTCGTTCGATCTGCGTGCTTTTCCCTTGCAGATGCAACCATCTTCTACGTATTTTCGATGCCACTCATAAACGCGGTGGTTGTTTATTAAATTGAACTGCAACAATGGACTCTAGTTTTGCCAATTGTAGAATACAAAAAGACTTATCCCGTGGTTTCGCCGCCATTTCACTACAGACTACTAACCGACAAATAATAGCAGAACAAACTACAGCGCCAATGTACAAATGCGGCAATGATTGGAACTTTTACCCGTACGAATAATAAATTGTAAATTTTTTTCTATCCATTAACGTTAGAATCATGTTTCCATCTTTTGTAGTTTGTAAGAAATACATGTTTGCAATCTGTTCTTTCTTTTTGAATAACCCTGTATATAAACTATAATTGTATTCCTAAAGTAGACATCTATTTTATTCTCGTGTGTTGGATTCTTTTTAACCTTAAATTAATATATATATTTAAATAGATATATAAATATATTAAACTTTCCATTTTTATTTTTTTACAAAATTTAAATTCGTTCTTTAAATGATTTTTAATTGAATCAGAATAAAAAACATATTATTTAAATAGTTTTTATAATTATTCTTATTATTTGAAAATTGCAGTTGAATAAAATATATTGAGAGTAAGAAAATTGATATAAGTATTAATATAAAACAATATCAAAATAAACATTTTTTTTTTTTTTGGAAAATATTGAAATAATAAACATAAGATAAAAAATAAATTATACACAGCCGTTTACAAATGAACCGTTTTATTTAACTGTGGCGAGTTGCCCTTTGAAAGCAATCTATTCCCTCCAATTCAACTCTCAACACCACCCCTCCCCCCATACACCCAGTTCACTCGCAACTCTGAGCTCACCACCAATTGGTTGTTCAATTGTGCATTTCAGAAAAAGCGAAAAGATCTGCAATGAAAACACAAGCGACCCAAACCGAATTGAAATTACGCCGAGGCATGATCCAAAGACATTTAGCTCTAAGCCCGTATGTCCTTCACAAGGTGATTACAAAATATTTTTTTTTTTTTGTCTTTTACTTGTATATGTAAATTAATGAAACGGCCTCGATGATTATAATTTTCAATACATTAATTCCATCTTTATGCTTGCCTTATTATAATAAATATTATATTATAATCAAATTTATTTGTTTATGTGTAAACAAAACAAAACAAAAAATAATGGTAATTGTTTACAAAACGGGAAGCTTCAGGGATTTGGATGAAACTTTGCCAGTGAATTCCTATTTTAATTCCAAAGAAACTTTCCTTATGCAATATTTCTCAGTCTTCTAGTTTACGAGTTAAAAATTATTAAAATTTCCATATATTAACATTCAATTTCGCTATCATATTTATTTGGCCAACAGAGGGCTCCACTAATTTTCCGTTTTATTTCAGTTCGGATTGGATATAGAAAAATTAAAAAATTAATTAATTAAATATATAATTTTTCTATATCTAAACCGAACCGAAAAAAACAAAAATTAGTGAATAAGTGAATACTTCGTGAATTAGTCAATAAAACATTATTAAATGGCTGCACATTTCGACGTTCATAATGAGCTAATCTGTCAAATTTAAAAAATCTTTATTTATATCGTAAACTAGAAAAGACCGAGAAATATTGCATAAGGAAAGTTTCTTTGGAATTAAAAAAGGAATTCACTGGCAAAGTTTCATCCAAATCCCTGAAGCTTCCCGTTTTGTAAACAATTACCAAAATAATAATAATACCAAATTCATTTATTCAAATTTTAATAATATAATTTGTTTAAAATAATTTACACACACAATTTATACATAAGTATTTATCTACTTTCAGTTATGTTTTTTTTTTAATATAATTGATCATGTTCTCACCCAATTAAAACTTTGAATATCATTCAAATTCACTTTTGTGTGTGTTTTTTATTTTTATTTTTCAAACTCTAAACTTACCGTTTCACAAAACGTTTATCCATATAAAAGTCTATTTAACCAATTAAATTCATAAAAATATAATACAAAAATTTTCAATATTAATATAAGTTTGTATTCTAATAAATAATTAAAAACATAAACATTCTATTGAAAATGGAATTATTATTTAAGACTATCGTCATTTATTTATTCTCACCTTATTATATACATATAATCAGTCGAGGTCTAAACTAAAAAATTGGGACACTGTTTTTGAAATTACAATCAACTAATTTAGTGATTCTCAACCTGGGCGATCGACATCTTAAAGGGGGCGGTAAGTTATTTTTTTGGGACGATAGTTATTTTTGGGGGGCGAAATCATTTTCAACTCTAAAAAAAGGTAAGATGATTTTGCGAACAGGCTTTTAAACATTTCCGCTTTTTTTCAATTTTTTTCAATATGGTTCTAAAAAAAAGGTAAGATGATTTTGCGATCAGGTTTCTGAAACTCGATTATTCAATAAGTATTACCAAGTGTACCTACTTTATATTAGGGATTATCATGCAATTTTTATCTGTTAAAATTTATAGGGAGGCGAATTTGGAAGTGGGCGTTTGGTCCAAAAAGGTTGAGAAACGCTAAACTAATTGATATTACATATTTATATAAAAAAGTTAAATTACTGATTTTGTTTATTTCATTTACAAATTCATTCTAGATATTTTTAGTTTTTTTTTCCAAATTTTGAGCAGAGTTTTTTATATCATTTGTTTGTTTGTTTATTTGTCTGATGTTTGGTGTGTAGGTGCGCATGGTCTCTCAAGGTGCTCAAACCAATGGTTTCAACAACGAACGAAGATTAACTAAAAGCTACTCGGAAGCAGGCGTCCAAAATGATCTTTACGGCGAGTGTTTTCGTCATTCGCAGCATGAGTTTCTCTATCGCACTCAATCGGAAGAACCACCCCGTTCCCCATTTCTCATGAATGAATCGTCTCCAACCACCTCAACTGGTCTTCCCATTGGAACCCTTCCAACTGCCTCAGCGCCGAGTTCACCAACCGCTGGAAGTAATGGTAGCGGTTATCGGGAGATTTTTATCAATTATAAACCGCACGATCCTGGCCGTGAGAATAACGATATCAGCGAAAATACCGATCCCGGTGATCCACACCGCCTCGGCAAGAAAAGATTGTTGCACAAGACGTTGTCCGAGAGCGAAATTTTAATTGAACGTCGCCATGTCAACACCCTGCGCAACATTATGAATGTTGATTTACTTGCCGAAGCGGTGCCACGTCCTGCCAAATCCGATACGGTCGACACTTATAATTCCACGCCTTTCCTTGAACCACTTGAAAAACGGTCCATGTCTTTACTGATATCGATGCCGACCGGTTTAACTGGCAGCACACCCGGTGATGGATCTTTTTTATTAGATGAAGATGAATTTCATGAAAATTTAATTTATCGTGAAATTTTCCGAAAGCGCCTTTTATCATTGGAAGATGGTGTATCGTCGTCGGCCGGTAGTGAACCGGAAGTGTCCTCAATACGTACACCAACAGTCAGCACTGTAAAAACGACTATAGTTCAAGCCGAAATCAATGCACCCCCTGAAAAACAAGTGCCAACAATCATTGGATCTCCTGTTGAACGTGTCTATGGAGAAATTAGCGTAATTACTCCAGTTACAGAACATTCACCATTTGAATCGAGTGATTCACTTGCCACCGATTTTCGTGATCATTCGGACGGCATCTGGAACGAGTCTCAAGCGACGGTAAGTACTAACAAATAAAAACCCATCATCAATCATCTATTTTCTTACAATCACGTTTATTAAAATTAATGATTTCTACAAACAATTTAATTAAATCTATTAAAAATTCTACATTTTGATAAAATTAAAATCTTCGTTAATTAAACAGAAGGGTCACCCTGTCATGGATTTGGATAAAACTTTACCAGTGGAATCCTTTTTTAATTCCAAATCAACTTTTCTTATGCAATGCGAGTGGCTTCTAGTTTACGAGATAAATAAAGATTTTTTAAGTTTGACAGATTAGCTGGTTATGAACGTCGAAATGTGCAGCCATTAAGTAATGTTTTATTGACTAAATCAAGAATTATATTCACTAATTTTCGGTTTTTTGGTTCGGTTCGAATATAGGGAAATTATTTAATTAATTATTATTTTTTTTAATTTTTCTATATCCAATCCGAACAGAAATAAAACAGAAAATTAGTGGAGCCCTCTCATAGTCAAATAATAAAACATGGTAGCTAGAGTGTAAATGGATTTATATGCAAACTTTAATAATTTTTATCTCATAAACTAGAATCGACCCGCAAAAATTGCATAAGAAAAGTTTATTTGGAATTAAAAAAGGAACCCACTGGTAAAGTTTTATCCAAATCCATGACTGGATGACCGTTCTATATAATTACCAAATCTTCAATAGTAAAACACCGTAAATCTAAATAATAAAACAATATCCTCAATTTTTTTTTATTTTTTTTTTTTAATATTAAATCTTCCCCTTTGATAAAGGAAACCCCATTTTAAGTCAGATATTTGTTGTGATCCCTCGTTTAAATATCAAAATGAAATATATTTTATAAATTGTTTATTTACCCTCGAGGAATTAATATTTTGCAAGCGTTTAATGAGTTTTACGTTCATATTGTTGAAAATATATTATATTTGTACAGAGAGTTAAGAACAAAATAAAAATATTTATTTATTTTTATATATTTATTATCTTTTCAGATTATATTTTTAAAAATATTTAAATATGTCAAGATTAAGAATTTCACGTCAATTTATTGTTAATAATTTAATTAATAATTAAAATTATATAATTAATTGATTTTTTTATTAATTCATTTAACAACTTTAAATTAAAATAAAATTCTTATTTTTTATACTATTTAACTAAATAATTTCTATAATAATAATTAATTTGTTTTTGATTATATATTTATTCCTAAATTAATTATTATTTAAATTATTAATATTAATTTGTAGTGAAATTCTTAATTTTAAAATATTTAAATATTTATGTTCGTTTAGGTTTCTGTCAAAATATTGATTAAAAGTTTTTTCTAGGTGGTTTTCATGTTTACTGAGACTTGATTCTCGACGCTTCTGTCTCCACTTTGCACCATTTTTCAAAAAGTTATGAAAAGGGAATTTTTGAATTCTTGATATTAATCTGAATGACCAAGAGTCATAGAGGTATATTTGGGCTGATTGGATGGGTGAAGTTTGACTTTCAGTGGGGCGAGGCTTCGAAATATCTTTCGCATTTGCACAATATTTCCTCCTTCTATCTCTTTTGAAAATGGCTCAAAAATGGGCGCCGAAACATCGAAAATTTCAGCAAACGTGGAAACAACCTGAAAAACTTATTATATATATATATATATATATATATATATCCTTAGAACGATTAATATATTTAAATCAATTTAATGTTCACTATAAATGAAGCGCGGTGTCAATATTAGATTATCTTTTATTTTGGAATTTAAAATTTTTCATTTATTAATCGAAAGTAAGGATTTTTAGATCAGTTAAGATTATTTTGGTTGGTAGAAGAGATTTAATTTTGTTTTTATTAATTTACATTCATAAGGATTGTTAATTGAAATTAATGAAGAGGTATCGAACCACACCATGATAAAAATCTACAAAAAAGAACATTTTACATATTTATAATACAGTAAGATCCCGCTTAACGCTGTTTTGTTTAGCGCTGTTATATGCTCTTTTATTTAAATTGTGGGATTCCCCGAAATTGCACGCATCGTTAGTCTTCCCATTATCCAATTTATTTTAATCATTTCAAACATTTGTTGACGTTATTGACGACTGATATAGTGACAAATATTTTTTGGTAATTATTGAAGTAAACGCATTTTCGTGGATTTGGATAATATTTTACCAGTCCGTGGGTTCCTTTTGCAATTCCAAATAAACTTTTCTTATGAAATTTTTTCGGGCCTCTTCTAGTTTACGAAATAAAAATTATTAATATTCGCATATAAATCTATTAATATTCTATTTAGCTACCATGTTTTATCCCATTGACTACCAGGGGGTGCACTAATTTTCTGTTTTTATAAGTTTGGTTTGGATATAAGAACAGAACTTATAAAAACTTATAAGTTCGGTTTGGATATAAGAACCGAACTTATAAAAACCAAAAATTAGTGAATAAGTGAATAATTAGTGAATTAGTCAATAAAACATTACATAATGGCACATTTCGCGCGCGCGCGACGTTCATAACTAATCTATCAAACTTAAAAAAATCTTTATTTTAATAATTTTTATCTCGTAAACTAGAAGAGGCCCAAAAAAATTTAATAAGAAAAGTTTATTTGGAATTGCAAAAGGAATCCAGTCGTAAAGTATTATCTAAATCCACGAAAATGTGTTTACTTGAATAATTACCTAGTTTTTTAGTTTTTATCATGGGTGATAATAAAAAACAGAAAAACAAAGCAACAAGAAAAAGTATTTTACTAGAGACTAAAATTCTAGTGATTAGATGATTAGATATAGATATAGATGCATTGTTTTTTGGTATAACAAACATAATTAATAAATTTAATGGTAAAATACTTGATCAATTCTCTCTACCCATTTTCACTTAAACCCATTATTTACATGATAAGATAACCTTGTTTAACGCTGTTTCGTATACGCTACTTTGATACAACGTATACCCTTTTTTTGGGGTCTTACTGTATACTAAAAGTCACTCTCATATTAACTTATATTAACTTTGTTTGGTTAATTTATATTACCTCTTCATCATCATTTAAAATCATACATACTTAAAGAACCAGTTTAGTATATTATAATTATTGAATTTTGGAACGTAGGATGACTCAAATGATAGATCTCAATTACTCAAGAAAATAGAACTAAATTGATGCATAAATAAATAATATATAAATAAAATAAAAAATAAAATTAGAAAAAAGAAACAATAACAAAAAATATTAATAAAATAAAGTGTAAATAATATATTTATTTCATCAATGGATAAATTTGTATAATGCCTGGATCCAGGTGGGTATCTAATGATTACCCTTTAAGCACTTTTTTTTAATAATTCATCACATTTTTTATATTTAGTACAGGATGAGCCAATAGAATGAGATAATTGAGAAAAATATTGTAAAAAATATAACTAAACAATTTAATTTTTTTTTATTTATTTTTTTAATATAAACTTTAAATAAATTTTGTTTAAATGTATAATAATCGTTTAATTTTCAAAATAATCGCCAACATATGGCCGCCATCTTGAAGTTTCTCGAAATATTAGGATAGGTTTTGTTTTAATGCTTTATAAATATAATAATATAAAATAATATATATATATATATAATATTATATGTTGTACTTTCATTAATTTTACACTTTTAAAGTAAAATTTTTAATGATTAAATTTAAATAAAAAAAAAAAGTACAAAATAATTGAAAATAAATAGTTTAACTTTTCTTATGATTATTTTTAAATAACATCGTTTTATTGGTTCATCTTGTATTTTAATATATATATATATATATATAATTTCGATTTATCTGTGTATTTATTTTTATATACGAGGGCAATTCAGATAGTAGGTTACGTTTTGGAATTAAGACAAAACTAGTATAGGAAAATGTTTTTATTATATACATTTGAAAGCGCAACTAAAATACTATTTTTCTACATGATCGCCAAAAAATTTGAGATATTTATCGTAATGATGAACGACCTTCGATATTCCTTCCTCATAGAAATCCGCCGCCTGAATGTTGAGCCAGTCAGTCACCAAAACCGAACTTTCATTCAGTTTTCCGCAAATTTCACACACTTTATTGTCCGAAATTGTTTCTCAAAAGTTAGGCTACCATAACTTCTGTGCCAAGTGGGTACCAAAGCTTCTGACAGACTATCACAAGGGTCAGCGAATGGCTGCCTCTTGTCATTTTTGGAAGCCTATGAGAACCACGGTGATTCATTCCTTGATCGAATCGTAACGGGAGACGAGACTTGGGTGAAACACGTGACGATAAAATTGCAATCTATGGAGCGGGGGCACACACATTCTCCCCTAGCTCAACACTCAGGCGGCGGATTTCTATGAGGAAGGAATCTCGAAGCTCGTTCATCGCTAGCTAAATGTCTCAACTTTTTTGGCGATTATGTAGAAAAATATTATTTTAGTTGCTCTTTCAAATGTATATAATAAAAAACATTTTCCTGTACTAGTTTTGTCTTAATTCCAAAATATAACCTACTTTGTTAATTGCCCTCGTATATTTGTTTTTTTTTTCAATTTTTCTCTAATTCTTCTCCAAACGGTATGAACGATAGAATGATTAGGACACGGGGTGCACCATTTTCTTCAAAAGAGGGGAAGGGTTAGAACTGAGTGAATTGAATGTTGGGGTGAGTGTGGCTTGGCATGGCATAATGAGGGTTGGATAGCAGGTGCTGCAGGCGGAGTGCTGTTCCCACCCAGGAGGCGGCCTCACCGCGCTCACTCCGTCTTCTCGTCGCAAGCAACTTTTAATGCTTCAACATCAGCAAAGGAGCTCCATGGACACTGAAGCTCTCGACGATGATCTTGATGACCAGGTGGATACCCAAATTTATCCCTTGAAATTTTATATTCCTTTCAATGATATAATAACAATCTGTCTGGTTCATTACGAGTGGGAAGGGGGTTATTTTCATTTAAATTTAATTGTTTTTTTAAATTATTTATTTATTTATTTTATTTTATTTCTTTCTAATAATTCTAATACTCATTTAAATTTAATATGATAGAATGTATATTAATGGGGATTTTACCAAACAATCTATAAAACAGATGAAAATTGATAATAATTATAATAATTGATATTATAAAGGGGTTAATCGCGATGGTTTATTTGTTCTCCTATTAAATTATTATTTTTCCCTTCCAAACAAATAATAATCAATTTACTATATAATAACACAATAGAATTTAAATATATATAATTTACATTCAATAAATGTTATAATAGCTCCCTTTAATTTGTACAATATAATTGTTATATATATTATATATATATATATATATATATATATATATATATATATATATATAATAATGAATAAGATAAGATATACTTTGCTTTGTATGCATTTGCAAAACCAAAATCATTCTGCTCCGCCAATCACCACAAAAATTGTTAGGCATTTTTTTATCAAAATTTTTTTATTTATGAATATAATTGTAATTTATTGGAAATTTTAGAGGGATTTATGTGTTAGTGGTTTTTAATCACACGGAACATTAATTTACCAACAATGTTCATTTAATTGCCATAAAAAAAAATGAAATATTAATAAGAATTAGATGGAAGTGGTTCATGATAGAGGAATGTGGTTGTTGCGGTTAAGAACTAGAGGCCAAAGAGGTTGATAGATATTTTCAATTAATTAATACAATTATTAATACTTTTAATTTAATTTTACTCTAAATATTTTTTTTAATCATCTGTTAATTCAGTTTTAATAATATACATATCTAAAATTAAATAACTTTATTTTGAAGAGTAATAAAATTTTGATTTTTCAATTTAATTTGAATAATTCTTAATAATTTTCTTTTATAGAAGTATTTTTCTAATTTAAAATAAATTAAATAATAATAATAATAATAATAATAATAATAATAATAAATGTTACAATAATATAGATATACAAATTAATTTTTATACAAATACATAATTTTTCCATTCGTTTTTGTTTTTAAGACCTTTTGTCTTTACTTCATTACATATATACTACAAACAAGTAATATAAAAATTGAAATCCTTGCATTTTACCCATTGAGCTATTGCCTGTTGATTTCATTTTCATTACAAACTGTTTAAATTCTATTTAAGGTATGAAAAATTATTTGAAAATAAAAAAATAAAATAAATTTCATACTTCGTTGAGATTTGAAGATATTAAATTTCTTAAGCCCGACACTCTAGCCATCTTAGCCATAACAATGCAAATGTATATCCCGATAAATATCTTATATAAGATAATTTTTTTCTTTAATATAAAACTAAAATAAATTAATTAATATTTGAAAAAAAATGTATTAGCATTAATTATATTCCACTACAAGTTAAAATAAATATTTAAATTTGAGTGAATTTAATAAAAAGTATTTTATTACCGATTGAAAATTTATATATATAAATTATATAATTATATATATAAGGAACATACAAAATGTAGAATTCGAAAATGTAGAAAAATTTAAATACTTAGGATCAGTAATTGCGAAGGATAATAATATTCGAGGAGAGTTTAAAGCGAGGTTGCAATCGGGAAACGCCTATCATCAAGCAGTAAAAGAAGGGGCTTATCACGTCGAAATTATTAACAAAGGGGATTAAAAATTAAAATATATAAAACATTTTGACGGTGGTATTATATGGGTGGGAGGCATGGTCTATGACCTTAGGAGACGAGAGTAGATTTAGAGTATTTGAGAATAGGATTCTGCGAAGCATTTATTGGCTAAAGAAAGATGAGGTCACCGAGGAATGGTGGAGACTGCATAACGAGGAATTGCATGACCTCTATGCATCTCCAGATATAGTTAAAATTATCAAATCGAGAAAACTGTGATGGGCAGGGCACGTGACTAGAATGGGAGAGGAAAGTATGGCGAAAAATATATTTGTGGGGAGACTGAGAGGGAAAGAAAGAACAAGGACGCGGTGGATGAATAATATGGAAAGGGACGTGAAAGAGATGAGAGAGGTAGGGATTGGAGGGTTGTGGCGCAGAATAGGTATACTTGAGGGAGTGTGGTTGCTGTGGCCAAAAAGTTTCGCATTCCGTAGAGCCACAGAGATATATATAAGGAGAGTGTAAACTAATAGAAATTGAAGAAAATAATTTAAAAGGCTTCTTATATGTATTATCTAATTGTTAAATTATTTAATCATATATAATTTTTTATTATAATTGAGCCATATATATAAAGATAAAAAAAAGGTAAAAAGTGGTATAGTGGTTAGCACGACATTCTACCACACTGAAGACTAAGAAAATTCAATAATTAATAATTTCTTTTTTAAACTCTGCTTGATCCTCAGGGTTTATCCACAAATAATAAATAAATTAAATGATAAATCAATAAATATTTTGAATATTCTGGTTAAGCGTGAATATTAACAGATAGTAGAACTGCTCTCTAGTCAATTTTTTTTTTTAAATAAATTTCAAAAATCGATAAAAAATGACCATTCTTTAGATTTCAGCACAAAGAAAAAAAATTCTTCTGTTTATTTATCCTTTTCCAATGTTATTGCTTCTAAAGTTGTTTGTCCTGTTCGTTTTCGATTTCGTTTTTCACTTTTTGCTGGAAGCTTTTTTTTCCTTTTTTTTCTATCACGTTCCTTCTTCCCAATATTCTTGATTCCATATAAGAAAAACGAAGTAGATGAATATGTTTATTTTATTTTTTATTTATTTATGTTCCACTACTCACACTAGTTACATCATATGGTTTATTATTGGTTGATGTTTCTTTCTTCGTGCACTCTATCAATCATCATAATTTCACATTTTGATGATATTGATTTGGATGCTATACTCTTCACTAGCTGTTTTTAACTTAACAAGAAAAATAACATATATATATATATATATATATATATAAGTCGAAAACGAAAAAGTTATATAATCCTTATAGATATAAAAGACCGTAGAAATAAATTTTTTAAAAGATATACTTTTATATTTGAAACATCTGCGTCCAAAATATAAAAAGAGAATAAATAGATGGAATAGATTTTATAAAAACATTTAGTAATACTGCTGAAGTTTCGACTGAAAATAAAGTATAAATTATATTTTTGATTATATTAAAGAATTTACAATTTAAATTTGAAAATTTTTAATTCAAATCATACACCTCTTGAGATTAATTATCATCATATAATAAAGATTTTATGTAAATTTTTGAAAATTTAATATCCATATTTATTTTTAATTTACTGTCAAATAAACTATATCTCATCTCTTCTTTTTTATATATGATTAATTATATTTTTAAATATAATACTAACTGTACCCGAGTGTGAGTTGCTTTTGCTCAGTTTGTTAAAAAAAGGGCAATGTTTCTAATATTTTTAATTTTACAATATTTGGGGGGTATACCATTTTTTTTTTATAAAACAGGTAATTGTCCAGATTAGTTGCCATGTCATGGATTTGGATAAAACTTTACCAGTGGATTCCTTTGTTAATTTCAAAGAAACTGTTCTTATAAAATTATTTAATTTTACATATAAATCCATTGATATTCTAGTTAGCTACCATGTTTTATTCATTTGACCAGCACAGGGCTCCACTAATTTGTTGGGTTTTTTCAGTTCGGATTGGATATAGAAAAATTAAAAAAATAATTAATTACATAATTTCCTTATATTCAAACCGAACCGTAAAAAACCTAAAATTAGTGAATTAGTCAAGAAAACATTACTAAATGGCTCCACATTTCGACGTTCATAACTAGCTAATCTGTTAAACTTTAATAATTTTTATCCAGGAAATTAGAAATGACCAGGAAAAATTGCATAAGGAAAGTTTCTTTGGAATTAACAAAGGAATCCACTGGTAAAGTTTTATCCAAATCCATGACATGACAACTAATCTGGACAATTACTATGATAATTATTATGATTAAAAAAATTGTTTGGAATTTAAAAATATCAGAAGAGAAATTAAAAAAAAAAGAAAAAGACTAATTCTCTGATCTTGGATTATCTAATGATTTTTTCTGGTTTTACTGTTCATTTGAAGTGTTTCTATATTCCTAGACGGAATTGTTTAAGTGAATTATGTTTAGACATGAACTGCCATGAAACCCTCTCCCTCCTATAATTTTGTTATTTAGTACGTCCCTGTAAAGACTTATTATATTTTTTTTTTTATATTATATTTTTTAATGTAATTTAATTTAGTTTTTGAAAGTATAAGAACCAATTAGAAAACATTTATAAGTGAACTATTAATTTTGAATTTCACGGCCAGTCATATAAATTTGATATTGGATTTTATTTAAAAAAATATTTATTTATTTTTTTATTATTTAATATCCATAAATAATTGTCTTCAGTTTTATATTGTTAATTTATTGATATTAATTATTTTTATTAATTAATTACTCGACTTTAAATGTCTTTTTCATCAAAATTTTTTTTTTAAATCGTTCTGTTAAATACTGTCATTTAAGACATGTTCCATGAATTGAGAGGATGAGAATAGATTGAGACAAGATAAAAATTAGATATAATTGGCTAAAGATATAGACATTTGAACTTCCGAATTGACTTTTCTCAATAGTCAAACTTTGACTTTGTATATCCTTCGAAAGGACAGCGTCTATCAATTTGATTGTCCCCTAAGCGGAGTAAAGATGTTCTATGATCAGTATAACGTATCCTCTCAAACATTATCTTGATTTTCTTTAATCAGAGCGGCTACTTTTTCTCAATTAGCTTTTCATTTTCGATTCCAGTTGGACTCTTTAGGCTAGAGAAATTCTCTCGCCAGGCCCGAGCTTGAATCTAGAACCACGAGGATGAGAGTCAAGCACATTGTTTCCAGATAGCATGGCTTCTTTCTTAACATTAATAAAAAAAAATATCTGACTGTCGGTTATATCAATTAGGTGTCCTATGATCAGTACAACGGGTCCTATCCTTTACCTTGATTTTCTTTATCGGAGGCGCTAGCAAGTAGCTTTCCCAATTTTGATCCCGGAACCTGGATGACTCCGTCCCATAGACCCCAGCTAGAGAAATTCCCTTGGCTTGAACCCGGGACCACGAGAATGTGATGCAGCTACGCTAGCCTCCCACCCTGTGACTGTGATCACTAGAACGGATCCTATCAACCTTTACCTTGATTGATCAGATGCGCTACTTTTTATCAAGTAGCTTCCCAATTTTGATCCCGGAGTTGGGTTGACTCCAACCCATAGACCCCAGCTAGAGAAATTCACTTGTCAAGCCCTGGTCTTGACCACGAGAATGTGAGAAAGCTGCGCTAACCTCTCACCCTGTAGCGCCTTTAACATTAATCATTTATTTTTTTATTGATTATTTATTAAAAAATTAATATTCATTGTTTTTTTAATATTCCATAAACGTGATTGATTAAGTTTAGTTAAAAGTGATTAATTAAGTTTAGTTAAACATTTTCATCACGGTACAGTTTTTTTTTTTATTTATACTAAAATGGTCGGTATATCTCGAGAAACAAAATAAACAATTGAATTTAGATGGTGTATGTAAAAGGGATGCATGATTGGAATTCTTTATTTTTTTATAAACAAGACGCCGACCTAATTGAATGTTTTGAATCCCAATTGACCCTATTTTAGCAGTTCATTTGAATAGGAATGAAAATTACTAATCTAAAATAGGTTTATTTATTTGTTTTTTATTTTAAGTGTGCAATAATTACTCGTTTTTAATTTTTCTATCTTAAAATTTTTATTGAATAGAAAAAAGAGATAACATTTTTCATTCTAGAGAAAGTAGATATGGATAAATGGATCTGATATATATATATATATATATATATATATATACAGCGTTTGTCCGGGAATTAGTAGGACGACTTTTTAATATATATATATATATATATTCACAATTTTGGTACATTGACTCAAAGTATGCCTCTTCTTCGTTTCGGTCAATCATTGAAGGTTCCTTGGAACGCAGAATTGGAATGCTTTTAAGCTCCCTCGTTGCGGCCTCTTGAATGGGTTGGATCGAGCCGTGTTGCCGTCCTTTCATGACCCTTTTTAGTCGGGGAAAGAGAAAGCAATCTGTCCCCTTTAAACACTAATCAAATAAATTGGCGGACAAAATACAAACACCAAAAAGTAATTAATTTAGAGGAATGAAATTTAGACAAAGTAATTGTCCACTTAATCTATTTATTTGATTAGTGTTTCAAGGTTACAGATTAACGCATGCGCAAGAAGAGATTTCAAATGTGAAATAGTGGTATTTTGTAGTCAGCACAATATTGTATTTAAACATCTAAATATTTTATGGTTATCTAACACAATTCCTCATATTTTCCGATATTTTCTGATATTTTTTTGATATTTTCCGTCAATTTAACAAGTATTATTTATAAAATTAAAATTCAAAACAAAATATTTGTATTACTAATCTCCTTCTGTTATATAAATAAATCCTATTTAGTAATTTAACAATGCATTCTATTTCACTGGATTGATGACAGCAAGAGATTAGTATGTCTTCTAACCTGATAGTTTATTTGATGATTATTATCATCCATGGGGCGGGATGGTTAGGGTAGATTGTAATCTCGCTCATCATTAAACACGAAATATTCTTTAATAATGTGTTAGAAAATTTAAGCTGCTGTTATACCGGAACAATCCTCCCACTTCGAAATCTCTCTAGGCATTTGATCAATATACGAAGTTAACTAAGTAGTTTAACAATTAAATATTTGCAAATTCTAACAATAGTTAAATCAAATGATAATGAAAAAATAATTATTATTATTCAAAAATAAAGAAATCGATAATAATAAATTATAATAAAAAATATATATAAAATAAATGAAAATAATAATTTAATAAATAATTTTGATTTGTAACAATCTACAATAAGAAAAAAAACATAAAAAAACCTTTGATTTTTGTACGTCCTACACAAGGACAACGCCTATAAAGTCGGTTATATCAATTAGGTGTCCTATGATCAGTACAACGGGTCCTATCAACCTTTACCTTGATTTTCTTGATCGGAGGCGCTATCAAGTAGCTTTCCCAATTTTGATCCCGGAGGCTGGGTTGACTCCGTCCCATAGACCCCAGCTAGAGAAATTCCCTTGACTTGAACCCGGGACCACGAGAATGTGATGCAGCTAAGCTAGCCTCCCACCCTGTGACGCCTTCACAAAAAACATACACACCCCTTTAATTGTTCATTTTTTTTTGTTTTTTTTTTGTGAAATATTAGAGTTTAATTTGTCACATAGGTGGCACCATCTTCTCCAAAAGTTTGGGTTGATGTCCTGGCGGGTACATCCTCTACAACTGGAAAACTTCATCCGGCTGGAAGTTTCCCTACTGTTTCGATTCATGATGAAACCACTGCCAAAAGAAGATCTTCCACTTCATCTGATCGGTAAGCAAACATTTACATATATTAATCTTTTTTATATATTATTGAAACATTCAAATTATTTGGAAATATTTCAATCTGAATTAGAGAGTAGATATTTTTAATCAATGAAATAATTAGAAACGAGTATGAATGAATGAAATAATTGAAAATAAGTAAACTTAGTACTATCACATAGGTATATAGGTAATAAGCAATGTTTAAAAAATCTATAATTGATTCTATCTATTATTACATGAAAATTATATGAATGAAATAAATCACTATCCAGAAACATTTAATAAAATTTACTAAAAATAGTTAATAAAATATGTTAATTAAAAATATTAAAATAATATTAATTTATTTTTTTGATTTCATAATTATTTAGAAGTGCTCGTGAGGGACAGTTTCGAGGCCGGGGTGAACTTTGGTGGCTTCGAAATCGACTCTCACCTGAAATTGTTGAAGTCCTACCTTGTGACCCGGGTGAGTGGTTTTGAATTATTTTCATTTATTATATCAATTATTTTCCAAAATTTTTACTCTCTATATATTCTCTATTAAATTTCTTAGTTAAAAAGTATTTATTTGTTATTAAATTTATGAATTATTTATTATTAATTAATTTATTTATTTATTTCAATGGATCTAATGAATTCCAAAATTTTGAATCTCAGTTAAGAGACTTACAACCATTCATTTATATTTTCTCCCAATTCTCTCCCCCCTCCCATTTTACGGTTGTTGTCCCACGTTCTTTTATATCAAAAAAATAAACCTTTGGCTTTTATATATTACATCCTACTACTAGGATTACGACATGTATGTCGGTTGACGCCTAAGTGGCGTAAATGATTTGTATGATCAGTACAACGCATCTCCCTTAACCTTTATCTGGATTTTATTGATCGGAGGCCGCTACTTTTTATTTCACATAGCTTCCTAAATTTGATCACGTATCGGATGGTCCTCGTTTCCATACACCGTCGCTAGGGGGGTTGAGTGTCAAGCGTGTGATCCCTCAAAATGCCTTGCGTCTTTTGTCATTATATATATATATATATATATATATATTTGTTGAGTTTATTATTAATAAAATGATGTAAGATAAGAATTTCTTTTATAAAAAAAATTGTATAGATAAATATGGCTTTTGGGGATGTTACAGTCGTGGAAACAACTATTATACCTGAAAGTCAACGAGCTGTGACGACCGCTGCTGATCTCTCTGAAACCTCCACGACCGATGATTATGTCACCGCTAATTCAGATACCAGTTCGAGAGGTGGTGCAGGGGGCCGTACAGGAACCGCCTCTGCCTCAGGTGTTGGGGATGGTGGTAGCTCCTTTGAGAGTGCTTCATCCGTTTATTCGATTGCTAGAACTGAATTGGCATCAGACGAACTCGCTCAGGTAAGAGACACATCAAAAAAAAATAATTATTATTTATAATATTTTATAATATTTATTCTAAACATTATAAACACACTAATTAAATTAAATAAATGATATTGTGTCAATATTCCAAGTTTCTATTTGAATTAAATTAGATTATTTATAATGTCATTTTAATGAATAAATATTTGATAAATTTTTATGTGGAGGTTAGTAAAAAATTATATTTATGAATTTAAAGTTTGAAATTTCGCCGTTTATATATTTGTTTAAAATAATAAGACTCTGGTCTTAAATTTACACATAATAATCATATTGATCTTAAATATATAGAGTACATGGTCGGCGCTCGGTCATTAAAGATAAGCTGGAGTGTCTCCACTCGACTATCTCGCAATTTGAATTGGATTAAATAACATATATTATATTTAAATTAAATTTAATTAATTAAATTATAAATTAAAATCCATAAATAATATTTATTAAAGCAGCGCGTGTTTAGCTCTTTGTTGATGGCATCACGACAAGTGTTAAAAAATTAATTCCGGTATTTTCAGCGATTCAATCAAGCTGAAATTCTAGATATAGCAGTTTTATACAATTTTTAATCATGTGAAAAATTATCAAACATATATGTTTATTTTTACGGTCACTTTAGAAGAAAAAAATCAAAACGTTGAAGGTAATGACCCTTTTCCGGTTGAGCTACATTTCTCAAAAGTTGATAGAAAACTACGAATTTTGAATATAACCGTATACCAAATTGCATGATTCTAGATCAAACCGTTTTTGTGTACTCTTGTCTACATACACACATACACACACACATATGGACACAGATATTTTTCTCAACATTAGTGAAAATGACAAAGGAACCTTCAAAACTTATAAAAACATCAAAATCTCGACATCGAAAATTTTCGTGATCGCAATACTATCTCTGGCGAGATAGTAAAAATGATTCCTTATTATCGGGTTTGGCAGATAGAATCTTATCTACAATCGCAATAGAACAAATATCTAATCTACTTTAGAGACTGTCAGCATCCATGCCCTCCCTCACATGAGTACTTGGAGGAATGTCTTATATTCTTTGCCTCCATTTAAATTCATTACTTTCCCATTTATCTTCTTAAAGATATATTCGATTTTTTCACTTTATACAATTTTTTAGAAAATTTAATATAATATTAACTAAACCAAATGATTTCCCATAATTTTCAAATAAATTGGATTTTTATTTCAATGAAAATAAAAAAAATATATATAATTTTTAACTTGGTAAAATATATATTTAGACTTGAAATTAACATTCTCTTATAAAAATAGCTAAAACTTATAATGAATTATTCATAATGATATGTAGATTTATTTTTTAACAACGTTATATAATTTTGCGATACTTTCTTACTAGTAATTAATGACTTTTGACAGATGAAATGTAATATTGGGCGCCATGTTGGTTTGCCGCCACCTCGAATTATTATTCTTTTCTTATTTCGATTTCTTCCTTCTTAATCCTAGACAGTTTATATTCTTTTCTTTTTTTTAATTTACCACCACTCATTTTATATAATATCCTTTGAATTAATCAATATTTTATGAATAAATTATTTGCAATGGATTGATATTTTTAGACCCTGAAGAGGACAATTTTTTTTAATGCCTTCCTCTCAACTTACTTCTATAAATTTATCCTCCAAATTAAGCGAATAGCCTACACACACGGTGCACGATCATTGGGTTTAATTTCCTACAGAAACAGAAAACGTTAAAATAATTAAATTTCATAAAATTATTTGTGAAACTGTTAACTAGTGAATGAGAAATTTTAAATTATTGATTTGTGTTTTTAAATAAATCAAATATATTTATTTATATAAGGTAAATCCGAGGATTATGACGTGTTTTCTATAGGTAACTCAAAAAGTAACACTTTTGGTATGAGAAAGTGACAGGGGAACGATAGCAGCCAACTACGCGGCCAGATGAAGCGTGTTTACCTTAGTTATAAGCAAACCCTCGTATAAACCTTCATCTTGAAAAAATTTCATAATTTTTAGTTCAGAGACAAAGTTTTTGCACATTCTTTAAAAATAATATTAAGACTTATTTTTTCTCATATCCCTCATTGTTTACTATTCGCGATTCTTTTTCTAAAATTGTATCCAGTAATATGACGCATTGTGTCTGGGAGGGATTTGGCGTGTGTTTTACCTTTCTTTAACAGTGAAAAATTCAACCTCCAAACAATTTAGTAAAACGATGGAAATAGTCATAGGTTCCCTCTTATATAAATATATTATTTAGGTTGTGTTCTTTTTTTAATTCTTAAAACGTACCTAATTAAATATTTAATCATTTCAACTTTTCGAGTTTTTATTTTTGTTTTACATGTAATTTCCCATACGCAATATCCCTCACGCCTGCTTTGCAATATCCACACCCCAGTTAGGGATATTACTTAAAAAGACTTATTTTTGTAAATTTGAGTAGTTCTTATTTTAAGTAAAGCTGTAATTTATGCTATAACTACTTAATTGTCCAAACGTCAATAATCATGGCTTAATAGGTATTATGTTTGATTCGGGTTTGAGATTTGCGAAAAACCCGAATTGTACGTCATATTTCTCGGTTTTACCTCATATATATAAAGATTTTATATTCAATATTGCCAAGGCACTTGGTGCTTTTCTTATAAGCTATAAGCCGTCACGTTATATATTTTCGACTCAATTTACCATATAAATTTATTCTTGTGTTTTTGACTGAAAGTTTTATCTTTCTTTTTCTTTCTCTTTATAAAATACTGCTCTTAATTCCCACTTTTTTTAATTAACCACGAAGCAATATACTTGATCGATTGGCAGCATGGTGTGACGAAAAAGTTTAGTTAATAACTTTAAAATATTCATATTGTTTTATGATCCTCTCTTAATTAGAGTAATTAAAATTCCAGATATTTGATTCTGAAAAAAAAACTTCATTAAGTTATATATATATATATATATATATAAACCCAAAATATGATACTCTAACTTTTATATTAATATATGTTTTAATGTATATACTTTTATGAATTAATAATTTTTTTTTGTTTTCGTTATACATCTTTGTTTCCTATCCAGATGTAACCATTTATCATTCCACCAAAGAAAGATAATATTACAAAAACATACTTAAATTTAAAAAAATTGAATGAATGATTCAATTCATCTCTATTAATAACCTTGAGAAGATTGATTGCTTGAATTTTTAAAATTATTAATTGTTCAATTAATCCATTAATGGTTTGTTAGATGTTATAGAATCTGTTAAGTAATTAATATTTCCTTATATATAAACAAATGGATGTGCTGGCATAAAATGAAGAGAGGGAATTATCTTGAATGAAAATTTTTTCCTTCTTCACTCGAACTCTTTATATATATATATATATGTAGAGGCTGTGGAGTGGGTCGGTTTGGTGTTTAGGGTAAATTTTTTTTTCTCGAGAGAGCAACAGAAAGACTTCTTCTTTGGGCTTTTCAATAAAAGCTTATAGATTTCTTAAAAACGGTATATTTACAATAAATATACAAATTACTTCAGAATTCAGAGACTCTCAATACCTCCAGTCACAATCATCTTCCATCAAAGTTTTTCCCTTACGTCATAGCATTATCTAGCGTTGGCATCCGCGCTCCAATTTATATATCTATCCCGCCCTTATCGAGCATTAATTGTGGTGGTAGAAGGGTCGGGAGACTTTCACTTGCACGTCACCAAAGGCTCTAATTTAAGTATGATTGGGGGTTGGGAAACCGCTGGCGTGGGTTACTGGGGTAGAGAAACATTTTACATATTATTTCTTTTAATATTTAAACGACTACGCAAACCTAAAATTCTTCTAAACGGCTTGATGGATCTTAATGGTTCACGTATCATTAGAACCGGCATGACCCACGGATAAGGTAAAAGAAGGAAAGTTTCAAACAAGTTGATCCGTTCCAAAGTTATGGGCAAAAAACCGACCCAACACATGTGGCGCCTCTGGTGGCTCAGTTAAGAAGTTGACATTCAATATAAAATTAAAAATTCTAGAAATTTCCAAACAAAGAATGTTTATAATAATATTTAAATTTTTATCTTCTCTAAGTTCTAATATTCTATAAGATTAAAAGTAAAATTAAATTAAATTAAATATTTCTCCTAATTAATTAATATTTTCTAAAACAAAGTAAGTAATATTTTTTATATTTAAATTTATATTTTAAAAAATTGTGCAATTTGCACATTTGATTGAAAACGAAGATCCAAATGAGAGAAAGAAGAGCACGATGGTTATTTCTTGACATATTTTGTTACTTTATATTCGTTGTAGATAACACTAAAAAGTAGTAGTAAAAATTTATAAAGTAGTCCATTTTGTTTAATTTCATTAAATATTTTTTATAACTAAGATGTCCAATGATGATATAAATTAAACATTGGTTTATTAAACCATGTTCATTTTTCTGAGGACTTGTATTCAGAAATTTTCATACAATAAAAGAAGGTGTTGCCATTATTAATATGGTATGAGTTAAACAATTTAAAAGTCGAAAAAAATGCTACTCAAAAGTGATCAACAAAGGAGTTATTTACACTGAACCACATCGTGGATTTGAATATTTTAATATACTGATTGAATTAAAATGAATTAAAACCTTTCGCATACAACTTTCAACAGGGGGCAACTGTCTTGATGCAAAGAGGGCCGAAGGCGCTCTGAGAAGCTAGTAAGTATGAAATGTTTATTATAGTTTCAAAAATGATAGAATCGACTTATTTTGAAAATTGTCAATATATTATAGGTATATGATTTTCATAAACAATTTCTTTCTTTGATTGATCTTCAATTAAAGAATATCTTATTTCAAATAAATTGTTGAAAAATTTAGTAATAATTATTTTGTGCGTGAATTGCTAAAATTAATTTTTGATTTTTATATTCATTGTCGGACATGTAGACACGCAAGGCTTTTAATAAATTCTTATAAAATGTTTTATACCAAAATATAATTTTTGGGTTTGTGAAAAATGAAATTGATTGATATTTTCTATGTACTTATATACAAATAAAGTTGATATAAATTAAGAATATTTGAAAGAATAGCATTATAATCTAATTTATATATCTAATTTATTAATATTCCCAGACAAACTCATAATATTCTTAAAGCAATATTCACAGTTCATAAAGAATAATATTTTTAAAATACTGAGCTAGGACTACGTGTATCGAACCAACTATATATTATATAAAATGAAATATATTCATTTTTTTTTTCTTTATTAAAGAATTAAAATTAAAAACAATATTTATTAAATAAATTTCAAATCAAAGAATTCTAAGGTCAAAACTTCTGATTCAAAAAATCTAATTATTATTTAATCAAATTCTTAAAAATAATAATTCCTTTCACAATGTTGTTAATTTTGAAAATCAACCCATTGTGAATAGGCCGCTTAAAAGATGAATGAATAATCTGTTCCATGCATAAATAATTGTGTAATGAAAGATGTATATACATAATACATATACATATAACTATATTTGTATTCATTAAATACATTAATAGGTAATACCTGGTTCACCGAGCCGGCGCTAGGTCATTAAAAAAAAAATTATTCCTTATTATCTGGTTTGGCTGATAATATTAATAAATTCGTTGGGGCGTTTATAATGATAATCCTCTTTTCTACTATTCATATCTTATAATCTCACTTTTGTCTCTATTTATACATAGAAACTATTAATCAATTTCTTTGTTTTAATTTAGGTATAAAACAACATTAAAAGCTGTGTGCTGTTCATTTGAGACTATTTTCTCTCCATTTATTTATACATGTTCAACACAATGAATACAAAATTATTAATATTAACTCTAGCAATTGACAAACAAAATTATTCATATATATATATAATTGTTTTATTTTTATTTATAATAATCAAATATCATTTAAATTATTTAATATAATTTATTGTAAAAGTTGTCATTTTATTTTATTGGAATAAGATATTCTTTAATTATTATTTTAAATGAATATTAATTAAAGAAAGAAATTGATTTTAAAATAATATATAATAAATAATATGTTAACAATTTTCTAGATAGAAAGACAAAAAGATTATTTATACTTAAAATGTTTGAAAAAATTATTAAAATAAATTTCAGATTAATATTTAAATTTTAAACTACCAATCCGTATAATTTAAAAGAAACTAAATTTAAAAAAATAGTCATAAAACATACAGCCCTTAAACGCACGTATTAATGCACTGAAAGACAGAAAAGTATGGCATGTGGATATAACATAATATATATTTCGTAATTTGATTACAAAATATTATTAAAATAAATATTTTTAATTTTATTTTATTTATATATTTTGTATTTAAGGAGGTAATGTCTGGAGGGGCTGATGTAGTCGCTGACGTCATTTAAATTTACTATATTAAATTAAGAAAAATCTAACAAAGATGATTTTTCCCGAGGCTGAAACCAATACAGATCGATTTTTCTTTATAAATATTATCTATAGTGTGAATTTCAAAAAATCCTTAGAGCGGTTTAATATTTCAAAAATACAAATATAATTACAATTTTTGCTAGTATTATAAGAGAAGATATATTATTAAAACAATTATTTAAGCAAATAATTAATTTATAAAAATTCTAGTAATGAGCTCCAATAAATAATTTCAAATATAATTTTCATATATAACTAACTACTATAGCTTTTAAGATTTTTTCTTTAATTTATCAAATTTCACAAGTTTTTTTTAAAGAACATTAAGATGAATTTTCTCATTTTTTTTTCTTCATTTATAATTTATAAGATGGTTCTTTAAAAGTATGCAAAAAATAGAAAGAAGCCTCTTATGGTAATGACGGAAGGTGGAAGGGATTGCATAAAGTTATATAAATATATATGACTAGGAAAAGAAGTGCAAACATATATCATGATGAGATGAGAGATTTCTGCCTCGATTGAACCTTTCTATTAAATATTTAAAGTATGTTTTCATAGCGAAAATATTAATTAAAGATCAAACCCGGTCGGATGTTATGTTAACCAACCACGTAAATGGTTAGGAAATTTCATGAGAGATAAACATTAATGACCATTAAGGAAAGTGACTGGTGTTTTCATGCTTTATTTAAAGGATTTTAAAATCGTTTGTAAATGTCTAAAAACACTGTAGTTTAACTTAACAAAGTACCTTTCTATCTCTAATATTCTAATCTATATTGAAATTAAACTCAATGCTGACGCATTAATATGTGCATATTGTGTATTCAACAAGGGCGCCAATTTAAGGGAGTGCCAATTCATACGAGCACAAATTCATTATACTGTAATATATAATCTTTAGTACATTTAAGGATTAAATAAACCAAATTAAATTCAAATTTAAATAAAACGGAAGAACGAATCTTTTCCCGAATTTATAATATAACCAACGGCGTCAAATAATACTCAGTTTAACAGCATATAGCGTTTCACAAGTTCTAATTATTCTTTCAGAAATTTTTTTATAGATATTTTTTCAAAATTTTATAAAGGTTTTTTAATACACTTTATTTAACTCACACTGTCCGTTTATCCGTCTGTTTGTCCGCGGCATTTTATAATCGATATTTCAACAACTTCCCGTCATTCAATCAACTTGAAATTTTGCATACGCGCTTGCTCCTGCTAATAATACACGAATCAATTGAAAAATCCACTGAATTATTTATCTATTAGTGGTAATTAATTAACTAAACTTTCATATGCGGAATATGGAATAGTTCACTATTTCAATCATAGATGGCGATATCAGTTCTAGAGGCGCTGAACACGACTAAAAAGTATAAAATAAATTTAAGTAAAAAGAAATCTTTTTAAAAAACACACTTTATTTAAAATTGCACTGAAAAGTAAAAAATAAAATCACTGTAAAGTGTGTGCGCTCAAATTATAATAACACCAAATGGAAGCAAATGTTTTACGGTGTTATGTTATTTTTTACTTTTTAGTGCAATTTTAAATAAAGTGTGTTTTTTTTAAAAAGATTTCTTTTTACTTAAATTTATTAGGTTTCCGTTAAAGTTTTAATTATCGAAATTCAATCCCGAGTTGTTTACATATACGTATTTTTGTGAGATTTGAACGCAGTAAGTCAGACATTATTCACCCATTAAACCCAAAATACCATCAAGAAGATTCAAACCTTACAAAAATACTTGAAAACAACTCGAAATAAACTTTTCTTATTTATTCGAGGGCAGGTCAATAAGTCCATGACTTTTTGAATGAAACACAGATTTTTGAATAAAAATTTATTTTATTTTTCAACGTAGTCTCTCCTTTGAGCTCTATACACTTTGTCCAACGTTTCTCCATTTTTTTTATCCAAAAAATAAGATTTGTCGAGGACATCAAAATAGGTATTTGTTTGTGAGATGATTTCATTGTTTGAGTCAAATCTCTTTCTTCAGGTTAGGGAACAAGAAATAGTCACTCGGGACTAACTCCGGAGAATAGGGCGGATGAGGGAGCAATTCGCATCCCAATTCATAGATTTTCATGAAAATTCACTTTTCTACTCCAATCACGAGGTAGTCTGTTATTAATGGATGTCAATCAAAAACTAAAAGACCCAGCTGGTTCAAATATTCGACAAGAGTCAACTGATATTTGCCTATTGACAGGAGATATGTTGCCAATTTCATTTAAGAGACGGGAAATTCAAAAAGTCACGGACTTATTGACCTGCTCTCGCGTATCTATATATATATAGATAATTTTTGTAAACCTTGTAGGAAAAAATAAAATATAGATTACAAAATATTATAAAGCAAAAAGAGAAAGAAAATTATACCTCTATGACAAACAGCAGTGAAAATTGTCATGTCGTTATTTTTGACATTATTTTAAGTAATTAATGAATGAAAAATTTAAACTCCTTCCTCCCAACCATTAAATTTTTAAATTGTTATTTTTCAATAAGAGGAAAAAATACTTTATGTATTATTTTTATTATTATAAATTTTTCATACTATCATTCATTTTTCTTCCAATCCTTTTATATATTCTTTGCAATAACCTTTTGATATTCATTTCTATATTCTATACTCATGTTTTTGTAATATAATCGAAAATCCCCCGTTTCCTTAAGTCATTAATATATAAAGTTTGTCGCAAAGATTGGTTAGAATTATTTATTAAAACAACCAGATTTCAGGAATGCATGAAGATTGCTGTATATTTATGTTATATATTTTTATGGCATTTTTTGTTTTTCCTTTTTGTTTTTATTATTTATTTTATAAATTTTAATTGTATTCTTAATTCACACAATTCTATATTAAAATATTATTAATATTTATTATATACATTTTTTAAATAAATTATATTGATATTATAAATATAATAAAAATTATTTTAACTTTCTTTACTCTGAAGATGGAAACGAAGAAATGTTTTTTTTTTTAATATTAAAATCTATCTTTCTATCTTTGTGGCTCTACGGAACTCGAAACTTTTTGGTCGCAGCAACCACACTTCTCCAAGTATCTCTATTCTGCGCCACAACCCTCCAATCCCTACCCTCTCCCATCTCTCTCACGTCCCTTCCCATATTATTCATCCACGGTCTTCCAAGCGGACGTTTCCCACTCGGTCTCCCCACCAATATATTTTTCGCCATTCTTTCCTCTTCCATTCTAGTCACATGCCTTGCCCATCGCATTTATAATTCTAACTATATCTGGTGATGCATAGAGGTTATGTCCTCGTTATGCAGTGCTTCGCAGAATCCTATTCTCAAATACTCTAAATCTACTCTCGTCTCCTAAAGTCATAGACCATGCCTCACACCCATATAATAATGGTGATAGTGATTAATTTTGCTACGATTAATTTTTCTATGCTATCTTTAATTGCAATCCCAATATTATAATTTACTTATATATTTTTGTTAGAATAAAAGAATAGAAATGATAAATGAATGTTTGGTGCAATATTATTCAGTAATATTTAGTATATTTAGTATTTCTTTAGAACCCCTATTTCGCCATTATTGCCCAATCTTCTGCTTGAAGCGAAAATACCTTTACACTTGTGTCAAAGATAGTAAGATTAACTTCACCAATCAATTCCAAATGGACGCACCAGCACGATTAGAGATAGAAGGGTTGCCTCAATTGTTCCTAATGTCAATGGCAAAACCTTCTGTTTACAACACATTTAACTAAAGTTTTCCACTCTTGTATAATAAATATTATTAATCTTTTTAAAGTGATTAAATATTTAAAAAAATAATTATCCAATGAAAATTAAATTGTAAATTTATAAATCAATTGGGAGAAAGGTGGTGACTTTCAAATTAAAAAAAAAATTAATTAGAATTTGAGAATTTTATATTCTTAAGTGTTACACATTGTGACTTTGCTACATAAAGGTTTGGATTAACCTACCCTGTGGTTGGTTTATATGAGCATATTCGTGTCGCCAATGAAAGGGTTAGAAATTTGAATAGAGACCAAGAAAAATGTGTTTATTTTGTGAATCCTTTGTCCCACATTCAATGCTTCGCTATATTACTGAGACTAAAGAAACTTGTATAGGTCAAGTCAACAACATCCCTTAAAGAAACAAAAGAATGGGGGAGGCACTCTTCCCCACCTTTCTATTACAAGTGAGAAAGATGCTCAAGAAAGAGATGAATTGAATAGAAAAAAATGGTATGTTTTAAACGCGAAGGAAACAACAAAAAACAACTTCAGAGTATGATTATTTATTAATAATACATAATGTGTGGATGTTTCAATTTTTATAATTCTCCTTTTTCATATTTTTATCAATATTTTTAAATATCTAATTTAATATCTTCTAAAATTCAGTGATTCCCAAAGTGGGCGCTATCATTCCAGGGAGGCTGTAAAGGCAAAAAACAACTTCAAAGTATGATTATTTATTAATAATACATAATGTGTGGATGTTTCAATTTTTATAATTCTCCTTTTTCATATTTTTATCAATATTTTTAAATATCTAATTTAATATCTTCTAAAATTCAGTGATTCCCAAAGTGGGCGCTATCATTCCAAGGAGGCTGTAAAGGTGCATTTGGGGCAAATTGTATACCCTTCTAATTTAATGATTCTCAAAGTAGGTGCTATCGTTCCAACGATCCAGAGGGGCAAAAGGCGCATTTGGGGCAAATTGTTTACCCTTCTAATTTAGTGATTCTCAAAGTGGGCGCTATCGTTCCAGCGATCCAGGGGGGCTGTAATGGCAAAAGGTGCATTTGAGGCAAATTGTATAACCTTTCTAATTCAGTGATTCCCAAAGTGGGCACTTTCGTTCCAGCGATCCAGGGGGGCGATAATGGCAAAAGGTGAATTTGGGGCAAATTGTATAACCTTTCTAATTCAGTGATCCCCAAAGTGGACGCTAAAATACAGCGCTCCAGGGGGGCGGTAATGGCAAAAGGTGCAATTGGGGCAAATTGTATAACCTTTCTATCCTGAGTTCTATAAATAGTTTCATAATTTCAAACTTCACAACATTATTATATATTTTTTAAAATATTTCAAACTCTTTGATGTCATTTTTAATTAATTATCTTTATCAAAAGCGATGCATTCTCGTTGTTGTTTTTTTTTCATTTTATTATTTTCCGAATAAAAAATGTTATTTTTAATTATTTTTTTTTTTAATTTAATTTATATTAATATTATATTTATTTAATGGTTCTGGCGCGAATCTGGTTAGAGAAATTGTAAATCCAGAGTGCTTAGGATGTAGTAGCACTCGAAGTCGGAAGATAATCCTCCTCAAGGCACCCCAATAACTAATTTCTGTCAAACAAAAAAAAAAGAGGGGAATAATGATTTATAACCCTTATAATATAATTTCAAAGCCGTTTTATTTAACAAAAACAAAAACATCAAAACATCAACAAAAAAATAACTGCTTGTTTTTGCTTTAATAAAAATTACAAACTACTTTTCGCTTGTCTTGATAAATTAACTATTTTTTTTCCTTTTGATTAAATTTAATATAAACTACATATTATATTCGTATATATGAATAGAAAGTGAATAAATTACTTTTTCACTGAATTGAAAAAGAAAAAATAAATAAATAAATATAAAAGCCTAAAAAACATGATTTATTTACAATTGGATTGAGCAGTTTATTCTAGAAAAGTTTTATTCGTGTTTTTATTTTAATACCATCCTGCAATGAAAATGATTGACGAAATAAAAAAAAAGAGATAGAAAATAAGAAGAAGAAATGTCTTTTGAAATTACAGGGACCACCCGTAGCTGAGCTTGAAATAACTCATTACAAGCAAGGAAATGATCAATTACGTGAAAACAGAAAATTATCTTGATGGGATCAAAATAGGAAAAAGCTTCGAATTTCAATTTATTAGAATAATATCCTTTAATGATATATCAAATTAGATCAGTTGAAAATATATTAGAGTACAAAAACTATTAAATCATAAAAAAAAAAATTTAATTGTATCTGAAGTATATGGAATGTTTAATAAAACTAAAATAATTTGTAAAAAGCTGGAGTGTCTCCACTCGACTATCTCGCAAATTTGAATTGGATTAATTAACATTAATTTAACATTTATTTATTAAATCAGCGCATGTTTGTCTCTTTGTTGATGGCACCACGTCACGTGTTGGCGCGTGATTTGCAGTGTTAAAAAATTAATTCCGGTACTTTCAGCGATTCAATCAAGCTGAAATTCTATAGGTATATAGCAGTTTCATACAATTTTTAATCGTGTGAAAAACTATCAAACATAAATCTTTATTTTTACGGTCACTTTAGTGGAAAAAAAAAATGAAAACGTGGTAGATAATGGCCCTCTTCCGATTGAGTTACATTTCTCAAAAGTTGATAGAAAACTACGAATTTTGAATAATTCCCATATATTTTAGATCAACCCGTTTTTGCGTAATCTTGTCTACATACACGCGCACGCGCACACACACAAACACACACATAGACATACACACAGACACTTTTCTCAACCTTAGTGAAAATGATTCAGGAACCTTCAAAACGTATAAAAACATCAAAAATTTTCGTGATCGCAATACTATCTCTGGTGAGATAGTAAAAAATGATAAGAAATGTAACTAATTTTTTTTTTTACTATTAATATTCACGGAAGAGATAGAAGTATTTGTTTTATTTGTGAAAGCGTTGTTATAAAATCTCATGCTTATTATCTTTTTTTCAAAATAATTAACTTGCATGAAATAGGCTATGGTTCCCCATCCACATTTCTTCCCAGACCTGGCTCCCAAATGTTATTTCCTGTTTGTTTGCGAATGCTCGCTAGAAAAAAATTTAGTACCTATAAAGAAATCACTGTATTTGATCTATTTTAAAGAAAAAAACTAATCGTACTAAATATAAGAATGGTATCGGAAAGTTAGTGAATCACCATAGTCGATGTATTTCCCCCGAATGCAACTATGTTCAATATTAAAATCGTGTATACTTATCTTACGGACATATTGAAAAACTTATTATATATATTACCTTAATTTAATTTTAATTCGATACATAATTTTAGGTGAAAATACAATCTACGTATTTCTTTATACAAATGAATAGATAAATGTCTAATAAAATCTATTTAACTATCATTTCGGCAATTTGTTGGATGATTTTGAGAAAAAATTCAAAGTATTTGAAAATAAAATGCTCCTTAGAATGTATAAATCAAAAAAATTAATGAAATGGCGGAGTATACATAGAGATATCTATGTATCCATAAATTTAGAACTTTAAGAAGTTCTATGAATGAAGAAAGATTAGCGAGTAGTTCATTACCTGGAAATTAATTCGGAATAAATCACTGAATAGATCAAGAGTTAAGTTGAAATTGGTTAAATAGGAATTGGACTGAGATGGATCAGGAAAGGGATGTTTGGAGTAATATGTTTGGTGCGGCCAAGAATTTTCGAATTCAGTATGGCCACAGAGCTAAATAGATATTTTTTCTGTCATATTAGGATAAGAATCAAATTTTCCAAAATGAATTGTTGTAATCATTTCAATTGTTTTTTTACATATAGGTATATGTTATATTTTTGATTGAAAACTATTTATAGAAGATCAGTAACAATCTTCCAATAATAAAATTATAATGAGAAAAACTGACTGGCTTGGTCATTTATATAAAATAAGAAAATATGATTGTTCCTGGTCAAGTGATGTGGATGACTAACGATGATCATTTGTCAACACTTGAACATTGTCCGTGACGTTCGAAGAAGAAATTTTTTGAAAAATGTATGCGCTCAGAAGCACAATCATATATATCTTATTATTATTATATCGTTTTTTATTTTTTATTGTTATGTTTTTTGGAATCTCTCTTTTTCATGACAGATGCTAAATTCAAATGGGTAAATTTATCGGTATTATTAACATACGAGGTGTGTTCGAAAAGTAAGGTCACTTTGTATTTTTAAGAAAAAATATTTATTTATTTATCAATATTTATGTTGTCCCCTTCAAAGTAATCACCCTCAGATACAATACACTTATGTCAACGGTTTGTCCAATCCTCAAAGCACTTCTCATAAGCACTTTACGGTATAGTCTTGAGCTCTTCCAGCGATGCAGTCTTTAACTCCTCAATCGTTGCAAATAGATCTCTTTAGTTTTGGGAACAAGAAAAAGTCACATGGGGCCAAATCCGGTGAATATGGTGGCTGAGGCATGATTGTGGTGTTGTTTTTGGCCAAAAAATCTCTCACAAGCAAAGATGAGTGAGCAGGGGCATTATCATGATGCAAAAGCCATGAATTGTTTTTCCACAATTCTGGACGTTTTCTTCTCGCAAACGGCGCATAACTTCAAGATAATACTGTTTATTGACCGTACGACCATATGGTAAGAACTCCTGATGCACCACGCCATGGTAATCGAAGAAAACAGTGAGCAAAAGCGTCCAGAGCGAGGCTCGTCATTGGCATCTTCCCTGCCATCTTGGAAGAGATTGTTCCACTTGTAAACATTTTTTTTTACTCAGAACAGTTTCACCGTATGCCACTGTCAACATTTCAAGTGTTTCGGAGCACTTTATTATATTTTTTACACAAAATTTGATGCAAACCCTTTGATCCATATTTTTCGATAGCAAAAAATCGCCGAGCACGCAAAACACTTATAACCTTTACGCCTCTCACAACCAAACAAAAAGTACTATACACTTGAAACTTGGTACAGATATTCGGGAAGAGTGTACCAACATAATAAAATAAAAAAAAAATCGATAATCGAAAGTACGTTGCCCTCGAAATTTGGAAAGTCACCTTACTTTTCGAACATACCTCGTACTTTCAAAACAAGGAAAAAAACAAAACTTGAACTGACTAGATTTTCAAATATTCTATTAATATTTTCACAAAATAGTTAAAAACATAATAAAATACTAGATAATATAGTTTTAAAAAAATATAAAAAATATCGATATATATTTTAATGGAAATATGGGATTGCAATCCGTGTTTAGTAAATTAATTGTCATCGAATTAAAGTTAATTGAATGAGGAGGTGGGCAATCGCTACGTGCTTCCGTGCTCCTTAAAGTAATTAATGTGTTGTTATGGATAAACCAATATGGAAACAACTATCATAACCGGATGAGATTTATAAACACATGAAAGAGCGTTTGGAAAAGTCAGCTTAAAATTATTTCGATTGAAAGTGATAATAATTGATATTATTAATCCGGTTAAATAAAATATCCCTGATATTTCACAAGGGTTTCCTTTATACTAATCCAATTTTTATCATATATATTAATATTTTACAATTTATAATAAATATTAAATTTACAAAATTCTAGATCCAAATTAATTAATTTAATTTGTAAATTTGACTTTAGTAAGACTAGCTAAACTATTGATTTATAAATTACTAACTCTTCTGGCTTCGTACGTTCACCTGAACCCAGCTGGACTCACCTTTGGGTATTATAATTCATTTTATTAAATATATGAATTATAAGAAAATTTGGTTACGGGGAAACCAATTGTGAAACGACCTTTGGAGTATCTATAATCGAGAAGTTAAAGAAATGTCAAATATAATCAATAATTAATCCAAGGTTCTAAAGTATAGTTTATTGTTAATTATCAATTTTTTGCTGTATAATAGATTAAGAGGAAATTTGGGTAAAAGTATACTAGTAGATTATAGTTAATTTTACTTAATTGGAATTGTGTAATTTACTATTCTACTATTAAAATTAGATTCATATAAACAATGTTTCACAAACAAGTGAATATTGATACAATACCTATTTATCGTACGATTCACTTAAATGTACTATATCTATTGATAATGAGGATTATCTGTATTAGTATTCAAGATCGACTAAACCTACACAGAGATAATGCATCCAATTAAACACACTTAATGAGTTTTTCTATATTTTATATACCTGAAATTCATCACACAAACCATATGTTAGTTAATCTTTTAATAATATTCTTATAAAGAAAAAACAATGTTTTGTTGGAGAGAATATTAATAAATTTGCAGTTCAGTGGATCTCCGGTACCATCAAAAACGCCTTTCACCGTCCAACGAACTTCGTTGCCAGCCAGTAAAACATCCCAAGAAAGCGAAGCAACAGGTTCTGGTGCCACTTCAGCATCAGGAGAAGTACATCCTGCTGGTTATCGGGCGGATACTTCCATAAGTGAAGATAACAGTAGCAGTAGCGGAAGGCAAGTAACAACAGAGTGCATGGTACACTTTTTCAATCATAAATCTATTACATTCTCATTTCATTGTATCATTCCTTAAATTTTTTTTAAGAATAATTAGTTTATAGTGATATTAAAAATGATAGTATAGTTTATTTATATATCAAATTAGACAGATGTATGAGAAAAATTGAAAAGGGGTAAGAAAATATTCAGTATTTTACCAAAATCCTTACTTACCATAAATAAGATTAAATAGGGTTAAAATCCGGGATATGGTTTAATCTTTAGATTATCCAATATTTCCTAATTCCTTTTTATATCTTAATTTCTAAATTTTAAATTGATCGAAGAAGATTTGATGAAATATTTTTTTTTTTTTAATTCTTTTTTTCAAAAATTAAATAGATGACCAAAGACAATATAATCCTGTTAAGATTTGAAATTTATTATAGCAAACTTATGGTTTAGACTTTCAAAGGAGTGTATTATGTACTTGAAAATTATGTTGTATAATATTTTATTAATAATTGATTATATAATATCAAAGGATTGTACAAGGTATCAGTTAAAATATCTTCTTTGGATATATAATCCATAAAGTGTAAACACATAATCCAAATAAATTTCTATTACTCCAGATAAATATTTCAAAGTTAAAAATGAATAATTAAATCAATTATCTTAGAATAACAGTATCATCTTTTAATTTTATTATTTATAATAAACTCTATTTTCTGAAAAAAAAAAATACATTTTACTAAAGTCCAAAAAAACTGTCAAAGTTGGCATCCATAATGCGGTCAACATTGAGATGATAAAAAAGTTTTGAATGATTGATGACTCCATAAACAAATGAAAAATCTTTAACTTGAGGACAAGGGTATTTACTCACTGATTTTGTACCTACATATTTCAAACTTGTGTTTTTATCCGATAACAAGTACGTATACAATGAATCTAGATTTATTTATTTATCAACAAATAAGGAAAAAACTTAAAATTCAAAAATAATGTAAAACAAATTATTCTCGAATCATAAATCATTTTAATCAATAACAAATTACCTTTATACTAAAATTCTCATTGAAGTTACAATATACTTTATCAAAAAATTTAACTAGAAATTAAAAATAGAATTAATAGATGAATAGAATATACTAAATGCATTAAGTATTATAATTCTTTTTACACTAGTTATGGATAGATCATAAATTCCTTATATATATATATATATATATATATTATCAAATTTATCCGGGATATAATCACGTATTTTTGTGAGATTGTTTTCTCGACGTTTCGGTACCCATTTTGGCGCCATTTTTAAGAGGTTATTAAAACGGGAATAATTTTGGGATTCTGGCTCTTAGTCTGTGTGACCAAGAGTCGATATCGGGATTTTGGGTTGATAGGTTGGGTGATTTTGGACTTACTGTGTTGCTGTGAAGCCCCGAAGAATCCTGGGCACTATCACTGATACTGACACACATCTGCACTTGACAACAGCCCGAGGCTAAGACCCAGAACCCCAAAAATATTCCTAAATAAACTTTTGAAAATGGCGCCAAAATGGGTGCCGAAACGTCGAGAAAACAATCTCACAAACATACGTGATAATATCCCTAATAAATCTAATAATAATAATAATAAACCAACTCACGGAAATCTAAACCAATATATATATTATATATATATATATTTACTTATTACCTAATAGTATATTAATAGATTATTAGTACATATATAATCTACTAATATAGATCGATATTCCTATTTATTACCTAAAAGTATACATATATACAATTTTAGTTGTTCTAATCGGGAAATGCAATAATCAATAGCAAGCTTGTTTTCTAGTAGTGGTCCGTCGAATGAATTGAAACTCTTCTAGTTCAATAATTTACTATAAAACTAAAACTAAAATAAAATAAAACAAATGTTTTAAATTTTGGATGATTTTATTGAAACGACTTTAAAATAAACATGCAGAAATATTTCTTAAGCTTTCCATTGAATTTCCATAAAAATCCTTTAATAAAATTGCCTGTACTTACCCTCATTCCTAAAACTCCACAAATGGTTTGAAAGCTTTCTTTTAAAGTGTTAAATTAGATCCAAGCACTTTTCACAAATAAAGACCACACAATTTAACTTAATTTCTCATCTTGTCTAGATTATTAATATTCCTCCGAAAATAGTTTCCTGCATAATTTTGAATATTTGTAAACTCATTTGAATTTTTCTTCTAAAATTTGATCCTGATTAATAGTGTAGATATACAGAAGTTCAATGCAAGTAAATCATAATGTTGTTTAATTAATGGGATATGAATTTTGGGTGAGCACGTTTATCCAGACATCTAGAGCAGCAGTTGTTAACCTGTATCCCTCAAGAACTCTGATCTCTCTCATTAGGGTTAGAAACTGCCCGAGGAAAAATCTTTTCCAATGAAAAACAAAAATAATAATAACAAACAAAACAAAAGAAATCTAACATCTCTTATACAATTATAATTGGATTTGGAAATATTATCTGATTTTCAGTAGAACTTAAAAGAGATGAGGATTTTTAGATGAATTTCATTTTAGGTCAATCAAGAATGTTTGTTCCAAAAATAAATATTTCTTGATTTTAAGGTAAAAAAAGTCGTGACTAATTATAAAAGTTTCAATAACATTTTGTTCTTTTGATTGAATTACATTTTCATTAGCTTCCACAATTTATTTGTGGTAGATAAATAAAACTTCTTTCATTTGGAGAAACAAAAATGTAAAAAGGTGAGAAGTTAAGAATCGCTGCTCTAGAACTTTATAATTTAGTTACTTTTTGCTTCTTCTCTCTTCATATATTGATAATTTGATAGATAAACTAGTGAATATGCCCTTATCCTTTGAAATATTTTTGACTTCAAATAAATTCTCCATACCTCACCTATATTAGGAAAAATACTCCATTTCACTTACCATCTTTCACCACCTTTTAACAATAGATATATAATTAATCAATTCATTTATAATTTATTACTGGAATGATTAATTCATTAATGTTTCGATTATGTTTCACACATGCAATGTCTACTTTTCTTTCCTCTAACACTGTTTCAATGTTTTTTAATGTCCAAATGCTTTCCTCTGGTGGCATCCGTTTGAAACTTTCATGTCTTGTATAATAATTATGATTGTTGATTGGAATATATCCTGCTATCTCACCAGGAACTAATTCAAAATGCATGCAATAACTTATTCCATATCTTTCAAAGTCCTTTAATTACTTTACTTCCAGCAAATTAAAAATAAATAAATAAAACCTTCAAAGTCTTAATCAACAGGAAACTAATTATACCAAAATAAACCTTTCTTATTGGGTGTTTTTAGGTTATTATTATAGAAGGGAATTTTACTTACTACTTTACTTAAAAATATAATATAATAGTATAAAATCATTCTTTTAAATTTAATTTAATGTTAAATTAATATATAATAATAATAATAAATAAAATATATAATATTTAAATTTCAATGTTTCAACATTGCTATCTTCAGATTGATTAAGTCACATGAATTGGTATTATAGATAATATTATTTTTTATCTTTTATAAGGTTTGAAATTATTTCAATTAAAATAATTACTTTTTGTGTAATTTCAAAAACACTCTTAATATTAAATTCCTGACCAAAGATTGCAAATGAGCGTCTAATTTTAAAATCAATTGCATATTATTTTAAAATTTTGTTTTTTATGGTATTGGTAAACCTGACAAAGAGTTAAACCCTGATTAAACAAAATCAATTACATTTTATTGTTATTTTTATTATATTTATTAATTAAAAATAAATTAAACTTACCTGGCTAATCTAAATAAATATATAATTTAATTTATATATTTCATTTATCAATAAAATAACTCTTTATAACCAATGAAATTGTGATAAATTTGAGGCATACTTCATATATAAAGTTTTTATATTTTTATCAATTCGGTTCATTTAACTATTAATATATTTATTTAAAAATTATTTTTCTTAATCATAATATAAAATAAATAATATTAAAATAAAATTAAAAGGATGTTTATATCAAATTTTATTATTGTATATATAAAATATAATTATTTTATATAAATAACATATTTTCAATATTTATTTAAGGATTTATTTCCTACTGTTTTTAAAAATATAATTTTGAAAAAAAAAAAAATAATAATAAATTATCCTATAAATCAATTGAATGGGTGTTAATAAAATTAAAATCTATTTAATTGGAATTCTCATTTTGTTTTTGTTAATATAATCATATTGTTAATTGTGAGGGTTAAAATATCTATTTATCAATTGTGTGGTTGGGTTGAGGGTAAATTGAGTGGGGCGAAATTGAGGGATAAAATAAACATTTATTGTTTCCCAATTTATAATGAGTATTATAAAACGATTCTGTTAATTTAAGTTAAAATTTGTCAACTGGACTTTCACATTTACCCTTCTTCTCTGACCATTCAACCCCCCCACCCCCACCCCTCTCCTCCCAAACCTACTCCCAATGACAAATTCAGTCCTAACCGAAGGCGACTTGTTAAAGCATCGATCTTTTACCCTGTCAACCGAAACGAGCGGACCACCCAAACAAATTAAGTGATCCCTCAGCCCTGTTATTGACTCCCAAAAGTTTTCCCCAGGTGAACTCTCAAATTGTATCTCTCTCTCTCTTTCTTTCCATTCTACCCCATCAACGTCACCTGTGTGCTCTCTCTCTCTCTCGCATGCCGATGCATGACACCGCGCAATTGAATTTCTTGTCCACAATCCCCTCCCCCCATTCCCTCTCCCCTTTCCCACCATCAAAAGGTAAGGGTTCGTTGCTCGGTTTTGCTTTTCATGTGATTCTTAGTGCTCAAACTCAATCGTTAATTGAATAATATTAAATTAAACCATTTTTTTAACAAAAGCTAAATTTAACGATTGAACAAAAAAAAAAAAAAAAAACCAAAAAAAACTAATAAATAATTAATCTTTAGTGATGCATGAGATTAAATAAAATTCAATAAACAAAAAAAAAAAAAAAATAACCCTAAATTAAAATGCAAAAATCACTCGAAATGGGATTTCTACGGATTATTCTCTCTCTCTCTTCATGGCATGTAATCTAATCATTTCCTCATCGCTTCTTCCCGGAATTTTTCCCAGTGTCTTCAAAAATTATTCTAGATAAATTATTCAAGATGATTATTTAAGACAAGATCTTCTATAGAAAACGATAACCCTTTTTTCTCTCAAAATATACTCTCTAAATTATGCATAATAATTAAAACTTAATTGAATCCAAATTCAAAATAAAATGCTATTAATGATAATAGTACATAAGAAAACTTTAAAATAGGGAATATAAAATAAAAAATATATAAAATATGAGCTGTGGCCAGGCACAGAATCGACCGCGACGATTTGAAATAAATTAATTACTAAACAACATTATATATATATATATATATAAAGTATCAAAAAAAAAATATTTGTAAAACTTGAATTAAAATGACTAAATTATATTATCTTGGTATTTATTTTTAGTTTAATTACTCAATTATTAATTACTACTATATTTTAAGTGAAATATTTTCCGACAATGATTATAAAATTAATACTTTGTAAACTTCCACTTTCAGTTGATGAATTCATGTTACTGATGCATTAAGTAAATATACGAAATTTTATCAAAATCCGTTGAGCCGTTCAAGCTGTACACGTCTATAAGGACACAATGGACAGACAGACGGATGGACAGACAGACAGACATCATGCTTAAATATTTTTTCTGTTAACAAATTGTATGATTCGTGGAGATATGTAAAAATATCCACATGTGAAATTCGGTATGAAAAATATTTCTTCCCTTTCTTAAGTCGGTCGATAAAAACATTTCTTTTGGCGACTAATATTTATAAAAATTTAATATATACCCTCTCCCCCCTCTCTTTTTCATAACATTAAAAAATAAAATTAAAATAAATCCAAAAATTGGATTCATAAATAAAAATCTTATCCTTAGTTATTATTTTATATAATTATTAATTAATAAATTCCACATATTTTTGCTGTAGTCGGATCATTCAAAATCCACATAACAATCATTTCGAAATTAATATTACATATAATTTAAGTATTATACGATTTTTTTATTAGGCTCAGTTTTTTGGTTCAACCACTTGATATCGTGCAAACCTCGTTTCTATTTACATTGCTCTTGCACTCCTATAAAGTTGACAAAAGTAACATTTCCCCAAGATTTTTTATTTATTCAAATTAAAAATCAAGAAAAGAATAGATAATCTGTTTTTTTTTTTATGATAATTCACTTAAAAAAATATATTGTAAATAATAAAAAAAAGATATATCTTCATATTTTCCTTCATGTTACGTTAAAATTTAATTAACATTTTAAATAGCAAAAATACAAAAAAATATTACAAAAAATAATTAAATAAAATTTCAAATTCATGAAATGATTTTTGAGGTATTTATTTTAAATATAAACACAAAACAATTTAAAAAAAAAATCATATTTAAGTTAATATTATAATTTCAGATTTTCTAAAAAAAAAAAAAAAAATTTAAATATTCAAAGTTTAAGTCATTCAAGATTTGAAAGTTTGAAGAAAATTTAGTTGACTCAAAAACATTCGAGTTTAATATTATCACAGAAATCAATAGAAAAATAGATACATTGATAGTTTTGTTGAATTATTTCTGAATTCCTTCAGAAAACCATATTTTCATTTGGGGTTATACAGTAGTTAAAAAATACATTTGAAGACACACACTCTCCCTAATACTTCCTAAAACACCCACCCATATCTATATATTTTTTTTTTATTTTTTATTTATTTATTTTTTTTTTAAATTAAATTTCATATGAGGCAAATATTTAGCTGTAGAGGTCCTCAATGAAAAATACACTAGTATTGGGCTCCAAAATTATCCAAGAAATTTTCAGTATTGTATTCTGCCTTCATTTACTAATCGCCCACTGAAACCTACAGTTACAGTGTGGAGAGCTGTTGGCAAAGCGAAGGCCCAAGTCCCGTCGATTTGGACCCTGAAATTTCTGAAACGATTGAACAAGATACAAGCAGGTGAGGGAATAGCCATGTACCTCAATACACTAAACCCTTCACTTATTTAAACATAAATCCTTCTTTAAAAAATCTAATGAAATTTGTTAAAATAATAAAACAAAAAAACAACTCAATTAACTATGATGATATAACTATGAAAAATTAATGATAATTAAAATTATAAATAAAGTCTTGATTTTATTTGGTGTTTGTCAAAGCACGAAAAGATCAATTTGCATGCTAACCGTTTAAGTTTGGTTAATTAACAGCCTTCTATAATCGACATGTTCACTCATAATATATCTATCTATCTATCTATCTATCTAGGTATATATAGATAGATAGATATAGATATATTCAAGTTTATATGTGAATGTGCTTCCGTGATTTTTTTGGTGTGTTCGTATGAACATCATCGCCATGCCCTTTGATATTAGTCGCTTTTTCAAGTTCAAGTAGTGATTAAATAATCTCAAGAGAAGGTGTTCCTCAGGTTTTCTTTGGAAGAAAAAAGGCATTGGAGCGAGGAAGAAAAACAAAAAATGAAAAAATGCTTTAAATTGGATTTTACACCTGTCGCCGAAGTGGAAGTCACCTTTCGCTCACCTCATGGTAAACATTTACTATATTTGGAATATTATTAAAAATAAATTTAAACTAGATAGGCAAATATATTATTTTTCTTAGAAAGATAAATAGATTAAAGTTATTAGAGAATAAAATTCCGAAGAAAATGAAGAAGTTGGTATAACAAGAAATTGCATGATCTCTATGCATCTCTAAATAGTTATAAAAAGGAGGTTACAATGGGTAGGTTAGTGTTGCAATGAATTAGAAATGATTAGTAAGAAGTGGAAATTAATTTAAAATAAAAAATACAATGAGGACATAATATAAAGATAACTATTAAGAAATTGGGAGATGATATGAATTGGGTGGAAGTGACTAGAATAATGATAGATGAAGGAGTTTGATTGCTACTCCTTATTAATCTTCAAATACAGTGGGATCTATCTATCTATCTTTCTCTGTGGCTCCACGGAACTCGAAAGTGCTTGACCACAGCAACCATATTTCTCCAAGTGTCCCTATCCTGAGCCACAACCATCCAACCCCTACCCTCTCCCATCTCTCTCACGTCCCTTCCTACATTGTCCACCCACCGCGTCCTTGGTCTTTCACGCGGAAGTTTCTCAATCGGTCTCGCCAACAAGATATTTTTCGCCATTCTTTCTTCTTCCATTCTAGCCACGTGCCCTGCCCATCTCAGCCTTCTCGATTTTATAACCCTAACTATGTCTGGATATGTAGAAACAACCTTCCAGTTCCTATCCTCTCCCATCTCTCTCACATCCTTTCCCACATTATCCACCCACCGTGTTCTTGGTCTTCCAAGAGGACGTTTCCCACTCGGTCTCCCTACCAATATATTTTTGCCATTCTATCTTCTCCCATTCTAGCCACGTGTTCTGCCCACCGCAGCCTTCTCGATTTTATAATTCTAACTATATCTGAAGATGCATAGAGGTCATGCAATTCTTCATTATGCAGTCTCCCCTGTGACCTTATCTATTTTTGGCTCATAAATGCTGCGAAAAATCCTATTCTCAAATACTCTAAATCTACTCTCGTCTCCCAGGATCCGACTATGCTTCACACCCATATAATACAACCGACGGATAATTGTTTTATATATTTTAATTTTAATCCCCTTTGATAATAATTTTGTTGAGATAAGCCCTTTTAGTGCATGTTAACAGGCGTTACCTGATTGCAACCTCGATTTAAAATACAGTAGGATCACAGAGATAAATTGATAGATACAAACTAATATGTCACAAAAACAATTGATAAATTTTATTTTCTTTCATTATCTCACTCATAATAATAATAATAATAATTAAACAATTCTTTTTTTAAAATAAATTTAAAAAAAAAAAAAGTGGTATAATTTTGTTAAAATTATTTTACTAAGATTCCATTGACAGATTTAAGATTACATAATCATCTATCTCACTGTATTTTTATTTATTTGTTTGTTTCTTTCTTTTACTGTTTCGAATGGTAAGTTATCTTAACTTGAATCTGGGATGTTGGAACTTTGATTGTTTAATGGATGATTTAGGATGTTAGTTTAACAAGTAATGGGAGAAAAATTCTCTGGACACATTTCCCGAGAGAGAAAAAAAAAACCAAACGAGAAGTGGGATTTCTACTATTGATTTAGGTTTGATGAGCAACCTCCCAACCTTATCGACTTAGTTGTTCAGGCTTTCATGATTTTTCTTCTAAGACATTTACCATTATTCTACAATGAAAGCAGTGAGATCAGTTAAAAAGAATTCGATTAAAATTCTCTTTATACCCGATGAATTCATTTAATAATCTAATTAATAAAATTCCATTAACTTTGGAATTAAAAATTCAACATTCGTCTTCAAAATAATTATTGAAATATGAATATTTTAATATTGAAACCATTTCCACTTCTCGATTCGATTAATTTTCGATCCCTTTTTTTTTGTTCTTAGATTAATTTGACATTCAAATAATTTGAAATCAAATATTCTATCTTTGTGACGTTACTGAACTGGAAAGTTGTTGATCGCAGTAATCATATTCCTCCAACCATCGTAAATAATTCTCTCATATCTTTTATGGAATATTGGCTTACCACTTCGATCGATCATTCTGTTTGTTTAGGGATATATATATATATATATATAAATTCTCCACACTTCTTCTTCAGTGACTTCAGCCCTTAAATTAAATCATACAATAATTATTTTATTAATTTTTCCTAAATTAATTCTAATTGCACATTCACTGTGTATAAAGTTTGAAAATGATAATCAGATATTTCACGCAAAATTTAAAAAGATAAAAATGCTTTTAAGTTAAATAAATAATATTGATCTATTAATGAAATTAAATTTGGAGGAAAAAAAAAATTCAAGGATGTTGTCATGGTAAGGTATTACGTAAGTCACTGGAGACCACTGAGCCTTCCAATCCAGAGGTAAACTTTTGAAACACAACTTTTAGAAATGAAAAAAAAAAAATGTTATATTTTTTTTAAACAAAATTGAACTATACTATAAACCTTCTAACATAATTACACATAAAAAACTTGACAATGTTTATTATATTCTATCTAAAATTTATAAACTCCAATTTTTTCTTCAAATGCTCTCCCTTTCTCTCTCTTCTACAAACTCATCATACCTGGACACTTATTAATCTCTTCAATTTAAACTTTACTTAAATTCTCAAAAAAAAAAAAATACAAACTTGTCCCTTATTTCTCTTTTTCCTCCTGACTAAAAAACTTAATCCTCTTTATTATTATTATTATTATTATTATTATTTTACAAATTTGTACATTCTCAGCATTTTTTTTTTTTTTGCTGGAAACTATCCACCTATCCCATAGATGTTAGGGGCTTAGGTTAGGTCTAAATGGGAAAAGAATTCACCTTGGCCCATTTGACTCTTCAGATAACAATCCGTTCTTTAGCCTCTGTAATGGATTAACTTCGTATTGGTTTACACGGTAGAAGATTCTCATCACTTCAGTGTTCATCTCGTGCGTCCATTAAATACGTCGATTACGAGCTTCTCTGCGGACAGTCTTCTCTTTCAAAACTTGAGTAGACGAGCCCGAAGAAAAGGTGGCTTCAGTTTGATTCGCCTTTGTGAAATCCATTACATCAGTTGGTGTTTGTTGGGCTAATTTTCAATCATTTTCTTTTATATAAAAATCTAGAAATTTCAAAATTTTCCTAAATTTCTTTTCAACCAATGTTTACTTTTATTATTATTATTATTAATATTATTATTATTATTCAAATCTGTACTTTTTTAGAATTTAATTAAATTCTATTTTTTTTTTTATTTTTATTCATAAACACACGATTTAACTTAAATTAAAATACAATTCTATGCATATTTTTCATAAAATTAAATTAAATCAAATCAAAGAAAATAAAAAAAAAATCTGGAGTGTCCCCACTCCGCTTTCTCGCAAATTTGAATTGGATTAATTAACATATATTATATTTAAATTAAATTTAATTAATTAAAATATATTAAATTTAAATTTAAAACCTTTACTTTAATTTTTAAGTCAAAATTTAAAATATTTATTCCGGTACTTTCAGCAATTCAATCAAGCTGAAATTATATATATATATATATAGCAGTTCTATACAATTGTTAATAATGTGAAAAATTATCAAACATATATCATTAATATTATCGTCAGTTTAGAGGAAAAAATATATAAACCTTGTAGGTAATGACCCACAGTAGATAGAAAACTACGAATTTTGAATAATGCCCGTATACCAAATTTCATTATTCTAGCTCAAACCGTTTTTACGTAATCTTGTCTACACACACACACACACACACACACATTTTTCTCAACCTTAGTGAAAATGATTCAGGAACCTTCAAAACGTATAAAAACATCAAAATCTCGACATCGAAAATGTTCATAATCGCAATACTATCTCAGGCGAGATTGTAAAAATGCTGACCCTTTTTCTGTGTTCAATATATTCTATTATTTCTCATAATTCGTTAATAATATATATTTGCAATTTAAAATGATTAATGAATATTCTAAATATATAATTACTTCTATTTTTAAATATGTTGTTTGTTATTATACTGTATACATAAATTTTAAATCATTAACATTTGTAAATATACCAATTTACAAAAAAAAGCCAATAAACAACTTTTTGTTTTATCACTTAAATAAATACAGTATTGACATAAAAACTCATTAACATTAATTGACATTATTACCCACACGGTTTGAATATGACCTTAATTCATGTTCAGATCATTTGCAAAATATTAGTATTTTATACAAAATTTAGTAGGGTATTCGAAGAAATAGACAATTTTTTTCATATTTCAAAAAGTAAATAATTGAGTATTAACACAATTTAATGAAATTGAATTTATAAAAATTTTTAAAATAATTAAAAATTGATTATTATTGAATAGTTCATGAGATCAAAATACAGTTCATTGTTTGTCTTGCTGTATCCTGGTCTAAATGCATTCCATAGAAAGTTAAAACGTTAGTATATATATATATATATATATATGTCAATCTCGACATGGTTCTAAAGCACTGTGTGTGTGTGGTAATTGTAATAATCATTGTTTATTAATAATTTAGTATATATTCTTTTTTGTACCAAAATAGTTACAAAATTATCATTAAAATGAATATATATATATATATATATAAACCTCTGACTTTTGTATATCTTACGAATGGAGAGCGTCTATCAAGTCAGATACGGTCTAAGCAAAGTAAAGGTGTTGTATGATCAGGATCCTCTTAAACTCTATCTTGATTTTCTTGGTTGGAGACGCTTGGTACAAAAATGAATACATACTTAAATAATCAAATTTGTATGATATAAATAAAATTTTCTTTTTTATATTTTCTATAATTATAATTAATATTTTTTTTATTTAAATTGATACAAAAATAAAAAATACGTTACAGTAAATTATATAATAAAATATTGAATTTTCGGTTGGGTCATCACCTGAAATCAAAGCTGAAAAGGAGCCGAGTGAAGAGGTGAAAGACTACGAGCATTTCGCCCGAAAGCAGAGTACAACTCCATCGATTCGTAGTCCAATGCAAATGACGAGAAAACCACCCCCGGTGAGTCACATCTGTCTTATCAATCCAATTAAAGGGGAAATATTATTCCTTTCTATCGGGATATATATCCAATGAATATCAAATGAAACTGTAAATTCAAATCCGAATTGATGTACATTATTAGATGTATGTCATTGTATATCTCATGAAATAAATAACTAAATCATTTAATTATATATCTATATATATATAGAGAGAGAGAGATATACATATAGATATATAATTTAAATATCGCTATTTTAATTAAATTTTTTTATATAATTTATTAATTAAATAAATAATAATGAATAGATAACTTCGTTTTTATATTGAATATAATTATTAATTTAAATTGTGAATGGTCAAATCCATGTTTAGAGTTTGTGCTCAGTTCAATTCACATGTTGAATATATAATATAAAAAAATTATTGTCAATGAAACGATATGGGAATACGAAAATATATCATGTTTTATATTTTTTATGTTTTATAATTTTTTTTTTTTAATTAAATTATTTATCAGTATATACAATTAATTATAAATTTAAATTCAAATAAAACTTTCTCAACTAAAAATGAAATAGCGATATCAATCCTTTAGGCAAGTAAATGAATTCAATGACTATTATAATATAGATATTGTTTCTATTTACTTGTATATTAACAAAAATATATATATTTTTTTTTTTTTTTTTTTTTTTTTTTTTTTGGATTTGATAAATTAATGTGAGACTGTTTGTTGGATATTTCATGTCCAGATGAATTCAGGAGTGGTGAAGCCGGCTGCAGTAACTATCATCCGCGGTCCCGGCTTGGTCCGTAGTCCAGCAATGCACGAGGGTCTCCACGTTGCCCCGGAAGACCGAACAGCTGCCCCCAAAGTCCCCGGGCTTCGTCGGCAGCGCAGCGGCAGTGGCGGCACCCTCGGGCCACAGCCTTCACGGCTCAGCCCCCATCGCTATTCACGCAGCCCCGGAGGCAGTCCCAGCCGCCGAACGCGCTTTCGAACAAAACCACCACCGCTGCAACCGACCATTCCTATTGTCCAGGTATGGTCTACAATATTCCTCCTCTACCCGCCTCAACCCGAAAATCAACCTTAGAACCAACTCTTGGAGTGGGTAAAACTTCCGCATGCTCCTAGATATGCAGATGCTTTTATATATCTATAAATTTACACCCTATAGTCATAAATTATAATTTACCCCTTAATATATGTAACCAAATATACAGTTTAACTCCTTTCCCACTTTCTTCTCCTGTAAACCTGAACCTATAAACATAACATATAAATTTATATTAACTTCTATCTCTTTTTTCTCATCTTTCAACAAAAGGCATTATAATAAATGAATATATATATATATAAGCAGTTGAATATATGAGGAAGCCACCATATGACTTTTCAATCGATATATACAGTAGGTAGTTTAAATATATTTGTATCCATTGGCTATCCTCTTTCTAAATATACATATTTAAAAAAAAATATTTTAAGAGGTAAAATAGTAAAATATTTAAAAAAGTATATTGAAAATAAAAAAAAATATTATTTAAGTCTTAAAAATATTAAATAACTATTTTTATTAAAGTTGACTAAGGTGTTAAAAAAATATTATTTATAAAAAGGCCTTTGAAAACCATTTATAAAAATCTGAAGTATATCCACTCGACTATCTCGCAAATTTGAATTGGATTAATTAACATATATTATATTTAAATTAAATTTAATTAATTTTATAAATTATAAATTAAAATTAATAAATAATATTTTATTAAACCTGCGCGTGTTTGACTCTTTGTTGATGACACCACGTCGCGTGCTGGCGTGTGATTGGCAGTCATAGTGTTAAAAAAAGTCGAATTGGCAGTCGTGGGACTGGCCGACAGAAGTGAAAACTTGTGCGTAAGAAATTTGAAAGCAGACGGAATGCGCACCAGCTTCACGAGAAAAATGAAATTTATATACGTATATATATATATATATATATATAATTCATAATTATTTTTTTCAGCAAACTGATTATTATTACAAAAATATTAAAAATACGATGTGTATGAATATATATATATATATGTCTGTCTGTCTGTCTGTCTGTGTGTGTGTCTGTCAAATACTCAAAAACTACCCGTCCGATTGCGATGAAACTTTCAGGGATTGTTGTGAGCGTCCCAGGGAAGGTTTTAGTGTAGTTAAATCGAAAATTAATTTATCCAAAATTAATTTAATTAGTAATATTTTGGTAAAAGTCTATTTATGGTTACCATGGTTACATTGAAAAATTTATACAATAAATAAATAAAAATAATTGGAAATCTTTTCAACTTATTATTTTGATAAATTTTATTAATATTTTTAATTTTTTTTAAACTGCCAAAAATAACATACCCATAATAATAGTTGTAATAAAAATAAAAATATAAATCACAATGTAAGTAAAATATTGAATCGTTTTATTTATATTGTTTCAATTATTGTTTGAATATTTATTAAATTTATATATAGATTAATTTACATGTTTAAATGTATATTTAATAAATTTATTTATTGATTCTTAATATTAATAATTCCAATTACTTTCTTGAAATTTTTTTTTATTTAAAAGCATATTCAGCATATCTCGCAAATTTGAATTGGATTAAATAACATATATTAATTTAAATTAAATTAAATTAATTCAATTATAAATTAAAATTAATAAATAATATTTATTAAACCAGCGAAAGTTTGACTCTTTTTTGATGGCACCACGTCACGTGTTTGCGCGTGAGATTTCCAGTGTTAAAAAATTAATTAATCAATAATTGTAATTAAAAAAGAAACTTTAAAAAAATTCTTATTTTAATTCTTACACGAGAAAAGCATTTTGAATTTAATTTAATCACATTTAAATTGTCATTTACTAATTTATACAGGTAAAAAAAAATGAAATTTATATACGTATATATATATATATATATATATAATTCATAATTATTTTTTTCAGCAAACTGATTATTATTACAAAAATATTAAAAATACGATGTGTATGAATATATATATATATATGTCTGTCTGTCTGTCTGTCTGTGTGTGTGTCTGTCAAATACTCAAAAACTACCCGTCCGATTGCGATGAAACTTTCAGGGATTGTTGTGGGCGTCCCAGGGAAGGTTTTAGTGTAGTTAAATCGAAAATTAATTTATCCAAAATTAATTTAATTAGTAATATTTTGGTAAAAGTCTATTTATGGTTACCATGGTTACATTGAAAAATTTATACAATAAATAAATAAAAATAATTGGAAATCTTTTCAACTTATTATTTTGATAAATTTTATTAATATTTTTAATTTTTTTTAAACTGCCAAAAATAACATACCCATAATAATAGTTGTAATAAAAATAAAAATATAAATCACAATGTAAGTAAAATATTGAATCGTTTTATTTATATTGTTTCAATTATTGTTTGAATATTTATTAAATTTATATATAGATTAATTTACATGTTTAAATGTATATTTAATAAATTTATTTATTGATTCTTAATATTAATAATTCCAATTACTTTCTTGAAATTTTTTTTTATTTAAAAGCATATTCAGCATATCTCGCAAATTTGAATTGGATTAAATAACATATATTAATTTAAATTAAATTAAATTAATTCAATTATAAATTAAAATTAATAAATAATATTTATTAAACCAGCGAAAGTTTGACTCTTTTTTGATGGCACCACGTCACGTGTTGGCGCGTGAGATTTCCAGTGTTAAAAAATTAATTCTGGTACTTTCAGCAATTCAATTTTCGATGTTGAGATTTTGATGTTTTTGATGTTATAAATAATATTTATTAAATTATAATTTAAATTAATAAATATTATTTAATCAAATTCAAATTTGCGAGATAGTCGAGTGGATAGTGGAGTGTTTGGCTCTTTGTTGATGGCATCACGTCACGTGTTGGCGCGTGAGATTTCCAGTGTTAAAAAATTAATTCTGGTACTTTCAGCGATTCTATCAAGCTGAAATTCTATATATAGCAGTTTTATACAATTATTAATCATGTGAAAAATTATCAAACATATATCTTTATTTTTACGGTCACACACACACACACACACACACACATATTTAAAAATTAATTTATTAAAATATATATTATATAATATATTATATATAGTATATAATTTAATATATATATATTCTGAAATTAATTTTAAATTATATAAATATATTAGAAACTAATTTAATATATTTTAACACATAATAATATATTAAAATATTTTATTTTATATATACATAATTTAGTAATACTGATTATTAATGTAAATATAAATAATAATATTTAATATGGCAAATATGTAAAATTTTGTAAAGAATGTATCAGAAGGTTAGTGTCTAACATTCTGGCGTATTGCGCATGCGTATATCGGTCGGGTCGGTCGGTCGGGTCGTTTTGGAATCTCACGCGAAATCTATATTTTTTCCCCATCCCGCAAAAGTGCTCAACGCCGCTAAAGAAGTTTTCACTTCAAAAATTTAAAAAATTCCAGTACTTTCAGTGATTAAATCAAACTGAAATTCTATATATATAGTAGACAAAAATCATATATATACGTCACTTGGAAAACACTTTATTATAATCAGAATGACTTTAAACGTGGTCTTCTGTGAAAAAACTCATATCGGAAATGAATCGTATATATAAATATATATATATATGTTTGTAATTTATTCCCAAGTTTATTTACCCTTTGAAATAACAGAAATATCAATAAATAAATATTACTAACTAGTACGAGAGATCATGAAAATATCAAACAAATGATATTTTTAGAAACCTTTGATATTGATTTAGTTTAATAATTTGGTTTGTTATATTCGAAAATAGAATATCTGTAAAATTATAACTAAGTACAATTATAAAAACCTTCACTTGTCATTATTATTTTCATATAATGCAGTGATTCTCAACTTTTTTTTTACCGCGGCACACTCTTAACGGTTTAAAAATTAAAACAAAGAAAAAGATAAGTGTAAAAGTTATTTACCATATTGAAAAAATTGAAAAAAGTCGAAAATGTTTAAGAGCCGGATCGCAAAAACAACTTAAGAGCCTGATCTCAAAAAAATTTAAGAGCCTGATCTCAAAAACATTTTACCTTTTCCTTTACATACATATAAAGTAAATAAGAATTTTTTCTTAATTTGAACTTTACATTTGTAAAATTTGGCGGCACATTTTGAAAATCTCGTGGCACACAAAAGTGCCGCGGCACAGTGGTTGAGAATCACTTATATAATGGAATAAAAAGTTTAGCTAATATCGAATACGAATATAAAATAAATTCATTAAACCAAACAAAATATTTTAGTATTATTATTTGGAGTATAAATTTGATTATATCGAATCTCTCTATGTGGCTCATTGATTGAGGAGGTATCTAATTAGAAGAGATGATAACCAATGGTGCAGGAGTACTATTAAATTAATCCCTAGTTATTAGATTGACCATCGATTTAATGACTACATTCTCTCGAGGCTGCTCAGTATCCTTAATAATAACAACATCGAAGAACTACAATGGTCCATGGAACATAATGAAAAAGTATAATGGGATAATGGCTAGTGTTTTCGACGGACTATTAAATTCCACAAACAACATCGTATAACACATAATTCAATAAGTTTATGGAATAGCTAAGAAAAGCAATTTTTTTTTTTTTAGAAATTCGATTTTAATCATCATCTTACTCTCCTTCAAGAAAGAGTGATAAATTCATTACAACGCTTATCTTTTCGACGTTTTTTTTTTTTAAAAGAACGATTTATCTTATTTCTCACTTGCCAATTACTTTGTCATTTAAGCTGAACTTCTTTCCCTTGAGGAATTTTTTTTTTTTTGTTTGGAGGACTTTACAAAGTCAGTAGTTAATGGGCCCAGAACTGGAGAGAACGGTAGATGAGAAAGCAATTCGAAACGTAATTTATATAATTTAACCATTGTGTTCATCTCGACCTATGACTTATTATTAAAATAAAAATCAATTAAAATTACTAAAAACCATTGTAATTGGTAAAGTAAATGTCAAAATGTCAAGATTTTTAAGATACTATTGAGAAATCATATGGGTATTTTAACAATGCTGAATTATAATGTTAACCCTAAGAATTATTGATTGATGTTTTAAGATCTAAAAGTATACTTTAAGAATATAAAGTATATATTAGATACAATCAGATTGTGGTTGTTCAAAAAAAACAACAACAAATACGTATTTGGATTCATTTCACCGGAATTCATTTTTTAAATTTTTTAACACTATGACTGCCAATTACACGCCAGCACGTGACGTGGTACCATTAACAAAGTACAAACACGCGCTGGTTTAATAATTATTTATATATTTTAATTTATAATTTATATAATTAATTAAATTTAATTTAAATATAATATAAGTTAATTAATCCAATTCAAATTTGCGAGATAGTCGCGTGAAGACACTCCAGATTTTTTTTATATAATTTAATCGTGAAACGAGTGTTGAACATATGCGAATCCCTATTAAGTCACTTTTTTTTATATAGTATATATTATTGGCGTAAACCATACAACATATGTTGTTTCTCATCAATAACAACCATCTAATGGTTTCAGTTGGAATGTTTAAACCCATCTACCTTTACCCATTAATTATCCAATTATCCAAACACTATCTAATTATTGGAAAAGAATAATGATTTGTTAAATTTTACTAGCCGATTTGTAATTTACCATGAAATCAATTGTACGATAAAAGAGGTTCATTTCGTGTTAAATTACATTGATGATGGGTAATAGGAAGAGTGGGAGGGGGGGGGGGAACAAAATTAAGTTTTTGAATGTGCTCAACTTGAACTGTTTTGAAATGTAGGGAATGCCTTTTACCAAATGGTCAGTTAATTTTAATGAAATCAATAAAGGCAAACTCTCTGGATGAGGCACTTGACCTTGCTTGGCAACAGAACAAAAGGAATTTTATACATTAAACTTGAAGGAATCTTTCAACACTAAACTAACGCCAAAGCCAAATCGAATCAATGATTCTGTTATAATATTGTATTTATTAAAAGATACATTTTTATTATTATTTATTGAAGTTGTATATGAAAATAAAATTTCTAAAATTTATTATTAAACTTATGGACCAATAATAGATGAGATGTGGAATGATGAAAAGAAATTACATGATCTCATGGATACCCAAACATATTTCAAGACATAGGAGAATTAAGATGGAGAGTAACTTACATAGGGCAGATGAAGAAAAGCTAATGAGAAATTTGTTTATGGGGAAATTAAACAACCAAAGTCTTTATGAAAAAATTCATAATTTTTAATTTTCTTTTTAGTTTTAACTTTAATTAACATTCAAGAAAATATATCACACGTATTTATAGTGTCTTATTTGTGATGGCAGAAAATCACCACTTTTTTCAGTTCTTTGGATAAACATAACTCTCAGTTTTGTTGTATCAGTCTCATTTCTATGACACTGCTGTGTACTGTAATGGAAGGAAATCTGATTTAAAGAATGAGTTTAAAGATTATAACATTACAGAGCAGTCAGGATTCTTTTTCTTCTTCTTATAATATCGATGAAATTAATAAAATACTACTTATTCTTTATATCAGGTGTGCAGTGCCGCCCTAACCACAGGGCTAATTGAGCTATAGCCCTAGGGCGCAAGCCTTCTGGGGGCGGCATTTTTTATTAGTTTATATATTTTTACTAACCATTCTGTGTAATTTCTTATGAAAAGGGGCGCACATTTTAGGAGCCCACGGGCGCCAAAAATCTTAGGACGACCCTGCAGGTGTAGCCAAACTTTTAGCTTTTATGGGCTACTTTTTGAATAAAATATAGTCTGCGGTCGACTATGGTTATGGGCAAATAATTTTAATAATAATAAAGTGCTAAAAAATAGGAAAAAATTATATATTATTAATTATATAGTCAAATACTAAAATATATAGAAAGGTTAAATCAATAATATATTTATATATGTTCATAGATATATGAAAGATATGTTAGTTTTAATTATTATAATAATATTAAATAAAAAAAAATTGTAAATGGAAGGGCTGTTATTTTTCATTGAAATTTATAACTTCAATTAAAATAAATACTTCATTTTGGAATGGATATGAGAGGAGGAGGAGGTAGAGGCGAAATTTGGGTAGAGTAGAGTAGTCTAGGACTAAACGGTGTTTTGAGAAAGGGAAGCCCTTGGATAATAAGTATATAAATTATCGGGATAAGAAAAATATAAATATATGGTATATAAAAGATGTAATAACATATGATCTAAAATTATTTTTTAATAAATTTAAAAATAATATCCCGGGTAGCGAGTAGATTCTTTTCTAAAACACAGTAGAAAAGAATTCTATTTCAGGGATTGGCGTCCCTGCCCTCACGTGAGCTCATGATTTCTTCTAAATCCCTCTTCTACCTGGAGGAATCATGTCCTTTACCCATTGACACCTTTCCATCCATTCCCTTACTCTTACTCTCCCCCCCCCACCACTGATCATTCAAAAAATCAAATTTATTTGGATGAAGGAGAATACCTAGCATAACTTCATTAAAAAGAAAAAAAATTGAAATCTTGTCTCTTATAGGAGACTCTTGAGAGTCTCCTATATATATTTGAATCAACCCCCCTTCGGGGGGGTTGATTCAAATATATCCAGATTACGTCAATCTTTCGAATAGCAAAACCCGGTATTTTCACGATTGAGACATGTCTTATGTGTCTCTGAGAGGACCCACCTCCTCAACGCTTCATATTAGTAGAAAATTTGGAACTCATATTTATATTACACTTTGGAGAATTAGCAGAAACACTTCTATTCAATTGGATTCAGTTTATACAAATTAATAACAAAATTTAATAAAAAATGAATAAAATTAAAAAGAAACAACAGAATTTTCGCCAGATTTTCAATAAAATGGATTTTTAGTGAAATATAAATGAAAATTATAATTAATTTTTATTTGGTATCATGTTTACACTTGAAATAAACATTTTCTGATAACAATATATAAAACGCATATCAAAATACTCGTTATTCAATGTAGATTAATTTTCACTAGCATTATATAATTTTATGATGCTTCCTTAATTAAATATTAATTATTGAATTTTGACAGATGCAATGTGATTTCGGCTGCCATGTTGAATGACGTCGAATCTTTTGATTAATTATATTAAATGATTATTCTTTGCATATCTCTTCTCTCAATACAAGATTATTTTTGATTCTTGTATTTCTTGTATTATAACTATTTCCATGATCATTTTTCTTTGTTTAATCAATATTTAATGAATAAAGTCTTTGCCATGTATTGCTTATGGGCTGAATTTTCGTAGCCTTCAAGTGAATTTCTTTTCTATGTTTTTACAAATTGATATAGCAGTCGCAACGGTTTCGTCTATGACTACTAATTCTTTTGTCTGAGTTCAAATCTTTCAATTTGTTTATTTTTTATAATTTTATTCTTTAGATTTTTAATTTAATAATATAATTATAAATGTTAATATAATATTATTTAAATTAATTATTATGAATATTAATTAATTTTATTAGTATTATGTTAATTATATAATTAATTCCTTAGATAATAAAAATACAAAAGAAAATTAAAATATATATATACATATACATTAATATTTATTTCTTTATTTTATTTTATTTTTTCAAATCATCCCTTTTTAGATTTCAAATCGATTCTATCACTAATTTTGAAAATATTACCTTTCTTATTAAAATATCTAGTCAATCATTTATTAAAATAATTGTAAATGGAAGGGCTGTTATTTTTCATTGAAATTTATAACTTCAATTAAAATAAATACTTCATTTTGGAATGGATATGAGAGGAGGGGGAGGTAGAGGCGAAATTTGGGTAGAGTAGAGTAGTCCACGACTAAACGGTGTATTGAGAAAGGGAAGCCCTTGGATAAAAAGTATATAAATTATCGGGATAAGAAAAATATAAATATATGGTATATAAAAGATGTAATAACATATAGGATGATTATGATCTAAAATTATTTTTGCCCCCTCCGCCACATCTTCTCACCTCCCACCCACCCTCCCTCCTGGCCTGCCTGTCGATGTGCCTCGAGCGCATCGAGTTCGCATTCCCTTTCCACAGTCGAAGACGTTGACCGCCGTCACCACCGAAATCATCCCTCAATCAAGAATTAATTGTAAATTTATTTATTCCTATTAATTTAAATGAAGTTTAATAAATTTTAGAAAAGATTCAAAAATAAAAATTTAATTTTATAAAATATAGATTTTTAACTTTTTACTGATATATTAATTATATATATTTAATAAATTTCGCCCCCACCTCCAATGCTTTGCTTCTCGGTGACCTTGAAGGGGACAGCATAGCAATCTCTTGCTTATCCCCAATGGTTGAGATTCAACTGCCTTTGACTTTATTTTCAAAATAAATTATAATATTTCCCCTTCGTTAAATGAAATTATATACAAATTAATTATACTACGTATTATACGACAAATAAATTAATACGAATTATTTTAATAAATCGATTTAACCAACTTTTCCATTTCAATCATTCCTTCTTTTTTGTATTTTAACATTGAAACATTTTTCCTGCTATTCTATTCTATTTTCAAATTTTATATTCCAAAATAAATAACTTAAAATAACATAAAAATTACTTGAAAAGGAAGGAAATAATTTTATTGTTTTTATATATGAAGCAATAAGAAACAATACCTCCCTTACTATCGTCGGTCGGTAAAAATTGAATAAGTTTCATGAAATGTAAAATCAATTTTTAATAAATTTAAAAATAATTTTCTGGGTAACGGGTAGATTCTTTTCTATAATCCCAGTAGAAAAGAATTCTATTTCAGGGATTGGCGTTCCTGCCCTCACTTGAGCTCATGATTTTTTCTGCCTTCCCTCTCCCATGGAAAAATCATGTCCTTTACCTTTTAACTTTTTTCTATCAGTTCCCTTACTAGTCCCCCTCTGATTTTTAGTAAAATTCACCCTTATTTAGAGGAAGAAGAATATCACTTATCAATTCTTTATATAAGAAAATAAGCTTAGTTAGGGGATTCATTATATATACAGGTATATTATATATAAATTTCTCACTTTCAATTATGAAATATTTAATTTGCAATGTTACTTTCACGTGCATTATTCGACCTGATATAACTATTAGATATCTTCACCATTTCTTCTTCTTTCTTAATAGAAGAAAACTTCTAACTCCTAATAATAATATTAATAAATTAAAATAGATTAAAATGTGAGTTAAGTTAACATACAATTATGTAAAAAACCATATTTACTTTTTTCAAAAAAAAAGATTTCCATGTATTTTAATGAGCATCCAATATAATTAAATTACAGCTGACCCAAAACAATATCTTGAGTATAATAACTAAGGCACCTCGGTATCTACCAGTTAGACTATTACATAGAGATCTCAAATTGCGCACAATAGAGAAAGTGATTAAATACATTTCTAATTAATTTGAGGATGATACTTTTAGTTTAAACATGAAATGGAAAGTATGCATGTTTTCAATTCATTGTCAAAAACTGTTATTACGGAGTGAAAATTTAGACTCTGTAAACGAAATTCTGGTTGAACACTTTCAGAAACCCTAAAATTATATATTCATTTGTATAAAATTATTCAGAATATAAATGATTGTATATATTAGTTTATATAATGATGTATGGACACTTTCGGAAGGGACTTAAGAGAGAATAAGAGTTGGATGGGTGTAGCTCAGGATAGGGACACTTAGAGAAATGTGGTTGCAGCGGCCAAAAATTTTCAAGTTCCGTAGAACCACAGAAATAGATAAATTTCCATACTTTTTCATATAAAAATGAATGTCTCTTTTTAACATAATAATTTTGAGCCAACTTTCCATACTCTTCAAAGTTGCGATGAGCAGGCCACGTGGCAAGAATGAAAAATGACGAGACTGACTGAAAATATATTTCTGAGGAGATCAATTGGGAAACGTCCGGTTGGAAGACCAAGGACGCGATGGGTGGTCAATGTAGGAAGGGTCGTGAGAGAGATGGGAGAGGGTAGGAGTAGGTTGGTTGTAGCTCCTGATACGGACACTTGGAGAAATGTGGTTGCCGCGGCCAAAAACTTTCGAGTTCGGTAGAACCGCAGAGAGAGATAGATTTCCATAATCTTCTGACTACAAAAATATATAAGTATATATCTATGTAATATATATTTATGGACCTAAATTCACTTAAATAATTACTTAATCAATTTTGCAATTTCTTCATTAATCTTTAATTTAATATTATTAATTCATTTTAATTTAATTTGATTAATTAGCTTCAAATAGTATATTCATGAAATGAAACTGATGCCCTGTGTAATCGATATTTTTTTGTACTGACTCTGTCAAATATTATACTAGACATGTTTTCTCAAATTATCCGACCGTTTGATTAAGTAAACCCCTTGTTTATCTTCCGCTTCAAGCTCTTCTGGGTTGAATTAAATTGAAAAGGTATACTAGATAGAAGAACATAGAACCTTTTCATTTCAATCAAATCCAATGGGTTGTATAAGTATATAAAGGACAATTTAGAAAACTTGCTAAACGATCATCCATCGAAGATAGAAGTAAATGAGATTACCTGCTCTTATATACACTTATCAAGATTTATTTTAACATAAATTATTTAAAGTAATATATCTATCTCTGTCGTTCTATGGAACTCGGAAAGTATTTAAAGTAATATAGCAGGTATCACCATTTAATTTTTATCGCCAGAAACTCATGCAAATATATACACTCCCCCCTCCACTCCCTCTAAATGAATAACAAATATCGTTTAATGAATTAATCTTTTTATCAGTGTTATAATATTTTTAGTTAAAAATTATTTTTTATTATTTGTAAATAAAAATATAATTTTTTTTTTAAAAATTAAAGAAATAATATATATTATTTAAATTAAATTTCATATCAATAAAGTATAAGTTCAATTAATCAGTTTATAAGTATAATTTTTGAAAAAATAGTTAATTTTAAGTTCCTTTATGAATGGAGGAGGTGGGATGATGACTAGGAAATTGCAATATCTTATCTTATTATATTAGCAAAAATTGTATATATATATATAAATTTGTATATATATTTGCATATATTTTTCTATATATATTTGTATATATATTTTTGAATTAATTTATTAATTAACCGCTCGAAGGATTTTTTTGAAATTCACACCATAGATAATATTTATAAAGACAAATCGATCTGTATTGGTTTCAGCCTCGGGAAAAATCATCTTTGTTAGATTTTTCTTAATTTAAATTCATATGACGTCACTAACTAAGTCATCCATATTTGCCTTTTGCCATTCTTTTTAATTGTAAATGTATTAATATTTTTTTTTTATATTTAAAATATATTAAAATTTTTTATTTAATTTCGAAATAAAATTAAAAATATTTATTTTAATAATATTTCAGAATCAAATTACAAAATTTATTTATTAATTTTTCACCAAAAAAAAAATCTAAAAGTTATCTTATTGCTCTTGCAAACATTGTTAGTTTATTTATGATATTTTAAAAATAATTTTTTTAATCTGTTTTGTCGTTTAATTTTTTATTAATTCGTATAAATTTTTATTAGTTAATTTTATATGTTTTTTTAATCTATTTTCGCGTTTTTTTTATATTAAGAATTTAATTTATTTATTCATTATTCTTTTATTAATTAATTTTTAGATAGTTTTATAAATTTTAATATATTTTCACTAAAATATTATTTAGTATTTATTAATATTATATATTATTATTGAGTACCCCAAGTTCCATTCATTTTATCAGATTGATGCAATGATGTAACATTTAATAATTGCAATAAATAATTAAAGAATTGTATATCAATATTTTTTAAAGGGTGTTCCACTATATGATATACTTTGTCATCATATACTTTATCATATACTTTGTGTTCTCAGAAAATGCTCTTGTTTGGCTTGCTTGGTTATATTTATAAATAGGGTTGCCATATTTTTTCACGGACCAACCGGGACAGTTCTGTCTATTTTACTTTAGGTTTAGGGATGTCGGTTTCGGGGGGGGGGGGGGGGGGCTATGAAAACAGTAATGTAAAAAGCACTTAAAATATAAAATCGATAATAAGCATCCATACTTAGTGCAACAAAATTTGCATTTATTAAATCATTCATTAATTCTTCCAGCGCTAAAGGTGCTATTACATTTAATATTATAGCCTCACATTTGGTTTTTCTCAATGAAAATTTTGGTTCAAAAAATTTGTATTACTGTGTTACTTGCCAAAACGTTACTTATCACACAAGAGCAGATTAATCATTCTCTGATCTAATAATTTTGCTCAATTATTTCCAAGAAACTGTGCCCTGAATCTCTTCTTCGTTGTCGATAACTTCCTAGCGGAAGTGTCGTGGCCCTAATAACTCAACAGGAGTCATAGGGTGTTCATGGGAAAATTTGACCGAAGTGGTTTCCCCTTGCCTTCTTCGGTGGGGCAGCCGATGTTAAATTGAATTAATTTTTTTTATATTTATTAATTAAATAAATATATAATCTTGAGTTCTATGCTGGGATTCGAACTCAGGCTTCCTGTGTAGAAATCTAGTGCTCTACCCACTCAGCCATGCTGCCCTGAATCTAAACCGGGACAATTTCAACAATCGGGCGGGACGCCGGGACAACCCAGTATATTCGGGACTGTCTCGGCGAAACCGGGACGTATGGCAAGTCTATTTATAAACCCATGCGAAAACAGGGTAACTGAATGTTTAGGAATTTTCCAATAACCTTCTTAAGATTGTATGAGTGTTTAAAAACGTTTATATATATATATATATTTATAAATATATATATATTGTGTCATATAAAACGTCTTTGTCATTTTTTTCCAGATAATGTTGATGCCTATATTTAGAGCAACACTTAAACTCGTTTGTTTCAAATATACATATACTTAAAAGCTAATATTTCGCTCATATTTTAAACATCAACCACATGACAGTTTGGAATCATTTTAAAAGATGAAATATCAAAAGCTTGATATTTGGCAATCTAATGACAAAAAAAAACAGCGGAGACTTTTTTTATGTAATATTATATATACCTACTAGCTGATCAGAGCTCTTCACACCTAGACGGGGGCTCCGCCCCCTGTACCCCCGAGTGATACATAGTATTTGGTTGAAAGTCTGTATGTAAAAGGTTTTCATCCATTTTGTTTCAATCAGTATAAGTAGATAAGACATATATTTGTTTTCTTAGAAAATATATATTTTAATTTAATCAGTAAATTAATTATATATTATTATTGTATATGTTATATTTATCTAACTCTGTGTCCATACAGTTTTCGAAAGTTCTTAGCCGCAGCATCCACTTTTCTCTAAGAGTCCCTATCCTGAGCTACAACCAAATCCTACCCTGTCCCATCTCTCCCATGTCCCTTCCTTCATTGTCCACCCACCTTGATCTTTGGTCTTCCACCGGATGTTTCCCAATATTTGCATGTGTGTCTGCATACATATCTACGTATATGATAACTGAACACTTAATAATAATAATAATAATGTATTAAATGAATATAATTGAAATGTTAGTTTTAATTGCACTTTTTTTTTTGGTTTTTATTTTTATTTATTTTTATTGGAATTATTACAAATAATAATAATAATAATAATAATATACCGTTTAATACGTGAAAATAATAATAATAATAATAATAATTTATTAAATTAATATAATTGAAATTTTATTTTTTATTATTACATTTTTATTTTTATTTTTTACCGACCGACGATAGTAAGGGAGGTATTGTTTTCACACCAAATTTCACATGTGGAGATTTTTACATATCTCCACGAATATTGCTTAATTTAAAATTATATGACGTCACCCAGCCATTCATGACGTCACAGCCTTGTCTTGCATATATATTACAAATAAAATAAAATTAAAAATATTTATGTTATGTCCATATCTGTTTTTTTATTACATTAATAGATATATTAAAATTATTTGAAATTGTTTCTGTAGCTGGAAATTAATTTACTTCAAACCGTCGGTCGGTTCGGACCTGGCCACAGGTCAACTTATTTTGTTAATATTTTATTTTTATTTTTTATTTTTTTTGTTAATAATTATTACATTTTTATTTGTTCGAAAATTATTCCTACTTTATTAATTGTTAATAGTTATTACATTTTAATTAACAGTTTTCGGAATAAGTATATTTTCTTATTTTATAGAGATTTTTATTGTTTGTCTCAAAAGTCTACCTACAATATTTCATTACCATTGTATGATTCAAAATAAAATTCAAAATATTTAATAGGACATGACATGATCTTAGTATTAATTTATTTTCATTATATTAGATTGATTAATAAAATTCAAAATATTTAATAGGACATGACATGATCTTAGTATTTTTCCCATCCCAGAATATTTGCTAATATTACATGTTGGAGTTCCAATTACCTGCATATTTAATGGAAATTTCAATGCTGAATATACTTTTAAATAAAAAATTAAAAAAATTTGAAGTAAATGGAATTATTATACTTAATAAATCTATATATAAATTTAATATATATTCAAACAATAATTGAAACAATATAAATAAAACGATTCAATATTTTACTTACATTGTGATTTATATTTCTATTTTTATTAAAACTGTTATTATGGGTATGTTATTTTTGACAGTTTAAAAAAAATTAAAAATATTTGAATGTGTAAGTTTATATGTAGCGCCATCTGTCGATAGTTTTGTGACACTACATACTTTTACCAAAATATTACTAATTAAATTAATTTTGAATAAATTAATTTTGGATTTAACTACACTAAAACCTTCCCTGGGATGCCCACAACAATCCCTGAAAGTTTCACCGTAATCGGACGGGTAGTTTTTGAGTATTTGACAGACAGACACACAGACACACAGACACACAGACATTGCCTTTTATATATATAGATATAGATATATATAAATATGATGCATCTATTTCTGTAAAAAAAATATTTTAAAATATAAATTAATGCATTCATATAGATCCGAAAATATAATAAAATTAAAAAAAAAAATAATGAAATATCATTTCCTTTATTATGGAATGTTTTAAATGAAATTAGTTTGTTATTTTAAATATTATTATCCGATGAGTTAATTTACCTCTTTTACGTCATTCTAATTGCATTTTGGATTCTGTTTAAAGAGATCGATTTTTTTTTTGTTTTTTGTAACAAACGCCATTTCATTTGCCCCTTCTTTTTTTTTATTTTGTAGTGCCACTTCTCTTTGACCCCAATTCTTTTCTCTCATTCACCTGATGGGGTCCAACAGTTGGCATTGCTTTTGTTGTTTTTTAATTTCTCACTCTGGTAAAATTTGAATTTAATCTTCTAATTGCACAGTGACCCTTTATCAATCCTACTTGCATCAAAGGCAGTTTTTTTTATATATATCATCCATAATCGGGCTTTTTCTATTTTGCACTCGTTACATTTGCTCTCCTTTCTATTCAAATTATCTCGACAATTTTCTATTATATATATTTTATATATATATAGTTCTTTCTTTTTTTCTCATAACATTTTCTTTTATTCTTTCAATATATTTATTGCATGTTCTACTTTAAATCATGCGAATATTATTTTTTTTAATATTAAAACAAAAATATGCTGGAGTGTCTCCACTCGACTATCTCGCAAATTTAAATTGGATAAAATAACATATATTATATTTAAATTAAATTTAATTAATTATAAATTATAAAATTTAAATTAATAAATAATAAACTAGCATATGTTAGGCTCTTTGTTGATGGAACCAAGTCACGTGCTGGCGGGTTACTTGCAGTCGTGTTAAAAAAATGAATTCCGGTACTTTCAGCGATTCAATCAAGCTGAAATTCTATATATAGCAGTTTTATACAATCTTTAATCATATGAAAAATTATCAAACATATAACTTTATTTTTACGATCAGTTTAGATGAAAAAACATCTGGGAATGCTAGGAAGCATTACTATCAACGAACTTGCATTCATATTTATCACAAAATTGCATAAATAATTCCAATTTATATGATATAATATATTGGGAGAATTGGATAAATAAAAATAAATATATTGTGAGAATTATAATAAATAATAATTAATAAAAGTCGAATTGGCAGTCGTGCGACTGGCCGACAGAAGTGAAAACTTGTGCGTAAGAAATTTGAAAGCAGACGGAATGCGCACCAGCTTCACGAGAAAAATGAAATTTATATACGTATATATATATATAAAATTCATAATTATTTTTTTCAGCAAACTGATTATTATTACAAAAATATTAAAAATACGATGTGTATGAATATATATATATATATGTCTGTCTGTCTGTCTGTCTGTGTGTATGTCTGTCAAATACTCAAAAACTACCCGTCCGATTGCGATGAAACTTTCAGGGATTGTTGTGGGCGTCCCAGGGAAGGTTTTAGTGTAGTTAAATCCAAAATTAATTTATCCAAAATTAATTTAATTAGTAATATTTTGGTAAAAGTCTATTTATGGTTACCATGGTTACATTGAAAAATTTATACAATAAATAAATAAAAATAATTGGAAATCTTTTCAACTTATTATTTTGATAAATTTTATTAATATTTTTAATTTTTTTTAAACTGCCAAAAATAACATACCCATAATAATAGTTGTAATAAAAATAAAAATATAAATCACAATGTAAGTAAAATATTGAATCGTTTTATTATTGTTTGAATATTTATTAAATTTATATATAGATTAATTTACATGTTTAAATGTATATTTAATAAATTTATTTATTGATTCTTAATATTAATAATTCCAATTACTTTCTTGAAATTTTTTTTTATTTAAAAGCATATTCAGCATATCTCGCAAATTTGAATTGGATTAAATAACATATATTAATTTAAATTAAATTAAATTAATTCAATTATAAATTAAAATTAATAAATAATATTTATTAAACCAGCGAAAGTTTGACTCTTTGTTGATGGCACCACGTCACGTGTTGGCGCGTGAGATTTCCAGTGTTAAAAAATTAATTCTGGTACTTTCAGCGATTCTATCAGGCTGAAATTCTATATATAGCAGTTTTATACAATTTTTAATCATGTGAAAAATTATCAAACATATATCTTTATTTTTACGGTCACACACACACACACACACACACACATATTTAAAAATTAATTTATTAAAATATATATTATATAATATATTATATATAGTATATAATTTAATATATATATATATATATATTCTGAAATTAATTTTAAATTATATAAATATATTAGAAATTAATTTAATATAATTTAACACATAATAATATATTAAAATATTTTATTTTATATATACATAATTTAGTAATACTGATTATTAATGTAAATATAAATAATAATATTTAATATGGCAAATATGTAAAATTTTGTAAAGAATGTATCAGAAGTTTAGTGTCTAACATTCTGGCGTATTGCGCATGCGTATATCGGTCGGGTCGTTTTGGAATCTCACGCGAAATCTATATTTTTTCCCCATCCCGCAAAAGTGCTCAACGCCGCTAAAGAAGTTTTCACTTCAAAAATATTAATAAACATACAGCCATGAAACAAAACAAGAGCTATTATTAGACGTAAAGAGGCGAAAATTGGAGTACCTCGGGCATATATTCCGGGGTGAGAGATACTCTATGCTGCGCCTAATCATGGAGGGCCAGATCCTAGGAAGAAGGAACGTCGGGAGTCCAAGAACATCATGGCTCAAAAACCTGAGGGAATGGTTTGGATTTTCTTCGACCTCATGTCTTTTCAGGGCTGCAGTCTCCATGGTCGCTGTAGGTGTGGTGATGTCCAATGAAAGAGAAGAAGAAGAATACAGCCCTAAACGTACCTATTAATGCACAAATGTGGATATAACATAATATATATTTCTTAATTTTATTTCAAGCTGTACAGGTTTATACGGACAGACATACGGTCAGATATCATGTTAAAAATACTTTTTTCTATTAACAAAATGGATGATTGGTGGAGATATGTAAAAATCTCCACATGTGAAACTTGGTGTAAAAACAATTCCTTCCCTTCATATCGTCGGTCGGTAAAAATGCAATTTATCGACAGCAGCGCCATCTAACAATCATATGAGTAAACATATATGATTTCCGGAAGTGCAAATTACGTGTCACCTCCTTGCTTAATATCTAGTATATATTTTATAATTTATAATATATTAATCAATTAAAAATGGATCTTGATTCACAAGAAGACAAAAAATATCCAATATATATAGGTAATTTTTATTTCTATGTTTTTTTCATGTAAAATATTTAATGTTAATTGGCAGTAAAATTATTTTTTTTTAATATTATTTATAATGATATTATTCCTTGAATTGAATTATAAAATAGTTAGATATATAAAAATATAATGACTTAACATAACGAAAACAATTCTTTTTTTAGGTCCTCTATATACTTGTGTATATTGTCATACCAACTTCATAAGTGAGGAATTTTTATGCAAACATCTTAAAAAATGTTTTCATAAAAAAATATTTTCAATTTTCAAAAAAGATGTAAAATTCAAAAAGGATACAGATAAGTATTTAGACGAAAAATTTAAAGAAGAAACTGATTCAAACCATACTGAGGACAATCGTTTTCAATGTAATTATTGTAAGAAGAAATTTAATCAGAAATCAACTTTAAAAACACATTTATTAATTCATAAAGGAGAAAAACCTTTTGAATGTAATTATTGTAAGAAGAAATTTAATGATAAATCACATTTAAATAGACATTTAATAATTCATTCAGGAGAAAAACCTTTTGAATGTAATTATTGTGAAAAGAAATTTAATCGAAAATCACATTTAAAAACACATTTATTAATTCATTCAGGAGAAAAACCTTTTGAATGTAATTATTGTAAAAAGAAATTTAATCTGAAAGCAAATTTAGATCGACATTTACTAATTCATTCAGGAGAAAAATCTTTTGAATGTAATTATTGTGAAAAGAAATTTAATCTGAAATCAAATTTAAAAACACATTTATTAATTCATAATGGAGAAAAACCCTTTGAATGTAATTATTGTGAAAATAAATTTAATCGCAAATCAACTTTAAAAACACAATTATTAATTCATTCTGGAGAAAAACCTTTTGAATGTAATTATTGTGAAAAGAAATTTAATCAGAATTCAATTTTAAAAAGACATTTATTAATTCATTCAGGAGAAAAATCTTTTGAATGTAATTATTGTGAAAAGAAATTTAATCGAAAATCACAATTAAAAACACATTTATTAATTCATTCAGGAGAAAAACCTTTTGAATGTAATTATTGTAAAAAGAAATTTAATGATAAATCAACTTTAAATAAACATTTATTTATTCATTCAGGAGAAAAACCTTTTGAATGTAATTATTGTAAAAAGAAATTTAATGATAAATCAACTTTAAATAAACATTTATTTATTCATTCAGGAGAAAAACCTTTTGAATGTAATTATTGTAAAAAGAAATTTAATCAGAAATCAACTTTAAATAAACATTTATTAATTCATTCAGGAGAAAAACCTTTTGAATGTAATTATTGTAAAAAGAAATTTAATGATAAATCAACTTTAAATAAACATTTATTTATTCATTCAGGAGAAAAACCTTTTGAATGTAATTATTGTAAGAAGAAATTTAATATGAAATCAACTTTAAAAACACATTTATTAATTCATTCAGGAGAAAAACCTTTTGAATGTAATTATTGTGAAAAGAAATTTAATCAGAATTCAACTTTAAAAAGACATTTATTAATTCATTCAGGAGAAAAATCTTTTGAATGTAATTATTGTGAAAAGAAATTTAATCGCAAATCAACTTTAAAAACACATTTATTAATTCATTCAGGAGAAAAACCTTTTGAATGTAATTATTGTGAAAAGAAATTTAATCGCAAATCAACTTTAAAAACACATTTATTAATTCATACAGGAGAAAAACCTTTTGAATGTAATTATTGTGAAAAGAAATTTAATGATAAATCAACTTTAAATAAACATTTATTTATTCATTCAGGAGAAAAACCTTTTGAATGTAATTATTGTGAAAATAAATTTAATCGCAAATCAACTTTAGATAAACATTTATTAATACATAATGTTTGAAAAATAGGCTTAATAATGAAAAGAAAATTTTCTTTAAATATAGCTTATATACTTTATAGCTCAAATTATAGTTTAAATCAATAAAAATCTGATTTATTTAACTTAATATTTATATTTACTATTTTATTTGGTCCATTAATCAATACATTATTACTAATTATCTATTACATTTAAGAATCCTATCATTTTATTATCCATATATTAATTTATTTATTATTTATTTATACAAATCTAAAATATGTCTATGATTCTTTCAATTTATTAATCTATAATTGTAATTAAAAAAGAAACTTTAAAAAAATTCTTATTTTAATTCTTACACGAGAAAAGCATTTTGAATTTAATTTAATCACATTTAAATTGTCATTTACTAATTTATACAGGTAAAAAGTTTTTTGGAATGAAATTATTGTAAAATAAAATTAATAATATTTAACATTTATTAATACATACCGGGTTTGGCTGATAATATTAATAACTGGTTCACCGTGTCACCGTTGAAATAATTTAAAAGAACATAAATGACTAATAAAATATATACTATTTAAACGTATGTATTAATGCATTGAAAGTCAGAAAACTAGGCCTGTTGATATAAAATATATATATTTTCGTAAATTTGATTTATTTATATCTATATATCTATATATATATAAAGGTTTTTGTCTGCACATTGCTGTGAATTTAAAATTTTTTGCATTTCGCATTTCACCTCTAGAATCCAAGAGTGATTTGAGAATTTTTCATTTTTATTTTTATTTTTCTAATATTAACCTTATTAGCTTATTTAATACACTGAAAACATTCACATTGCAACTATTATTACCTCTTTTAATTTTTAAGATTATATGAATATATAATTTGAATTTTGATCTCACACATAATTGGATTTTCAAGTAAGATTTTAAAATGGGTGGACAATGTAAATTTAATCTGAAATCAACTTTAAAAACACACTTATTAATTCATTCAGGAGAAAAACCTTTTGAATGTAATTATTGTAAAAAGAAATTTAATCGAAAATCACATTTAAAAACACATTTATTAATTCATTCAGGAGAAAAACCTTTTGAATGTAATTATTGTAAAAAGAAATTTAATCTGAAAGCAAATTTAGATCGACATTTACTAATTCATTCAGGAGAACAACCTTTTGAATGTAATTATTGTTAAAAGAAATTTAATCTGAAATCAAATTTAAAAACACATTTATTAATTCATACTGGAGAAAAACCTTTTGAATGTAATTATTGTGAAAATAAATTTAATCGCAAATCAACTTTAAAAACACATTTATTAATTCATTCAGGAGAAAAACCTTTTGATTGTAATTATTGTGAAAAGAAATTTAATCAGAATTCAATTTTAAAAAGACATTTATTAATTCATTCAGGAGAAAAATCTTTTGAATGTAATAAAAGTGAAAAGAAATTTAATCGAAAATCACAATTAAAAACACATTTATTAATTCATTCAGGAGAAAAACCTTTTGAATGTAATTATTGTAAAAAGAAATTTAATGATAAATCAACTTTAAATAAACATTTATTTATTCATTCAGGAGAAAAAACTTTTGAATGTAATTATTGTAAAAAGAAATTTAATGATAAATCAACTTTAAATAAACATTTATTTATTCATTCAGGAGAAAAACCTTTTGAATGTAATTATTGTAAAAAGAAATTTAATCAGAAATCAACTTTAAATAAACATTTATTAATTCATTCAGGAGAAAAACCTTTTGAATGTAATTATTGTAAAAAGAAATTTAATGATAAATCAACTTTAAATAAACATTTATTTATTCATTCAGGAGAACAACCTTTTGAATGTAATTATTGTAAGAAGAAATTTAATCTGAAATCAAATTTAAAAACACATTTATTAATTCATACAGGAGAACAACCTTTTGAATGTAATTATTGTAAAAAGAAATTTAATGTGAAATCAATTTTAAATCAACATTTATTAATTCATTCAGGAGAAAAACCTTTTGAATGTAATTATTGTAAAAAGAAATTTAATCTGAAAGCAAATTTAGATCGACATTTACTAATTCATTCAGGAGAACAACCTTTTGAATGTAATTATTGTGAAAAGAAATTTAATCTGAAATCAAATTTAAAAACACATTTATTAATTCATACTGGAGAAAAACCTTTTGAATGTAATTATTGTAAAAAGAAATTTAATGATAAATCAACTTTAAATAAACATTTATTTATTCATTCAGGAGAACAACCTTTTGAATGTAATTATTGTAAGAAGAAATTTAATCTGAAATCAAATTTAAAAACACATTTATTAATTCATATAGGAGAACAACCTTTTGAATGTAATTATTGTAAAAAGAAATTTAATGATAAATCAACTTTAAATAAACATTTATTTATTCATTCAGGAGAAAAAACTTTTGAATGTAATTATTGTAAAAAGAAATTTAATGATAAATCAACTTTAAATAAACATTTATTTATTCATTCAGGAGAAAAACCTTTTGAATGTAATTATTGTAAAAAGAAATTTAATCAGAAATCAACTTTAAATAAACATTTATTAATTCATTCAGGAGAAAAACCTTTTGAATGTAATTATTGTAAAAAGAAATTTAATGATAAATCAACTTTAAATAAACATTTATTTATTCATTCAGGAGAACAACCTTTTGAATGTAATTATTGTAAGAAGAAATTTAATCTGAAATCAAATTTAAAAACACATTTATTAATTCATACAGGAGAACAACCTTTTGAATGTAATTATTGTAAAAAGAAATTTAATGTGAAATCAACTTTAAATCAACATTTATTAATTCATTCAGGAGAAAAACCTTTTGAATGTAATTATTGTAAAAAGAAATTTAATCTGAAAGCAAATTTAGATCGACATTTACTAATTCATTCAGGAGAACAACCTTTTGAATGTAATTATTGTGAAAAGAAATTTTATCTGAAATCAAATTTAAAAACACATTTATTAATTCATACTGGAGAAAAACCTTTTGAATGTAATTATTGTGAAAATAAATTTAATCGCAAATCAACTTTAAAAACACATTTATTAATTCATTCAGGAGAAAAACCTTTTGATTGTAATTATTGTGAAAATAAATTTAATCGCAAATCAACTTTAAAAACACATTTATTAATTCATTCAGGAGAAAAACCTTTTGATTGTAATTATTGTGAAAAGAAATTTAATCAGAATTCAATTTTAAAAAGACATTTATTAATTCATTCAGGAGAAAAATCTTTTGAATGTAATAATTGTGAAAAGAAATTTAATCGAAAATCACAATTAAAAACACATTTATTAATTCATTCAGGAGAAAAACCTTTTGAATGTAATTATTGTAAAAAGAAATTTAATGATAAATCAACTTTAAATAAACATTTATTTATTCATTCAGGAGAAAAAACTTTTGAATGTAATTATTGTAAAAAGAAATTTAATGATAAATCAACTTTAAATAAACATTTATTTATTCATTCAGGAGAAAAACCTTTTGAATGTAATTATTGTAAAAAGAAATTTAATCAGAAATCAACTTTAAATAAACATTTATTAATAAATTCAGGAGAAAAACCTTTTGAATGTAATTATTGTAAAAAGAAATTTAATGATAAATCAACTTTAAATAAACATTTATTTATTCATTCAGGAGAACAACCTTTTGAATGTAATTATTGTAAAAAGAAATTTAATCTGAAATCAAATTTAAAAACACATTTATTAATTCATACAGGAGAACAGCCTTTTGAATGTAATTATTGTAAAAAGAAATTTAATGATAAATCAACTTTAAATAAACATTTATTTATTCATTCAGGAGAAAAAACTTTTGAATGTAATTATTGTAAAAAGAAATTTAATGATAAATCAACTTTAAATAAACATTTATTTATTCATTCAGGAGAAAAACCTTTTGAATGTAATTATTGTAAAAAGAAATTTAATCAGAAATCAACTTTAAATAAACATTTATTAATTCATTCAGGAGAAAAACCTTTTGAATGTAATTATTGTAAAAAGAAATTTAATGATAAATCAACTTTAAATAAACATTTATTTATTCATTCAGGAGAACAACCTTTTGAATGTAATTATTGTAAGAAGAAATTTAATCTGAAATCAAATTTAAAAACACATTTATTAATTCATACAGGAGAACAACCTTTTGAATGTAATTATTGTAAAAAGAAATTTAATGTGAAATCAATTTTAAATCAACATTTATTAATTCATTCAGGAGAAAAACCTTTTGAATGTAATTATTGTAAAAAGAAATTTAATCTGAAAGCAAATTTAGATCGACATTTACTAATTCATTCAGGAGAACAACCTTTTGAATGTAATTATTGTGAAAAGAAATTTAATCTGAAATCAAATTTAAAAACACATTTATTAATTCATACTGGAGAAAAACCTTTTGAATGTAATTATTGTAAAAAGAAATTTAATGATAAATCAACTTTAAATAAACATTTATTTATTCATTCAGGAGAACAACCTTTTGAATGTAATTATTGTAAGAAGAAATTTAATCTGAAATCAAATTTAAAAACACATTTATTAATTCATATAGGAGAACAACCTTTTGAATGTAATTATTGTAAAAAGAAATTTAATGATAAATCAACTTTAAATAAACATTTATTTATTCATTCAGGAGAAAAAACTTTTGAATGTAATTATTGTAAAAAGAAATTTAATGATAAATCAACTTTAAATAAACATTTATTTATTCATTCAGGAGAAAAACCTTTTGAATGTAATTATTGTAAAAAGAAATTTAATCAGAAATCAACTTTAAATAAACATTTATTAATTCATTCAGGAGAAAAACCTTTTGAATGTAATTATTGTAAAAAGAAATTTAATGATAAATCAACTTTAAATAAACATTTATTTATTCATTCAGGAGAACAACCTTTTGAATGTAATTATTGTAAGAAGAAATTTAATCTGAAATCAAATTTAAAAACACATTTATTAATTCATACAGGAGAACAACCTTTTGAATGTAATTATTGTAAAAAGAAATTTAATGTGAAATCAACTTTAAATCAACATTTATTAATTCATTCAGGAGAAAAACCTTTTGAATGTAATTATTGTAAAAAGAAATTTAATCTGAAAGCAAATTTAGATCGACATTTACTAATTCATTCAGGAGAACAACCTTTTGAATGTAATTATTGTGAAAAGAAATTTTATCTGAAATCAAATTTAAAAACACATTTATTAATTCATACTGGAGAAAAACCTTTTGAATGTAATTATTGTGAAAATAAATTTAATCGCAAATCAACTTTAAAAACACATTTATTAATTCATTCAGGAGAAAAACCTTTTGATTGTAATTATTGTGAAAATAAATTTAATCGCAAATCAACTTTAAAAACACATTTATTAATTCATTCAGGAGAAAAACCTTTTGATTGTAATTATTGTGAAAAGAAATTTAATCAGAATTCAATTTTAAAAAGACATTTATTAATTCATTCAGGAGAAAAATCTTTTGAATGTAATAATTGTGAAAAGAAATTTAATCGAAAATCACAATTAAAAACACATTTATTAATTCATTCAGGAGAAAAACCTTTTGAATGTAATTATTGTAAAAAGAAATTTAATGATAAATCAACTTTAAATAAACATTTATTTATTCATTCAGGAGAAAAAACTTTTGAATGTAATTATTGTAAAAAGAAATTTAATGATAAATCAACTTTAAATAAACATTTATTTATTCATTCAGGAGAAAAACCTTTTGAATGTAATTATTGTAAAAAGAAATTTAATCAGAAATCAACTTTAAATAAACATTTATTAATAAATTCAGGAGAAAAACCTTTTGAATGTAATTATTGTAAAAAGAAATTTAATGATAAATCAACTTTAAATAAACATTTATTTATTCATTCAGGAGAACAACCTTTTGAATGTAATTATTGTAAGAAGAAATTTAATCTGAAATCAAATTTAAAAACACATTTATTAATTCATACAGGAGAACAACCTTTTGAATGTAATTATTGTAAAAAGAAATTTAATGATAAATCAACTTTAAATAAACATTTATTTATTCATTCAGGAGAAAAAACTTTTGAATGTAATTATTGTAAAAAGAAATTTAATGATAAATCAACTTTAAATAAACATTTATTTATTCATTCAGGAGAAAAACCTTTTGAATGTAATTATTGTAAAAAGAAATTTAATCAGAAATCAACTTTAAATAAACATTTATTAATTCATTCAGGAGAAAAACCTTTTGAATGTAATTATTGTAAAAAGAAATTTAATGATAAATCAACTTTAAATAAACATTTATTTATTCATTCAGGAGAACAACCTTTTGAATGTAATTATTGTAAGAAGAAATTTAATCTGAAATCAAATTTAAAAACACATTTATTTATTCATACAGGAGAACAACCTTTTGAATGTAATTATTGTAAAAAGAAATTTAATGATAAATCAACTTTAAATAAACATTTATTTATTCATTCAGGAGAAAAACCTTTTGAATGTAATTATTGTAAAAAGAAATTTAATCAGAAATCAACTTTAAATAAACATTTATTAATTCATTCAGGAGAAAAACCTTTTGAATGTAATTATTGTAAAAAGAAATTTAATGATAAATCAACTTTAAATAAACATTTATTTATTCATTCAGGAGAACAACCTTTTGAATGTAATTATTGTAAGAAGAAATTTAATCTGAAATCAAATTTAAAAACACATTTATTAATTCATACAGGAGAACAACCTTTTGAATGTAATTATTGTAAAAAGAAATTTAATGTGAAATCAATTTTAAATCAACATTTATTAATTCATTCAGGAGAAAAACCTTTTGAATGTAATTATTGTAAAAAGAAATTTAATCTGAAAGCAAATTTAGATCGACATTTACTAATTCATTCAGGAGAACAACCTTTTGAATGTAATTATTGTGAAAAGAAATTTAATCTGAAATCAAATTTAAAAACACATTTATTAATTCATACTGGAGAAAAACCTTTTGAATGTAATTATTGTAAAAAGAAATTTAATGATAAATCAACTTTAAATAAACATTTATTTATTCATTCAGGAGAACAACCTTTTGAATGTAATTATTGTAAGAAGAAATTTAATCTGAAATCAAATTTAAAAACACATTTATTAATTCATATAGGAGAACAACCTTTTGAATGTAATTATTGTAAAAAGAAATTTAATGATAAATCAACTTTAAATAAACATTTATTTATTCATTCAGGAGAAAAAACTTTTGAATGTAATTATTGTAAAAAGAAATTTAATGATAAATCAACTTTAAATAAACATTTATTTATTCATTCAGGAGAAAAACCTTTTGAATGTAATTATTGTAAAAAGAAATTTAATCAGAAATCAACTTTAAATAAACATTTATTAATTCATTCAGGAGAAAAACCTTTTGAATGTAATTATTGTAAAAAGAAATTTAATGATAAATCAACTTTAAATAAACATTTATTTATTCATTCAGGAGAACAACCTTTTGAATGTAATTATTGTAAGAAGAAATTTAATCTGAAATCAAATTTAAAAACACATTTATTAATTCATACAGGAGAACAACCTTTTGAATGTAATTATTGTAAAAAGAAATTTAATGTGAAATCAACTTTAAATCAACATTTATTAATTCATTCAGGAGAAAAACCTTTTGAATGTAATTATTGTAAAAAGAAATTTAATCTGAAAGCAAATTTAGATCGACATTTACTAATTCATTCAGGAGAACAACCTTTTGAATGTAATTATTGTGAAAAGAAATTTTATCTGAAATCAAATTTAAAAACACATTTATTAATTCATACTGGAGAAAAACCTTTTGAATGTAATTATTGTGAAAATAAATTTAATCGCAAATCAACTTTAAAAACACATTTATTAATTCATTCAGGAGAAAAACCTTTTGATTGTAATTATTGTGAAAATAAATTTAATCGCAAATCAACTTTAAAAACACATTTATTAATTCATTCAGGAGAAAAACCTTTTGATTGTAATTATTGTGAAAAGAAATTTAATCAGAATTCAATTTTAAAAAGACATTTATTAATTCATTCAGGAGAAAAATCTTTTGAATGTAATAATTGTGAAAAGAAATTTAATCGAAAATCACAATTAAAAACACATTTATTAATTCATTCAGGAGAAAAACCTTTTGAATGTAATTATTGTAAAAAGAAATTTAATGATAAATCAACTTTAAATAAACATTTATTTATTCATTCAGGAGAAAAAACTTTTGAATGTAATTATTGTAAAAAGAAATTTAATGATAAATCAACTTTAAATAAACATTTATTTATTCATTCAGGAGAAAAACCTTTTGAATGTAATTATTGTAAAAAGAAATTTAATCAGAAATCAACTTTAAATAAACATTTATTAATAAATTCAGGAGAAAAACCTTTTGAATGTAATTATTGTAAAAAGAAATTTAATGATAAATCAACTTTAAATAAACATTTATTTATTCATTCAGGAGAACAACCTTTTGAATGTAATTATTGTAAGAAGAAATTTAATCTGAAATCAAATTTAAAAACACATTTATTAATTCATACAGGAGAACAACCTTTTGAATGTAATTATTGTAAAAAGAAATTTAATGATAAATCAACTTTAAATAAACATTTATTTATTCATTCAGGAGAAAAAACTTTTGAATGTAATTATTGTAAAAAGAAATTTAATGATAAATCAACTTTAAATAAACATTTATTTATTCATTCAGGAGAAAAACCTTTTGAATGTAATTATTGTAAAAAGAAATTTAATCAGAAATCAACTTTAAATAAACATTTATTAATTCATTCAGGAGAAAAACCTTTTGAATGTAATTATTGTAAAAAGAAATTTAATGATAAATCAACTTTAAATAAACATTTATTTATTCATTCAGGAGAACAACCTTTTGAATGTAATTATTGTAAGAAGAAATTTAATCTGAAATCAAATTTAAAAACACATTTATTTATTCATACAGGAGAACAACCTTTTGAATGTAATTATTGTAAAAAGAAATTTAATGATAAATCAACTTTAAATAAACATTTATTTATTCATTCTGGAGAAAAACCTTTTGAATGTAATTATTGTGAAAAGAAATTTAATCAGAATTCAATTTTAAAAAGACATTTATTAATTCATTCAGGAGAAAAACCTTTTGAATGTAATTATTGTAAAAAGAAATTTAATCAGAAATCAACTTTAAATAAACATTTATTAATTCATTCAGGAGAAAAACCTTTTGAATGTAATTATTGTAAAAAGAAATTTAATGATAAATCAACTTTAAATAAACATTTATTAATTCATTCAGGAGAAAAATCTTTTGAATGTAATTATTGGAAAAAGAAATTTAATCTGAAATCAAATTTAAAAACACATTTATTAATTCATACAGGAGAACAACCTTTTGAATGTAATTATTGTAAAAAGAAATTTAATGTGAAATCAACTTTAAATCAACATTTATTAATTCATTCAGGAGAAAAACTTTTTGAATGTAATTATTGTAAAAAGAAATTTAATGATAAATCAACTTTAAATAAACATTTAATAATTCATACTGGAGAAAAACCTTTTGAATGTAATTATTGTGAAAAGAAATTTAATCTGAAAGCAAATTTAGATCGACATTTATTAATTCATTCAGGAGAACAACCTTTTGAATGTAATTATTGTAAAAAGAAATTTAATGATAAATCAACTTTAAATAAACATTTATTTATTCATTCAGGAGAAAAACCTTTTGAATGTAATTATTGTGAAAAGAAATTTAATCGCAAATCAACTTTAGATAAACATTTATTAATACATAATGTTTGAAAAATAGGCTTAATAATGAAAAGAAAATTTTCTTTAAATATAGCTTATATACTTTATAGCTCAAATTATATTTTAAATCAATAAAAATCTGATTTATTTAACTTAATATTTATATTTACTATTTTATTTGGTCCATTAATCAATACATTATTACTAATTATCTATTACATTTAAGAATCCTATCATTTTATTATCCATATATTAATTTATTTATAATTTATTAATACAAATCTAAAATATGTCTATGATTCTTTCAATTTATTCATCTATAATTGTAATTAAAAAAGAAACTTTAAAAAAAATCTTATTTTAATTCTTACACGAGAAAAGCATTTTGAATTTAATTTAATCACATTTAAATTGTCATTTACTAATTTATACAGGTAAAAAAAAATGAAATTTATATACGTATATATATATATATATATAAAATTCATAATTATTTTTTTCAGCAAACTGATTATTATTACAAAAATATTAAAAATACGATGTGTATGAATATATTTATATATATGTCTGTCTGTCTGTCTGTCTGTGTGTGTGTCTGTCAAATACTCAAAAACTACCCGTCCGATTGCGACGAAACTTTCAGGGATTGTTGTGGGCGTCCCAGGGAAGGTTTTAGTGTAGTTAAATCCAAAATTAATTTATCCAAAATTAATTTAATTAGTAATATTTTGGTAAAAGTCTATTTATGGTTACCATGGTTACATTGAAAAATTTACAATAAATAAATAAAAATAATTGGAAATCTTTTCAACTTATTATTTTGATAAATTTTATTAATATTTTTAATTTTTTTTAAACTGCCAAAAATAACATACCCATAATAATAGTTGTAATAAAAATAAAAATATAAATCACAATGTAAGTAAAATATTGAATCGTTTTATTTATATTGTTTCAATTATTGTTTGAATATTTATTAAATTTATATATAGATTAATTTACATGTTTAAATGTATATTTAATAAATTTATTTATTGATTCTTAATATTAATAAATCCAATTACTTTCTTGAAATTTTTTTTTATTTAAAAGCATATTCAGCATATCTCGCAAATTTGAATTGGATTAAAAAACATATATTAATTTAAATTAAATTAAATTAATTCAATTATAAATTAAAATTAATAAATAATATTTATTAAACCAGCGAAAGTTTGACTTAATTATTATATTCAATCATGCTGAAATTATATATATATATATATAAGAGTTCTATACAATTGTTAATAATGTGAAAAATATTCAAACATATATATCTTTATTTTTATCGTCAGTTAGAGGAAAAAATATAAACCTTGTAGGTATATAATGACCCACAGTAGATAGAAAACTACGAATTTTGAATAATGCCCGTTTACCAAATTTCATTATTCTAGCTCAAACCGTTTTTACATAATCTTTTCTACACACACACACAAACACATTTTTCTCAACCTTAGTGAAAATGATTCAGGAACCTTCAAAACGTATAAAAACATCAAAATTTCGACATTGAAAATTTTCGTGACGAGATAGTAAAAAGTCAGAAACTATAAACACATTTTATTTATCGATTATAACAAACAAGTTTTTAACTTCAATTTAAAATTATATTAAAGAAGAGAAAAATTTTTCTACATTGTATTCTTGGTGATTGTTGACATTTTCTCAAAACAGCACTGAAATCACATGACATTAATTATATAAACAAGATTTAACGATGCGTGTCCAATGGGAATGCTCCGGGATACACAGACGGCTTGATGGCTATTGACACAGCACGATCGACTTCACAAATTTACAGGCTCCCTCGGTAATGGACGAATAATACGGACCAGTGTTTAATATAAAACATTTATATGCCGTGATAATCAGGATTACAATATCAAAAAAAACAAAATAAAAAAAAAACGCCCTTCCTATTATTAGTAATAATATTTGAATGAAATATCATATGTTTTTACATAAATGAATTACCGCTGTATACATATCAAAACAAATTAATTTTAATTACACTATTAAACAGCTGAGTTATTTATTTTATACATCTGGTACATTAAATTAATTAAAATATAAAAATCTTCATATATGATAATTTCGATTAATAATAAAAGTTTTAATAAATCAAAAAATGATAAAGTTATAAGATCTATCAAATTTTAGTCTTTCGTAGATGTGGATGTTGGATTACTTCAAGAAACAAAAAAAAAAAATGAGCTGTGGTCAGGCATAGAACCGACCGACGATTTGAAATAAATTAATTTCCAAACATTATTGGTATATATATATATATATATATATATATATAAAGTATCAAATAAAAATATTTTTAAAACTTGAATTAAAATGACTAAAATATATTATCTAGGTATTTATTTTTAGTTTAATTACTCAATTACATTATTAATTACTATTATATTTTAAGTGAAATATTTTCCGACAATGAATATAAAATTAATACTTTGTAAATTACCACTTCCGGTTGCTGGATATACACCAAGAGTTGATGAATTCATGCTACTGATGCATTAAGTAAATATACCAAATTTTATCAAAATCCGTTGAGCCGTTCAAGCTATACACGTCTGTCTATACGGACACAATGGGCGGACGGACGGACGGTTAGACGGACAGACGGACAGACATCAGGCAAAAAATACTATTTTTGTTAACAAAATGCATAATTCGTGGAGGCATGTAAAAATCAGCACATATGAAATTTGCTGTGAAAACAATACCTTCCCTTCCTATCGTCAGTCGGTGAAAATAATTAATCGAACTAGAAACTTTTACAGAAATGTGTTATCCTTTCTTTGTCCAAGTTCACATAAATAATTAATATGATAGTGACGGATAAAGAGGGAAAGCAGTGCGACTGCCTGAGGCGCAAAATTTTGAGGGGCGCTTATATACAAATATTTTTTTTTAGATTCTATTAATTAAAATGTATCATTTTTCATGAGACATAGATATTTTTAGCAAGCAATAAATTGTTTTTTCTTTAATAATACCAAATAAATGTCACAAACTAATTATTTTATTCTTGTTAACATAATTGTAATATTAACATAATTGTAATATTTATTAATAAGAAAACTATTTGTATATAGAGACTTAGAATTCATAATAACTCGTAAAAAGATTAAACAAAAATTAACTAATAAAAATAATAAATCCTTTTAATCAATAAAAAGATTATTTTTACCGACCGACGATAGTAAGGGAGGTATTGTTTTCACACCAAATTTCACATGTGGAGATTTTTACATATCTCCACGAATCATGCATTTTCTAAACAGAAAAAAGTATTTTTAGCATGATGTCTGTCCGTCCTTCTGTCCGTCCGTATAGATGTGTACAGCCTGAACGGCTCAACCGATTTTGATGAAATTTGGTATATTTACTTAATGCATCAGTGGGATGAATTGATCAACTTTTGGTGCAATTCCGGAAACCGGAAGTTGTAGTATTAGCGATCGACGATAGGAAGGAAAGGGTTATTTTCACACCAAAGGAGATTTTTTTATATATCACCACGAATCATGCACTTTGTATTGGTTTTATCCTCGAGAAAAATCATAATCATATTTATTAGTTTTTTCTTGATTTAAAATTATATGACGTCATCCAGCCATTCATGACGTCACAGCCTGGTCTTGCATATATATTATAAATAAAATAAAATTAAAAATGTTTATATTTATTATTTATGTATCCATATCTGATTTTTATTACATTAATAGATATATTAAAATTATTTGAAATTGTTTCTGTAGCTGGAAATTAATTTATTTCAAACCGTCGGTCGGTTCGGACCTGGCCACAGGTCAACTTATTATTTATTTTGAAAAGATAATATCTATGAAAGTCCGCCAAATTTTGTTTTTCCCGGGGTGCTCAAAAGCCTAACCGGCTATATATATTATTAATCAATAATTTAATATGAATATTAAAAATTTGATTAATAATTAAAAAGACTTTTAAAAATGACCTTAGATTTCAATGGATAATAAATAAAACTATAATAAAATAAAATATATATATATATATATATATATATATATATAATATGATAATAATAATAATAAAATATAAAGTAACAGGAGGGGAACACATTTTTTTTTCAAACGGAAAGCTGCTTCAAATAAAACTTGCAAGAAAGATGATATTCAAGACAGTGGTAAAGAGGATCGGTTGTCCTGATCACAAAATACCTCTAACCCGCTTAGGCGCTATTCTTTCATAGGATATACAAAAGTTAGAATTTTTTATATATAAAGTAACTTATATTTTATAGAAATTCAACGAATGTATAATTGTGATTTTTTATTTGTTATTGTTTTGTTTCTTTAGGAGGCAGATAGTAGTTTGGAAGCAAGTCGATTGAAGGCAGTGAGTGCGGAATCGTTACGTTCTGTAAGTCCCGGAAGTGATTCTGTCTTCTACAGCGATCCAAGTTCTTCAGCGGCCCCACAAGCGGCACCTCCGCCAGCTGACCATCTCCTTTGCTACCATTGCGGCAGGGAAGTGGACCAACCCAACTCCAAGGTACATTCTACCATCACAAACAATTAAATTTAATTCCATTCATTGTTTCAATGAAAATTATCATTAAATAAATCAGATTTTTTATAATAATAATAATACATTATATTAAATTTTGACATTTACATATATTCATTATTTATATTATATACTAGTATTATTATTATTATAAAAAAATATAATTAATTTAATTAATTATTTCATATTATATATATATATATAATATTTTATTTTTATTATTTTATTTACTTATTATATGTATAATATTCATTTTTTGTACCAAATCATTTATTTTATAAAATAATAATAATAAAATACGAATTCTCTATTCCCTTAATGAAATATAACAAATAAAAATTCAAATTTTAATAGTTTATTTTTTTATTATTATCACATTTATAATATATATAATTTAATAAATCATTTATAATGATATAATTTAATCATATAAAACAATAATTATGTTAGTTATATTATGCGGGTGTGAGGCGTGGTCTATGACCTTGGGAGACGAGAGTAGATTTAAAGTATTGAAAAATAGCATTTTTATGGGCCAAAGAAAGATGAGGTCACCGGAGAATGACGGAGACTGCATAACAAGGAATTGCTTGGCCTCTATGAATCTCCATATATAGTTAGAGTACGTGGCAAGAATGGGAGAGGAAAGACTGACGAAATGTGTATTTGTGGGGAGACCGATTAGGAAACGACCAATTGAAAGACCAAAGATGCGGTAAACAGACAATTTAAAAAAGGATGTAAGAGGGATGGGAGAAAATAGGAGGTGGATGGGTGTAGCTCATGATACATGAATTGTGATTCTTGCGGCCAATAACTTTTGAGTTCCGTAGAGCCAGAGGGATATATATAATATAATCTATTCATCATTTTTAGTGATTTTATTAAAATTGATAATAGTTATTTGTACGGTAGCAAGCATATTCCTCCAACCATCCCAAGCCCAAGCTACATCCATCTGATGCCTATTTTCTCCTAATTCCATTATATCTTTCTTGATATTTTCAATTCATTACTCATATCCATACAATGATATTATTTGAATGAATAATTTATAATTTAATTCATTAACCATATTTTTATTTTATATTTTTTTAAAAATATTAATTATTATTGCAATTTGGATTTTTTTGTTTTATTAAAAGATGAAAGAATTCGAAAAGAATTAATTTTTAATTTAATTTATTTTTTATTTATTTTTCTATCTCATTGTGTAATAATTTTTGATTTGAATGTAAAAAAAAGTTACAGGATTTGATCCAGAAAACATAAATCTACAATGGTGAGTGAATTGGATATGAAACGTGTTCTCTTTAATATCTCTGTCTCGATTCATTCCAATGCGTTTCGAATGTCACATTCCTACGACAAACACCCACCGATCGTCGAATTAGCGCTCCTATCGAGAAAACATTTTTAATTAAATCAAATGGAGGGCGTATGAAGCCACTGAAATAAAACTTAATTAAAGAACCCGAGTGATCTTTCCCTTATAATGGCACTTCTGTAATCTTTTTTTTTCCCTTTAATCATCATTCTTTTTTTATTTACATGAATATTTTATACTATTGATCGTTAAAATATTGAATTCTTTGTATTTTTATCATTTATTTTTTTTTTTTATTTTTAAATTAAATCGAATTAAAATTGGATTTTTTCAAGATCAATAAACATATAATTTAGAAAATTTATATATATATATATATATATATATACACGAGGGTAGGTCAAAAAGTCAGTGACTTTTCGAATTCCCTGTCTCTTTAATGAAAAGGCAACACTGATCTTGTCAGCAGGCATCTATCAGTTGATTCTTGTCGAATATTTAAACCAGCTGGGTCTTTTAGTTTTTGTTTGAAATCCATTAATAGCAGACTACCTCGTGATTGGAGAAGAAAATAAACAAAAGTGAATTTCCATTAAAATCCATGAATTTCGATATGAATTGCTCCCTCATCCGCCCTATTCTCCATTTTTCGCCCCGAATGACTATTTCTTGTTTCCAAACCTGAAAAAATGACTCGGCGGAAAGAGATTTGACTCCAACGATGAAAACACCTCACAAACAATAATACCTATTTTGATGTCCTCGTCCAATCATATTTTTGGAATGGATTAAAAAGTGGACAAAACTGGACTACGTTGAAAAATAAAGTAATTTTTTATCCAACAACAAGTGTTTCATTCAAAAAATCACGGACGTTTTGATCTGCCCTCTTATGTTCATTTATGTTTCCGTGAATGTTTTTATTAATATAGGAAGTTATTTTCGGGTTATTTTCACGGTTTATTGTGAGATTTGAGTCTCGACGTTCCTCTCTAATTTGTTTTTTAAAAATTATCATTATACGTCTATAAATATAATAGTACCTGGTTCGGTCAATAAAAAAAATGATTCCTTATTATCGGGTTTGGCTGGTAATATTAATACCTGATTCACCGAATCGCCATTCAAATAATTTAAAAGAACATAAATTAAAAAAATTGGTCATAAAACATACACCCCTTAAACGTACGTATTAATAAACAGGAAGAAAGAAAAGAATGACCATAAAAAATTATTTATTTATTTAGATATAAAACTGACATTTCATCTATGGTTTGGCTTTTCTTCGACCTCTTGTCTTTTTAGGGCGGCAGTCTCCAAGGTCGCTGTAGTTGTGGTGATGTCCAATGAAAGAGAAGAAGAAGAATACAGCCCTAAACGTACCTATTAATGCACAAATGTGGATATAACATAATATATATTTCTTAATTTTATTTCAAGATGTACAGGTTTATACGGACAGACATACGGTCAGATATCATGTTAAAAATACTTTTTTCTATTAACAAAATGGATGATTGGTGGAGATATGTAAAAATCTCCACATGTGAAACTTGGTGTAAAAACAATTCCTTCCCTTCATATCGTCGGTCGGTAAAAATGCAATTTATCGACAGCAGCGCCATCTAACAATCATATGAGTAAACATATATGATTTCCGGAAGTGCAAATTACGTGTCACCTCCTTGCTTAATATCTAGTATATATTTTATAATTTATAATATATTAATCAATTAAAAATGGATCTTGATTCACAAGAAGACAAAAAATATCCAATATATATAGGTAATTTTTATTTCTATGTTTTTTTCATGTAAAATATTTAATGTTAATTGGCAGTAAAATTATTTTTTTTTAATATTATTTATAATGATATTATTCCTTGAATTGAATTATAAAATAGTTAGATATATAAAAATATAATGACTTAACATAACGAAAACAATTCTTTTTTTAGGTCCTCTATATACTTGTGTATATTGTCATACCAACTTCATAAGTGAGGAATTTTTATGCAAACATCTTAAAAAATGTTTTCATAAAAAAATATTTTCAATTTTCAAAAAAGATGTAAAATTCAAAAAGGATACAGATAAGTATTTAGACGAAAAATTTAAAGAAGAAACTGATTCAAACCATACTGAGGACAATCGTTTTCAATGTAATTATTGTAAGAAGAAATTTAATCAGAAATCAACTTTAAAAACACATTTATTAATTCATAAAGGAGAAAAACCTTTTGAATGTAATTATTGTAAGAAGAAATTTAATGATAAATCACATTTAAATAGACATTTAATAATTCATTCAGGAGAAAAACCTTTTGAATGTAATTATTGTGAAAAGAAATTTAATCTGAAAGCAAATTTAGATCGACATTTATTAATTCATTCAGGAGAACAACCTTTAGAATGTAATTTATGTGAAAAGAAATTTAATCAGAAATCACATTTAAATACACATTTAATAATTCATACTGGAGAAAAACCTTTTGAATGTAACTATTGTAAGAAGAAATTTAATGATAAATCACAGTTAAATAGACATTTATTAATTCATTCAGGAGAAAAACCTTTTGAATGTAATTATTGTGAAAAGAAATTTAATCGAAAATCACAGTTAAATAGACATTTATTAATTCATTCAGGAGAACAACCTTTTGAATGTAATTATTGTAATAAGAAATTTAATCAGAAATCAACTTTAAATACACATTTATTAATTCATTCAGGAGAAAAATCTTTTGAATGTAATTATTGTGAAAAGAAATTTAATCTGAAAGCAAATTTAGGTCGACATTTATTAATTCATACAGGAGAAAAACCTTTTGAATGTAATTATTGTAAGAAGAAATTTAATGATAAATCACATTTAAATAGACATTTAATAATTCATTCAGGAGAAAAACCTTTTGAATGTAATTATTGTGAAAAGACATTTAATCGCAAATCAACTTTAAAAAGACATTTATTAATTCATTCAGGAGAAAAACCTTTTGAATGTAATTGTTGTGGAAAGAAATTTAATGATAAATCAACTTTAAATAAACATTTATTTATTCATTCAGGAGAAAAACCTTTTGAATGTAATTATTGTAAAAAGAAATTTAATCTGAAATCAACTTTAAATAAACATTTATTAATTCATTCAGGAGAAAAACCTTTTGAATGTAATTATTGTAAAAAGAAATTTAATGATAAATCAACTTTAAATAAACATTTATTAATTCATTCAGGAGAAAAACCTTTAGAATGTAATTTATGTGAAAAGAAATTTAATCAGAAATCACATTTAAATACACATTTAATAATTCATACTGGAGAAAAACCTTTTGAATGTAATTATTGTGAAAAGAAATTTAATCTGAAAGCAAATTTAGGTCGACATTTATTAATTCATTCAGGAGAAAAATCTTTTGAATGTAATTATTGTGAAAAGAAATTTAATGTGAAATCAAATTTAAATCAACATTTATTAATTCATACAGGAGAAAAACCTTTTGAATGTAATTATTGTAAAAAGAAATTTAATCTGAAAGCATATTTGAAAAAACATTTATTAATTCATACAGAAGAAAAACATTTTGAATGTAATTATTGTGAAAAGAAATTTAATCGGAAATCACATTTAAATAGACATTTATTAATTCATTCAGGAGAAAAATCTTTTGAATGTAATTATTGTGAAAAGAAATTTAATCTGAAAGCAAATTTAGGTCGACATTTATTAATTCATACAGGAGAAAAACCTTTTGAATGTAATTATTGTGAAAAGAAATTTAATCGCAAATCAACTTTAGATAAACATTTATTAATACATAATGTTTGAAAAATAGGCTTAATAATGAAAAGAAAATTTTCTTTAAATATAGCTTATATACTTTATAGCTCAAATTATAGTTTAAATCAATAAAAATCTGATTTATTTAACTTAATATTTATATTTACTATTTTATTTGGTCCATTAATCAATACATTATTACTAATTATCTATTACATTTTAGAATCCTATCATTTTATTATCCATATATTAATTTATTTATTATTTATTTATACAAATCTAAAATATGTCTATGATTCTTTCAATTTATTAATCTATAATTGTAATTAAAAAAGAAACTTTAAAAAAATTCTTATTTTAATTCTTACACGAGAAAAGCATTTTGAATTTAATTTAATCACATTTAAATTGTCATTTACTAATTTATACAGGTAAAAAGTTTTTTGGAATGAAATTATTGTAAAATAAAATTAATAATATTTAACATTTATTAATACATACCGGGTTTACCCAGCCGCACCTCGAGGATTAAAAAAAATGGTTCCTAATTATCGGGTTTGGCTGATAATATTAATAACTGGTTCACCGTGTCACCGTTGAAATAATTTAAAAGAACATAAATGACTAATAAAATATATACTATTTAAACGTATGTATTAATGCATTGAAAGTCAGAAAACTAGGCCTGTTGATATAATATATATATATTTTCGTAAATTTGATTTATTTATATCTATATATCTATATATATATAAAGGTTTTTGTCTGCACATTGCTGTGAATTTAACATTTTTTGCATATCTTCGCATTTCATGACCTCTAGAATCCAAGAGTGACTTTAGAATTTTTCATTTTTATTTTTCTAATATTAACCTTTTTAGCTTATTTAATACACTGAAAACATTCACATTGCAACTATTATTACCTCTTAATTTTTAAGATTATATGAATATATAATTTGAATTTTGATCTCATAATTGGATTTTCAAGTAAGATTTTAAAATGGGTGGACAATGTATGAAAGGACACTTAAAGAAATGTGGATGTTGCGGCCAAGAACTTTCGAGTACCGTAGAGCCACAGAGATAGATAGATATAACATATAACATATATAATAATAATATATACTTAATTTACTGATTAAATTAAAATATATTTTAAGTATGAAAACACAAAAACAAATGAATGTTTTATGTAATATATTGATTGAAACAAAGTGGATGAAAACATTTTACATATAAACTTCCAACCAAATACGTCTGACGAAATTGATGACGTCATTTAATTTCCCTCTTTAAATAAAGATAAATCTTCTAAACGTTTTGAAACATTTTTAAATAATTTAAATGTATCTCTTAATGCAATAAAAATCTTTTTAATTTTATTTTATTTATATATAATATAAAATAAGATATAAAGAGGCGCTGGCTGTGACGTCATGAAGTGCTTGGTGACATGCGATGACGTCATATAAATTTAAATTAAGAAAAACTAATTAAGATGATTTTTCCAGAGGATGAAACCAATACAGATCGATTTTTCTTTATAAATACTATCGTTAGTGCGGTTTCTGAGATTCCATTTACAAATATATATATACAATTTTACCTAGCATAATAAGATTAGATAGATTTAATCTTGAACCCACGTATCAATTTGTTATTATTTTTATTTTTAATTCTCTAAAGAGATATTTTATTCTTAAATATCAGAGAATGGAGCTTTGTTTAATTATGTTTTTGTTGTTTTTTCTTCCTTTCACCTACCACCAGTTTTGCCTTGAAGAGGCTTGATCTCTTAATCAGACCCTTAGCTAAAGTTTTTCGCTGTCACGTCCTCTTTTGGTTTTACACCATAAACGTGTTTAAATCGTTATGGCGTTAATGAATTGCTTTCAGGAATAATGCGGTAGGCCTTTTCCTTTCCTTATTGCTTTGTCTGCAGAGTATTTCCTTTACTTATCTAATACTACTTTCCATGGTGAGGAGGGGGGGAGATATAAATGACATGAATGAATGAATAACTTTTCTAGTTGTTAAGTTGTGTACATTTTATATATAGTTTTATTTTTTGATATAAATTTTAAATTTACATTATTATATTATCGACCGACGATAGGAAGGAAAGGGATTGTTTTCACACCAAATTTGGAGATTTTTACATATCTCCACGAATCATGCATTTTGTTAACAGAAAAAAGTATTTTTAGCATTATGTCCGTCCATCTGTCCGTCAGTCTATTGTGTATCCAGCTTGAACGGCTCAATGGATTTTGATAAAATTTGGTATATTTACTTAATACATCAGTAGCATGAATTCATAAAATTTTGGTGTATATCCGAAAACCGGAAGTGGTAGTTTACAAAGTAATTAATTTTATATCCATTGTCTCAAAATATTTCACTTAAAATATAGTAGTAATTAATAATTGAGTAATTAAACTAAAAATAAAATCCAAGATAATATAATTTAGTCATTTTAATTCAAGTTTTAAAAATATTTTTTTTTATATATATATTGTATATATATATAATGTTGTTTGGAAATTAATTAATTTCAAGTCGTCGGTCGGTTTTGTGCCTGGCCACACAGCTCATATTTTTTTATATTCTTATAGATAACTTAAATATATTCTGTCTATTAGATAACAAGTTTTTGTATTTTAAAATTGAACAGATAAAAATTTTGATTAAAACATGACCTTAATTTGCTTAGTTATCTCTCATTTAGCCTCATTAATCAATTCCAAAGGGACTTTCATAAATGAGTTGGGATGAGAAGGGCTGTAGTTGCAAAATGCATAGGTCAAAATGGCAACCATTTAACCTTTATATGAATATACCTTACGGCAAATATATATATATATTTTCAATAACATATATTTAAAAAAAAAAAATACCTGTGTAGAAATGAATATTTTGTATTCATTGAGAATAAAAAATTTGAGGTTCTTGAAGTTTTTAAATCAATTGAAATTTTTTATTTAAATTTTTAATTTAATATGAAATAAAATGTATGAATTGATTTGATTGATGTTGTATTTTTGTTATTGATTGATTAGAAATTAAGCTGTTTCTCTTTACTTTTAATTAAGACATTCCTCAACACTATTGATTTATAACGTTATTGACTTCAGGAATCACACTGCTTCAACCATCCATCTCTCTTATCCATTTATAAGATTTTCCCAAACCCATTGTAATATATTAATAGTATACTTTTATATCGTTACCACATGACTTCCTTTATCTACACACCGGTTGTTTCTCTCCCATTTGGATTCCTCAAAAACATTGAACTTCTTCTAGATTTCCCCTTCTTTTCGAGTCATGTTTCTCACTCACCTCCTTGATTAAAAGAAAAAGGGAATTTTGAATTTTCACTGACTGTACATTCGATTATCGAAAAATTTTTTTTTTCTTTTTGTTATGTTTTTCATATGTTGACATTATCAGTCATTTTGGATTAGTAGTTTGTTTTTGACATCGGTAAAAGTTAGTCAAATTTTTGTGTGTTCTTCGATTTTTTAAAGAATTTGTATTAAATTTTGCGTTAAAAATAGAATAAAGTGCTCCAACATATTAAAATGTTGACTGTGGCATTTGGCGAGTCTACTTTGTCTCAAAAACATGTTTATAAGTGGTACAAGCGCTTTAATAAAGCACGCCAAGATCGATCAAATGTGAATATTTTCTCACTGTTTTCTTTGATTACAATGGCGTGGTGCATCATTAGTTCTTGCCAACATGGCGTACTCTTGATAAGGAATACTACAAGGAAGTTATGCAACGTTTGCGTGAAGCAATACGACTCAAACGATCGGAATTGTGGAAAAACAAATTATGGATTCTGTATCACGTTAATGCACCAGCTCACACATCAATGCTCGTTCATGATTTTTGGGTTTAAAATAACCCAGTAATCATGCCTTAATCACCGTATTCACCAGCTTTGGCTCCCTGCGACTTTTTCCTATATACCCAAAACTGAAAAAACCAATGAAAGGAAAGCGTTTTGCCACGATGGATGAGATAAAGTCGGAATCGAAGGACGAGCTGATGGCCATGGAAGTGCTTCGGCGATTGAAAGAAGTGCATTATATCTGAAGGGAATTACTTTGAAGGAGACAAAATGGATATTGGTGAATAAATAAATACTTTTCGAAATAATTCAAAATTCACTTTTTCTTTTGAATACTTCATTTTTTATTTTAAAAAACAACAATAATTTACAGAATTTTTATTTCTGTAAAGGATACAATTTTTAAATTTTAAATCCAGCATCCGGTTATAATTTTCCAAACGTTTAATAACTACCAATCTTTGTTCGTTTTTTATTTATTTTCAGGAGACACCAGAAATTGTAAAACCGCCTGCAGGTTTTGCAGATTCTCCAGATGGACCACGAGCCACTAAAACTACCCCAGTTACTTACACCAAAACGGGTCAGAGACTTTATAAAAAGTTCGATAAGCGATTTCGATCGGAGGAGCGAAGTGCTGATCGACGACATCATAGTCGTTTCCGATGTGAAGGTGCCAGGGCTAAGAGTGAAGAAAGGAGCAGAACTGAAGCTGCACCAGCCAGGTTCATTGCTCATTTATTCTTATTTCTTTCAAGTCAGAACTTAACTATTGATTCGATTATTTCAGACCATTGGCAAGATCTACAGACACAAGTTTAGAGATTTTATTATGTGACCCCAGTCCTACTAGTGTCGGTCAAGGTGGACATTTTGGAGAAAGTGCTCAAGAAGAGGATGAAGGGGTCTATGCTGATTCATATTTACGATCAACATGGATCTTTATTGGGGATTTAGAAGAAATGCATGTTTGGCAAAAGTCGGAACGGAAAGAGGAACAAGGTTAATTCAAACTTTAACATATTTAGACATATAGACAGATAGATTGATATGTATTCGATAAATTTGTTGAGGCTAATACTGATTGACCATTATAGAAAAAATGATTGCCTAATATTCAGGCGCTTTGTGATTAACCATTGCACTTAAATGTAATATATTATATTTATGTATAAGATTAACATACTATAATTTTAATCTTACGAACCACATAAAAAAAAACACTTTATATTCCAAGGAAAATGAAACATAAAATTTAATTGATCTTAAAATGGTTTTCAGTAAATATTCAATGATGAATAAAATGTCTTAAACTAAAAAAAAATAAGTATGATTATATTTATATTCATATTAATTATTTATTTTGTTTGTAGTTCATCCTGAATCTGAGGCACTTCGAAAAAGAAGTCAGTCATTAGAATCGACACCCAGTGAACGGGAATTTCGCCGAAAATATCAGGCGGTCACCCACCGAATGGTCCATCGAAAATCCAGCTTAGAAATGTATAAACGTTTAGCGAACAACACTTTTCGTAAGTACAAAAAAGTTTTTATATTTTTTCGAATTGAGCAAAATAGTAACGAATCAATTATTTAAAATTTTTTTTTTTTTTATTTTTTTTTTTGTTTTTTAAATAATATTATTATTTCTTATAATAGACAGATTTTTTCGAAATTAAAAACATAATCACTTAATTAATTGTATTATCATTGAGTAAAATATACAAATTTTGTCATTTTTTTGTAAAATTTATAAAAAAGAAGTTTTCATGTCATTTAAACCTCTATTTCTCTATGAATTGGACCTGTATTCCTTGAGAGGAGGAGAGACGCACATCTATTAAGTTATATCATTTTTGAATACAAATAAATAAAAATAAAATAATATTTTTATTGACAAGATTAGTATTAAGAGTTATTTATTTTATTTTTATATTTTTAAGATTAATTTTATATTTTGTAAAATAATTATTTAGTGCCTGGAACACCGAGCTATCGCTCGACCCTTTAAAACATATTCATATATAATTCTTTAATTATTTATTACAATTATTAAATATTACATCAATCTAATTAAAATGAATGGAACTTGGGGTCCTCAATAATATTAATAAAATTTAAATAATATTTTAGTGAAAAAATATACAAAAATTATAAAACTATTTAAAAATTAATTAATAAAAGAACAATGAATAAATACATATAAATTAATAAATAAACTTACAATGTTTGCAAGAGGAATAAGATAACTTTTAGATTTTTTTGGTGAAAGATTAATAAGAAAAAACTAATATATTTCGTAATTTGATTCTAAAATATTATTAAAATATTATTTCAAAATTAAATAAAACATTTTAAAATATTTTAAATATAAAAAAATATTAATACATTTATAATTAAAAAGAATGGCAAGAGGCAAATATGGATGACTTAGTTAGTGACGTCATATGAATTTAAATTAAGAAAAATCTAACAAAGATGATTTTTCCCGAGGCTGAAACCAATACAGATCGATTTGTCTTTATAAATATTATCTATGGTGTGAATTTCAGAAAAATCATTCGAGCGGTTAATTAATAAATTAATTCAAAAATATATATACGAATACATATACAAATATACTTATATATATATATATAATTTTTGCTAGTATAATAAGATAAGATATGAAATTAAATTAGAAAATTAAAAGAGACAGACCAAGTTTTTTGTATAAAATTGAGTGAGGACTACAGAAAGGGTTGAAAAATCACTATATTAAATTTTTATTTCAATTTACTTTGATAAAAAATTTCAAACAGTTTTATATTAGTATTAAAATTTTAGATAGATCACATAAATGTTAAACCTCGTATAATTCAATCGGCATAAATATAATTTAATCTTAAAATAATATTTTTGCTTTACAATATTCAAATTTGAAAGTCAGCAAAGTATATAATTTAAATTATTCTTTATTTTATTATTATTTAAAAAAAAATATTCCAGAAGCCAAAAACGAGAGAATGAGTTGATATTAAATTGAAAAATATGAATATTCATCTATTAAAGAATGAATTAATATCTCACTACAATAAAAAACAAAAGTCTTTTATATATTATATCTTATAAAGTAAGAATTTAAATCGAGATATTAATAATTTAATTAATTTATTTTTATATTTATTAAATGAAACAAAAAAACAAATGGAGATTTTCCGTGGATGAATATGGATGAATTGATTATAAACAAATTAATAATTTGTTTTATTGTTATTTTAATTTTTAATTATTAATATATTAACTATCAAGAAGATTATATCGTTCAATTTATTAATTTTTTCCCCCTATTTATTTTAAAATTTTACAATTATAATATTAATAAATTTGGAGTAGAATTTATTAACGCATTATTAGATTATTATTACATCAAACAGATTAATTAATTAATAAAATATTCGGTAATTGTCCAGTTTAGTTGTCATGACATGGATTTCTATAAAACTTTACCACTGGATTCCTTGTTTAATTCCAAAGAAACTTTCCTTATGCAATTTTTATCAGGTAAACTAGAAGCGACCCGGAAAAAATTGCATAAGGAAAGTTTCTTTGGAATTAATAAAGGAATCTATTAGCAAAATTTCATCCAAATCCATGACATGACAATTAATCTAGACAATTACCAAATATTCATTAAAAATGAAATTAAATAAATAATTATTTTTATTTTTCAAAATTTTTTATTTAAACTTTCTTTAAGACTTTAATAAGTTGAATGACTTATCTATCAAAAGCTATCTTGGTAATTACTATTGAATAAACGGACACACATTATCTAGCCCCAACCAAATCCAACCTAACTGAACTGAGCCGTAACAACCCATAATAAAATTTCATTAAGAATAATACTATATATTTTATATTTTTGAAAAAATTAAATAATAAAAATATATGAGCTGTGGCCAAGAAAGATGAGGTCAATGGGGAATGGCTGAGACTGCATAACGAGGAATTGAATGACCTCTATGCATCTCCAGAAATAGTTAGAATTATAAAATCGAGAAGGCTGCGATGGGCAGGGCACGTGGCTAGAATTGGAGAGGGAAGAATGGAGAAAAAATATATTGTGGTGGGGAGACCGATTGGGAAATTCCCTTTTGGAAGACCAAGGACGGGGTGGGTGGATAATGTAGGAAGGGACGCGAGAGAGATGGGAGAGGGTAGAGATTGGAGGGTTGTGGCTCAGAGTATAGGGATACTTGGAGAAGTGTGGTTGCTGCAGCCAAGAACTTTCGAGTTCCGTAGAGCCACAGAGATAGATGAGCTGTGGCCAGGCACAGAACCGACCGATGATTTGAAATAAATTAATTTCCAAACAACATTATATATATATACAATATATATATATATACAAAAAAAATATTTTTAAAACTTGAATTAAAATGACTAAATTATATTATCTTGGTTTTTATTTTTAGTTTAATTACTCAATTATTAATTACTACTATATTTTAAGTGAAATATTTTGAGACAATGGATATAAAATTAATTAATTACTTTGTAAACTACCACTTCCAGTTTTCGGATATACACCAAAAGTTGATGAATTCATGCTACTGATGCATTAAGTAAATATACCAAATTTTATCAAAATCCGTTGAGCCGTTCTAGCTGGATACACAATAGACTGACGGACAGACGGACGGACGCACAGATGGACGAACATATATGCTAAAAATACATTTTTCTGTTAACAAAATGCATGATTCGTGGAGATATGTAAAAATCTCCACATTTGGTGTGAAAACAATACCTTCCCTTCCTATCGTCGGTCGATAATAATAATGAAAATTTAAAATTTATATTAAAAAAAACAACTATATATAAATTTGATTTATTATTATTTTTAAAAATAATAGTACGATTGTTTATTTATAAAAACGCTTCTGAATTTATTCTATTGTTAGTTAGAAACTTTATTAATAAATTTTTATGAATCCTAGATTCAATTTAGTCTACATTCATTTTTTTTTTTCGTTCCCCATTGGAATGCGTTATTCAAGTACTTCCCGCCGTGCTATTTAGGGCAGATTAAAAATACCTAGAGACGTGTGGTCCAAGTTCAGATCCCGGCTCAGTCGCTTTCCAGACCTGCTACTTTCTACTCCCCTATGGTATGTAGTTATTTTCTAAATGTAACTGAAATCTGTGCTTTTTCACATTTCAGTATTACTTAATGAACAGACTGAATCGATTTAGGGAAAATTAATTACTGTTTGACATTTTAATGTGATTTTAATTCGTGTTGATGGATTAAATGTCGATGCAAATATAAAATTAATTAAAATTTCCTTTAAAGTACATAATAAATCATAAGTACATAATATATCATTGTGAACAAGGTGTTTTTCAACAATTTTCATAGTAAAAACTTAATTTATAATACAATTTCTCCTTTTGAAACAAAAAAAAATATTATATAAACATTTGAATAAATATTTACTTACAAAGAATATGGGAAGAGAATATAAACTATATTTTTTTTATTTTTTTATTTTTTTTTTGCATTTATTTATTTTGTTAATAAATTAATCTCATGTTTACTTTGAATAAAATAACATTTAAAATTAATTAAAAATATAATAATAAGATATGATTATCATACTTATTTATTAATAAAAATATCATATTTTTTTTTAATGTTTATTTTAACTAAAATCTCTAATGAAAATTTTCATTTAATACATATCGCAAGAACAGTGACACAACTAAAAAAAATCCCGATTTTGAGTTAAGTACACTGGTGAACAGATCTGTTATACAACTACGAGCACGAAAAATGGCATATCTGTAACTCTAGATTTGTCCGCAATATGGCAGTTGTGTCACCTTTACTTTTAGGTTAGTTGACACTTAATTTTCTTTAATTCAATATTGTAGAAATCCAAGGTTTTTTAGTTGTGTCACTGTTCGTGCCGGGATGCGATATAATTAATTTTAGCAGATATTATATTTAAAACAAAACTATTTTTAAATGAAAAATAGAGTTGAACTTTTTTTAAAGGGATTTTTATTAATACACCACATTTTTGTATAATTTAATTATTTAGTTAAATAAATGTACAACGTTTCGACTGCTTATTCTGCTTCAGTCTACTTGCGTTGGAGCAAGCGTACGGTACTTGATAATGACTGCAGAATAAGCAGTCGAAACGTTGTACATTTATTTAACTTAATGATTCTCAACCTGGGCGATCGACATCTTAAAGGGGGCGATTATTTGACTATACCCTTTTGGGGGGCGAAATCATTTTCAACTGTAAAAAAAAAGATAAGATGATTTTGCGATTAGACATTTCCGCTTTTTTCAATTTTTTTCAATATGGTTATAAAAAAAAAAAAAAAAAATAAGGTGAGATGATTTTGCGATCAGGTTCTCAATTTCGATTTTTCAATATGGCTCTAAGTATCACTTTATATTAGGGATTATCATGCAATTTTTATTTGTTAAAATTTATAGGAGGGCGAATTATGAAGCCGGCCTTACGAAGTGGGCGTTTGGTCCAAAAAGGTTGAGAAACACTAATTTAACTAATTAAATAAATTATACAAATATGTGGTGTATTAATAATAAAAATCCCTTTAATAATTATAAAAACCACAAAAGTTTTAATAAATATAGTAGAACTTTTCTGTGTAAAAAGAATTTAAAATTAAAATAAAAAGGAGATGGAGGAAAATAATTTAAATGTAGTATATTCAAATATTATAGATTATTACTATTTCTGTTGTTCATAATTGTATTATTAATTTATAAAATTTCTTTGATTTGGATAATAAATGGCTGGCTAAATCCTATTTAAAGATTTACAGTTGATCAAGTACACTTGAGAAGGTTTTGATATGATAATAAAAATGGTCTGGTAATCAATGAAAAAATAGCAAGAAGAAGGATTTATTAAAAAAAAAGAATTGTAAAAAAGATCTTAGTTACCCTAATTTATGAAAATAACAGTTAATCATCTACACTGGGATGTTTGTTTGTCAGTGATAATAACCCTAGAATGTTTTGGTTATCAACGGTTGGTTTAAGCAGGAAGAAGAAAAATTTATTACAAAAAAAAAAAAAAAAAAAATTGGAAAAAGGAAGTACAAAACAAGCCAAGTTACCCCAATTTGTGGATTGTCACGTAGAATGTAGAAAGATGATGTATTTTCTTTAGAAAGGTTAGAAATCTTAAGGAGAGCTGTTATGATAAATAATGATTATAATGGTATCAGGAACCTAGAAGTTGGAATCCTAAGATAAGTAAATAGGTGATTTTTGTATATAAAATAGGATATAGGAGAATAAAACAAGTTAAATATTAATTTTATAAAGTTGTGAAATTTGAAAAAAAAATATTAAAAATAGATAAATTATATGAATTCTTATTCTATATAAAGTAAATTTAATTTAATTAATAATTATATATAAATGATGGTATTGATGTCTATATGTCGGTAAACACTCACTCTAGCGCCCGCTCTAGCTTTTTTGCCGCCACCGACAAAAAGACAAATTGCCGCCCCTTTAAACAATTTTTTTTTTATTCAGAGCAAAAGATTAAGACAAAAACCCATTATACATACGTTAACCCTCTCGCTGCGCATCCCGCGATTTCCACGGGCAACGTAGAAGTAGCAAAATTTGCGCAACCCGCGATTACCGCGGGGATGTGTTTTTGCCGTCTATTTAAGTGTGCAACTCGCTCTTTCCCCGTTCATAGTTTCATTTCCGCTTTTCTGTAATGTTTAATTGTTTATTTAGATGTCGACAGATGCCGTTAGTTGTCCACGTTTCTGCGAAATATAAAAAGAATTTTTTTTAGCATTTTGCGCGCGCTTTTCAGAGCTGAAAGATGTCTGGCACGCAATTTTTGAACCTATTTTGATAAAAAAAATACGCAGCGAGAGGGTTAAACTGAACAATTACTAAAAAATCAACAAATATATATTTTGATTAACTGATTATCAATATTTTATATCAATAACGACTAAAATGCCGCCCTTTAGATTTGCCGCCCCGGACAAATGCCAGCACTAGAGCGGGCGCTGCTCACTCGATTGTCTTAAACGAACATGCGATTAAAAGGTGACATTTCAACTTGTATTTTATGTGAAGATAGTTTTTTTTTAATTTGTTGTTCGTTTAAAAAGTTATATTGATTTGAAATTACTGAAATACGCTATATGCTGCTGTATGCTAAGTAAAAAATCTGTAAAATCATGTTGACAGATGATGTTCCAGAAATTTCAATGTCAAAGATGCATGTCTCTATGTTCGGCAAGTGCCTGAAAAAGTCGATGAAATTTAGCAACAATTTGAGTAAGACCACTACGTAAATTGTTAGGAAATAGCGGCGGCAATAAACATCAACCGTATGGCAGTTTGGAATCTTTTGAAAAGAGCAGTCTAACAAAAGGTGCTCGATCTATGACACTAGTGGCAAAAAACTGCGGTGACTTTCCTATACTTTAATGGGACTGTATTAAAAAGATTTAAAGTTAGTAAAAGAAAATTAGATTTAAAGAAGGATGAAAATTATTGGGTATATTATTAAAATAAATAGAATAAAAAATACAAAGTTTTTTTTCCAAAAAGCAGTGGGGAAATGAAAAGAAGAATAAGATGGTATTGAAGGAGGAAAAAAAAAGATAAAGGATGGTATTCCTTTTGCAACTCGCGGGAGGTCGAATTGGTTTGCTCGTTTTGTTGAGGAGGGGTTTGGATTGAACAAATTCTTTCGTTAAAAAATATTTAACTGATGTGAATTTTCAAGAGGATATAACCAAAAGAAGAGATGAACAGAAATCAAATCATACATTACGATATTATATCAAATAGTCATAATAGTGAGGGGACATTACTATTAGCTTAAAAATCAGAATATCGAAGGCGTAGAGAAAATTTATGTTTTTTTTAATTCACAGGGTAGTCAGGGAAAAAACGCAAAAGCCCCTCCGCCGGTTACATATTTGAATTTCGAATAGAATTAATATGTAGTTAGTTCTCGTAAGAGATAGTATTGAGATCATGAAAACTTTCGATGTCGAGATTTTGATGTTTTTATACGTTTTAAAGGTCCCTGAATCATTTTCTGTAAAGTTGAGAAAAATGTTTTTTGTCTGTGTATGTAAACAAAATTAGGAAGGTTTGAGCTAGAATAGAAATTGAATTAAATAAGGAATCATTTATAGTAATTATTTATTCTTAATTTTTTTCTAAATTTTTATTTTTTCATTTATTTATTTATTTATATTTATAAAGGTAAATTTTATCGATTTATTTATTAGAATTTTTCATTCCATTGATTTGTTTGTTCATTTATTATCATATTTATGATTAATTTATTTGATTTTCCATATTTATCATTTATTTATATTATTATTATTTATTATATAGTTTATTATTTATTTTATCGATTTAGTTATTTAGTACCGGGACCCCGAGCCTCGGCTCGGTACTTAAGTTAAAAAAAATGATTCATTATTATTGGGTTTGGCTGGTAATATTAATACCTGGGACACCGAGCTGTCGCTCGACCCTTTAAAAAATATTAATCTACAATTAATTATTTATTACAATTATTAAATGTTGCATCATTGCATCAATCTGATTAAAATGAATTGAACTGGGGTCCTCAATAATACAAACAAACAATTTTAGCTAGCATAATAAGATTAATCCAAGTAATATCGTCTATTTCTATTCGACACTATTTTCAGTTATGAAATGAACAGTCAGTAGAGAGTAAAAAAATTGTAATTGAAGACCGTTGTTTTTAAAAATAATTAAATTATTTTATAGATTATAAAATAAAAATTATTGTATTAACATTAAAAATATTGAAATAAAAAAATAATAGTTTGATTTAATAAACTAAAATATTATAAACATTTTTAATGTGAATTTCTCAGGGAGGTAGGGAGCCCAATTCATTTAACCATCCATGTTGTATAAGGAATCTTAATTTCTTAACACTCCGTTTTTTCAAATTTAAAATAGAGGGAGAGAAAGAGTTTCAATTATATTCGAATAGTCTATATATTCTATATATGAGTATTTTTTTTTTCTGAATTTAATACCAAGTTGATTTTCAAAATTTTCTATTCTTTATGCATATGATTGATTACATGTGTTAAAATTTAAACAAATTCAAATATTCTAATTTATAAATTTATATAAAATTTAATATTATTTTTTCGAGACTAATGGCAAATACCGGTGGCCCTAGTCAGAGCAAGAGAAGACTCCTTTTGGTAGCGGCCCAGTCGATGATGTTATATGGATCGGAGATTTGGGCTTTACAACTATATTTTAAGTGAAAAAATGATTTCTTGGTTATATAAAAATTAAAATATGATTCTTTATATCTTTATTATACAGAAAAGTAGGCGTGTTAATATAAAATATATACCTGGGACACCGAACTATCACTCGACCCTTTAACCAATTTATACAATTTATTTTTATATACTTTAAAAATTTTACAATTTTTTAATTATTTATTATAATTGTTAAATGGGATTTCTAAAAATGACCCATTAAAAATTTGTTTCCTAAAATGTTTCAAATTAATTAAAATAAATTGTATAAATGTTCATTTATAAAATCTATATATCTGTGAGTTTGTTTTTCGATTTTTTAAATTTTGATTTTGGATTCGATTAGAGCTTAAAATGTGTAAATGTAAAGTGGTCTTGGTTTTTTTAAAATTCGTTTGGGAACATGGTCAAATCGGCAGTCAAAGTTGAAAATTCCCCATATATTATAACTACTGTAATTAGTATTATTATAATGTAAAATTATAAAGAAAAAATGTTTAGACATTATTATAGACATTTTCATTCTGTAAATTAAATAATTTTATTTCATTTAAATAAATATCTATTTTTAAATATTTTTTTCTCTCTACATTATTTATCTAATTCTCACAATATATTAAGATCATACCGGGACCCCGAGCCTCGGCTCTGTAATTAAGTTAAAAAAAAAAATTCATTATTATTGATAAATATATATCGTAATTTATAATTATAAAATATTATTAAAATATATATTTTTAATTTTATTTCGAAATTAAATAAAAAATTTTAAAATATTTTAAATATAAAAAAAATATATATTTTTAATTTTATTTCGAAATTAAATAAAAAATTTTAAAATATTTTAAATATAAAAAAAATATTAATACAATATTCTTTAAAAAAAGGCGGGAGTCAAATTTCAATATAAATGTCATTTGTGATGTCATCAATATATAAATTAATAATAAATAATATTAATAAATATTAAATTTAATAAAAGAACAATGAATAAATAAATATAAAATAGTAATTTATTAAAATGTAAACAATAGATAAAAAGAAAAAAAATAACAAATTCATTATTTTCATTTTCATTTTTAAATAACGATTCACCCGGAGAGTTTCGAACCGACGAAATCCACTCGTTAAAACATCTCTCTAGCCACTGTACTATATATGTTTAGATAAAAAATTGTCATTTTTTTACTGTCTTAGCAGGCAGATTTGATGTTTTTTATTTTATTTTTTTTTTTTTGAGAGAGATTAATAAATATCTATATATATTTTATTAAAAATAAATATTTTTAATTTTATTTCGAAATTAAATAATAAATTTTAAAATATTTTAAATAAAAAAAAATATTAATACAAATAAAAATGGAGGCCAATTTTGACGTTTTCCATATATAATTTTCAATTAAGAAATTAATAATGAAGCTGAATGTTTCAAGAGATATCATCAATAAAACTTAATTTTTCTTTATAAATACTATATCTAGTGTAAATTTGAAAAAAATCGTTAGAGCGGTTTTTGAGAACCAATATATATAGATAGATAGATATATACAATTTTAGCTAGCATAATAAGATAAGATTAGATTCTTTTTTTGAAAAATATATGTACATTGATAAAATTGTTATTATATACATCAAATAGGAAAATGATGATTTTTTTTTTACTATCTCGATGTCGAGATTTTGATGTTTTTGTACGTTTTTAAGGTCCCTGAGTCATTTTCACTAAAGTTGAGAAAAATGTCTCTCTCTCTCTCTGTGTGTAGACAAGATTACACAAAAACGGTTTGAGCTAGAATAATGAAATTTGGTATACGGGCATTATTCAAAATCAGTAGTTTTCTATCAACTTTTCAGAAATGTAGCTCAACCGGAAGAGGGTCATTACCTACCACATTTTCATTTTTTTTCCTCTAAACTGACAATAAAAATAAAGCTATATGTTTGATAGTTTTTCATATGATTAAAAATTGTATAAAACTGCTATATATAGAATTTCAACTTGATTGAATCGCTGAAAGTACCGGAAATAATTTTTTCATTTTTTAACTCGTTGACTGCCAATCACGCGCAAGCACATGACATGGTGTCATCAACAAATAGCCAAACACGCGCTGGTTTAATAAATATTATTTATTAATTTGATAATTTATAATTTAATTTTAATTAAATTAAATTTCAATCTAATATATGTTTATTAATCCAATTTAAATTTGCGAGATAGTCGAGTGAAGACACTCCAGATTTTTTTACCTTAAATATTAAATTGAAATATTTATGCTACTTTAGGTATACATTTTGAGGATGATTTTATTGCAAATTATTTAAGGAAAAAAAAACTAATTTCCCCGATTGTAATAGAAAATAGTCGTTACATTTAATACTTGTATATCGAACCAATTCTGAAAATATCCAATAAATAATAATGAAAAACATTGCTGGTAAAAAAGTTGACTGAGACTTCATTGAGATTAAAAAAATTGATGAACTCACAAAAAAAAAAAAATAAATAAATAAAAATAGATAAAAGAACGATTTAAAAATTTCAAACTACTGATTATTCTTTCCTCACCTAATCTAGTCACGTATCGTCATGATTTTCTGTCCCTAATTATCCATGTAATAATGTCTCTTTAAACAATCTCCCTAAACAATTACCCCTGTGATCTCATCGTTTTACAGTTCATAAATTGGACAAAGAATTTTATTTTCAAATATTCTGAAGTTATTCTCGTCCCTTAAAGTCATGGACTGTTACATTTGTTTTGTTAAATTAAGCATTAAATAAAAAAAAATAAAAATATCATTACGACGATTTGAATAAAGTTAATAATTTTATATTTAAACCTTGTGTTGTTTTGTAAGTATTTGAAACAAAATTTCCTATAAATTATTAGTATTATTATAATTATTATTATTATTTTGTTTAACAAAATAATATATGTTAAGTATTTAAATCAATAAAAAATGGATCCAATTGAAATAAGATGAACTGTGGCCAGGCACAGAACTGAACAACGATTTGAAATAAATTAATTACCAAACAACATTGTATATATATATATGGTGACCATATTTCAAAAACACTAAACCGGGACAAACGGTATACCTTTTTTTTAAGAAGCAAATTGAAAAAATTTTGTAAAAAAAAGTACGAAATGTCCTAAATATTTAAAAAAACGGGATAATAGGCTGTCTCGAAGACATTTTGGAGACGCCGGAACAATGCACCTAAAACCAGGACAATCCCTGAAAAAGGGGACATTTGGTCACCCTATATATATATATATTTATTTATTTAAAATATAAAAAAAAAATATTTTTAAAATTTTTAAAATGACTAAATTATATTATCTTGGTTTTTATTTTTAGTTTAATTACTCAATAATTAATTACTACTATATTTTAAGTGAATTATTTTCTGATAATGAATATAAAATTAAATACTTTGTTTCCGAATATACACAAAGTTGATGAATTCATGCTACTGATGCATTAAGTAAATATATCAAATTTCGCACAAGCTATACACGTGTATACGGACACACAATGGACAGACGGACAGACATCATGCTAAAAAATACTTTTTTCTGTTAACAAATTGCATGATTCGGAGATATGTAAAAAATCTCTTCATGTGAAATTTGGTGTGAAAATAACCCTTCCCTTCCTATCCTCAATCGGTAATACTACCACTTCCGGTTTCTGATTATACACCAAAAGTTGATCAATTCATGATACTGATGCATTAAGTAAATATACCAAATTTTATCAAAATCCGTTTAGCCGTTCAAGCTATACACGTCTATAAGGCCAGACAATGGACAGAAGGACGGACGGACAGACGGACAGACATCATGCTAAAAATACTATTTTCTGTTAACATAATGCATGATTCGTGGAGATATGTAAAAATCTCCACAAGTGAAATTTGGTATGAAAACAATACCTCCCTTACTATCGTCGGTCGGTAAAAATATTGAAACGTGCCGAGTAAATGTGTGAATTTAGGAGAAGAGATCACATACATACATTCATACGACGGAAATTATTATTAGAGATTAGAAGTCGCCTGTCCCTCTAAGAAGAGTTTGTGCCGCCGGTACTATATAATGCCGGAAACGGCTAGTAGATTAATAATCCAAAATATTGCTATTTGACAAAATCAAGTTGACTTTGAGATGACATTAAATATATAAAAAAAAAGTTAACATATCAATATTCAAACGTCTTTAATTCGTGACTCTTTATCTTTTTTTTTAACATAATATTCTCTCTAAAATTTAATTTTTAATATTTACCAAATGTTTTTAGGATAAATTTCCAATCCTATATTTATATGAAATCTAAATATCAATATTATAAATAAATAAATAAATATATCGAAATTAATATTTGGATGAAATGAATTGATTTATGTTAAAATAAATATCTATATTTTTAAAATAAACGGATTAAACAAATAACCCTTTTTTTCTTGTTTTTAAGTAAATTTCCAATTGAATCAATTGAAAGTAGAAAAGGAAGGAAAGGAAAAAAAAATCAAAAAATACAAAATTAATTTGCCAAATATAATTTCTTTATGAAAATTTAATGAATATTTTACATTGAAAACAAATTGATTTGTTTACTAAATGAATTCACGCTTCAATAACCCACCCCCTAATCATCTCTCCCTTCTTAATTTTAAATGAAATATTAAATAGGATTGAGTAATATATATATATATATATATATATATATATATATATATATAGCAAAACATAAATATTTAAATTTCATTAAAGTGATGCACAATTCGTTAATATAATGTAATAAATAAATAAATATTATTTTAGATAATTTAATACAAATTAATTTAAATTTGATTTTTTTTATCTGTATTTTAATAGTTAAACATATTTATTTTTTTATACGCTTTTTATCAACTTCACTTTTCTGTCTGTTAGTCTGTAATGTTCAAAATTTGTAATTGGATTTTAACTCACTTATAGTTGAGCGATTTCGTTCAAATTGGAAATGTATATTGAAAGTTGATGACACTACAATAATCAAAAAGAAATATTTTGAATTTTTCAAAATTACGGATTGTTATAATTTGTAAATTTATGTTAATACAATGTTTATTTACATTTATATTTACAATTTTTTATATTTTATATTTTCTATACATTTTCTATACAAAGTGCTTGTGTTGGTCTGTGATTCCGAAAAGAAGTCAGTGCCGCATAGTACACAGAAGTATCCCGATCGCTTAACAAGCCACTTGCATAATCAATGTCATCTAGAAAAGGCCTAGAAACTTTAGGAAGTATCTAATATCTGTTCGAGAATAACAATAGTAGTCAATAGTGCAATGTTTTACATCTGGCAAGCAACAATAAAATATTAAAAAAAAATATATAAAAAAAACTAAAAATTTGAAAATAAATTAATAAAGAAACCTTTTTAGAATACACGATTTTTAATCAAAAATACCCTAAAAATTAGAAAATAAAATAATAATTAAACCTTGAATATTGTCCTTTACATATGCTCAACAAAATGCGTGGGCGCTTATAATAATATTAAATTCTTTACCTACTACTTATGTTCACTTTTTTGTTGGGCATATGTAAAGGATAATATTCAAGGTTTAATTAATATTTTATTTTGTATTTTTTAGGGCATTTTTGATTAAAAAGCGTGTATATTAAAAAAAATTTTTTTTATTAATTTATTTTCAAGTTTTTAGTTTTTTTTATATTTATTTTTTTAATAAAAAATTCATTTTACGAAATTTGAAAAAAAAATTAAATTATTATTAGACATATTAATTAATAAATTATTATTATATGATATTATCAAAATATTTTTTTTAAATTTATTTAATATTATTTCATAAACTGTTAGTGTCTTTTTAAAAAAATTAAAAAAAATAAAACCATTGAATTGAAAACGATTCTATTATCAATCATATTAGTTTGTTTATTTATTTTTTTATACGTTTCCCATTCATTCTCATATCCTTTCATTTCCATTGATAAATGAATGAAATCCATTGATCTGAATTTAAAAAAAATCACTCTATTAAATTCTTTGCGATAGTTTACTCTATATATATATATATTATATTTGAAGAGATTAAACATAAACAAAAATAACCAATAAAAAAATAATTAAAAATTTTGGTTTGTTATCAATTTAATTTGATTGTTTGCATTATGCGCATTATTTTCATATCATAGGTTGAGTCGAAATGCGCATAAACCAAACAAATTAATTATTTTGACCGCAAAAGGAGTATTTTTAATTCGAAAGAATTATTTATTGTTTAAGTTTAATTTTCAAGTTAAATAAAACAAAATCTTTCAACTAATGTTTACTGTTAAGTTCAAATATTATTATTATTATTAATTTTAATAAATTCGCATTTTAATTATGGATCAACTATTTGCATCATTATCACCCGGAAAATAAGTATATAATTCTTTCAGAAGGAAACTATTTTCTATCATTGAATTCATTAATAAATAATTATATAAATATCAAAGTACATTTAAATAAATTAAAAATAAAACCTGAATATTATTCATGCAGATTATTTAATATTTATTTATTAATACATCGATATTACTGTTATGATTAAAAAAAATGTCATCAGCTGATGGACCACATTCCTCTCTAACATGGAGTTTTATCATTATTATTTCTTTCAAATTAAAAAAAATATTGATTTTATATAAACAAACAAATTACTAAAAAGAATTTAATGGATTTGTTTATTTAAATTAAAAAGCATAAAAATACAATAAAACAACATTGATTTAGATAAATGTCTCTCTCTCTCTCTCTCTCTCTATATATATATATATATATATATATATTGGATAAAAATCAAATATTTTGAAGAGATATTATATATTAAGTATAATATTATTTTATAATAAATAAAAACCTGTTAGGTGAAAATTTGTAAACATTTTAAAATAATTATTTTTAATTAAAAGTTTATATATATATATATATATATGGTTATATATTTATTTATTTATAATAACACAAAAAATAAGAAATTCCAAGAGATCAATTATACATGAAAAAATTTCAGTTTAATAAAATTATGCGTAGAAATGCTAATTAAAGTATGCAAAACTGATCTTAATACTAGTTTCTATACTAACATCGGCATGAGTTAATGCAACTGCCATCTATTGGTCTACAAGCAAACTTATTTGAAATAAAAAAAAATAGATTTTGATAAATATTTATTATAAATAGAAAGATATTTGTTTATAAATGATAGAAAAAAACATTAAATATATTATACTTTCAAATTTTCATAATATAATAATAGAAAATTTCTTAGAAAACTTTTTGAATTCAATAAAAAATTGTTAATTAATTAAACAAAAAAAAAACATTTCAAAAAACATTATATATATATATATATATATATATATATATAAAGTATAAAAGAAATATTTTTAAAATTTGAATTAAAATGACTAAATTATATTATCTTTATTTTTATTTTTAGTTTAATTACTCAATTACATTATTAATTACTACTATATTTTAAGTGAAATATTTTCTTCCAATGAATATACAATTAATACTTTGTAAACTACCTCTTCCGGTTTCGGGATATACACCAAAAATTGATGAATTCATGCTACTGATGCATTAAGTAAATATACCAAATTTTATCAAAATCCCTTGAGCCGTTCAAGCTATACACGTCTGTCTATACGGACACATACTGGACAGACGGACGGACGGACAGACATCATGCTAAAAATACTTTTTTCTGTTAACAAAATGCATGATTCGTGGAGATAAAAATATATATATAATATTAAATAAATAATTATGAAAAATTGGGGGATAAGTTTGATAAAGTTTAAAAATAATTTTAAGATTAACAAATAAATATCATGGGTAACGGGTAGAATCATTTCTATAATCCTAGTAGAAATGAAATCTACTTCAGGGAGTAGCATCCATGCCCTGACGTGAGCTCATGTTTTTTTTTCCACCCTCCTTTTACGGGGAAAAATCATGTCCTTTACCTTTGGATTGCTTTCAATTCATTTCCTTGCTTACCCCCTCCCTGATCCTCAAAAAAATGCATTTCATTTGGATGAAGGAGAATACCTAGCATAGATTCATTAAAAAGAAAAAATATTATCACTTACTCTTTTAAGGAGGCTCTGTTAAGAGTGTCCTATATATATATTTGAATTTACCCTCTTTACTAATTACACGCATTTTCAAATCAGCAAAACCTCGTAATTGAATGAGACATTTTTATAAAGTGTCTAAGTGAGAAGACCCAACTCTCCACGCTTCTTACTATTAGAAAATTTGGAACTCGTATTTATATTATATTTTTGGAAAATATAAAAACATATCAATTTGATATTTTTTCCTTTATATAAATATATAGCAAAATTGTGTATAATATGCACTAAACCAAATGATTCAACAGAATTTTCGCCAGATTTAAAATAAAATGAATTTTTATTACAATAATAATGAAAATTACTATTAATTTTTAATTGGTATAACAAATACACTTTAAATGATCATCTTCTGATAACGATAGATAAAACGCATACCATACTAATCGTTATGAAACATAAATTCATTTTCACTAGTATTATATAATTTTACGATGCTTCCTTAATTAAATTATTAAATAATGAATTTTGACAGATGGAATGTGTGAAACGGTCGCCATGTTGGCTGGCCACCACTTCGAATGCATTGATTTCATTTGCTTATAATATTAATTAGTTATTCTTTTATGTCATCTCTTTCTCTCCTCGATCCTTAATTTAATTTATTACCCTATTCTTCTAATTTCCCTTCAATCAATATTTAATAACTTGGTTATTTATAACCTAATTTCAATTATATATTATATTTAAATATTAACGTAATTCTATATCATTTGAATTAAATTACGTATAGTCGATATAAAGATATTTTTAATCATTCTATAAATAATTTTTAACAAAATGATATTATATTACCATAATAAAATAAGCAATTCTACTCGAAGGAGGATTTAAAATTAACTACTTTATATATATATATATATATATATATATATATACGAGGGTCGTTCACAAAGTAACCGCCGTTTTGAAATAAAAAATAAACCAATTGAGTTACAAAAATTTTATTATATACATTTTAAAACTACACTTTTTCTCTACTTTTATACATATTCACCAAATAAATTCAAGCACTTATCATAACTTTTAACAGTTTTTGAAATGCCGTCTGCATAAAAATCTTCCGTCTGTCTCGTCAGTGATGACTTGTTGAACAAAGTGAACGAGAAAATTCGTAAGAACAGGCGCTTCACACAATCTTGGGATTTTCCGATCATTTTCCTGAAATTTTTTGAAGTTTTGTGCATGAGATAGTGACAGAAAAACTTGGCTGTCACAAGTTTTGAGCTCGTTGGATTCCAAAAGTACTCACCGACGATCACAAAATGAAAAGAATGAGTTCTGCCATAGACTTTCTTACTCGGTATGACATTGAAGGAGAAACTTTTTTGAACAGGATCGTTACCGGAGATGAGACTGTGACAGGTTAGCTAAGCTTTTATGCAGACGGCATTTCAAAAACTGTTAAAAGATATGATAAGTGCTTGAATTTATTTGGTGAAGATGTAGAAAAGTAGAGAAAAAGTAGTTTTAAAATGTATATAATAAAATTTTTGTATCTCAATTGGTTTGTTTATTATTTCAAAACGGCGGTTACTTTGTGAACGACCCTCGTATATCCATTTATTTTAAATCTGAAGAAATTTTATTCGATATTTTTAGATTTAATAAAATTAGTAAAGATTTCGTTGATTCTTTGTTAAGCACATTTCATTTATTATTATTATTATTATTATTATTTATTTTATAATCAGATATATAAATATATTCTACCTGTTATAACTAAAGCTAATTTGAATGTTTTTTAGTTTTCAAATTTTACTCCATTCATTTAAAAAATAAGCTGGAGTGTCTCCAGTCGACTATCTCGCAAATTGAATTGGATTAAATAACATATATTATATTTAAATTAAATTTAATTAATTAAATTATAAATTAAAATGGATGACATACTGGAACATTTTTAACATTTTAATCAGTTTAATTAATATTATCTGAAAATAAACTGAGCGTAAAAATAAAGATATATGTTTGATAGTTTTTCACATGATTAAAAATTGTATAAAACTGCTATATATAGAATTTCAGCTTGATTGAATACCAGAATTAATTTTTTAACACTGAAAATCTCACTCGCCAACACGTGACGTGGTGCCATCAACAAAGAACCAAACATGCGTTGGTTTAATAAATACTATTTATTAATTTTAATTTATAATTTATAATCAATTAAATTTAATTTAAATATAATATATTATGTTATTTAATCCAATTCAAATTGCGAGATAGTCGAATGGAGACACTCCAGCTAATTTTTTTTTAATTTTTTTGATTTTTATTTCTAATTTTATAAATATAAAAAATATACCAAGTATTGTAGATCATTGTATTTAGAATTTTTTATAGCATAGGTTTCCAAAGTTGACTGGGCTCCGACTCATTTGACAAGTTCAGTTTTAGGGCCCATCTTTTAGCTGTCTTAAAGAAAAGAGGGTATAAATACATAAATGTATAATTAGTAATGCTCAGTTTCTCTACTGGCGATTCTTCGGACCACTTAATGCTGTCTTATTTGTTCTAATTGAAATAAAAAAGGTACGGGAAGCTTCAGGGTTTTGGATGAAACTTTGCCAGTGCATTCCTTTATATTCAAAAGAAACTTTCCTTAAACAATACTTCTCAGTCACTTCTAGTTTATGAGATAAAAATTATTAAAGTTTGACAGATAAACTAGTTATGAATGAGCAGCCATTTAATTAATGTTTTATTGACTAATTCACTAATTTTCTGATTTTTTCGGTTCGGTTTGGATATAGAAAAATTATTTAATTAATTCACTTTTTAATTTTCATAAAACCAAACTAAACTGAACCTCCCTTCCCTCCGAAAATTAGTTCAGCCCTCTGCTGGTCAAATAAATAAAACATGGTAGCTAAATAAAATATCAATGGATTTATTTATTTATTTTAATAATGTTTATCTCGTAAACTAGAAGAGACCGAGAAAAAATTTATAAGAAAAGTTTCTTTGAAATTAAACAAGGAACCCACTAATAAAGTTGCATCTAAATCCCTGAAGTTTCCCGTTTTGTAAACAATTACCAAAAATATTTTTATAAATTACCAATTATAATGAAAGACGCAAATCCTTAAATTGAATCCGATTTTTGTCCCGTTTTTGGTTGTCCCTGGACCAGAGTGGGATTCTCGAGCACGATTGGCGAAGGCGGGAGCGTCTTGTATTGGGACCAGCCCTTGAGGCTCTGTTCCAGTCGCTGCTCAAGGTGTGGGCCCGAACGCCCCGTAAGTTCGCCTTCGCTAATCTCATCACCTCCCCCCACTTAATGTGTGTGGTTGTGTGTGTTTTTTTTTTCTCCACTAACAATGAAGTTAATCTCAAAACGGGTTCAACATCCATTTTGCAAACACTCTATAAATTGACAATCATCCCCATTCACTCTCAATCCTTTCATACTTGAAACAAATGACATTTGATTATTTAATGACCAAATTGCTTGGAATGCATTTTACAATTTAAAATACAAAAACATTTAAGTCTTTTGTTTTACTATTGACAATACGCCATTGATTTATTTAGTATTATAAATTATTTATTTATTTAATACTTCAAAAATACATTTATATAATTTAAAATCATATATTAATAGAAATATATAAATATATATATATATATTATTAAAATTTTAATCACTTTATTTATTTATTTATTATTTTTGCTATCTCGACAGAGCAAGTATTGTGTTCCCGAAAATTTTCGATGTCGAATTTTCATGTTTTTATACGTTTTCAAGGTCCCTGAGTCATTTTCACTAAGGTTAAGAAAAATGTCTCTGTTTGTGTGGGTGTGGGTGTGTGTAAACAAGATTACGCAAAAACGGTTTGAGGTAGAATAATGGAATTTGGTACATGGGCATTATTCAAAATTCGTAGTTTTCTATCAACTTTTGAGAAATGTAGCTCAACCGGAAGAGGACCATTACCTACCACGTTTTTATTTTTTTTCCTATAAACTGAACGTAAAAATAAAGATATATGTTTGATAGCTTTTCATATGATTAAAAATTGTATAAAACTGCTATATATAGAATTTCAGCTTGATTGAATCGCTGAAAGTACCGTAATTAGTTTTTTTAATTTTTTAACACGTTGACTGCCAATCACGCGCCAGCACATGACATGGTATGATCAACAAAGAGCCAAACACGCGCTGCTTTAATAAATAATATTTATTAATTTTAATTTATAATTTATAATTAATTAAATTTTTAATTTAAATATAAAATATGTGTTAATTAATCCAATTCAAATTGCGAGATAATCGAGTGGAAACTGTTTCCAGTCCAGAATTTTTTGTTTTTATTTTCAAATTATAGAGATAATCATAGTTTTCGACTAAAAAATAATGTTGAATTTTTGAATTAATATTCATAAATTTATTTAAATTTAGTCAAGCATCAATTGATAGAATTAAAGCTGAAAATTCAACAAAATTCTCCTGTACCATGTTAGTTTATATTCAAAAATGTATTAGAATACATTTATAATTTTATTATTAAATTATTATAATTTTATCATAACTGGTATCATAGGTGTAGGTATTAAATGGAATTTCATATTTAATAAAATTGATAAAAACGTTTTAGAATATTTAATAGAAAACAAAACATTTATATCAATATATTTTATCATATTAAAAAAATTGTGTAAAAATACCAAAAAAATTTCAATGTAATATATTATTTATATCATTTTCATTTTGAGATATATTTAGATAATTAAAATGAAATCTTTTTTTTTTATTACAAATTATATTTATGAATTTTCACTATGGGAAAAATTTTGAGCCCAATTTACACCTTTCTTTTTGTAATTTAAAAATATTTCGATAAATTAAATTCTGTATTAAATATCATTCTAATCGGATGATACTTTTTATAAATTTTTATTTTATATATAATATACATACATATATATAAATAAATTTATTAATATATATATATATATATATATATATATATATACGAGCATGACTTATACAGTGGTGGACTAAGGTTAAAGTGGGCCCTAGGCAACATTGTACGAGGGTCATTCAACAAGTACTTAGCCTCACAGTCCGATGGCGCTGCTATCACAAACGAGTTTTACCATCATGTAGTACATTCTTTTACTAGCCTACTGTCAAAGTTTCAGTCAATTCCCTTCACTGGTTTTGTTTTGACAGCCTTTGGAAGCGAGCGTGTCGATCAGTTGTACAAAAATGGCCATGAACAAATTGGTCGAATTGCTACGAATTGCTTCCTCATCCACCTTAATCTCTAGATTTGGCCCCCTGTGATTATTTTTTGTTTCTAAACCTGAAAAAGTTACTCGCCGGGAATAAATTTGGGTCGAATTGTTCTTTTTCCAGTTTTTGTACAACTGATCGACACGCTCGCTTCCAAAGGCTTTCAAAACAAAACTAGTGAAGGGAATTGACTGAAACTTTGACAGTAGGCTAATAAAAGAATGTACTACATGATGGTAAAACTCTTTTGTGATAGCAGCGCCATCGGACGGTGAGGCTAAGTACTTGTTGAATTACCCTCGTAATTCCAGGCCTATTTTTCAGTCAGGACACATAATTCATGTTTGGTAGTTTGATTTTAAAGAATAGCAGGGGTGGCCACACTTGGTAATACTTAGTTACTTACTTAATATTGAAAAATCGAAAATATTTAAGAGCGAAATCGGAAAAAACTTTTACATTTTTTTTTTTTTTATAAAATTTTAATTTTAAAAACCTAAAATTAGTGAATAAGTGAATAATTAGTGAATTAGTTAAAAACATTATTTATTGGCACATTGCGACGTTCATAACTAATCTGCCAAACTTAAAAATATTAATTTAATAATTTTTATCTTGTAAACTAGAAGAGACCCAACAAAATTTGATAAGAAAAGTTTATTTAGAATTGTAAAAGGACTGGTCAAGTTTTATCCAAATCCATATGTACCAAAGCTTACCTGAATAATTACCTTATATATTTATAAATAGTTTATTTTTTATTTTTTAATTATTAATTATTTTATTATTATTTGTACTATATTATGTATCGATCCTTTATCTTAGTAGCTCGACTGTACTACTGAACCAAGCTCGTGAATATTAATTTTTATTGTATTTAATTTTTTACTATTTTTGGAGGACCTTTAAGAGAAATTTAAAAATGATTAAACCAAAAGATAATTTGAAAATTTATAGGTATATGATAATGAATATAAAAAGAAATGGTGCAAAGATTGACTTTTCATCGAGAAATATTGTCGTGCAAGGGTATAAAGTTTAATGGTGGGTGATTTAATGCCAACTGGGGTGAGCGAATTGGATGATGAAATGGGAGGGTGGGTGGAAGGGAGGGAAGGGGGGCTAATTGATTATGAGTTTGTTGGAGATATGATAACAACTGTGAAAGAAAGGGACATTAATGACGAGCGTGGAACAATTCATTTAGAAATGGATTGGACAAAGAAAAAAAAATTCTATATCTTTTAATGATCAAAGAGAGAGAAAAAAGAATAAATATATTTTTAGAAGAGGGTAGAAAGATGAAGAATAATTTTCAAATGGAAAAAAATATATATTTTTATGATTATTTATATGTAGTACCTTCACCGAGCCGTACTTTAAAAAAATTATTCCTTATGAACTATGAATATTTAAGATTAAAATTATTATTTAATTTAAAATAAATAAACGACAAAATATATGAAACAATTTCAAAGAATTTAAAAGAACATAAATTAAAAAAATAGTCATAAAACATACAGCCCTTAAAAGTATGTATTAATGCACTGAAAGACAGAAAAATATAACATAATATACGAATATTTCATAATTTGATTACAAAATATTATTAAAATATATTTAATTTTATTTTATTTATATTTATAATATTTTGTATTTAAAGAAGCGCTGTCCGGCATTGCCCGGCGCTTATTTTCAACGAACTTTTAGTTCGTTTATAAAATCTATATGACTGTGTGTCTGTCGCCAAAAATATTCAATTTTTTAAATTTTGATTTTGGATTCGGGTAGAGCTTAAAAAAGTGAAAAAAGTGTAAATGTAAAATGGTTTTGGTTTTTTAAAATTCGGTTGGGAACATGGTCAAATCGGCGGTCAAAGTTATAATATATGGGAATTTTTAAATATTTTTTACTCTCTCTGTATTATTTATCTAATTCTCACAATATATTAAGATGATATAAATTGGAATTATTTATGCAATTTTGTGATAAATATGAATAAAAGTTTGTTGATAGTAATGCTTCCTAGTATTCCCAGATGTTTTATTATTAAAATTCCTATTTTAAATTAGGAAAAAATTAACAAAGATGATTTTTCCCGAGGCTGAAACCAATTCAGATCGATTTTTCTTTATAAATATTATATATGGTGTGAATTTAAAAAAAATCCTTCGAGCATATTGTTTTGTTTTTTTTTTGAAATATTAAACTATTTCAAAAAAACAAATATATATATATATATATATATATATATATATATATATATATAATTTTACCTTGTATAATAAGATAAGATAAGATATAAGAGCAAACATGTTGGTTGCTGTAACTTTTCTCCAAAATTTTGATTTTGACCTAATTTCCTTACAACGAATCTTTCTATATATTATCTCTACTCGCCTATTCGACCCATTGGTATTTTCTGAATGAATTTGTTTGTTTACTCATAAAACAATTTTTTAAAGCCTTTAATGATCCATTCAAACAATACCTAGTAAGCATTCTTGGGTATTTTCTTGTGATCTCTTCTTTCAATTATCCAGAATTGTCCTCTAAAGTCATTAGCCGATCCTCACATTATTTTTTTCTCTTATTTTGAATTTTCTTTAGGTATAATATACATATCGCGTGAATTTAATGATTAAAATTTATCGTTTATAGTTTTGAAATTAAACAAATGGAAAAGATATATCATTTAAAATATCCCTAGTTTATAAATCTGATACCTTATATGAATAATTCAAAGTAATTTTCCATCATCTCATCAAAATCATCTTTGTTAGTTTTTTCTTTATATATAATAGGAATTTGAATAATAAAAAAACAGGCGCCGGATAGCGCTTCCTTAAATACAAAATATTATAAATAAAATAAAATTAAAAATATTTATTCTAATAATAGTTTGTAATCCAATTACGAAATATATATTATGTTATATCCACAGGCCATACTTTTCAGTCTTTCAGTGAATTAATACGTACGTTTAAGGGTTGTATGTTTCATGACTATTTTTTTTTAATTTATGTTCTTTTAAATTATTTGAAATTGTTTCATATATTTTGTTATTTATTTATTTTAAATAATAATCTTAATCTCAATTATTCATAGTTCATAAGGAATAATTTTTTTAAAGTACCGAGAGGCGGCTATATAATATTCTTTGAAAATTTACAAAAATTCATCTATTCAATTTATACAAAAATTTATGGTTAAATATTATAAAATATCACCCAACTCTATAAACTATAAATTATGTAGACAAATAAGCGGGAGTGTCCTCCCCTAGACTTTCCCGCATATAAATAGGTATAAAGAGTTGTGAATGAATATTTAGAATGTGTAAACTTGGTATTGATAAAGAGCCAGTTCGTATTAGTTTATTGGTGTCAAATTTGATATTTGGTAACATTTATATATATATATATATATATATATATATAGAATAAAGTGCTACTTCCGGTTAACTGATATTTTAAATGTAAAAAAAAAAGATATGGATATAATATAAATATTTTTAATTTTATTTTATTTATAATATATAAGGGCTGGCTGTGACGTCATGAAGTGCTGGGTGACGTCATATAATTTTAAATTAAGAAAAAACTAATGAAGATGATTTTTCTCGAGGATAAAACCAATACAAAGTGCATAACACGTGGAGATATGTCCTCACGTGAAATTTGATATGAAAATAACCCTTCACTTCCTCTCTTCGATCGGCAATACTAGCACTTCCGGTTTCCGGATTTGCACCAAAAGTTGATCCATTCATCATACTGATGCATTAAGTAAATATACCAAATTTCATCAAAATCCGTTGAGCCGTTCAAGCTGTACACATCTATACGGAAGGACGGACGGACAGACATGCTAAAAATACTTTTTTCTGTTAAGAAAATGCATGATTCGTGGAGATATGTACCTAAAAATATCCATAGGTGAAATTTGGTGTGAAAACAATACCTCCCTTACTATCGTCGGTCGGTAAAAAAGAAACGCTACTTGTATAGGTAACATGTCACTTCCGGTAGTCAGATCATGATGAAATTTGGTATCTCAATTTTTTTCATATTTTTAAATCTATATACAAAATAGGAAGCAAATATCTCGAAGCAAACTGGTACTTTACTTGAAAGGTAAACGCAACCAGTGTAGGTAAAGTACCACTTCCGGTTAACCGATTTTGACGAAATTTTGATAGAAATCTACAAACTGTCAATAATATCGGTGTACCAAATTTCGAAGTCCTAGCTCGATTAGTTTTTGAGTAAATTTGCTTACAGACATTACATACATACATACATACATACATACACACACACAGACATAATTCGAAAAATGGTATTTTCCGACTCAGGGAGGTCTAAAACGTCAAGCTCTATCGAAATCTCGAAGTCGAAATTTTTGACGATTCCAATACTTCCCTTATACGAAGTATGCGGGAAAGTAATTATACGAAGTATGCGGGAAAGTAAAAAAGTAAATAAAAATTTATTTAAAAAAAAAATTAATTTTATATTTATATTTTATTCTTTTCAATTTGTATATGACATTCAAAAAAATTGGATTTTCATGATGTATTTTGTTTATTATTCTATGGAGAGGAGTAATTGACATGTATTGACACTTTTACAGATTGCGATAAAACGTTGGTGGTTCGCCGAGAGGCGGGCGAATTTGGGTTTCGTATTCACGGCTCGAGGCCAATCGTTGTCTCTGCCATCGAACCTGAAACACCCGCGGAATGTTCTGGCCTCGAAGTTGGCGATATTATTATCAGTGTGAATGGCGTGAATGTCCTCGACTCACCCCATTCAGAGGTGGTGAAAATTGCTCATGATGGGCCCGATGAGCTCGAACTCGAAGTAGCGAGGACGTCGACAGCGCTGGCGCCCTTGGCAGCCACCCTACGATTTGATGCCCCCCTCTATACTGGATATCTCTGGCGTAAAGGGAAAGGAATCACCCCGAGATCGAGCCAATGGAATCAACGATGGTTTTGCCTTAAGAGAAACAGGTGCCTTTATTTCTACAAACATGACCAGGTCAGTTGGAATGGTTTTTTGTTTCTTGCTAACTTTTGTTTTTAGTGCAATTCGAAATTTATTGTTTGTTTGTGTTTGTCCAATATTTAAGTTGTTGTAGTTGCTCTATATGATGTTCTTGAAAAGTGCGGGCACCCTCCTTTTAGTTTTAAGAATAAAAAAAATCAATTAGAAATGGACTAAGATGATAGCTTGGTAGTAATTGTCCTGATCCACCGCATCGGAGGCGTTACTTTTTATCAAGTAGCTTCCCAATTTTGATCCCGTAGACTGGGTTGACTCCGTCCGATAGAAATTTCCTTGCCAGGCCCGGGACTTGAACCGGAACCACGAGAATGTAAGCCAGGTACGCTACTTCCAACCCTGTGGCGCCTCAACCTCAATTCATAATAATAATAATAAACTTAAATTAAATTTCAATTAAATCGTTCTTCGTTCGATCAAACCCTGCTGGTCCTTAACAAAAATTATTTTACTCTGAAGAATCAAAAATAAAAAGTTGATAAAGAGTGGGTGTTATCCACGCAACACCAGAACGTTCTCCACCTTGCCAGGGAATTGCTTTTTAAAAAACCCTGGTAAAAGTTCAACATATACCTTACATATATATACATTTATACAATATCACAATATTGAATTAAATATCACAATTACAACAAAATATATTCAAATATAAATAAATAAAAATATATAATATAATATAATTATTAGAAGGCGCCATTGGGTGTGTGGATAGCGAACCTGTCTCTCATTCACATGGTCCCGGGGTCAAGTCCCGGGCCTGGCAAGGGAATTACCCTAGCTGGGGTCTATGGGACGGAGTCAACCCAGCCTCCGGGAACAACATTGGGGAAAAGCTACTTGATAGCGCCTCCGATCAAGAAAATCAAGGTAAAAGTTGAGAGGACCCGTTCTACTGATCATAGGACACCTCATTGATAGGCGTTGTCCTTGGGTAGGACGTACTAAAGTCAAAGGTTTTTTTTATATATAATTATTATAATTTAATATAATATAATATAATACAATATAATATAATATATATTTGTTCATTTAGTTTCTGTGAAAGTTTTTATTATTATAAAAAATTATTTCCCGGTAGATTTGGATATATATATATATATATATATATATATATATATATATATGAGTATATATTCGATTGGGAATTTTGATAGAGTGAACATTATTTATTATCAAATATTCATTATTCTATATAGAATATATATATATTATAATATAATACATGATTATAATAAATGAATAAATTAATAATAGACTAAAGTATTTAATAATAATAATATTATGAAAATGTTGTTAAGCTTTATATAATGATTTATAATGATTTCAAAGTTTTCAATGAAAAGGATTTTCTGCATGAATACTATTCCATAAGCAATACAATCGGTTTGTGCTGGTTTATTACTGAAAATACTCATTTAGTTATAAACTTTATAACAGAATATCAAAATTAATTTGTCAGTGTTGTTGTATTTGATCAATATATATATATATATATATAACAGCAATAACCTGGCCTGTATACCTCTATTCCTTTACTTTATTTTAACCATTTAGTATTTCAAACAATGGATTATTGTATAATAATTTACATTAAAAATGTTACATAAAATTTATTTATTTTAAATTTTAAAGAGATTTAATTTTCTTAATATAAACTGCTGTGCAAAATTATCGCATCACTAGTATTTTTATTAAAAGTACCGGGACCCCGAGCCTCGGCTCGGTACTTAAGTTAAAAAAAATGATTCATTATTATTGGGTTTGGCTGGTAATATTAATACCTGGGATACCGAGCTGTCGCTCGAAAAAATGTTTAGACATTATTATAGACATTTTCATTCTGTAAATTAAATAATTTTATTTCATTTAAATAAATATCTATTTTTAAATAATTTTTCTCTCTACATTATTTATCTAATTCTGACAATATATTAAGATCACACCGGGACCCCGAGCCTCGGCTAGGTAATTAAGTTAAAAAAAAATAATTCATTATTATATTGGGTTTGGCTGGTAATATTAATACTTGGGACACCGAGCTGATATACAATTCTTTAATTATTGATTACAATTATTAAATGTTGCATCATTGCATCAATCTGATTAAAATGAATGGAACTTGGGGTCCTCAATAATACATAAATATGTATATAGATAGATTAGATATGTTTTTAAGTGCATGAATATTTTTTTTTTATTGGAAGAATGATAAATATATATCGTAATTTATAATTATAAAATATTATTAAAATATATATTTTTAATTTTATTTCGAAATTAAATAAAAAATTTTAAAATATTTTAAATATAAAAAAAATATTAATACAATATCTTTTAAAAAAAAGGCTGGAGTCAAATTTCAATATGAGTGTCATTTGTCCATATATAAATTAATAATAAATAATATTAATAAATATTAAATTTAATAAAAGAACAATGAATAAATAAATATAAAATAGTAATTTATTAAAAAATAATAGAAAAAAAAAAAAAAAAAATTTTTTCCGCCGGTTTCGATCCTGCTAAGTTGACTATTCAAAACAGTGCCTTTACCCATTAGACTGATATATTTAGTTTATTAATATGACATTTTTACTCTCTTTGCAAGAATTATATGTTTTTTTGTTTTTGTTTTTGTTTTTTTTGAGAGTGATTAATAAATATATATATATATTTTATTAAAAATAAATATTTTTAATTTTATTTCGAAATTAAATAATGAATTTTAAAATATTTTAAATATATAAAAAAATGTTAATACAATTCATTTAAAAAAAAGCGGGAGTCAACCAACCGTTTTATTTTGTTAATAATTAATTAATTAAGATTAATAAATATATATATATATATATATTATTAAAAATAAATATTTTTAATTTTATTTCGAAATTTATTTTATTTTAAAATATTTTAAATATAAAAAAAATATTAATTGAAGTAAAATTGATGACGTCACACCCATATATAATTTTCAATTAAGAAATTAATAATGAAGCTGTAAGTTTCAAGAGATGTGATCAATAAAACTCAATTTTTCTTTATAAATACTATATCTAGTGTGAATTTGAAAAAAATCGTTAGAGCGGTTTTTGAGAACCAATGGTTATAGAAAGAAATATAGATATATAGAAAGAAATATAGATATATATATACAATTTTAGCTAGCATAATAAGATAAGATATGAAATAAATAAACTTTGTATTACAAAATATTACAAAATAATTACAAAATAATAATAAAATACTCAAATAACAAAAATAAATTAAATTAAATGTAATCTTTTATTGACTATAGCTGTTATTACCATACAATTACATTAAAATGATTATGATTATAGAAATTGAATTAAATAAAGAATCATTTATAGTAATTATTTATTCTTAATTTTTTTCTAAATTTTTATTTTTTCATTTATTTATTTATTTATTTATATTTACAAAGGTAAATTTTATTGATTTATTTATTAGAATTTTTTATTCCATTGATTTGTTTGTTTGCTTCATTTATTATCATATTTATGATTAATTTATTTGATTTTCTATATTTATAATTTATTTATATTATTATTATTTATTATAGAGTTAATTATTTATTTTATCGATTTAGTTATTTATTAGATTCTTTTTTTGAAAAATATATATGTACATTGATAAAATTGTTATTATATACCTACATCAAATAAGAAATTGATTATTTTTTTTTTACTATCTCGATGTCGAGATTTTGATGTTTTTATACGTTTTTAAGGTCCCTGAGTCATTTTCACTAAAGTTGAGAAAAATGTCTCTCTCTGTGTGTGTGTGGGTAGACAAGATTACACAAAAACGGTTTGAGCTAGAATCATGAAATTTGGTATACGGGCATTATTCAAAATCCGTAGTTTTCTATCAACTTTTCAGAAATGTAGCTCATTAGGAAGAGGGTCATTACCTACCACGATTTCATTTTTTTTTTCCTCTAAACTTACCGTAAAAATATAGATTATGTTTGATTGTTTTTCACAGGATTAAAAATTGTATAAAACTGCTATATATAGAATTTCAACTTTATTGATAAACTGAAAGTACTGGAATTATTTTTTTAAATTTTTTAACACCTTGACTGCCAATCCCGCGCCAGCACTTGACGTGGATTCATTAACAAAGAGCTAAACACGCGCAGGTTTAATAAATATTATTTATTTATTTGATAATTTATAATTTAATTTTAATTCAATTAAATTTCAATATAATCTATGTTAATTAATCCAAAACAAATTTGTAAAATAGTCGAGTGGAGACACTCCAGATTTTTTTTTAATTTTGAAGAATTCTTAAAGAAGAAGAAGATTTCTAAATTGATTTTTTTTTCTTTTGTGTTGTCGTCTTTCATTGAGGTTGTCTTTTCCGTTTCCAGGAGCAACAACCGCTCGGCGCCTTCATGCTAGTCGATTGTCAAGTATCGGCTGTGACAGATGATCGTCCTAATGCCTTTGTCGTGGAAAGAGCTGGCAAAGTAGAACTTCGATTGGCGGCTGATACCCCGGATGCTGCATCCCGATGGGTGGCTGTCATTCAACGCACAATTGAACTCACAGCACAGGTAAAGAAAAGAAAAAAAAATACATATATCCTATACTTCCTATATATTTGAATGTCTTCAGGGTGGTTAAGAAATCAATCGTTAAATAAACAGAATGTTTGTTTTTTGTTTTATTTCCAAATCACAAAAATAAACAAGAAAAAAAAAAAACGAAAATATAACAGAATCAATTTGTTTAAAGTTAAAGCATAAATAAATAAATGGGCTTAAATTCATTGAATCTCAATAAAAAAAAATATAAAAAATACCAAGTGGTATTGAAATTTATTTAAAGATTAATCACATTTCAATAAAAGTTAAAGCTATTCAAACAGAATTACTAATATATATATTTATATATTGTATATTTGTATACATATATATATATATATATATATATATATATATATATATCGTTTTTATTTATTTATTTATCTAAATTAATCTGAACTGCAGTGTCTTTATAGTAATCAGTCATTTTATCTTTGATGTGTTTTTTTTTATTTATTTATTATTTTATTTACTTTTATCTGAACAGGCATCTTGTTAGTCCTTTGTGACTGTGATATTTTTTATTGATTTATTTATTTATCTATCCATCTCTCTCTTTATGGTGCTACTAATTTTGAAAGTTCTTGGCAGCAGCAACCATATTCCTACAACTGTCCCTATTTTGAAATTATTTATTATTATTATATTTTTATTATTATTGATGGTACAAATATTAAAATAAAAAGAATATTATAACTATACTAGCATCATATGCTGCCGGAGGCATAAAACTTCTTAGAGGGACAGGCGGCTTCTAGCCGCACGAGATTGATTAATAATAATAATTTATAGGAAATTTTGTTTCAAATACTTACAAAACACAATGTTTAAATATAAAATTAATAACTTTATTCAAATCGTTGTAATATTTGTTTTTTTCAATATTTAATAATAACAAAACAAAATTTTAAAAAAATGAAATTTGTAATAAATCGATAATTTTGATAGGTTTCTTTTTATATTTATTATGTTTAATAAATTCTCTTTTATGATAAAAAATAATATTGATATCATAAATTAGAATATTTCAATTTGTATTTCAATTTTTTTTTTTTATTTTAAATTCTATAAAAATTCTAAATTTGTAGCTAACTTCTTAATGTTGTAGACATTTCATACACACCACAGACTATATCTATAAAATACATTCACTCCGGGTTAAATTATGAGACCAAATTTTAGCACATCGCGCCATCTCTTATCGTGGGCGCAATACTAATTTTATAAAAAAACGTTATAAAAAAGGGGGCTTTTGGGTGTGTCTGTCTGTGTGTTTTTTTTCTTTTTTTTATGAAGGAATATTGTGAATGTTGGGAATTAAAAAATTGTAGAAAATTTTCTGTTAAAAGAAAAATTATCTATTTGGAGATAAATATTGGTTTAATATCCAAATAAATAATTTTTCATTAAACAGAAAATTTTCTACAATCTTTTTATGTAATTAACATATCTAAGAGAAAGGAATAATTTTTTATATATATATACAATATATATTTGAAAATTAATAAAAATTATAAAATTATATTTACAAATTATGTGATGATCTCACTATTAAACATATCTTATTTGCATATTGTTTTTTTCATATATTTTATTAAATGTTTGCAATTGCTGCCTTCGGATCTCGAATTTGTATGCACGAGGTAGTCTGTGACGAGGGGACGAGGGGATAACACAACTGGGGGATGATGTTATAAGACTAAGGAAATTCCCTTTTAAATTATGCTTGCTCTGCAGCAGTGCGATATCTTGAGCGCCTGCAGAGTTAAAATTGGGTGCCTGCAGCGCCATCTCTTATTTTGCGCTTAAAAACTAAACAGGATTCAGCTGGGCGGGCTGAGTGAGATGGGCCTGATACATACATACATACATAGGAAATTATATATATATTGATGTACTGTCTACGTACATTAGATCAGTGTTTCTTAAACATGTTGAAGTCATAGCTCCCTGGGAAGTCAAGTCAATATTTCGCGGATCCCCCCCCCCCCCCCCCTTTATTTTGAATTTTGAGTATATGTCGTAGACATATGACAATTATAGGAAAATAGCATTTGCCTTGCCAAATAGCTTCGACTATTATTTAATTTCAATTTGACTAGGAAAATAACATTTGCCTAGGCAAAAGCCATTTGGCTAAATCTTTCTTGGACAAATGCTTTCACAGCGCAATCTCAATAAACAAGTATAATTTGTTCGTTGTTTTTAAATAAATATGTTGGTGAAATGGCTCAATGTAAGCATGTGTTATGCTAACGTAAATAATTCATGTTGAATCTATTTAATTTCAAGGATAGTTTATTATATACAAAATATATTTAACAGTATAGCCAAAGAATTCGAGTATAAGTAATATTTTGACCCAATTGTTTTGTTTATATCTTTTTTTTTAAATATTCGTTTTCTTATTAAATTGTTTTAATTGATTAAAAGATTTTTTGAAAATAAGTAATGTGTTTGGATATATTTTTTCTGTTCTTCCCTCCCACTTTTTTTCCAGATTTGCTATTATTACTAATTGTAAGAACGGAATGCAAAGAACAGTGATGTATTGGTAAAATAAGAAGTAAGGGAACGCATAGTGGGAGCAAAAAAAAGTCCTATTTTCAGCAAACTATTTTTTTCCATATAAGTTTTTATTTTTTCTTATTCTTACTATACAACAAAGTATTAACGAACACAAAAAAAGAAATTCTAACAGTGGGAGTTGTCGGGACATGAAAAAGTACTGGAACGCGTTCCGGTTCTGAAAAAAGGTAAGGGAACGTCGTTCCCCCGCGTTTCTCTCCCAATACACAATAGACCACTGGGAATGAAGGCAGACGAATACACTGATCGTTTGTCTTGTTCATCCGTCATCGGTCGAATAAATGTCCGATATTTTCTAAGCTATTTTCCTAGTCAAATTGAAATGAAATAATATTTTAATATTTGCCCAACAAAGATTTAGCCAAATGACTTTTGCCTAGGTCAATGTTATTTTCCTAAAATTTCCATCTACTTACGACATATACATACACTTACTAGTCATCAGTAAAAGCTTTATCAGTAAAAGCGCAAAAAAATAAGGTTATTATTTTTGATTAATGAGTATGCATCCACTATATTATGGCTATCTATTTATAAATACAATTATTTGACATTATTTGTATTGTAATTAGATTCAATGAACTGAATGGGGAATTTTCAGCTTTGTTTTATATGTCAAAGTATTGTTTATTTATTGATTTATTTGTTACATTTGGGACTTTTGCAACTCCTTCACAGGTAGTCCACAACCTCCACTTTGCCTTAGACAATCCGGAAATATTATTTGAATATTTAATGAGTGATTTAATATCAAAATAATGAAAATTAATTAATGATCAATCCATTTTTATGAGCTAATAGAAATATAATTTTGATTTTTATTTAAAAAAAAAAAAAAAAAATTTAAATAAAGTGAAATATTTAATTACCTGTTTTATAGAGCATATTCTTATGTTCATTTTATGTTCAAATTGTTGGGAATTTTTTTCAGGAGGGTCCAAGCGTGGATACATCCACCCGGGCGCTCTGTGTTCCTCCTGGTGCTTTGCTCAACCCGGACTGTACTGGTTACCTGATGAAATTGAGTCGAAAATGGAAGACTTGGCAGAAAAGATATCTGGTGCTCAAGCATGCGAGAATCTATTGGTTCTCGGATGCTGAAGCGACGGCAGCTATCGGTGAGCATTCCTTTCCCACCCCAACAAATCGAATCTTTTCCAATTGAAATAATTTTAAGTTGGTGACACGAAATAGTTTTGGTCAGAATGAAGATGACATCTTAAAATATAATAATAGAATTTTCGAAGAATGTTAAATTTTTCAGGTGAAGACCAGGAGTGGGTAAATTATCGGGTTCAAAACAATTCTAAATCGGCAATATATTAAAATTTAAAAAAATAAAAATTTAAAATCATGTATTTTTATCTTAAATAATCAATGTTTTAGAATTGTTTTTATGTTCATTCAGGGATTACGTATCTTCATGGATATCGAGTGCAGAATTTCAGCTCCGGGGGCAAACGTTATGCCTTCGAGTTGATTCCACCAGAACAAACCCTACGCCATTTCTACCTCCATGCAGAGTCTGATATGGATAAGAAACGGTAACGACTTCTTAGAAATGTTCATCTTAAAAGTATTGTCAATCAAGGAAGCGGTGGGCAGTGATCATAAAGGTATATATATAATGGAATTAGGAGAAAATAGAAATTGGATGGAGGTAGCCTAAATTAAAGAGCCTGGAGAGTTATTGTTCGAGTTCAATAACGCCATAGATAGGTAGGATATATCCAATATTCAGGTTACCACACTTTTTCTCATTGATTAATTAATTAACATTTAATATTTCAGATAAATTATTAATTTAGGTATTGAGATGAAATAAAAACTTATTTCATAGGAGATATTTTGTTTTGGGTAATGAAAAATTGGTAATTGTTTACAAAACCGGAAGCTTGAGGGATTTAGATGAAACTTTACCAGTGGATTCGTTTATAAATTCGAAAAAAACTTTCCTTATCCTTATTTCTCGGTCTCTTCTAGTTTACGAGATAAAAATTATTAAAGTTTTACAGGTAAATTAGTTATGAATGAGGAGACACACTGAATAATATTTTATTAACTAATTCACTAATTATTCACTTATTCACTAATTTTAGGGTTTTTTTTGATATAGAAAAATTATTTAATTAATTATTTTTTTAATTTTCATATATCCAAATCGAACTGAAAATAAGTTGACCTGTGGCCAGGTCCGAACCGACCGACTGTTTGAAATAAATTAATTTCCAGCTACAGAAACAATTTCAAATAATTTTAATATATCTATTAATGTAATAAAAAACAGATATGGATATAACATAAATATTTTTAATTTTATTTTATTTATAATATATATGTAAGACCAGACTGTGACGTCATGAATGGCTGGATGACGTCATATAATTTTAAATCAAGAAAAAACTAATAAATATGATTTTTCTCGAGGATAAAACCAATACAAAGTGCATGATTCGTGGTGATATATAAAAAAATCTCCTTTGGTGTGAAAATAACCCTTTCCTTCCTATCGTCGATCGCTAATACTACCACTTCCGGTTTCCGGAATTGCACCAAAAGTTGATCAATTCATCCCACTGATGCATTAAGTAAATATACCAAATTTCATCAAAATCGGTTGAGCCGTTCAGGCTGTACACATCTATACGGACGGACGGACGGACAGACGGACGGACAGACATCATGCTAAAAATACTTTTTTCTGTTTAGAAAATGCATGATTCGTGGAGATATGTAAAAATCTCCACATGTGAAATTTGGTGTGAAAACAATACCTCCCTTACTATCGTCGGTCGGTAAAAAACGAAAATTAGTGAAGCCCTCTGCTGGCGAAATAATAAAACATGGTAGCTAAATTGAATGTTAATGGGTTTATATGCAAATTTTAATAATGCGTATCTCGTAAACTAGAAGAGACCGAGAAATATTGCATAGGGAAAGTTTCTTTGGAATTAATAAAGGAATCCACTTGTAAAGTTTTATCCAAGTCCCTGAAGCTTCCCGTTTAGTAAACAATTTCCTAAAAATTATATGGATCTTAATTCTTTTTATAAGGAAATATCCATATATTTCTTCTTCGCTTAAGTGAATGAATGGTGTAAGTCAGTATTTTTTAATAGTGTATGTGTGTGTGATGTTCACAGGTGGGTGGCTGCCCTGGAGTACTCGATCGACCGGTGGATCAAAGCCGGCTGATTATTTCAGCCATCATCCTTTTGGGAACTGCAAACGGGAGGGGGGAGAACAACAAGATGTATACATCTTCTGTCGGCAAATCATGTTTTTTATCGGTCCTGGTCAGTGGCCGAGGCCAGGAGTTCTCATCCGACAACCAGTTTTTCAGTCAGGCTCCTTTTTTTATTTTTATTTTATTTTATTTTATTTTTTTTTCTCCTTCAGTTCATTGCCGAACAACCGAAACCGGGACTATTTTTGGCTTTTTCAAAGAGCTTAGCTCCTCCAAACACCAACTTTTTGTCGGGTTTTATAAAAGCTATTTTTTAAAATTTAATCAATTAAAAAAGAAAAAAATAAAAAAAAAAACAAAACAAACAAACGAAAGAGAAAGGTAGAAAAAAAATAATATATATGAGGTGATTTTTTAACCCGAAAGGGTTTCGTATCTTTATAAGTAGTAACGTTCATAGAGAGACACGTAATTAGAATATTTTAATGGAAATGATAATTAAAATAATAAAAAGAATATATATATATATATATATATATAAATATGAAAAATTCGAAGGAAGTTCAAGGATCATGGATGCCTGCTTGCTCTTCGACATAACTGGTACCATTTTTTTTTAGCTCAGCTGGATTGTCTATTAAAAATGTAGACTGGATAGGCAAATAGATCAAGCGAGAGTCTTCACTTTGACGTTTAAGTGCCACTCTCCAATTAGTTGTAACGGTTAATTAAAGGTAACCACATAAACTAGAAACATGTACCGAAAAGAGCAAATAAATTGCTATGGTTTGACGTGCATTATCGAAATGTGTTCAACGGCTCAAATTGCCCACATCCCATTTTTTTTTTTTTTTTTTTTTTTTTTTTTATTATTATTATTTTTCTAATATTTTCTTGGGTAATTATTCAAGTAAACGCATTTTCTTGGATTTGGATAATACTCTACCAATGGGTTCCTTTTGCAATTCCAAATAAACTTTTCTAATGAAATTTTTTCGGGCCTCTTCTAGTTTACGAGATAAAAATTATTAAAATAAAGATTTTTTAAATTTGACAGATTAGTTATGAAAGTCAAAATGTGCCATTAATTAATGTTTTATTAACTAATTCACTAATTATTCATTTATTCACTAATTTTTATAAGTTCCGTTTGGATATAGGAAAATTATTTAATTAATTTTTTATATTTTCATAAATCCAAACCAAACTTTTAAAAACCGAAAATTAGTGCGCCCTCTGGTAGTCAAACGGATAAAACATGCTAGCTAAATAGAATATCAATCGATTTATAAACAAATTTTAATAATTTTTATCTCGTAAACTAGAAGAGGCCCGAAGAAAATTCATTGAGAAAAGTTTATCTGGAGTTGCAAAAGGAACCATCTGGTAAAGTATTATCCAAATCCACGAAAATGCGTTTAATTAAATAATTACCTTTTTCTGCTTTAGAAATTGAAAGAAAATCGCGTCATTTTATGAATGGGACTGATTGGTAGGTGTAGATGTTAAGCTAAATTAGTTGAACGTTCACTTAGGCTTGGTCATTTTTATTCATCACACATGAATTCGGGTGCACAGAAACGAAAGAAGACATGAACCTCTACTGAAAGGGGGTGGGGTGAGGGGGCGTTGATTCGTGAATAATATTTCACTTACTTTTAGAAATTTTTTTTTTTTTTTTCATAAAAATTATATTTTGCTAAAAGTTTTGGTCGTCATTTCAATGTTCAATTGTGGAGTGAAATTGATATATAATTGAATTATTTTGATTCTATACATATTTATAGTTTACAATATCATATCAAAAAATAAAATTAATCTTTTAATAAAAGAATATTTGTCAATTGAAAGAGAGATAACTATAAAAATGAAACTTTTGTGGTAAGATTGATCATTTCCAGGTGAAATAGCCTTCTTTTTCTTTATCGGTGTAAAAATAATTTGTCAATGAGTAAAATAAAAAGAAATCATTTCCGAATAATACCGATAATACACGAACGTAAGCTTGTTTTTGTTTACTCTCAATTAAAAGAACGTAGAAAAACTATATTAGCATATCCATGGAAATTTATTAATTAATAATTTATTCCTATTTTAACAACTAATGGTGTAAATTAATAAATCATTAATAACAATAATAATAATAAAATACTAAATAGAACAATAATATGGATATTTTAAAGTATTTCAATAATATCTAAACACTTTCAGCAAAAAGTTTAAGAAATTATAAAATTGTTATTTATAAGAATATAAATAAATCATAAATTTAAAATAATCAAATAATTAATTAAGAAAATGTTTAAAATAAATTCACAACCCTCATATTTCACCAAAATTATATAATTTTTAAAAAAGTAAACATTAAATCTTTTAAAAATACATAATCGAAGTGGTGGTGTTTAAAAGTGTTTATACAGATTAATTATTAAGCCAAAGAAATAAATATACTGGATGTATACATTAAAAATTTGATATAAATTTAAAAGTATTAGAATTTACTTCACCAGAATAAAACTATAATAAATTATTATTTTTTATGATTACAAAATAAATAATAATTATATTTTAATAAAAATTTTTTGAATAATTTGTAGAATATTTAATTACTAGGAAAATATAATGTTTATATTTTATTAAATTAAATTATATATATAATAGATATAATAATAATAATTTATATATATATATTGGAAAAAAAAATTTTGCTTATTGATTTTCTTTAAGTTTTCAATATTTCATATATTGTGAAAAAATTCAGTTGAAATTTAATTTTATTCAAATTGTAATTTTATATTTAATTTTTTTTTCCTTTTTTTTTGTAGTTAAAATTATAATCCTGCGTTTAAAGATCGATATCAAGATTAGCAGTTTTAAATATGGGATTTTTTTTTATTTACACCAGCTGTAAAACTTTTATTTTTCAATTCTTTGAAAATAAGATATTTATTTTTTTTTTTTTGTATAAGACAACACAATTATACGCTATTTTTAAAATAAATTTAAATTGACATTAAATTAATCATTGTTATTACGCCAATCAATTATACCACAAAAGTTTCTTTATTATAAAAAAATAAAATAATAATTAAATAACTATTAATTATAATAAAAAATCCAATATTTTACTTTGATAATAGAGCGAATATTTTTTTATTCTCTATTGATTGTTTTCATAAATAGTAATATATACTTAAAAGGTCTCTTAAATATAAAAAGTAATAAGATTAAATAATTTTGTATTGATTTTATTAGAGAAAATTTATTTATTTAATATATAATTTTATTTAATTAAGAAATGTCTTTTTATGTTGATTTTAAATTATAAATAGATTATTGATTTTTTTATTCTGACTATTGAAGGAATGGAAGATAAATAAGAGAGGATTTTTTTTAAAAAAAAAAGTAAAAAAAACAAACAAATTAATAGAAAAAAAAACATTTTTTCTCAATATTTTTGATAATAGGATAATAATTTACTAATTTTGATAGTTGATTTTTATTTTTATTAAAGCCCTAAAATATCAAAATTTTGTTATTGGTGAAATTACTACTTAAAACAATTAAAACTGTATATTGTCTATTCACAAGGAAAATCGATAATTAAAATATTATATTAATTAATTAACCATCAATACTCTACAATACTTTCATTTTACTTAAATATTAATTAAATATTTTGATTTTTATTTTATTTGTTATATATGTATATTTATATCAAATTAATATTATTAGTATTATATTAATAATATTAATAAACTTGGATGATAAACACAATAGATTATTAAAAAAAACAATTACAATAATAATTAATTTAAAACTTATAATTTTTAATTCTTTAAAAATAAGATATATATATTATCTAAAAATAAAAAAAGATTTATTTATTTTTTGAATAAGACAACACAATTTTATATGCTATTTTTAAATTCAAATTCAAATTGATATTAAGTGAATCATTGTTATTACGCCAAGACTCTGTTGATAATCCAATGTGAAGGTAGGAACTCAATGAAAAGCCTAAATTAATGAATGCATTAGACCATAGGTTCTTAAACTTATGTACTCCACGGACCCCCACTTGAAAAAATTTTTTTTGACGGACCCCCATCACAACTTTAGGTACTTTACGTCATTTTATTAATTAATTTCTGGCTTACGATCTCATAAGGACAAGGATATATGATGAATATTTCTAACAGTGATTGGTGAATAACGATTTTTTTGCATATTGTAGAACACATTTTATTAGAAATTATAATATTGAAGAAAGAAAATACAAACATTGTCATAGCAACAAATCTCACAAATTATAATGGGTACTTACATTAAATTCATATAAATATTTTATAATTTTTTTCAGAAAATATTAAATAAGAAATATTTTAAAAAATAACTGCATCTATCTCATTAAATATAACTTACATATTTAATGAGATGTATGCAGTTGTTTTCTTGAAACAAGAATCTCAATATCTGGCTTAATATTGGAAACTTTTAATCTAAGATCCGGCTCTACATTTAATTTGTTTCTATATTTAGACTTAATATAAAATAGTACCGAAAAAGCTTGTTCGCATAAATATGTTGTGCAGAATGGAATCAAGTGTTGAAGTGCTTTATTTGCAAGCGCAGGATAATCTGACCTGAGAAGTAACCAAAAGTTGCTCAATTCAGTTTTGTTAAATTTTAGTTTATAAGTTGTATCACATGATAATTCCACGAGAATATCTTGTTCAGGTGCAGATAAATGTTTAGCATTTGTAATTTCCATATTAAATGGATCTCTGAACCAGTTATTGCAAGGATCAGGAGTAGAAAAATACTTCCTGAAGTTGCTTTTCAAAGTAATTAAATGTTCAACAAATAATTGACGCGTTTGATTAAGCAATTTTTCACTGGAGCTTTCTATGAAATCATTGAGAGTTGGAAAAGACTCATATACACCGTTCTGGATGCGTTTCGACCACAAGTCGATTTTTTTAATCATTGCTTCTATTTTATCTTCAACTTTAAATATATTTACAACAGTACCTTGCAGGCTCAAATTAAGTTCGTTCAATTTTGTAAAAATATCAGTCAAGTAAGCCACCTTAGCTAACCAGATAAAATCATTGAAACATTCGGTCAGTTCAAAATGCGCATCTATTAAAAACAATCGTATTTCATCTCGAAGCTCAAAAAGGCGAATGAGTACTTTCCCGCGGGACAACCAACGTACATCTGTATGTAATAATAAATGTGTATGTTGACTACCCATTTCCTCACACAAAATTTTAAAAACTCTGGAATTAAGTGGACGAGCCTTAATGAAATTGACAATTTTAACTACTTCGTCTAATGTTCTTTTCAAATCTGGTGACATATTTTTGGCTGCTAATGATTCTCTGTGAATGCAGCAATGATTCCAAACAACCTGAGGCGCAACATTTTTAATAAGAGCAATCAATCCAGTTCTTGTACCTGACATTGCACGAGCACCATCAGTGCAAATTCCAACACATTTTGGCCACTCTATTTCATTTTCGGTTATAAAATTATTCAAACTGTTAAATATGTCATTAGCTGTCGTTCGTGAAGGTAGTGAATCACAAAACAATACATCTTCTTGTATTTGATTTTCAAACTCATATCTAATGAAAGCTAACAAATTGGCATTATTAGTGACATCAGTACTTTCATCCAATTGTAATGAGTAATAGTGACTTTTGCGCACTCTCGATATTAATTCTTCTTTTATATTACATGACATGTCTTCAATCCTATTCTTAACCGTATCATTTGATAATGAAATCAAATTTATATCGTTTGCTGCTTTAGTTCCTAACATTATATTTGTAATTACTTTTGTAGCAGGAAGAATTAATTGCTCTGCTATATTATGCGGCTTTCCTGCTTTAGCAATAAGTAGAGCTACTTCATATGATGCCATTACTGCTTTCTTACTCATACCACCAGATCCCGTCTTTACCATCAATTTCTGACTTGAATTAAGTTCTTCTTTTTTCATTTTAAAAAATTCGATAGACTTACTAACATGCTCGCTGTGCTTTGTTTGTAAATGACGTCTGAGATTAGCAGGTTTCATACTTTCATTGGATAAACTTTCCTGACATAGAACGCAGACTGGTCTTTCCACATCATTGTTGCAAATATAAGTAAATCCAAATGATAAATAATCATCCGAATATTTTCTAGTTTTGCGTTTCTTGGTAGAGTTTGCTGTTGATGCCTCATCATCTGATTCTTTCCGTTTCTGTGTTGAACCAGTTTGTAGCCAACGATCCATTTTATGGAGTAATTTATTAACATTGAACTACAATAATATAAATATGATATAAATATAATATAAATATAACGAATTATTATTTACTAGCTATGTTTTAATATGATTTTAAATGAATGTTTTAATATCATTTTAAATGAATGTTTTAAATCATTTTAATAAATGTTTTAAATAATTTTAAATAAATGATTTAATATCATTTTAAATGAATATTAATTTATATAATAAATATATTTCGTAATTTGATTCTAAAATATTATTAATTTCGTAATTTGATTCTAAAATATTATTAAAATAAATATTTTTTATTCATAAAACTAACTTATACTTACTCTCAAAAACAGCCTTTCTGGGAAATTGCAAAATGTGTTTAGTGTTTTTATAAAATAATGATCATGCAAATTACACTAAAAATTAAAAAAAATTATTAGCTATAATAAACTATTATTAGCTATAATTTAATTATAATTAATTAAATTAATAAAAATAATTTAAAGATACAACTCGTTGAGAAATGAACTTATAATTAACATTAATAAAAATAATTTAAAGATACAACTCGTTGAGAAATGAACTTATAATTAACATTTGCTTTAAAACTGTTTAAAACCCCAGAGTGGACGCTGACAATTTGGGTTTTTCCGGGTAAGACTGTCCCCTCCCCTGGTTTTCCCCAATAACAAAGTGAAAGAAAATTCCCTTATATGCCTCCCCTTCCGAGCCCCTAAGAGGGGTTATTTTAAAGGAACAATCGAAAAATGATTTTAAATGAATGAATGGATGAAAATTCAAATTTTATATATAGTTTTTTATATATGTTTATTTATTCACAAAAAATTAATTGACATAATTATCAATTTAATAAAATAAAATAGTATTATTAATAGTATTAAATTATAGCCGTAATTCTCTAGGAGGATATAGTTAAACAATGAACTTTAAATATTTATATCTATATATATAAAAAAAGGTTTTTGTCTGCACATTGCTCAGAATTTAAAAATTTTTGCATATCTTCGCGTTTCATGACCTCTAGAATCCAAAAGTGACTTTAGAATTTTTCACGTCTGTCTGTCTGTCGGTCTGTCTGTCTGTCGGTCTGTCTGTCCGGAAAATTACTATTTTATAGACTCAGAATTGGCTGAACCGATTTCTTTGAAATTACATCACAATATTCTTATATACCCCTAGAGTAACATAGGCTATAAATTTTATTTATATGTCAACAATAACCGCAGAAATTAATTTTTTAAAGTTTATATAATTCTCCGTGTTGTTCATTCAAGAGCCTGGGGTGGCCCACTGGCTCTAGCGGAAACATTTTAAACAATGAATTATCATAGCCATTCCCAATCAAAGAATTATTATAATATTTCCCTTTTTATTTTAAAAATTCTAATATTTAAATATCAATTCAATTAAATTATTTATTCTAAAAGTTCCCATTTTAATTAATTTAATAAAATATTTAGATCATATTTATATTAACTTAATTTTTATTTATTCTTTCTATATATTTGAATATTTCTTCTTTTCTTTTTGAAAGTGAAAGGTTAAAAAATCTCGCTAAGAACATTCAATATTTCTATACACAAATTATTCAGAGTATTGGCAAAGCGTATCACTCACAATCAGTGTAAATTGAAATTTATATAAATTAACAAAGTGAAAATTTTTATTTGTTTAAATTTTATTACAATGAATCAAAAAAAATTAAATATATAGATCACATGATTAAGAGATGCAAGAAACTTGAGGGAAATAACTGTTGGACGGAGGTCGGACATGACAGAAACTGTAAGCGAAATCTTCAATTTTCAAATCCCCTAGCACCGCAGAATTAGATAAGTTTCTTTTAAGGGAGGAAAATAACAATGATCTAAAAAAATTAATAAATGAACTTAATAATAAAAAAAACAAATAAATCAATTAATTTAAATTAATACTATTAATGAATGTATATATTGATAATTTATCTATAGTTTTATACCGGTAATTTTTATAAATTGTCTCAAGTCTTTTTTTGCATTTTCTCAAGTTTCATTAAAATTAAAAATATTCAATAATAATCAAGCAATGAAAATAAAATACCAAAATGTAATGATCAAGAAATATTATACTCTATTTCACTATTATAACATAGAAAATACTTAAGAACCATAGGCGGAGGAAATATTAGGAGATATCATTGCGGGTTCAGGCCAAATCGATCAACATTAATTAAGATATTTAAATTATGACAGATAATAGGAAAAAACCGCGAATTCAATATTTCTGTTCACTAATTATTTGTAGACTTTAGTAAAACATACACATGACTCAATATAAATCAGCATAAACTTTTTCAAATTTTGATCTTCAAATTTGTCTTGAAGGTAGTAAAGAAAGAATAAGATGCGGAAATCAATTGTAAAATATTAGGTTACCCAGACGACTTAAATATAATGGGAGATTAGGAAATTGCAATTGCAGATAGCGAGGAAAAATTAATGGAGGTTTGAAATTAATAGGGATAAGAAAAAATATTTAGTAACAAAGAGGAAGAGTATTAACATACAAAATCTTAAGATACAAAATGTAGAAGAATTTGAATATGTAGAAAAATTGAATGTAATCACGAAGGATAATAATATTTGAGAAGAATTTAAATCGGGGTTGCAATCGGGAAACGCCTGTTATCTTGCAATAAAGAGGCTTATCTCTTCAAAATTATTATCAAAGGGAATATATAAAAAAATTATTTTGCCTGTTGCATTATATGGGTGGGAGGCATGGACTATGACCCTGGGAGATGAGAGTAGATTCAGAGTATTTGAGAATAGGATTCTTCCCTGCATTTATTGGCCAAAGAAAGATGAGGTCACCGGGGAATGGAGGAGACTGCATAACAAGAAATTGCATGGTCTCTCTGCATCTTCAGAAATAGTTAGGGTTATAATAGGGAAAAAGCTGCGATAGGCAGGACACGTGGCTAGAATGGGAGAGGAAAAATATATTGGTGGGGAGACCGATTGGAAAACGTCCGCTTGGAAAACCAATGGCGCGTAGGAAGGGACGACAGAGAGATGGGACAAGGGCTCAGGGAAGGGACACTTGGAGAAATGTGGTTGTTGCGGCCAAGAACTTTCGAGTATCTTTGAGCCACATAGATAGATAGATATAACATATACAATAATAATAAATATAATTAATTTACTGATTAAATTGAAATATATTTTTAAATAAGAACACAAAAAGAAATGAATGTTTTTTGTAATATACGGATTGAAACAAAATGGATGAAAACCTTTTACTACTTTCAACCAAATACTATGTACCACTCGGGGGTACAGGGGGCGGAGCCCCCGTCTAGGTGTGAAGAGCGCCGAAGGCGCTCTGAGCAGCTAGTATGTATATATTTTTACGATGATTTTTTTCCGAGGACCGCGGACCCCCAGTAAAGGCTTCGCGGACCCCCAGGGGTCCGCGGACCACAGTTTAAGAACCACTGCATTAGACATTAAAAATTAAATATTCTGTATAATTAAAAGTGTTAGAAAGAAAACATGTTCAATAGAAATATATTGTCATGTGCGAATTGTTATAAATTTTAATATAAAATATGTTTAAGATATTTTAAAAAATGTGTTAATAAATATTATATGTTAATTATATTACTATTATAATTATATGGTATATATTGAAATTTAAAATATTTTATAAAATACAATAGAAATATATTTATTTTTAAGTGCTTATATATATACTATATTTAAACAAAATGTTAATTATATTAGTATATAGTATTTCATTTAATGTTACAATAATTGACTATAATAATTTGTTGAAAAGATGCTGAATAAGTTTACCTCACATTGGAACCGTAAACTAATTTTATTCATAATAATAATAATAAAGGAAGAAATTATTTTCGAAATGACTCAGAAAATATTTAAATGATTGGTTTATCACAATCAATAAACATTAAAAAAATAAATTCAAAGAGGTACTAATATTATTCATTATCTTTAGAATGACTAGAATTTATATTTTGAAACTGATTTTTTTAAATGCGTCTATTAGAATGATTAGTCCTGGAGTCTATGATTTGTTAACTGAACGAGTGGAATTATTAAAAATGAATCATTTCACATATTTGTGAATGTTTGATATATTTGAAAAGAATCAAACAAAGAATGAATCACGGTTGTTTTATTATCTACTATCACCTAATTATAAAAAATATATTTTCTTCATATACCAGTTGATTAATTGATCGAATATATTTATATGTGAATTTTTATGTTGTCATATTACTGGAGGCAAATTATCTGTATCTGCAGTCTCTGTAAAAATCTGATCTATTGACGAAAATTTTCACAATCATTTGTTGTTCGTATTTTAAAGACAAGAGTATCTCTTTTATTTTGTCCTTTCTCCACCCCCCCCCCCCACGCCCACTACCTTTTTAAAAAAATTAATTAATCTCTTTGTTTTTATTTTCCAAGATTATTTTGAAGGATTATTCATATGAATCAAGGATTTATAAATCTATTGATTCATGGGGAATTTAGTCACTAATTAAGGAAACTAAAAGAAATTCAGAAAATATTATTGTTTAAAAAAAAAAGTTATTCAAACCCAAACAATAATAATTTTCGAATTGTGATAGTCGCATTTAACTAAAAAAAAAGTATTTTTTTTTAAATAAAAAAATGTTCGAAATTCAGGTAGAATGACTTCAAATTTTTTTATTGTGGATAAAAAACAATAAATTATCAATTAGAGAAAGAAAAAAAAACAGAGACTGATCTGAGTATAATCATATCGTTTATTCTATAAATATATATATAAAACTATAGTTGCTTTATTTTACTAAGGGATAAATTTATTTATATTTTGTTTTTAAAAAAGAAGGGTAATTGATTAGAAAACGGAAAGCTTTAGGGATTTGAATGAAACTTTGCCAGTGAATTCCTTTTCTAATTCCAAAGAAACTTTCCTTATGCAATATTTATCGGTCTCTTTTAGTTTACGAGATAAAACTTATTAAAATTTGCTTATAAATCCATTAACATTCAATTTAGCTACCGTGTTTTATTATTTAGCCAGTACGGGGGGCTTTACTAATTTTCCGGGTTTTTTCCAGTTCGATTTGGATATATGAAAATTAACAAATTAATTAATTCAATATTTTTCTGTATCCAAACCGAACCGAAAATAATCGAAAATTGGGTGAATAAGTGAATAATTAGAAAATTAGTCAATAAAACATTATTAAATGGCTGCAAATTCCTAACTAGTTTTTCTGTCAAACTTTAATAATTTTAGAAATATTGTATAAAGAAAGTTTCTTTGGAATTTAAAAAGGAATCCAAAACCCTGAAGCTTCCCGTTTTGTAAACAATTACAAAAAGAAGAGATTTTCTAGAATTTAAAATTAAAAAAGCAAATATATCGGCTTAAATAATGTTTATTGGTAATTTAATACATATATATATATATATATATTTATGTAATTATTTGTAAAAATTAAAAATCTTTGTCATCTCACCGGATAGAATTAGCTTTTATATATTGCGTTTAGATTAGTCTGTTGGATATATATTATTTAGAATACTTTTGAAAATCCTCGCCTCACCCCCCCCCCCCTTCAACACCCACCACGAAAATAAATCAAAATCTTACCATATGATGGCCTTTGATTTTTTTTTATCTTAGATAATAAGGTTCCTTTGTGGCTCATTAAATGATTAATTTTTTAAACATAAAAATCGCTCTTTATATTTGTTTTCCTTTCATAGAGGAAAAAGATTGTGATAAAACAAAATACGAAATATGGAAAACGAAAAGGTCTGTGTACTTCATATTGAGTTTAAAAAAAAAATGTAATATTTTTGACATTGTGAGTGTATATGCAAATTTTTCAGTCCTTTTACTCAAAAAAAAAAAAAAAAAGAAAAAAAAGAAAACTTAAACAATAATTAATATCTTTCAAAAGGATAAAAATATATCTTCCCAAAAAAAAAAAAGAAAATTTTTAAAATCAAAATTAATTTTAACCAAATCTATTTAATAAGATCAATTTTCTTTAATATAATTACTGTTTTGACATAAAATAAAAAAAAAAACAAACAAAAAATTAGTGACTGATAATGAATATAAAACTATATAATTGTATATATAGTTAAAAAAATTAAATAATCAACGAATCCTTGAGAAGTTTTCAACGTCATTTGTACTATATACTTATTTATCAATTTTGCAAAGCAAAAAGCAAAACAGGACCAAGATTTAGAATCAAACAAAACAAGACCCCATATCACATGACTCGGTGTTTGAGTGAGCAAAAGGTTCATCATTGCACAACCCCCCCCCCTTCTCCCCTCATCCATAATTTCACCAATACTTATTTTATGTAACTACAAATAAAATTAATAAAAAATTAAAAAAAAAAAAAATTAAAAAATAGTCAGCCCCATTCGATGCATAACCAGCGTAATTTTTTTTTAATATCATTTTGCAAATTGTTGAATTTCTCAAAAAAAAAAAAAATTTCCTCTTGATTAGAAAATAACAAATTAACGCGATATCTTCTAAAAAAAAAAATTTTAGTCAGAAATTATATAAATGATATATTGTATAACTAAAAAAAAATATTTTAAAAAAAAATGTTACTTAATTAAAATATATTTTAAATAAATCAATCACACACACACACCTAAATTGATATAAATAATCTTATCATTTTCAATTATTATATTTTAAATAAATGTTTAGTTAAATATAAATATATATATAAAAAAAATCTTTTTCTGCTGTATTATTAATTCTTTTTCTTCCTTCTTCCTATTTTATCTTCAATTTCTTTTTAATTCCTTCTTCTTTCTTCTTTTTTCTTTCTTTTTCTTTTCTACAAATTCTTTTTTTTTCTCTCTATTTTCTCTCTATCTCTCTTATTTTTTAATAAATTTATTCAAATTTCTCATTCTTCCTTTGAATTAAACATAAAAAATAAATATTTTTTTTTTAATTTCATTTTTTAATTAATATAATTTATATAAATAATTATTTATTTTGAATAAATAACTAAATGATTAATTGTAATACTCTAATAAAGATAATTTTTTAATTAAAAAAAGAATATACTTATATTTAGGGTGACCAAACGTCCCGTTTTTAGCTGCTCTGTCCTGGCGTCCCGAAAAATTCTTTGGGACCGCCTATTGTCCCGTTTTTTTTAAATATTTAGGATATTTCGTACTTTTTTTCAAAATTTTTACAATTTGGTTCTAAAAAAAAGGTAAACCGTTTGTCTCGGTTTGGTGTTTTCGAAATATGGTCACCCTACTTATAGTCCATTTTTTAAGTATTTATGGTAGTTTTTACTTACAGTTAGAAATTAATTTATTTATTTCTATTTAAAATTAAATATGGCTGAATAATTAATGGAACATATTAAAAAAATGGGGTTTTATTTATTTAAATAATTATTTTTTAATTTCAAAGAATTTTTTATAATATTATTTAAGTTTAAGGGAAAAGTAACAATATTTCAAAAGCTATATTTGTTTATTAATTCCTTACTTATTAATTAATTTATTATAAATAATAAATTATATAAAATAAACCCTCCCAACAATACACATAAAAAAATTGATATAATTGGCCGCCCGCCCTCAAACCAAATCAATTAATGATCAATTTTTAAAATTCAAATGAAAATATCATAAATTATTAATATAAAATTCTGAAATGAAAACAGATCCTTAATTAGTTTTACTATGTTTTTCTATTTTAGAATTAATTTATATATTTATAATTATATATATATACTTCAAAATAGAATCAATATACCTAAATATCTCTCTATATATATTTAAGAGATTGTAAATTTCAATATTTATGTGTCTAATTATATATAAATGTTATTAATAATATATTTCTATTATTCTTCTATATTTTCATAAAAGATTTATAAAAACAAATTTAGATTAATTACTAATTTTCAAAATATTTATTCAAAATTGGATCATAATAATATTTTAAAATAATTATAAAAAAAAAACAATATTAGAATTAAACAAATAAGTTTATAAATTTCTTTATGTGTGGAAGATATGTAGTTGTGAAAATTTGATTAAAAAATAAACAATTTCCAAAATGTAGATTTAAATGCCATAAATTGAAAAAATTTTCTTTTCTCTTCTTATTTGTATGTAATTCATGAAATGCTTTACATGATAACTAAAATTATATCTTATTTATATATACGTATATATTATGTAGCATGCATGTAATTTAAAAAATAATAAGAAATAAATATATATCACCATTTTGTTACTTTTTATATTTGTAGCAAAATGGAAGTTTTGTTTCTGAATGTTTTTGAATTTATTTTTAATGTGATATAGTTATGATATTTTTCTTTAAAGAACCTTTTATTTTTTTATATTTTTAAATATGATTTATAGATAAATTGAAGAAGAATGAATAATACATGTAAATACCAAAAAGTAGAAGAAGGTAAGTCAAAATTTACTATTTTAAAAAAATATTCTAAATAAAAATTTCAAAAAACTTTTTAATATTTTAATTTTATGCTCGTATGATAAAGTCATGGACCCCGGCACATATTCATAACAATTCATAAGATTATTTTTAACAATTAAAATTAAATTAAATTTAAAGACAGAAGTTTATATAATATTTCCTTATTTTTTCTTTTTTTTTTTAATTTTTTTATTTCGTTATGTGAAAAAATGTATATTTGCTTGAATTGTTTTGCAAAACGGTCATCAAACGTGGATTGAATGAATTCCAAGTGGTCAGTTGGCAATGGCCAATTCAAAGTTGATTAAAAATATCAGACGCACTTGGGGCAAATGACCATCTAACATCCGCCTTCCCTTCTTTGGACAACATCCATTGAAACGACGTGCTGTCAATTGATAGACGAGCTTATACAATCAAATAACATCATAGAAACATAAATCAAATCAAAGAGCAACTACCGTTTACATTTATATTTTTTGCTTTTGTTTTTCGCATGAAAAATCCTTAATTTCCATAGAGTGGTGCTAATAAAATTGAACATAAAATATTCATAAACTTATATCTCCTTCTAGCATATTTTTATTTATTTCTGTTTCAATCAAAATATTCATATATATATATATATATATATATGACATGTATACCTTACCAAAGAACAGCGCCTACCAAGTCAGTTATCGTCTAGGCGGGGTAAAGGTGTTGTATTATCAGGATCCTCTTAAACTCTATCTTGATTTTCTTGGTCGGAGATGTTGCTTCCCAATTTAATTCCGGAGGCTGGGTGGACTCCGTTCCATAGTCTCTAACTACAGAAATTCCCTTAAAACAGGCGCGTAACTAAGATTGTGTAGCTTTTATATATATATATATCGACTTTAAAAACCATAATAATTTCTAATAACAATATAATTAATATTCAGAGCTACAAACAATTTCTTACTTAGATAATTATTATTATTTCTATTAGAATATAATATGCAGTGGTTATTATCTAGAATCTAGAATATAATATTATGATATAATAAATCAACGGTTCTCAAACTGTTGTACATGTATACCACTGGTGGTATATGGTAGTAACGAAATCATTTTAGTGGTACATGAATTTCGGAAGGAAGTTGAGAACTGCTATAATAATTAAATTCTTATATATGTGAATATAACTAATATATTAAAATTAATTATAGATTTTTAATAAAGATTTTTGTTTTTAAACAATTAAATAAAATTAGAGACGATGAAGGTGGGATCAGTTCTTTCATAGAATAATTGAATGATAAAATACAATAAAAAAAAATAGAATTTTGGAATAAATAATGAAAAATAAAATTTTATTTGCTCTATATTATATTGTATTATAATTTAATATTTACAATGTGAATAAAAAAACTAATACACACGGAACACTACAAAAGAAACTGAGTGATTAGAATCTCAAATTGGGGTTGTACCTCTGCACACTGCCTAATCATTGATTGAAATTTTATAATTTACAATTAAATTAAAATAAATTTATTTTTTAATATACTAGGTCTGTTCAAAAGAAAAGCTGAATTTTTAATTTTCGCGGGCTGTGTACATTCGATTATTCAAATGTTTTGTTATGTTGGTACACATAACATGTTCTCACATGTTGACATTATCAACCATTTTGGATTAGTAGTTTGTTTTTAACAACGGAAAAAGTTAGCCACATTTTTGTGTGTTCTTCGATTTTTTAAAGATGAGTATTAAATTTTGCGTGAAAATGAAATAAAGTACTCCAACGCAATTTAAATGTTGACTGTGGCATTCACGGCAAGTCTTCTTTGTCTCAAAAAAATGTTTATAAGTGGTACAAGCGCTTTAAAAAAACACGCCAAGTTCAACCAAATGTGAATGTTTTGCTCATTGTTTTCTCCGATTACAATGGCATTGTGCATCATGAGTTCTTGCCAACAGATCGTACTTTTAATAAGCAATACTACAAGGAAGTTATGCAACATTTGCGTGAAGCGGCTCAAACGATCGGAATTGCGGAAAAACAAATAATGAATCACGATAATGCACCAGCTCACACATCATTGCTTGTTCGTGATTTTTTGGCCAAAAACACCGTAACCATACCTCAACCACCGTATTCACCAGATTTGGCTCCCTGCGACATTTTCCTATTCCCAAAACTGATGAAATAAAATCGGAAAAGTGCATTTCAGAAGTACTTCGACGAAGCGCTGGCATAAGTGCATTATATCTGAGGGGAATTTCTTTGAAGGGGACAAAATGGATATTGATGAATAAATAAATACTTTTCGAAATAATTCAAAATTCACCTTTTCTTTTGAACAAACCTCGAATATTAAATTGTAAAATTATAGATTTACTTATTTATTAAATACTTTAAGACTTTTAATATATAAATGTTTGTTTTTATTTTACTATTTTGTTTATTTTGTATTAAGAGAAATAAATGTTACTTAATGAGTAATTTACTTATTAATATCATTTTTATTCATATTCTTTTCTAATAATAATAAAAATAAATTAATAATAGATTTATTTAAAGTAGAATATTAAAAGAAATAATGAATATTCTAAATGGTAAGGAAAAGAGAAAAGCTATTTATAATTATAAAAACCTTAAAATAAGTATTACAAATCAATAATTATTTATTAATAAAAAAAAGATAAATTTAGTTTATTTCATTTAAATATAATTTGAATAATATTTTATTATACTAAGAATATATATAAATATTCATTTTTTATAAATAATAGCTAAATTCACACCAGACAGCTTTCAGTTAACAATTTCTTCTCTTACAAATAATGATAGTTGACCCAGAATTGATTTGTTGGACTTTATCTTTTTATTTATTAAATGATTTCACTCAAGTTTGTAACAAGATTAACTATTTTTAGAATTTTCACTTTCTTTGATTTAATGTCCAATTTCCTTTGTAGATGCTCCATTTTTTATAGTATCATCATTATTACAAAATGAAAGTATTGTATCATGAAGATAATTTGATTTTAGGTATATTAAATTATTGTATTTTTCCATTTCATTAAAAATGAAATAATACATGACATAATATTATTTTATTTACAATATTTATCAAACAATTTAACAAATCAACATTTTTGAATCTCGCTTCTTCATTAAATTCATTGTTGCGCCGGATTCTTTTTAAATTTTTTTTTATTTTATTTTTAAAATCTACTTGATTAAAATACTAATTAAAATTTTAATATATTTTTGAAAAATAAATTATCTACTATTATTCTCTGAATTTTAATAAATTTAACATTTAACTGTATATATAATTTTATTTTTATTTATATTATCCATGTCTGGTTACATGAATTAAAAATATATTTTATACTTGATAATAAAACAATTTACGTCTTATTTCATCCAACATTATTTATTATTATAACATCATTTATTTATAAATTATTGAAATAGTAAATAAATAAATATGTTGAATTTAAATTTTCAAAAATATCTGTATATAAGTAAGTATGGATAAAAAATTGAAATATTATTTTTATTGTTATTTGAAAGATTATTTATAAGCAGGTATAAAACAATAAATAAATATTTATTTTATTAAATTTCCTTTTTTTTGTTCTAGGAAACCAAGTGTTTTGAATATAAACCGGTGCAATTTTTTTATATAATTTTTTTTTTTTATTATTATTTGTGGATCGATTTGATTTATTTTAATGATGGATGAATAATTTTATTTATTTTTATGCGAATGTGCCCGGAAGGATTATTTATTAGAAATGAATAGTTTGGATGGAGATTGCCCGGAGGAAAACGTGAGTGGCTGCGATTTGGCCGTTTCGTCTTCGTAGGGGCAATGAACGGGGATCACTTGAGGTCAGTATGGGGCGGAGCCCCACCCCGCTTATATATATAGCGAGGGCCTTGGCCTTGCCATGCATAGGCCTGAAAATGGGCCCTACGAAATGTTTCTGTCTTTTGCTTGTTATTGTAGCCTGTGACGCGGCTTCGAAAGTTCGACTACGCCCGGAGCATCGCGAAAATGAAGACGGCATCCCCCTACCATCGAATGAAAAAATCACCCCATCCGAGGATGCTGTTCGTGTTGCAGAACCGGAAGCAGCAGGTGCGGAGACAGAATCCCCAACTGAGGAGGGACAAACTGAAAAGGGACCTGTCGCGGAATTGGCAGATGATTTGAAATCGGAAATAACAGGAGAGCCGATTTCGTATCGTGGTGCACAACTTTTACGAGTATTGGTGGATAAAGATGAGCACGAAGAGGAACTTCAACAGCTGGAGAAAAAAGGAGGTATATATTGATTTGGATCAGAAATAAAGTTTGTATTGTTTTTTTAGTTTTTGTATCTTTATTTATATGGTAAATTGAATATTAAAATGACACTGAAGATGTTTTTGTGTTCTATAATAGAATGTCCAATAGTACGATTTGAAGTCTTTATTTTGCTTTTTGATAAGATAGATTGACTATAAATTTTACCATTTTGAACATGATATTAAAAAATATTAGATCATTTAAGTACTCACTTCGGTAGTGCATATATTAAAATTAGAACGATAAGAGGATTAGAAGTGTTTTTTTAAGAGTGGTTAGCACGACGGTCTACCACACGGATGACTCGTGTTCGGGCCTAGGGAAATTCAATTAATAATTTCGCTTTAAAGCTCTGCGTGATTCTCAGGTACTATTTGCAAATAATAATAATTAGATCATTTTAATGCTCCATATGCCAAAGATATATTAGAATTTCCAAAAGTAACATTTTTTCACCCTACTAAAAATGTTGTCATTGATAATACTATTTCTCATTGTCTTTTAGAGGTGGATATTTGGAGTCACAAACTGGCAAATGATTCCCGACTCGATGTAATGGTGCCCAAAGGGTCCATTGATAAGCTCAAGAATTTTTTTGAGCAAAATTCTCTGACATATGAAGTGGTGATTGATGATCTCCAAACAGCGATTGATGTAGAAAATCCTCCAGTTACTGATGAAGAGAAAGAAGAGTTCGAGGGGCGAAAAGGTAAATAATATTAAATAAATTGTTATTTTAAACTTCAAAACGATTATTATAATAAATTAACTAAAAAGAATTATATATATAAGTTATACATTCGATCCTGCAAATGATTGCGAATCTCTCTCTGTATGTTATTTTTCCACCACTTCCACCCTTGTTAATATTTTCTTTTGTAACCATTTAATTTCTACATTTGTAACCTAAGTTCCATAATAGCTTAATATTTTATATTGTATTATCAATATTGTAATTCTTTTCTATATTAAATTGTAACTTTCAAGTAATTGTTTTTAAAAACAATACCCCTTAACCCCCACATATTAAATATATATATATTTATTAAAGAATATAATAAAATTCATAAATTTCGAGTTCTGTTGATATTGTAAATTAATATAAAATATAAAACTAGTGAATAATTAATTTTTTTTTTATTATTTTAAATATTAAATTTTTATTAATATAATTAAGAAATAATATTTTTAAATTAAACCGAAAAAAACATCGCTTATACAAATTACAATTAAAAAAATAATAAAATTTAACTATTTTTATAAATTGTTTTTTAAATTCTAATATATATATATATATATATATATATATATATTTGTTATTATTAAAAATCAAATAAAAAAAAATTAAATAAATAATATAAAACATTTATTTTTTTATGATTAGAAAAATTTTAAAATCTTCATTGATAAATTGAAAAATAACGAAATATTATTATTAATATTGATTATATTTCTTTAAAGGAATTAAAAACAATTTTCTTATAAAATTTAGTTGTTCGTTGATGAGTGAAAGTATATTATCATTAGTTTTATTTAAATTTATTCTATTGTCAATATTTAATTATTTTTGTTATTTATATTATGTTTGTTGCAAAGGTCATAAGATGAATTGGGAAAACTATCATCGTATCGCCGATATTTATGGGTACCTTGACTATTTAGGCCAAACTTATCCGAATTTAGTCTCTATTGAGACCATTGGAAACACCGTTGAAGGAAGACCTCTTAAAGTGTTGAAAATTTCAGGAGAAAACTCTGGTGGACAAGCTATTTGGGTGGATGGAGGTAAGTCAACCTACCATATTAGAGTATATGGATTATTTTTTACTTTTGATAAGTGAAATAATGATAAACATGTCTAAAATGATTTTATTTCCGATGAAATTAATTAATTAAATTAGTTAATTATAAATACACCATTAGTTTATGATATTTAAATTCAATAATATTAATATCGGGAGGGGATAATAAAAACAGACTCCTCTCTTTTTTATTTATTTTATAACTAGCTGCTTTATGCCATCTGCACCCCCGGAGTGATGCATAGTATTTTGTAAAATCTATATCAAAATATTAATATTTATTATTTCAAGCATTATATTAAAACCTTCATTTTTCTTTAATTTTTAATTTAATCACTAAATTAATTATATACTTTATCGTGTTATAATGGGATAATATTATTTTCTTTTCTATTCTACTTTTTTAGTAAAATTTTATAAATGGTGGATAATGAAATGTAAGAAAAAGATTTAAGAAAGAGATTTAAGAATAAATTTAATTTGCTAAGACTTTCAACATTTCCTATCCAGAGTACACTCCCTCTTAACTCCTATTCTCTTCCGATTCCGTCCACTGCCAATTACGCACCAGCACGTGGTGTCATCAACAAAGAGCCAAACATGCGCTATTTTAATAAATATTATTTAGTAATTTTAATTTATAATTTATAATTAATTAAATATAATTTAAATATAATATATGTGTTAATTAATCCAATTCAAATTTGCGAGATAGTCGAGTGGAGACACTCCAGATTTTTTAAATTTATATACCATTTAATTTAATTGTTTTTTTAGGAATTCATGCTCGCGAGTGGATTTCTCCTGCTGCTGTGTCTTACGTTATTAATCAATATGTGGAAAACAGAGATCAGCAATCGGAGGCTGTTCGTTCTCTGGATTGGTTTATAATGCCTGTTGTTAATCCGGATGGCTATGAACATTCCCATACAAACAATCGATTGTGGAGAAAAAATCGCCGTGGCAATACTCGATGTGTGGGCGTTGATTTAAACAGAAATTTTGGTTACAAATGGGGTGGTTTAGGTGCCGGAACACAAAATTGTGATCAAACTTACGCGGGGCCAAGTAAATTCTCCGAACCGGAAACATCAGCAATTGCCAAATTTGTTCAAAGACATGGTGGAAAAGTTAAGGTGAGTTCACATCCTCTCCCTTCACACCCAAAATATTAAGATTTTATATATGTATATATATATATATATACTTAATAACAATTTTTACCGACCGACGATAGTAAGGGAAGGTATTGTTTTCACACAAAATTTCACAAGTGGAGATTTTTACCTAACTCCATAAATCATGCATTTCGTTAACAGAAAAAAGTATTTTTAGCATCATGTCTGTCCGTCCGTCCATCCGTCTGTTCGACCGTTGTGTGTACGTATAGTCGTGTACAGCTTGAAAGGCTCAACGGATTTTGATAAAATTTGGTATATTTACTAAATGAATTAGTAGCATAAATTCATCAACTAATGGTGTATATTCGAAAATCGGAAGTGGTAGTTAAGAGTATTAATTTTATATTCATTGTCGGAAATTTTTCATTTTAAAATATAGTAGTAATTAATAATTAAGTAATTAAACTAAAAATAATAACCAAGATATAATTTAGTCATTTTAATTCAAGTTTTAAAAATATTTTTTTTTTTTGATACTATATATATAATATATATAATATTGTTTGGAAATTAATTTATTTCAAATCGTTGGTCGGTTCTGTACCTGGCCACAGATCATATTTTTATATTTATTCATGGAACTATAATATAATATAAATTATAATATTAAATATCTTTTAAGATAAAGTGCTTAGACCACCAACCATATTTAAATTTTCGTTGTCTCTCTATAAATTAATTTTAAATAATCCATCCGAATAAAGTAAAGCCGGATCTGGCAATAGAACACTGTTTATCTAGCTATGCCCTAACAAAAACGGCTCTATATTCCATAATGGAATTGTTTCTTCATGAATAAAGTTAATTATTGAAAAAGTTATTATGAATAATTTCTTCATGGCACAAAATGACTTTGATTAATGCATTTAGAAAAATCAAATAATATTATCTATATAATAATATTAGTTTAAGAAAATAAAAAAACAAATAAATATATATAAAATCGTTTCCCACATTAAAATCTAGACTAAGCTAATGTTATTAGAAAAGTATTAAATAAATATAAAATTTAGAAGTTATTTTAGTAATGTTAAGGTTAAATATTTATGAATAGAAGTACTAGAGATTTCTAATGCTGCAGAAAAGTACTATACTATATCTGAGAATTCTAAACACAATTTTATATAATTTTTTATATCATAAATTTTCTCTTCCAACAAACTTAATCTTTATTTTCAAAAAATCTAATATAAATAAATCAAATAAAAAAAATTGTATCTGATATTTTATATTAATTAAGAACTAATTGTAAATTTTAACTTCTGTTTTGTTTATATATACTAAAAATTGAATTGATTATATCATATATTGATATTAATATATTTTTATACAATATTCATAATTGTGTTTCAGGGTTATTTATCGTTCCACAGCTATGGTCAATATATCCTGTACCCGTGGGGCTATGATAAGGTAGTCCCACCGGATCATGAACGATTGAAATCAGTAGGCTTAAAAATTGCAAGTAGCATAAGAGAAACAACCGGAAGTAGCTATACAGTGGGCCCAGCAGCCGCCCTTCTCTATCCTGCAGCAGGTATACAACTCACTGAATGCATTTTATTTAAAAAAAAATAATAAATATTGATCCTATAACTAATATTTTATAAAATTTCACTATATTAATAAATCATTTGATTTACCTTGAATGCCAATTTCCTTATAATTTTAACTCTATTTATTTATTTATTTTATGATAATTTTCATATTATAATGTCAATTATATACATAAATACATATTCTATTACCATAATTTATGTATAGTGACGGAAAAAAGAGAACATCAGTATTGTTCAGCTGCGCTTTTCTCAACAGCATTAATATATGAATCAAAATTAAAGATATTAATTTTTAATATCAGAAACATATTAAACTGAAAATAATTTCAAATTAAATTAGTATTAAAAATTAATTTCTTTGATTTTGATTCATACGTATATTAATCCTAGTTGAGAAAAGCGCTGATGAACAATACTGGCATTCTCTTTTAGTCACTATACCTATATCGAATATTTATTTTCAATTTTCAAATGATTTATAATTGAAAAATAAATTAATAATTACAAAAATAAATAATTAAATGTAATTTTAATGTAAATTGTATATAATTTTTTATTTTCTTTTTTCTTTTTATACGCTTTTTATTAACTTCACGTTTCTATCTGTCTGTAATGTTCAAAATTTGTAATTGGATTTTAACCCACTTCTAGTTGAACGATTTTGCATAAAGTCGATGACAATGCCGCATACAATGTTATATTTACATTTATATTTACAATTTTTTTATATTTTATATTTATATTCTATACAATATAATTAAATTCACAAATATTTAAAAATATGTATTTTTTAAAAATTCAAAATATTCATTTTGATTATTATAGTGTCATCGTTTCAATATTCGTTTCAAATTTGAGCGAAATCGCTTAACTAATTAGGTTAAAATCCAATTACAAATTACAGACAGACAGAAAAGTGAAGTTAATTGAATTAAAAAACTAAAAACTTGAAAATAAATTAATAAACAAACTTGATATGGTAATATTAAATTCTTTACCTACTAATTATATTCATATGTGCCCGCGCTTTTTGCATTGGACATATGTAAAGGATAATATTTAAGATTTAATTAATATTTTATATTCTATTTTTTAGGGCATTTTTGAATATAAAGCCTGTATATTCAAAAGTTTGTTTATTAATTTATTTATTATTATAATAAGATTTTAAATTTTTTTGCGCATGTTATGCTTTTAAACTTAAATTTTGAATCTCCTATTTCAGGTGGTTCGGATGATTGGGCGAAGGGGGTGGCACGAATTCCCTTTACTTATACAGTCGAGTTACGAGACAAGGGTCGATATGGGTTTGTCCTTCCGGCTTCTTACATCACTCCAACAGGGAAAGAAGCTCTGGCTGTATGCAACATTGTAGCCGATGAATCGATCAAATTAAAATCCGATTAAAAAAAAAAAAAAAAAAAAACCTTAAGAAAAATATTTTTATTTATTGTGAATATTATTAATTTCATATACATTATTATATTACTATTGTATTAAATAAAATATAAACTTAATTAATTAAGTATATATATATATATATATAATATACAAGAAATATTTAAATAAAATCTCATTAAACATTAAGTAATAAATAAATGCTTAATTCATTTGTTATAGGATTATTAAAAAACATGATTAATTGTCTTCTTATTCATTTATTATCATTCAATTTGAATCCAAATATAATCTGATTTAAATTATTTCATAGAAATTTAATAAATAAATAAATATATTTAATAGATAATAATAATTAAAAGTTAGATTTATTTTCATATGATTTATTAGTAAATTATTTATGTTATTTATACTTTATAAAAATTATTGTAAATTATTTAATTAATATATAAATGGTGAATCAACTTTTTATTATCTCGCCAGAGTTAGTATTGCTATCACGGAAATTTTCGATGTCGAGATTTTGATGTTTTTATAGGTTTTGAAGGTCCCTGAGTCATTTTAAATAAGGTTGGGAAAAAATATCTGTGTGTGGGTGCGTATGTAGACAAGATTACGGAAAAACGGTTTGAGCTAGAATAATGAAATTTGGTACACGAGCATTATTCGAAATTCGTATTTTTCTATCAACTTTTGAGAAATGTAGCTCATTAGAAAGAGGATCATTACCTACCTCGTTTTCATTTTTTTCTTCTAAATTGACCGTAAAAATATAGATATATGTTTGATCGTTTTTTACATGATACAAAATTGTATAAAACTTATATATAGAATTTCAGCTTGATTGAATCGCTGAAAGTACCGGAATTTTTTAAATTGACTGTCAATCAGCACATGACGTGGTGTCATCAACAAATAGACAAACACGCGTTGTTCTAATAAATATTATTTATTAATTTTAATTTATAATTTATAATTAATTAAATTTAATTTAAATATAATATATGCTATTTTATCCAATTCAAATTGCGAGATAGTCGAGTGGAAACACTCCAGAATTTTGAAATATTTTTTTATATTATTATATCTTCAAATTAGAAATTTAATTAATTAATTTTTTTATCATGCTTAGAACAATTTTATATATTCTTAAACCAATTTACAAAAATACTAATAGAAGGATATAGGATAAGAATTATATAGTAACGAAAAATCTATTTGTAAATTTTCATAAAATTAATGAAAATTTATTAAATGCGTGTTGGGAAAATTAATAAAAAAAAACATTATATCCCCATTTAAATAAAAAATTTTATACTATAGAATTTATAGTTTTTGTTTTTAAGATTTGTTTTTGAACTCTTGATAAAATAAAATCTATATTTCCTGAATATATAAACTAATTTATTTAGGTATTTAATGTATATATTTCCTGATTTTATGTAATATATATCATAATTTTTTATTTGGATAGATTATATAATAATAATGCGATAATTTTGTCCATAAATGAAAATGAAATATTTCCACAAATCATGCACTTTATTAACAGAAAAAAGTATTTTTAGCATTATGTCTATCCGTCCGTCTGTCCGTTGTGTGCCCGGATAGACGTGTACAGCTTCAACGGCTCAACGGATTTTGATAAAATTTGGTATATTTATTTAAAGCATCAGTAGCATGAATTCATTAACTTTTAGTGTATATCCGGAAACCGGAAGTGGTAGTTTACAAAGGATTAATTTTATATTCATTGTCGGAAAATATTTCACTTAAAATATAATAGTAATTAATAATGTAATTGAGTAATTAAACTAAAAATAAAAACCAAGATAATATAATTTAGTCATTTTAATTCAAGTTTTAAAAATAATTTTTTTTTATACTTTATATATCTATCTATCTCTGTGACTCTACGGAACTCGAAAGTTCTTGGCCGCAGCAACCACACTTCTCCAAGTGTCCCTATTCTGAGCCATAACCCTCCAATCCCTATCCTCTCCCATTTCTCCCACGTCCTTTCCCACATTATCCACCCACCGTGTCCTTGGTCTTCCAAGAGGACGTTTCCCACTCGGTCTCCCTACCAATATATTTTTCGCCATTCTATCTTCTCCCATTCTAGCCACATGCCCTGCCTACCGTAGCCTTCTCGATTTTATAATTCTAACTATATCTGGAGATGCATAGAGGTCATTACATTCACTATAGGAGAATTGAATGACGTCATCAATTGCATTATACAGCGCCTCCGGAAATAATTCCGTATAAAATATAAACTAGGGCTCTGCCCCTGTACCCTGTATTTGGTTGGATGTTTATATGTAAGAGGTTTTTTCATCCATTTTGTTTCAATCAATATATTACATAAAACATTCATTTGTTTTTGTGTTCTTACTTGAAATATATTTTAATTTAATCAGTAAATTAAGTATATATTATTATTATATATGTTATATGTTATATCTATCTATCTCTGTGGGTCTACGGTTCTCGAAAGTTCTTAGCCGCAACATCCACATTTCTTCAAGTGTCCCTTCATACATTGTCCACCCATTTTAAAATCTTACTTGAAAATCCAATTATGAGATCAAAATTAAAATTATTTATTCATATAATCTTAAAAATTAAAAGAGGTAATAATAGTCGCAATGTGAATGTTTTTAGTGTGTTAAATAAGTTTAAAAAGGCCAATATTAGAAAAATATAAATATTATAAACATTCTTTGAATGGTAATCTTTTCAATGCTGAATGACAACATGTAGATATCAAATTTTAAAAAATTAATTTCTGAGATATGCAAGAATATTGTGATGTAATTTCATCGAAATCGGTTGAGCCAATTTTGAGACTATAACTTCAAAATTTTCAGACATGCAGAAAGACAGACAGACATGAAAATTTTTAAAGTCACTCGTGGATTCTAGAGGCCATGAAACGCGAAGATATGCAAAAATTTTAATATTCACAGCAATTTGCAGAAAAAAAACTTTATATATCTTATATATAAAATTCTCGTGTCACAAAACTTTGAAATCATACTCCTCCGAAACGGCTTGACCGATTCTTATGAAATTTTTTATGTATATTCAGTAGGTGTTAAGTGGTGTGTGTATGCTTGACGAATTATTTGAAGAAAGCTGTTGTGATCTGTAATAATGTAATCTGGAGAAATAATGTGAAATGAATAAATGTTTATAAATCAAATGCTTGCAAATAATATACTATTTATTGATGTGTTTTAATGAAACATAAACATTTAATGTGTTATGATACACGTTCAAAAAATTCTATGATGTGGACTGATGTCCTGCAATGATGTGCTTCAATGTATGTTCAAACCAAGAATGAATGAACATGGCGTCTCGCTGAAGTGGCGTACATCTCTCTGGCGGCGTCGAAGATGGTGCATTTCAGGGCTTGTAGCACCCCCTATATTAATTCTTCGAAGCTTGGTGCTTCTCCATCCCGCCGGCCTTGAAGTATCTTCAACGAAACCCCTCTTAGTGGACTGTATCTTCTTGGTTGATCGGTAAAGGGCACAGCTTCATCACCGATCGTCTGATGATGTTTCCATTTGGCATGGATACATCAACAACTCTGACAATCTTGTCCTTGCCAGGATATAATTTTGCAATTCTTCCAAGTGACCATTTCAGCGGAGGTAAATTGTCTTCTTTCAAAAGAACCAGAGCTCCAAGTTTGACATTTGCAGATTGATTCGTCCATTTCTGACGAACCTGCAGTTCTGAAATGTACTCAGCAGCCCATCTCTTCCAGAATGACTGAAACAGCTTGGTGATATATGCATATCTTTTCAAACGATTGTCTTTGATTTCAACAAAGTTTGATTCTGGAATATTTGTTGCTGGTTTTCCAATTAAAAAATGTGCAGGGGTTAATGGATTATGATCTGATGGATCTGATGATAAAGGTGTAAGTGGACGAGAATTTAGAATGGATTCTATCATAGTTAGCACAGTGGTATATTCTTCAAAATTCAATTTGGATTCGCCTAGAATTCTATTTAAATGATGTTTTGTTCTTTTTATCATGCTTTCCCAGCAGCCTCCAAAGTGTGGGCTTTTAGCTGGAATAAAATGCCATTGTATATTTTCTCTCATTAGAGCTTCATATATTTGGCTGTTATTAAGAATTTTGAAAAGGTCCTTTAATTTATGATGAGCCCCCACAAAATTTGTACCATTGTCTGAATATATGGCTAATGGTCTGCCTCTGCGGGCAATAAAGCGCTTCAATGAATTTAAGAACATATCCGCCGATAGATCTGATACCAATTCTAAGTGCACTGCTCGGGTTGATAAACATGTAAAAAGGCAAATGTACGCCTTGACTATTCGAGGCCGTCTACTGTTACCTTCCTTCAAAAGTACGGGGCCTGCATAATCAACCCCCACATTGTGAAAAGGCACATACTGTTCTACCCGTGCAGCTGGTAAATTCCCCATTTGATAATTAATTGATTTTGGTTTGGCTCGAAAACATTTAATGCAGTTGTGAATTATTTCCCTAGCCAGATTTCTGCCCCCAATAGGCCAATACTTTTGTCTAATGGAATATAACAATTGTTGAGGTCCACAATGCAATAGTCGTTTATGCTCCTGTGACATTAATAATCGAGTGAATTTATGTTTATTTGATAATAAAATTTGATGTTTTTGATTTTGTGGAAATTTTGAATTTTGCAATCTACCCCCTACACGAATGATTTGCTCTGAATCTAATTGTATATTGAGATGTAGCAATTTATTTTTGTTATCCAGTAGTTTTCCCAATGTCAAAGTGTTATGTTCAGTGCTAAATGATTGCTTTTGTGCAATAAGAATCAATTTGGTAAGAGCCAAATTGATTTCAACTAATGTCAAAGGCCCCAGAATGACTGGTTTTCCTTGACTTTTAAGTCTTAAATTTTGAATAAATCTTTGACAGTAAGAAAACACTCTAATTAATTTGTTTAAATTGCTAAATCTATCAAAAATGTCTGTTTGGGGAATGATTCTCGAAAGATTGACTTTTGTTTTGGTCTCTGGTAAATTATTATTGTTAAATTGCGAAATGGATTGAAAATCTATTGATTCATGAGTCAGCCAGTTTGGGCCTGAAAACCAAATGGTTGATGTTGTTAATGTTTCCAAGGTTGAACCTCTGGAAAGCAAATCCGCTGGATTTTCATTTGTGCCAACATGATGCCAATCCTCTATTGACGTTAATCTTTGTATGAGGCCAACCCTGTTGGCTACAAATGTATTCCACTGACCTGCATTCCCTTGGATCCATCCCAGTGTTATTGTTGAATCTGTATAATAATGAATGCTGTTGATATCACAATCTAAAGCGTTCTTTACCTTATCAGCTAAATTAACCATAAGCACTGCTGCACTCAATTCAAGCCTAGGTAATGACAATTGTTTGATTGGTGCTACTCTGGATTTTGCATATAACAGTCTAGACGTATATATATTATTTGAATTACACGTTCTGACATATAAGCATGATCCATAAGCTTTGATCGAGGCATCACTAAATGCATGTAATTCTACATGAGTATAATTTTTACAAAATGCTTGTCTAGGTATTGATATGTCTTTTAAATGTTTTAGATCGTCGCAAAATTTGATCCATGCGATTTTAATTGATTGAGGGACATCACAGTCCCAACCTATTTTTGATTCCCATAATGATTGGATTAACATTTTTGCATTTATGACTTTTGGTCCTAGAAGACCCATTGGATCAAATATTGCTGCAGTTGTAGATAAAATTGATCGTTTTGTTATTTGCGCATCTAAATTGTGATTTGTTGTGAAATGTATTGTGTCAAAATTTGAATTCCAAATGACACCTAATGTTTTATTTTGTTCCCCAAATTCTATAATATTGGATTCCATTCTATCATGAATCGATATTTGCTCCAAAATGGTTTTATCATTTGACATCCATTTTCTCAAATAAAAACCTGCTGACGCTAAAATGGTTTTTAATTCATACTGTAATTTTATAAGATCAGATCTCGAATTTGAACCTGTTAAAAGATCATCGACGTAGAAGTTATTTAAAATTATTTTCGATGCCTTTGGATATCTATCAAAATTTTCGATTGCTAATTGGTTGATACATCTAATTGCCAAAAATGGTGCACTTCGTGTGCCATAAGTAACGGTGTTAAGTTTATAAATTTGCAACTTATCTGTTGAATTTTCACGCCAAAATATTTTTTGAAAATCACGTTGATCCGAATTAATTAAAATTTGCCTATACATTTTCGAAATGTCACCTGTCAATACAAAATTATGTTTTCTAAATTGTAAAAGAATTGTCGAAAGATTGTTTTGAATTGTTGGGCCTGTATATTGTAAATCATTAAAAGAAATGTTGTTATCAGTAGTTTGAGATGCATTAAAAACAACTCTAAGTTTAGTGGTTAGACTCGAAGTTTTTATTATTGGATGATGAGGCATAAAATATTCAATTTGTGATTTAGTATTTTCCGAAATTTTAGTCATGTGACCTAATTCAATGTATTCATTAATGAATTGACAATACTGATGTTTTAATTCTGGATTTCTATTTAATCTATTTTCTAAATGGTAAAATTTACCGATAGCGATTCTTCTAGACTCTCCTAATTTTAAATCTGATCTCAATGGAATAGTTACTTCAAACTGACCTGATTCATTTCTTTTAATTGTTTCTTTAAAATGGTTTTCACACAATTGCTCCTCTATTGAAAGTGTTGGAGTTTCATTCTGAATTTCTTCTACCTCCCAAAACCTTTTTAAATCAAATTCAAGATCGGTTAATCTTAATAAATTCACTTTGGAGCTGTTGTTAAGTGAATTACAAATATTGCCTGCTACGATCCAACCGAATTTACTTTTTTGTAATATGGGACGGCCCTTTCCTAAGAAAATTTGCCCTGCGCACAAAGAATCATAAAATATGTCTGCACCTATTAACATATCAATATCCTCGCTTTCATTAAATGTTTCATCTGCAAGTTCAATATCATCTGGGATATTCAAATGATTGATATCAAACGAATTAGTTGGTAATTTGTCAGTAATATGGTCCATAACAAGAAACTGTAAATTTCGCTTATACTGTGATTTCAACGAGCATATCTCTAAATTTGTTTTATGTTTAATTTTATGTTGAATATTACCTATTCCTGTAATTGTATATTCTATTTTGAATTTTTTTGATTTTAATTTATCGCACAATTTTTTTGTAATTAGATTGCTTTGCGATCCATTGTCTAAAAGCGCTCTACATATGTGATAATTGCCATGAATATCCTTTACCTTTACTTTAATTGTGGATAATAAAGTTGTATTTGATTGTATATCGGAACATATTCCTACCAAACCGTGGGTCGTGCTATTTGAATCGCTATTATTATCATTTTCTTTGATTTCTATGTCATCTGTTGGCTGCATTTTTGATTGTATTTCAACGGGGTCTAAATGAAGTAATGTATTATGGGATTTGTTACACTTAGTGCATTTTGATGATTTACATGACGAGGCGTAATGGGAGGGTTTGAGACAATTTAAACATAATTTTAAATTCCGAATGTTGTTAATTCTTTCCCGAGTGTTTAATTTTAAAAATTTTGAACATTTGTATATTGCGTGTGGCTCTTTACATAAGGCACACGATTTTGCAGTTGATATATGAGTATATCCTTTGTTTAATTTTGGTGATATTGGCCTAGTGGGTTTCGAATCTCCAACTCGTATTAAAATAGCAGATTTTTCCCTAATAAATTTTAATAATGTTTCGAAAGAAATATTATCGTCCCTGGTTGTCTGTATTTCCCAATCCCTTCTGGTTTTACTATCAAATTTTGATGAAATTAAATAAACTAATAATGTATCCCAGGAATCAGTTGGTTCACCTAATGCTTTTAATGCTCTTAAATTTTTGTTTATATCATCATGTAACATCTGTAGATGGCTCCCCGATTCTCTTTGTAGTGAGGGCAGTTCAAATATAGACTTTACATGATTGTGAATTAATAATTTTTTATTTTCGAATCTTTCATTAAGAAGATCCCATGCTATTTGATAATTTTGAGCCGTGACCTTCATTGATTCCAAAATTTCTAAAGCCCGCCCCTTTAGAGTTGATTTCAAATAATATAATTTTTGAACCTCAGATAATTGATCATTTTGATCAATTAGAGCTGAGAATGCATCTTTGAATTCGAGCCAATTGTTAAAATTCCCATCGAAATTAGGTAGTTCTATGGTAGGTAATTGTATGAATTGATTTTTAGAGGACGATGATGCTAAGCTAATTACATCAGCGTCTGGCCTAACGACAGACGCTCTCTCAAATTCATGAACCGCTTTTTTAATTTTGGATTTTAATGCATAATAACGATTTTCAAAAGTAGATCGTTCCTCAATTTCTATTTCGAAAGATTCCGCGTTATCAATACATTTCAGTTCAATTTGATCCTGAATTGTATTGAATTTTTCGAATTTTGATTCAAAATTTTCTAAACGATCCACTGATTGAATAATTGATTCTTGGTCGAAAGTTTGTATGGACTCAACATAATTTTTGAATTTAGTCAATTGTGCTTTTATTAATTTTCTTGAATTTTTTAGATGCTGCAATTCCATATTGAATAAAGGCTACACCAATTATGCAACTATAATGAATTATATGAATTAATGAAAGGAATGAAAAGGACTTACCGCACAAATTAATTCCAGCAACAAATATTAATTGTTTGTTAAATCAAGTTGCTCAATTTCTCCAGATACAAATACTGTTTTCGGATTTCTTGGCTTCTCAAATATGATTCGTCTCAATATGTTGAATTACTTGCTGTATCTAGCTCGATTGAACTAAATGTTGAATATACTGGATGAATCCGGCTCAATTGGACCAAATGTTAAGTGGTGTGTGTATGCTTGACGAATTATTTGAAGAAAGCTGTTGTGATCTGTAATAATGTAATCTGGAGAAATAATGTGAAATGAATAAATGTTTATAAATCAAATGCTTGCAAATAATATACTATTTATTGATGTGTTTTAATGAAACATAAACATTTAATGTGTTATGATACACGTTCAAAAAATTCTATGATGTGGACTGATGTCCTGCAATGATGTGCTTCAATGTATGTTCAAACCAAGAATGAATGAACATGGCGTCTCGCTGAAGTGGCGTACATCTCTCTGGCGGCGTCGAAGATGGTGCATTTCAGGGCTTGTAGCACCCCCTATATTAATTCTTCGAAGCTTGGTGCTTCTCCAGTAGGTCTCAGGGCATGTCAGACTTCCTTTAGAAAACCGCTAATTGGTAAGGTGTGTCCAGGAAATGCTAATTAATTAAAAATAGTTTAGTTACCATACTAGCTCATAGAGGCGCTGGTGGCAAAAATTTGACATCATATATATATCCTGATAGGAGCCTTCAAATATAAGTGGTTCGTAGGTGAACGGTCTAAGGCGTTAACTTATGACTTTGTACTTTTGGTTCGAAACTAGCAAAGGCACATTTTTTTTTAAGTATTATATATTTTTTTTACAAATTTATTAATTTTTATTATTTTAATATTTTATTAAATTAAATTTTATTATTAAATTTTATTTTATTAAATTTTAATATTAAATTTTATTTTATTAAATTTTAATATTAAATTTTATTTTATTAAATTTTAATATTAAATTTTATTTTATTAAATTTTAATATTAAATTTTATTTTATTAAATTTTAATATTAAATTTTATTTTATTAAATTTTAATATTAAATTTTATTTTATTAAATTTTAATATTAAATTTTATTTTATTAAATTAATAATTATGTCAATAAATTTTTTGTGAATAAATAAACAAATATAAAAAACTATATATAAAATTTGAATTTTCATCCATTCATTCATTTAAAATGATATTAACTTTCTCTACCTTCTTGGAAAAACCCATATTGCCATCCCTAGCGTCAACTATCTATGTATATATATAAAAAAGGTTTTTGTCTGCATATTGCAGCTGGATGCTCTGTGCTCAGAATTTAAAAATTATTATAATATTTCACTTTTTATTTTATATTCTAATTTTCAAATATCAATTAAATTAAATAATTTATTCTAAAAGTTGTCATTTAAATTTATTTAATAAAATATTTAGATCATATTTAACTTAATTCTTTATATATATATATTCTTTATATATATTTGAATATTTCTTCTTTTCTATTTGAAAGTGAAAGCTTAAAAAACAGAATATATTATTTTTAAACTTTTATGAATACAAAAATATTTTCTAATCGTCAATTAAAATGACTAAATTATATTATTTTTGTTTCAATTATTAATTACAAATATATTTTAAGTGCAAAAATGATTTCTTGGTTAATTAAAATATGTTTTTTAAACAAATGATATAAACGAGATGTTTTAAATTTATGTCTTTTTTATATTTTTTTATTAATAGGCTTCTTTTTTTATTTTTAATTTTTAATAAATTCTCTTTTTTGATATGATATTAATAAAAAATAATATTAAATTGTATATAAAATTAAAAATTAGAATATTTGAATTTTTTTAAATTTTAACACATGTAATCAATCATATGCATAACGAATGGAAAATTTTGAAAATCAACTTAGTATTAAATTCAGAAAAAAATACTCATATATAGAATATAATAGACCATTCGAATATAATTTAAAACTATTTTTCTCCTTCTATTTTAAATTTTAAAAAAAACGGAGTGTTACGAAATTAAGATGCCTGGATAGGTAAATGGGCTGGAAGAGGAGGCAATTTATAATTTTCTTCTAATTCAGATTGAAATTAATAGTGATAAGAAAATATATTTATTAACAAAATCTTAATATACAAAATGTAGAATTTGAATATGTAGAAGGATAATAATATTTGAGAAAATTTAAATCGAGGTAGAAATCGGGAAACGCCTGTTATCATGCAGTAAAGAGGGTTATCTCATCAAAATTATTATCAAAAGGAATCAAAATTAAAATATATAAACCAATTATTTTGCCTGCCTGTTGTATTATATGGGTGGGACGCATGGTCTATGACCCTGGGAGATGAGAGTAGATTCAGAGTATTCTTTCCAGCATATATTGGCCAAAGAATGGTGAGGTCACCGGGGAATGGCGGAGACTGCATAACGAGGAATGGCATGACCTCTATGCATCTTCAGAAATAGTTAGGGTTATAAAAGCGAAAAAGCTGCGATAGGCAGGAGACGTGGCTAGAATGGGAGAGGAAAAAGATATTGGATTGGAAAACGGTGCGGAGACCGATTGGAAAACGTCCGCTTGGAAGACCAAGGACGCGTAGGAAGGGACGTAAGAGAGATGGGGCAAGGGCTCAAGATGCTGCGGCCAAGTACTTTCGAGTTCCTTAGAGTCACAGAGATAGATAGATATAACATATACAATAATATACAATAATAATATATATAATTAAAATATATTTTAAATAAGAACACAAAAAGAAATGAATCTTTTATGTAATATACTGATTGAAACAAAATGGATGAAAACCTTTTACTACTCTTAACCAAATACTATGTACCACTCGGGGGGGTACAGGGGGCGGAGCCCCCGTCTAGGTGCGGAGAGCGCCGTAGGCGCTCGGGGCAGCTAGTATATATATATATATATTTGAATGATCGAGCGGCGGCTGGGTGAACTAGGTATGATCTAATGATGTACCAGGTATGATATCAACAGGCCTAGTTTTCTGACTTTCAGTGCATTAATACATACGTTTAAAGAGTATATATTTTATTAGTCATTTATGTTCTTTTAAATTATTTCAACGGTGACACGGTGAACCAGTTATTAATATTATCAGCCAAACCCGATAATTAGGAACCATATTTTTTAATCATCGAGGTGCAGCTGGGTGAACTCGGTATGTATTAATAAATGTTACAAAATTGTTAATAAATTTTACAATAATTTCATTCCAAAAAACTTTTTACCTGTATAAATTAGTAAATGACAATTTAAATGTGATTAAATTAAATTCTAAATGCTTTTCTAGTGTAAGAATTAAAATAAGGATTTTTATAAAGTTTCTTTTTTATTGACAATTATAGATTAGTAAAATGAAAGAATCATTAGACATATTTTAGACTTTTGGAAAAATAATAAATAAACTAACATATTAATAATAAAATGATAGGATTCTTAAATGGAATAGATAATTAGTAATGATGTATTTATTAATAGAGCAAATAAAATAGCAAATATAAATATTAAGTTTAATAAATCAGATTTTTATTGATTTAAACTATAATTTGTGCTATAGAGGTATAGAGTATATAAGCAAAGAAAATTTTATTTTCATTATTAAGCCTATTTTTCAAACATTATGAATTAATAAATGTCTAAGTAAATTTGATTTCTGATTAAATTTCTTTTTACAATAATTACATTCAAAAGGTTTTTCTCCTGAATGAATTAATAAATGTTTATTTAAAGTTGATTTATCATTAAATTTCTTTTCACAATAATTACATTCAAAAGGTTTTTCTCCTGAATGAATTAATAAATGTTGATTTAAATTTGATTTCAGATTAAATTTCTTCTAACAATAATTACATTCAAAAGGTTTTTCTCCAGTACGAATCATTAAATGTCTATTTAAATGTGATTTCAGATTAAATTTCTTCTTACAATAATTACATTCAAAAGGTTTTTCTCCAGTATGAATTAATAAATGTCTATTTAAGTGTGATTTAGCATTAAATTTCTTTTCACAATAATTACATTCAAAAGGTTTTTCTCCTGAATGAATTAATAAATGTGTTTTTAAAGTTGATTTCACATTAAATTTCTTTTCACAATAATTACATTCAAAAGGTTTTTCTCCTGAATGAATTAATAAATGTTGATTTAAATTTGATTTCACATTAAATTTCTTTTTACAATAATTACATTCAAAAGGTTTTTCTCCTGTATGAATTACTAAATGTTGATTTAAATTTGATTTATCATTAAATTTCTTTTCACAATAATTACATTCAAAAGGTTTTTCTCCTGAATGAATTAATAAATGTCTAAGTAAATTTGATTTCTGATTAAATTTCTTTTCACAATAATTACATTCAAAATGTTTTTCTCCTGAATGAATTAATAAATGTCTATTTAAATGTGATTTCAGATTAAATTTCTTTTCACAATAATTACATTCAAAAGGTTTTTCTCCTGAATGAATTAATAAATGTGTTTTTAAAGTTGATTTAGCATTAAATTTCTTCTTACAATAATTACATTCAAAAGGTTTTTCTCCAGTATGAATTATTAAATGTCTATTTAAATGTGATTTCAGATTAAATTTCTTCTTACAATAATTACATTCAAAAGGTTTTTCTCCTGAATGAATAAATAAATGTTTATTTAAAGTTGATTTATCATTAAATTTCTTTTCACAATAATTACATTGAAAACGATTGTCCTCAGTATGGTTTGAATCAGTTTCTTGTTTAAATTTTTCGTCTAAATATTTATCTGTATTCTTTTTGAATTTTACATCTTTTTTGAAAATTGAAAATATTTTTTTATGAAAACATTTTTTAAGATGTTTACATAAAAATTCCTCACTTATAAAATTGGTATGACAATATACACAAGTATATAGAGGACCTAAAAAAAGAATTGTTTTCGTTATGTTAAATCATTATATTTTTATATATCTAACTATTTTTAATTCAATTCAAGGGATAATATCATTATAAATAATATTAAAAAAAAATAAATTTACTGCCAATTAACATTAAATATTTTACATGAAAAAAACATAGAAATAAAAATTACCTATATATATTGGATATTTTTTGTCTTCTTGTGAATCAAGATCCATTTTTAATTGATTAATATATTATAAATTATAAAATATATAGTAGATATTAAGCAAGGAGGTGACACGTATTTTGCACTTCCGGAAATCATATATGTTTACTTTTATCACTGTTAGATGGCGCTGCTGACGACAAATTACATCTTTGCCGACCGACGATAGGAAGGGAAGGTATTGTTTTCACACCAAGTTTCACATGTGGAGATTTTTACACATCTCTACGAATCATCCATTTTGTTAATAGAAAAAAGTATTTATAGCATGATGTCTGTCCGTCTGTCTGTCCGTCCGTCCATTGTGTGTCCGTATAGACGCGTACAGCTTGAAATAAAATTAAGAAATACATATTATGTTATATCCACATTTGTGCATTAATAGGTACGTTTAGGGCTGTATTCTTCTTCTTCTCTTTTATTGGACATTACCACAACTACAGCGACCTTGGAGACTGCCGCCCTGAAAAGACAAGAGGTCGAAGAAAAGCCAAACCATTCCCTCTGCTTTTTGAGTCATGATCTTCTTGGTCTCCTCCTTCTTCCTAGGATCTGGCCCTCCATGATTAGGCGCAGCATAGAGTATCTCTCACCCCGGAATATATCCTCGATGTACTCCAATTTTCGCCTCTTTACGTCTAATAATAGCTCTTGTTCTGTTTCATGGCTGTATGTTTATTAATATTTTTTTTAATTTATGTTCTTTCAAATTATTTGAACGGCGGCTCGTTGAACCAAGTATGTATTAATAAATGTTAAATATTATTAATTTTCTTTTTACAATAATTTCATTCCAAAAAACTTTTTACCTGTATGAATTAGTAAATGACAATTTAAATGTGATTAAATTAAAATCTAAATGCTTTTCTGGTGTAAGAATTAAAATAAGGATTTTTATAAAGTTTCTTTTTTATTTACACACACACAATTATAGATTAGTAAAATGAAAGAATCATTAGACATATTTTAGACTTTTGGAAAAATAATAAATAAACTAACATATGAATAATGAAATGATAGGATTCTTAAATGGAATAGATAATTAGTAATGACGTATTTATTAATAGAGCAAATAAAATAGCAAATATAAATATTAAGTTTAATAAATCAGATTTTTATTGATTTAAACTATAATTTGTGCTATAGAGCAGTGCTCCGCAAACTGTGTGCCGCGGCACACTGGTGTGCCTTAAAGGTGATACAGATGTGCCGCCGCGACCAAATGAAACTTTTAGAAATCCATATAATTTTATATGTAATATATTTATATTTCAGCTTTTGATGTGCCGCAGAATCCTAGAAACAATTTTTCTGTGCCTTAGGTAAGAAAAGGTTGCGGAGCACTGCTATAGAGTATATAAGCAAAGAAAATTTTCTTTTCATTATTAAGCCTATTTTTCAAACATTATGAATTAATAAATGTCTAAGTAAATTTGATTTCTGATTAAATTTCTTTTCACAATAATTACATTCAAAATGTTTTTCTCCTGAATGAATAAATAAATGTCTATTTAAATGTGATTTCCGATTAAATTTCTTTTCACAATAATTACATTCAAAATGTTTTTCTTCTGTATGAATTAATAAATGTTTTTTCAAATATGCTTTCAGATTAAATTTCTTTTCACAATAATTACATTCAAAATGTTTTTCTCCTGTATGAATTAATAAATGTTGATTTAAATTTGATTTCACATTAAATTTCTTTTTACAATAATTACATACAAAAGGTTTTTCTCCTGAATGAATTAATAAATGTTGATTTAACTGTGATTTAGCATTAAATTTATTTTTACAATAATTACATTCAAAAGGTTTTTCTCCTGTATGAATTACTAAATGTTGATTTAAATTTGATTTCTGATTAAATTTCTTTTTACAATAATTACATTCAAAAGGTTTTTCTCCTGTATGAATTACTAAATGTTGATTTAAATTTGATTTATCATTAAATTTCTTTTCACAATAATTACATTCAAAAGGTTTTTCTCCTGAATGAATTAATAAATGTCTATTTAAATGTGATTTATCATTAAATTTCTTTTCACAATAATTACATTCAAAAGGTTTTTCTCCTGAATGAATTAATAAATGTCTATTTAAATGTGATTTCAGATTAAATTTCTTCTTACAATAATTACATTCAAAAGGTTTTTCTCCTGAATGAATTAATAAATGTCTATTTAACTGTGATTTATCATTAAATTTCTTCTTACAATAATTACATTCAAAAGGTTTTTCTCCAGTATGAATTATTAAATGTCTATTTAAATGTGATTTATCATTAAATTTCTTCTTACAATAATTACATTCAAAAGGTTTTTCTCCTGTATGTATTACTAAATGTTTTTTTAAAGTTGATTCCAGATTAAATTTCTTTTGACAATAATTACATTCAAAAGGTTTTTCTCCAGTATGAATTATTAAATGTCTATTTAAATGTGATTTCAGTTTAAATTTCTTCTTACAATAATTACATTCAAAAGGTTTTTCTCCTGTATGTATTACTAAATGTTTTTTTAAAGTTGATTCCAGATTAAATTTCTTTTCACAATAATTACATTGAAAACGATTGTCCTCAGTATGGTTTGAATCAGTTTCTTCTTTAAATTTTTCGTCTAAATATTTATCTGTATTCTTTTTGAATTTTACATCTTTTTTGAAAATTGAAAATATTTTTTTATGAAAACATTTTTTAAGATGTTTACATAAAAATTCCTCACTTATAAAATTGGTATGACAATATACACAAGTATATAGAGGACCTAAAAAAAGAATTGTTTTCGTTATGTTAAGTCATTATATTTTTATATATCTAACTATTTTATAATTCAATTCAAGGAATAATATCATTATAAATAATATTAAAAAAAAAATAATTTTAGTGACAATTAACATTACTTTAGATAAAAAAACAGAAATAAAAAATAACCTATATATATTGGATATTTTGTGTCTTCTTGTGAATAAAGATCCATTTTGAATTGATTAATGTATTATCAATTATAAAATATTTACTAGGTAATAAGTAATATAAACCAGATGCTCTGTGATATAAACGTTTTAAATTTTGATTTTGATTTACAATTAAACTAACAACCAAATATTTGACTTTAAGATAGCAACCAGGTGAGTGACACACAAATTTGACTTCCGGAAACCTTATGTGTTTTTATTCTTATCATTATTAGATGGCGCTACTGTCGATAAATTGCATTTTTGCCGACCGACGATAGAAAATGAAGGTATTGTTTTCACACCAAGTTTCACATGTGGAGATTTTTATACATCTCCACGAATCATCCATTTTGTTAATAGAAAAAAGTATTTATAGCATGATGTCTGTCCGTCTGTCTGTCCGTCCGTCTATTGTGTGTCCGTATAGACGTGTACAGATTGAAATAAAATTACGAAATATATATTATGTTATATCCACAGGCAATACTTTTGTCTTTCAGTGCATTAATAGGTACGTTTAAGGGCTGTATATTTTATTACTATTTTATTTATAATTTATCTTCTTTTAAATTTAAATTATTTGAGCGGCGGCTCTGTGAACCAAGTATTAATATTACCAGCCTTACCCGAAAATAAGGAATAATTTTTACTATCTCTGGCGAGATAGTATTTTAATCATGAAAATTTTACATGACGAGATTTTGATCTTTTTATACGTTTTGAAGGTTCCCTAATCATTCTTACTAAGGTTGAGAAAAATGTCTGTCTCTGTGTGTGTGTGACAGGATTACGCAAAAACGGTTTGAGCTAGAATCATGAAATTTGGTATACGGGCAATATTCAAAATTCGTAGTTTTATATCAACTTTTGAAAAATGTAGCTTAACCCGAAGAGGGTCATTACCTACAACGTTTTGATTTTTTTCCTCTAAACTGACCGTCAAAATAGAGATATACGTTTGATAGTTTTTTACATGATTAAAGATTGTATAAAACTGCTATATATAGAATTTCAGCTTGATTTAACTGCTGAAAGTACCACAATTATTTTTTTAACACTGCAAATCACGCGCCAACACGTGACGTGGTGCCATCAACAAAGAACCAAACATGCGCTAGTTTAATAAATATTATCTATTAATTTTAATATATAATTTATAATTAATTAAATTTAATTTAAATATAATATATGTTATTTAATCCAATCCAAATTGCGAGATAGTCGAGTGGAGACATTCCAGCTTATTTTTATTGACCGAGAGGTGGCTCGGTGAACCAGGTACTGTTAAGTAAAGTAAACAGCAAAGAAAGTAGCAAATCGTATTTACATCTTCTAAATGAGATGTCGGTCTGCTACACCCCAACCAAGATAAGACTTAACTCTCACCATTCATCGTCTTTTCTTATTATAGGCATTTACGAGGATCATTTAATAAGTAAAGAGACAAATGGCTATTGCTCTAAAACCATTTGATTCTTAGAAAATTTAGGCTATTTTTCAACATAATCAACCCCCCCCCCCCCACACACACAGTTATCTACTTGTCCCATCTTTCTTGCAGCTTCCTAATTCCTTTGGCAAAGGATCCACTGAAATCATCCCTCAATTATCCGCTAATCAAGAATGAATTATATATATTTATTTTTAATAATTAAAACGAAGACTAGTGAACTTGAAAAAAACATTTCAATAAAAATTAAATTTTAAAAAAATCATTTTTTTATAATTTTTTTACTGATATATATAATATATTTATAAATTTTATAAATCTTTTATTCAAATCTTTGAAAAAAGTTTAAACTTCATTATTTTCTTTTGATTCGATATAAGATCTCATTAATTCAATTTTATTAAAAATTAAATGAAAATAATTTAAGTATTAAATAATTATCTATAAAAAATATTTAATTTTATTTAAATTTAATTGTTTAAATATGTTTTTAAATGAAAATTATCTTTAAGATGTTAGTATTATTTTCTGAAATATTTTTAAATTTTAAATATTTATTAGATTTATTTATTAGTTCTCTTCTCATTTTTATAGTTTTTATTACTAATATATACTGTAACGGGCGAAATTTATTTAATTAATTAATTTATTTTATTTTCAGATTAATTGTTATTTTTAAATTTGAGTAATTCTTTCGCTGGATTTGGCTCCCATGAGGTGCTACCCTGTGGGGCAACCCCGAACCATAGAGGGATTCCCAAAAATGCGTTGACCGGCTTCCCTCTTATTTGAAGAGGAAGAGTCGGCATCAGATCCATCAGATTCTTGTACTGATAACATCCCCTATTATTTCTTTATTCTAAACCAGGGGTGTCAATCTTGCGGCCCGCGACCACTTTCGACTTTTTTAAAAAATTTTCAATTTGTCTCTAAATAAAAGGTAAAATGTTTTTTTTTGCGGCCCGCCTATAGTTAAACCTTGTTTGTTTGGCTCAAGTGTACCTATGAGTTTGACACCCCTGTTCTAAACCAATCCTAACTCAAGTCAAAGTGGCGTATTTTGTATTATTTAACAAATCCTATTAATTTTGTATTTCTTTTATTATTCATTATTCATATTATTTTCACACCAAATTTCACATGAGGAAATTTTTTACCTATCACCACGAATCATGCACTTTGTATTGGTTTTATCCTCGAGAAAAATCATCTTTATTAGGTTTTTCTTAATTTAAAATGATATGACGTCATCCAGGCAGGGCCGTCCTAAGATTTTCGGCGCCCGTGGGCTCCTAAAATTTTGCGCCCATTTTCTTAAGAAATTACATAGAATGGTTAGTAAAAATATATAAACTAATAAAAAATGCCGCCCCCAGAAGGCTTGCGCCCTAGGGCTATAGCCCAATTAGCCCTGTGGTTAGGGCGGCCGTGCATCCAGGGATTCATGACGTCACAGCCTGGTCTTACATATATATTATAAATAAAATAAAATTAAAAATATTTATGTTAAATGCATATCTGTTTTTTATTACATTAATAGATATATTAAAATTATTTGAAATTGTTTCTGTAGCTGGAAATTAATTTATTTCATCGTCGGTTCGGACCTGGCCACAGGTCAATTTATTTTTTTAAGAACCAAAATGAAAAAATTTAGAAAAAACTGGACTAGATTTATGAATTAATTTGCATATATAAATAATTATTTTGGAAATAGTTCCTCCAACTGAAAAATATACTGGAACCAAAGAAGGTTGAGATATATAAAATGTTAATTGGGAATGTAACTAATGTATTACTTACTAAATTTTTTTTAGAATTAAAATAGAAATTCATACTAGAAAAGAATTGTTTAACGTAATTTGCTAAGAACACAGCAAAGAAAAGCATAACTCATCGATATCTTCGAAAGGACATGTAGACTTACTATACCATATCCCAACCAAGATAAGAACAATTCTTACCATTTACCCTCTTTTTATGAAATATATTTACATTAAATTTAAATTATATCACATTTGGCAAACAATTTTAAATTTAAATTGAACCATTTACATTAATACGCCACCTCCTTAATTTTTTTTTTTTTTCAAAATATGATAATTCCATTAATGAACTTCTTACTGATATATTTATAATTTTTTTTTTTTAATTTTCATTAAGATCTTTGAATAAAATTAAGCTTATTGATTTAATAGAATTAATAGAATTAAACTTATTGATTCGATTTAAGATGTATTCTAAAACACCACTAATTTTAAAAATTAATATTTGTTTATTTTATTTTATTTTAATATGTATTTTATTTGAAATAATTTGCGGTAGAGCGCTCATCTCTGCACTCCCCGCTCGCCCCTCTCTATGCCCCTCCAACGCCTGGCCAAACCTCCTACTGCAGGCAGGGCGACTCGTACGCATTTAGTTCCCCTTCCCTGCTGAGTGTAGGACCCTGACCGGCCTCTCCACTGAAATCATCCCTTAATCAGTCGTTAATCAAGAATTAATTGTAATTTTATTATTTATTTTTATTAATTAAAAGGAAGATTAGTGAACTTTAAAAAAAAAAATTCAATAAAAATTAAATTTTATAAAGTGCATTTTTATAATTTTTACCGACCGACGATAGTAAGGGAGGTATTGTTTATTCATATACCCAAATAAATTTATAAATTTTTCATTCAAATCTTTGAAAAGAATTAATCTTAAATATTCTATCAGATCTCCTTAATTAAATTTTATTAAAAGTTAAATTAAAATTATTTAAAAATTAAAAAATCATATACAAAATTTTTTATTGAAATATTTTTTAAATTTCAATATATATATATTAATCCTATTAAAACTTATTTATTTAAAAAATATGAAGATGTGCTGATTCATATAATATAATTATAAATCAATAAAATATAAATTTCTTATATTCATATAGGAATATATAATTTTAAATATTCTATATATTCTTTCTAATCTCATTATCGCTCACACCGTTCCTTTCAAATCTCATATGAATATTGTTTTGTCAATTTCAAATTATTATAACACTTTTGAAAAATGAATAATATTTCTATTACCTATATATCAATTAAATAGAATAAAATCTTCGTGAAATTAATAATATAATCATAATTAGTTTTCTGATGTTTTCTAAGATATTTTTATTATATGTCTCTATTAAATGCGTTTTATAACTTATTATAATCATGGTTCAATATAAGATGTAAAATAATTTTAGTATTTTAATATTACAGAAATAAGATAATATTTTTAAAAATCTATACACTTTTTTAATCCTATTAATATTATTTATTTATTTATATCTTATTTTTTTATTTCCTGTATATAATATAAATATCTAATCTTAATTATTTTTTTCTTTATCGAGGCGAGAGTGATGGACATCAATTCAAGTCTACGAGCTGTTCTTCGAGTTTAATCTGCGAGAAATACCAACCCTTTATTAACTCCGAGGTCAGTATTTATTATTAATTTTATTTTTAATTCAATTTAAATTTATTGATTATAAACTAATAAGTTATTTTTCTTCTTATATTTCATGTATTCTTATTTTCGTTCCTGCTACTGAATGTTGATTTGAATTCTTGATTATCTTCTCCATCCTTCATGACGATGAAATGATTTAAATACAGCTCTCCAAATGTAAGTAATAATCGTTATTTATTTAGCATGGCGCACTTTAAAATAGAAAATGTAAATATAATATTTAAAGTAAAGTTTAATATAATATAGAAAGTAGAATTAAATTACAATGAGTTTTTGCTTTTGATAATATTCATTAGGAGATTATAGAGAAATATATTAAATTAGATGACAGAATTTAGTGAGATTAAGGAATTTCAGAGTACATCTTTCAAGAAGAAGCATTGATAAAGGACGCAGAAGAGACTAAGGTATTTTTAGAATTATTAGGTTTCGATGCGTTATACTGGGAGGGTGGCTATTTTTTGATATATATATATATATATATAGTTGTTAGGAATTTTCAGGTGGTTGCCTCCTATATCCATGCATGTTCTCATCATACTAATTCATAGATTAGATTAGAATTAATAAATAAATAAAATGTGGGTGGATAAAACAAATGCCATGCTATTATTTAAGGGATGGATTGCATGAATTGCACTCCAGGTCTGAATTGTGCCATTTTGTATTACTGAGAGTGTATTTGAGGTGGATTGGATGAACGGGAATTCGGGAAGGTAATTCAGCACAGTTCCGAAATGGGATTAGCCTGAACAGGAACAAATTGTTGGTTACCTTTTGAGCGCAGGGCTTTTTCGATTAGCATGGGCCTTCCATGCCTATTGATGGAGGCTATGCACTCCCTTACTAGGTAGGTTTTATTTTAGGTTGCCCCGAATTTCGCGATTTCATTTCGAAATCCAAAAAATCAAAGGCACTCTCAGCTGATTCAAAGAGGCTACAGACCAAACGCCTTATTTTTTTTTAATCTTTTTTTTTAAGGCAAACTTTCTTTATATTACTTTTTCTAAATTTCGGAAGGCGTGGCTTGGAAGGGCTAATTTATGGGGAAAGGAGGAGGCCCTATTAAATATTCAATTGTTTTTTTTTTAATTTAATTAATAATGAAAAAATAATTGAATATCGCGATTATTTTCTTTAACTTTTTATTTTCATTTTGAAATATACAATTTCATAATTTAAACTTTGATATATTTTAAATATTTTACTATATAGGTAGAATTAATTATTATTATAATTTCTCAATTTAAAATTAAAATGCAAACATCACAAAAAAAAATCATTTATATTGTAAAAATATAACTCTTTTTCATTATTATTTCTTTTTAACTTATCAATTATAAAAATATTTTATTTTTTTTTATTATGGAAATTATTTCATATGAATATAAATATATTGTAATCGAATATATCTATACTCAATAATAATTTAATATTAATAAATTATCAAATTTTTTTCTTATCATTGTACTGATAAATCATATTTGGAAAGAAATAAAATATAGTTAAGCTTATTTAAAAAATTAACTTAATGTATAATTTTTGTTAATTATAAACATGTGGTACAACTTATTTTAAATAAATAAATAAAATTAGATCTCCTAAAAATTTTTTTTTTAATTTTGATAGATCAAATATTCTTATTCTTTAGCTGACTTACAAATCCCACACGATCATTTTGCTTATTCTTATGTGTATTCTCTCTGTGTGTCCCAGTGTCCCCGCAAAAATTCTCCGGGAGATAAAAATGTCTCGGTTTACATAAATAATAATATCATCCGTGAATAAACCCAATATTATTCAATTTTTTAAATAAATACCGATTTTTATGAGAATTATACTATCGTATTAAATTTATAGGGAATCGAATTTACTAAAAGTTTCATTATATTCATTTTTACCTAAACTTAATAATAAAGGAGTTATTTATAAAAAACTACTTTAAGATTTCGAAAGCTTTTCGTCCGCCCGTAGTGGCAGGATATTTTGAAAGAAATTATGTAAAAATCCCTATGAAAAAATCCCTAAATCAAAAATCCCTGAAAAAAATCCCTAAATAAGAAATTTTCCTAATTTTTTTTTACTGATTAATAATGATTAGCCGAAGAGAGTTGAATAAGGTAGTTATACATCATGCTTGGTGTCATCACATCTGTTCCATCTGGTTTTTTAGCGTCCCATTTTTCATGATTTGCCTTCATTATGGTCAGAAGCTCATCATGCGAGTCGCTGACTCGTTTCCTTGGTGGATCAGGCTTCTTACCACGAACATCACGACAGATTTCCAAAGAGATAAGGTTATGCTCAATATGGATTTGCTTAATCAGGTCCCATACTGATGTCTTAAAACCTCCTAAGCGTGAACGAAGAGCATTGTTGTAACCTTCCAATGCATTGTTTGTTCGAGGCAAACCCATCAAAGATGTTCCAATGTTCCAATGTCGAATTCGGGGTCATAAAAGCCAGCCAAAAATTGTTCACCTAGCCAAGTGCGCTCGAAGTAAGAAAAAAGATCACGAAGTTTTACCCTTTTGGTCGTCCAGCTAATGACTTGATGGTGGTACCAAAGCCAAAGCTGCAAGAGTTCGTAAATGAGTTGAGTTGTCAGGAGTATCTACGTATATCATTATAGAGCTTCAAAACTTCTGGCATTGATTTGATGTTTTTATAAATGCATTGAGCAAAATGAAAAAGACAACCTCTGATGATAGTAAATTTCATAAATTGCATTGTATATTCCGTGGTGAAATATACGGTGCAAATGGTGTATTTTTGTATTTGGAATCATTAAGCTATTAAAACGTATGCTAATAAACGAAATTTGAGTAAATTTCCTTAATTTTACAAACGAATTTGACACCCCTATTTTTTTGGAAAAATCACGTGTGTGGTATTTTTTGACCTATTTTTTCCTACTTTCGGTCCAGGCCCGATTACCTCCTTGGGAGGTCGTGTCTCAGCCAACTGGGTGTCATGCTCACCTTGTGATTTAATTTTCTTAATCACAATTAAAATTAATACAAAAATGAAAAATTTTGTTTTTAGTGATTTTTTCTTTTAGAGATTTTTTCAGTCAGGGATATTTTTATTTAGGGATTTTCGGTTTTGGAGATTTTTCTTTTTAGGGATATTTGGTTTTAGGGAGAGATATTTGACTTTTATGGATTTTTACCCGTTTCCATTTTGAAATAAGTTGACCTGTGGCCAGGTCCGAACCGACCGACGGTTTGAAGTAAATTAATTTCTAGCTACAGAAACAATTTCAAATAATTTTAATATATCTATTAATGTAATAAAAAACAGATATGAATACATAAATAATAAATATAAACATTTTTAATTTTATTTTATTTATAATATATATGTAAGACCAGGCTGTGACGTCATGAATGGCTGGATGACGTCATATAATTTTAAATCAAGAAAAAACTAATAAATATGATTTTCCCGAGGATAAAACCAATACAAAGTGTATGATACGTGGTGATATATAAAAAAATCTCCTCATGTGAAATTTGGTGTGAAAATAACCCTTTCCTTCCTATCGTCGATCGCTAATACTACCACTTCCGGTTTCCGGATTTGCACCAAAAGTTGATCAATTCATCCCACTGATGCATTAAGTAAATATACCAAATTTCATCAAAATCGGTTGAGCCGTTCAGGCTGTACACATCTATACGGACGGACAGACGGACGGACAGACATCATGCTAAAAATACATTTTTCTGTTTAGAAAATGCATGATTCGTGGAGATATGTAAAAATCTCCACATGTGAAATTTGGTGTGAAAACAATACCTCCCTTACTATCGTCGGTCGGTAAAAATTAGTCTTCGCTTCATAATTTTTATGAAATTTGCAATTAATATATTAATAATAACAAATATTTAGAATTTGAGTAATATTTTTATTTATTTTATATTTAAATAATAGTCAAATTGGAAAAGATTTGTATTTTTGTTAAAATTTTTTTAAAATAAAATAAACTTACTTATTTAACACTAAGTTATACTTTAAGAATTTTTTTTCAAATAAAAAGAAGGATTTTATTTTTTCTTTTCTATTTGTAATATATACAGCAATTTTAATATTTTTTCTCTCCTGGGGGAGGGGGGGGGGTAATAACACCCAACCCCCCCCCCTGGTTGCGCCACTGATATAATATACAATATATAATATAATCTTTGATATCTTTTAAAGTTTTTACTATTTAGAAAGAATTAATTATTTTTCTACTCAATTTAAAATTACTCAATTTAAAATTTTAATTCAAACACCAAAAATATCGTACAGGTATAGTATATAATTTTTTCATTATTATTTCTTTTAAACTTACCAATTATAATATAATATTTTAATTTTTACTATCTCGCCAGAGATGGTATGGCGATCATGAAAATTTTCGATGTCGAGATTTTGATGATTTTATAAGTTTTGAAAGTCCCTGAGTTATTTTCACTAAGGTTAAGAAAAATGTCTGTGTGTGTGTTTAGACAAGATTACGCAAAAACGGTTTGAGCTATAATCATAAAATTTGGTACACGGGCATTATTCAAAATTCGTAGTTTTCTTTCAGATTTTGAGAATTCGAAAGAGGACCATTACCTATAACGTTTTCATTTTTTTCCTCTAAACCGACTGTAAAAATAAAGAAATATGTTTGAAAGTTTTTCACATGATTAAAAATTGTATTAAACTGCTATATATAGAATTTCAACTTGATTGAATTGCTGAAAGTACCGGAATTAATTTTTTAAATTTTGACTTTAAAATGATGGCAAAGGTTTTAAATTTAAATTTAATATATGTTAATTAATTAATTTAATTGAATAACAATAGTATACTGTAAATTTAAATTTTTTAATTAATTTATCACGCGCCAGCAAGTGACGTGGTGTCATCAACAACTTGTAGGCGCGCGTGTATACGATTATAATAATATCCGTGTTTAATATATATTCAAATTGCATTATCTATATAAATATTTGTAATTGTATGCACATTGAACATCTCATATAAGAGATGCAATGAGTACATCAATTGCTACGTTCCCGTCGAGTACCTGTTAATTTATTTAATTTTTTATCAAAACTATGAGAAAACTTAAATGCAGCTAAAAGCAGTTGAAAACAAATACTATTTCATAAATTTGCGCAACTCACAAAAATATAGTATTAAGCCAGTCTTCTTAATTCAATAAAATTTTATCAGTGTAAATTATGTTAAAAACCTTAAATCCTATGTGTGATCGGATAGAATAAAATTTTAATATTCCATATTTTTGCTATTCAGTTTATTCTCTTCAATAAAGTCAAAACGATGTCCTAAGACCTTTTCATTATATTGAACAGTAATTCTCACGGTGCTAAATTAGGCGAATATGGTGGTTGTACTCTGATATGATTCGAATTTTTAGTGAAATGTTTTTTACCGACCGACGATAGTAAGGGAGGTATTGTTTTCACACCAAATTTCACATGTGGAGATTTTTACATATCTCCACGAATCATGCATTTTCTAAACAGAAAAAAGTATTTTTAGCATGATGTCTGTCCGTCCGTCTGTCCGTCCGTATAGATGTGTACAGCCTGAACGGCTCAACCGATTTTGATGAAATTTGGTATATTTACTTAATGCATCAGTGGGATGAATTGATCAACTTTTGGTGCAATTCCGGAAACCGGAAGTGGTAGTATTAGCGATCGACGATAGGAAGGAAAGGGTTATTTTCACACCAAAGGAGATTTTTTTATATATCACCACGAATCATGCACTTTGTATTGGTTTTATCCTCGAGAAAAATCATATTTATTAGTTTTTTCTTGATTTAAAATTATATGACGTCATCCAGCCATTCATGATGTCACAGCCTGGTCTTACATATAAATATATACATATATTATAAATAAAATAAAATTAAAAATATTTATGTTCTATCCATATCTGTTTTTTATTACATTAATAGATATATTAAAATTATTTGAAATTGTTTCTGTAGCTGGAAATTAATTTATTTCAAACCGTCGGTCGGTTCGGACCTGGCCACAGGTCAACTTATTTTTTTTTGATCGTCTTGAAAATGTCCCATTATCAATACATGAATGTAAATAAATAAGTTACAATTTTCACCTTTTGTTATATTTTGATTATAAATTTTAAGGATTTAATTTAAAAAAAAAATTAAGATGATATCATCATCAATAGGTTAATGAAGTGTATGATGATCGCTTTACGAGATGAAATTGCTTGGAGAAGCGAAGGAGCGAGGGGATGAAGAAGGTGGGGGAAGGTCGGAAATGAGCATGCGCCACCATTTAACACTTGCTTTGTTTTTATTAATCATACTGATATCGGTAATAAGGTGGTTGACTAACCACCTGGTATCACTGTCTATTGTGACGTTTTCTTGGACTCTACCAAGGCTGGATTCGCCCCTTCGTGTATCGCATAGACCTCCCACTTCACCCCCTTCGCCCCTCTCTATTCCCCTTCTCTCCTCTTTATCCCCCTCCCATTGCCACTCTCCGAGCGTTGCTCGGTCCTTTTCGTCATTAGGCCGCTATCACTGGTGTAATTCACAACCTACGACTCCAAACATAAGCGTGCCCGTTCGTCTCGTCGTTCATGCTGCATGCATCTCAACCACTGATTTCAGGTGCGTTACTCCTGCCAATCCATTGATCATTACTTCATTTATTGATTAACTATCCCTCGACTTTCCTTCACGGAGATTTATTATTAAATTCATTCGACTATTGTCCCAGTTTTTGTAAACTTGATCATTTGTTTTAATAAAAATAAAAAAAATCAACAAAATTAATTAAAAATAATAACAATGATCTATTTTTCAAAATACGTACACATCTTACAAATAAGAATATTAATATAATATTATAATAATAGTAACATATACTTAATATTTTAATAATTTATATATACTTGATTAAATTTATTTTAACTACAATATTTTCTTTACAAAGTATAAATCTAAATATATAAGACAATGTCTGTGTTTATCTGTTTTTAAAGTAATCATCCAATAAAAAAAAAAATTAAATAAATAAATACATAAAAACAAAATTACCTTTCATACTTTAAAATTAATTTAAAATTTTGTTTAATTTTTTATGAATAATTTTATTTTTTAAGTAAGTATATAGTATAATTATAAACTTATTTTTCACACCTATAGCTCTATACATTATTCAAGATTATTTTAAAAAAATATAAATTAATTTAATATACTCATATATATTTATAACTTTTCAATTTTCATCAACCATCTTTGAGTAGTATAATTTTTTAAAATCTACATTGAAAAAATAACAAAATAAAAAAACAAACAAACAATTATTACATATTTTTATCAAAAACTTCATAAATATAAAAATTAATTAGTTAATTGATGAATCAAAAAAAATTAAATTAAAAAAAAAAAATTGTTCATTTTTAGTTAATTGAATATAAATTAATTTAATATACTCACATATATTTATAACTTTTCAATTTTCATCAACCATCTTTGAGTAGTATCACTTTTTAATATCTACATTGAGAAAAATAAAAATAAAGAAACACAATTATTATATATTTTTATCTAAAATATCATAAATGTAAAAATTAATTAAAATTCAATTATTTAATTGATTAATTGAAAAAATTTAAAATAAAAAAAAAATTGTTTAATTTGAATTTATTTATTTTAAAAAATATAAATTGATTTAATATACTTATAACTTTTCAATTTTCATTAACCATCGTTGAGTAGTAATTTTTTAATATCTACATATTGAAAAAAATAAAAAAAAAAAAAAACAATTATTACATATTTTTATCAAAAACTTCATAAATGTAAAAATTAATTAAAATTCAATTAATTAATTGATTAATTGAAAAAATTTAAATTAACAAAAAATTGTCTAATTTTAATTTATTTATTTTAAAAAATATAAATTAATTTAATATACTCATATATATTTATAACTTTTCAATTCATCAATCATCTTTGAGTAGTGTCACTTTTTAATATCTACATTGAGAAAAATAAAAACAAACAAACAATTATTACAAATTTTTATTTAAAATTTAATAAATGTAAAAATTAATTAATTTAATTAATTAAATTAGTTAATTGATTAATTGAGAAAAATTAAATTTGAAAAAATAAAATTTAAAAAAATTGTTTATTTTTAATTTATTTTCTTAAATATTATATAAATAATGTATATAATATTTTACCGTTTATACGAGTGAGTGATGCTTTATGATTTTTGGGGATAGAACACAATCAGAGGATTTGAAAAAATATATATAAATTGAATATTGGCTAAAAATATAAAAAAAAAACTTGGTAATAGAAAAGATTGAATAATTCACAAACATAAATTGAAGTTATATTATTATCTTCTATATTATACCTGTAGTAAGCAGGTCAATAGGCGCGAATTTGGGAAGAAATTGGATTTACGGTGAAAATAAATAAAAAAAATTACTGTTGATAGATCAAAAACATAATAATGATTTTTTTACATTGAAGGGAATAATTTGAAAATTTATATAAGAGAATTGAATAAAGGTGGCTCTAAACAGAGATAATTTGTGAAAAGGGGTTGTTACTGTCAAGTATTATCAAGTTCAGAGCGTCACAAGGATGGTTATTTTTTGTTTATTCATTATGCAATAATAAGTAATTATACCCGATAATTTTCAGATTTAAATTTTAAATTTCTAATCTAATTTTAATGTTACATAATTTATTTGTAAGAAGAAATTAAAAATAATATTAAAAAAAAAATTCAAAGAACTTAAATGGCCTAGTAAAAGAAATAATAATATTAATAATAATAATAGTAATTATAATATTTGATTAAATCCATCTCCATATAAGAAGCCGAAAGTTTTCCCCAGTAGTGATGCTGAGAAAGTGCAACAAAATCAATTTTATTGAATTTAAAAAAAAAAAATTATTAATAATTAATAAAAATGTCTAAATTTTCATTATTATGCGTAATTCTTTATTATGTTTCACTATAAGGACGAAAAATTCCATTTTATTTTCTATGAAATTTTCATTATAAAATTATCAGAAATTTTATTCCTAGATATGTATGTATGTACAATTTTTTTTTTTTATAATTTATTGACCTCGGCTTTTGTCCTTTGGCCATTCATTTTAATGGTACATTTAAATATATAGGCATATAGTTTGCAATAATTTCTTTTATTTACATATGATATAAACAAAAAACTCACTTACTAAGTAATTAAGTACTAAAACGTGCATTTATTAACTTGTAAGGTCTTAGTTTAATTTTAACTAGATGTCAAATATTATTTTTACTATCTCGCCTTACCTTTTTTTTTAAGAGACAAATTGAAAATTTTTTGAAAAAAAAGTCGAAAGTTGTCGTGGGCCACATGCGGCCCGCGGGCCGCGAGTTTGACATCCCTGCTCTAAACAATGACCATTCGAGGGCCACTTTGCAAAAAAAAAAAATTGCTGGGCCGCACATAAATATTTTTTCAACAAATGGAAATACAATCAACTACAGTAAAACTTCTCTCTAAGGACACGTCTAATATTTAGTTACTTCATTTATTTTTATTCACAATAAACATTGTTTTTAATAGTGTTTTGAGAATGTCCTTATAGAAAGGATTTACTGTATATATAGTTTTATTAAAATAAAATAACTTCTTTTTATTATAACTTTCATATTTGAATCAGTTGAAAATGATTTCGACCCCCAAAAATAACTTATCGCCCCCCAAAATCGTATAGTCAAATAATCGCCCCCTTCTAAGATGTCGATCACCCCGGTTGAGAATCACTATTCTAAACTGACCGTAAAAATAGAGATATATGTTTGATAGTTTTTCAAATTGATGAAAAATTCTATAAAACTGCTAAACTTATATAGAATTTCAGCTTGATTGAATCGCTGAAAGTACCGGAATTAATTTTTTAACACCTTGACTGCCAATCACGCGCCAGCACGTGACGTGGTATTACAAAGAGCCAAACACGCGCTGGTTTAAGAAATATTATTTATTAATTTTAATTTATAATTAATTAAATTCAAATTAAATATAATATATGTTAATTAATCCAATTCAAATTTGCGAGATAGTCGAGTGGAGACACTCCAGATTTTTTTTAAATAGGAAAGGTATTTTTTAAATGTTCAAAAAACGAAAATAATTACTATCACTTAATTTATGACAATATATAAATGTTTTTAAAAATATTCGACTTTGACATGAGATTCTAAATAATAATAATAATAATAACAAATAATATATGTTTTTAAAGAAAATATTAAACAAAATTGATTTTTATTTTAAATTTCTACGAATATATTAATCATATTATCAATAAACAATTAAATGATACAATTTTTTAGGATTTATATATATAAATATATATTGAATAAATTTTTTTAAAATAACTTAAATTAAAATTGTCAGTAGTGGAACATTTAAAAGGCTGAATTGAAAAATATTTAATTATTTTTATTAAGATATATAATAGGTATATATATATATATATTATATATTATATTATATTTATGTATTATATTATATTATATATATCTAAATAAAAATAATTCTAATATTTTTCAATTAATCCATTTTAATGTTTCACTACTGACAATTTTAATTTAAGTAAGCTGGAGTGTCTCCACTCGACTATCTCGCAATTTGAATTGAATTAAATAACATATATTATATTTAAATTAAATTTAATTAATTAAATTATAAAATTAAATTTAAAAAAAAGTTATATATATATATATATACCATTTAAATATATATATATATATATATATTGAATATTTTTTTTAAAAATTACTTAAATTAATGTTGTCAGTAGTGGAACATTTAAATGGATTAATTGAAAAATATTTAATTATTTTTATTAAGATATATAATAGGTATATATATATATATTATATATTATATTACATTTATGTATTATATTATATTATAAATATCTAAATAAAAATATTTCTAATATTTTTCAATTAATCCATTTAAATGTTTCACTACTGACAACATTAATCTAAGTAAGCTGGAGTGTCTCCACTCGACTATCTCGCAATTTGAATTGAATTAAATAACATATATTATATTTAAATTAAATTTAATTAATTAAATTATAAAATTAAATTTAAAAAAAAGTTATATATATATATACCATTTAAATATATATATATATATATATATATATAATGATTAAATTTTTTAAAAATTTCTTGGACTTTCACCCCCGACAATATTAATCTAAGAAATTTTCAAAAAATTTAATCATTTCTTGAATATCATTAACATAAATTAAATATAAAAGGAAATAATTTCTAGGCTTTATCAGTCATTGAATTAAATTTATAAAGGAATATTTATCAAATAATATTTTTTTCTTTCTTTCATTGCTCTCCATTGTATATAAAAAGAAATCAGCGATAATAAATAATTTTGAATGGAATTCTATATCAAATGATAAGAAAAAAAATGTTGATTCATACATAAATAATTTTATTATAATACATTCAAGGAGGAGGGATATTAAGATAATAAAAATACTTTGAACATTTATCATTGGTTTAACTTTTACTTAAGTAGAACCATTTGAAGGGTTGATGTTATTTGTGTTCGAAGAGTGGAAGAGAGAGGTTCGCTTCATATTATATATCCGTTTCTATAGAATTTTACTTATTTATGTTCACTACAGGTAAGTTTATAGTCATTATTTATATAAATCTGTTTAAAACTGATACTAGATTAGATTATTTATCATTCTTGTGTTGTTGTTTTTTTTTTGTTCTTATCAGTTAATTAAAAAATAATAATATTTAACTTTGGATTTTCTTCTTCTTTGTCAGATTAGTTTTCATGTTTTTATTTGTTTAGTTTAGTTTAAAAAACCTGGAGTCTTTTTACTATCTCAGAGATAGTATTGCGATCATGAAAATTTTCGATGTCGAGATTTTGATGTTTTTATACGTTTTGAAGGTCCCTGTTTCATTTTCACTGAGGTTGAGAAAAATGTGTGTGTGTGTGTGTGTGTGTGTGTGTGTGTGTGTGTGTGTGTGTAAACAAGATTACGCAAAAACAGTTTGAGCTAGAATAATGAAATTTGGTACACGGGGATTATTCAAAATTTGTAGTTTTCTATCAACTTTTGAGAAATTCAGCTCATTCGGAAGAGGACCATTACTTTACATGTTTTCATTTTTTTTTCTTCTAAACCAGCGGTCGGGGAACTTTATTAATCATTACCCCAAAATATTATTGTGTAAGTTGTTATTACCCCATGATGAAGAGCAAAAAAAAAAAAACGAAATCCCCTCTTTTTAAGATCTTTCCTATTATAGCCCCCCATGATAATTTTGAAAAGAAAATAATTTGTAAAAATACCAACTATACTAACTATCAAATAGGAAATTAAAAATATATACTTTTTACTCACAAAAGTTTCATTTTTACCCCGGTTCCCCGACCGCTGCTCTAAACTGGCCGTAAAAATAAAATTATATATGTTTATTAATTAATTAATTTTTTAACACGTTGACTGCTAATCACGCGCCAGCACGTGACATGGTGCCATCAACAAAAGAGCCTGGTTTAATAAATATTATTTATTAATTTTAATTTATAATTTATAATTAATTAAATTTAATTTAAATATTTTTTTATATTATTATATCTTCAAATTTGAAATTTAATTAATGGCGAGATAGTATAAAAAGTGTGTTTAATCGATTTGTGATACATACAAAATGGATCATGTTCTTGTCGAATGTCCAATGGTCTTGTAAAATTGAAAATTTGAATATCAGAGTTTTATTTGGAAAGATAGAAAATTTTGAGAATTTGTTTAGGTTTCTGCATCGTATTACATTGTTAAACAAAATTAAGTATTTATTTATTTATTTATTGTATTTATTGAATAGATTGCTTTTGGTATAAAATGAAAATTCATTCTTTGCCAGTGATCTACCCGGGGAGTGTTCAGTCTGACACAATGGAATCGGTCAGGATTCAGTAATTTACTGTTTGCCTGCCTGTGTCCCGGCGAAGAAGATAAAATTCTCCCTTTATGGATTGTTTGGAGATAAATGAAATTTCTCTTGTCCAATGGATGATTTCTTTAAGGCACAATTGATATTTGTTGTTGAGGTGTCTCGATGTTCAAATAATAAATAAATAATTCAATTTTTTTTTATTCCATAACATAAGAAAAAAGAGTTTACAATAATTTTTACAATTACAAAAATTTTTTTTTATTTTTTTAAAATTTTTTACATTTTTATATTTTTACAATTACAATGACTCATGATGGTAATTAGTATAGATTTAGATTTTTATTTTTACAGCGAATTTCATTATTTACATTCTACATAATATTGAAATATTTTTTTTTTATTTATTAACTAGGAAATTTAGTTTATATATTGGTGGGGAATGGCGGGTGGGAGGGGGCGGACAAGGAAATATTTATAAGGGGGAATGGTTTTTGTGAAACAAAAATTTTTTATATTTTTATATATATTTTTTTAATTTACAATATACCTTTTGGTACAATCAACCTTTTTGGACCAAACGCCCACTTCGTAAGACTGGCTTCATAATTCGCCCCCCTATAAATTTTAACAGATAAAAATTGCCTGATAATCCCTAATATAAGGTGATACTTAGAGCCATATTGAAAAATCGAGTTTCAGAACCTGATCGCAAAATCATCTTACCCTTTTTTTTTAACCATATTGAAATAAGCTGGAGTGTCTCCACTCGACTATCTCGCAAATTTGAATTGGATTAATTAACACATATATTATATTTAAATTAAATTTAATTAATTATAAATTAAAATTAATAAATAATATTTATTAAACCAGCGCATGTTTGGCTCTTTGTTGATGGCACCACGTCACGTGTTGGCGCGTGATTTGCAGTGTTAAAAATTTAATTCCAGTACTTTCAGCGATTCAATCAATCTTAAATTCTATATATAGCAGTTTTATACAATTTTTAATAATGTGAAAAACTATCAAACATATATCTTTATTTTTACGGTCACTTTAGTGGAAAAAAATGAAAACGTGGTAGGTAGTGACCCTCTTCCGGTTGAGCTACATTTCTCAAAAGTTGATAAAAAAACTATGAATTTTGAATAATGCCAAATTTCATGATTCTAGCTCAAACCATTTGTGCGTAATCTTGTCTACATTCAAACACACACACACACACAATCGCTATTTGTTAACACTGCAAATCACGCGCCAACGCGAGACGTGGTGTCATCAACAAAGAGCCAAACACACGCTGGTTTAATAAATATTATTTATTAATTTTAATTTATAATTTATAATTAATTTAATTTAATTTAAATATAATATATTATGTTATTTAATCAAATTCAAAATGCGAGATAGTCGAGTGGAGACACTCCAACTTATTTCATATATATACGAGGGCAGGTCAATAAATCCGTGACTTCTTGAATTTCCCGTCACTTAAATGAAATGGCAACACTGCTCCTGTCAGTAGGCAACTATCAGCTGACTTATGTCGAAATGGGAACAAACTTGGTCTTTTATTTTTTGTTTGACATCCATGAATAGCAGTCTACTTCGTGATTGGAGAAGAAAATGGAAAAAAGTGAATTTCCATGAGAATCCATGAATTGGGATACGAATTGCTCCCTTATCAGCCGTATTCTCAGAATTTGTTTCCAAACCTGAAAAATGGCTCGGCGGAAAGAGATTGGACCCCAACGATGAAATCATCTCACAAATAAATACCTATTTTCATGTTCTCGACAAATCTTATCTTTTCGAAGGGATAAAAAATTTGGACAAACGTTTGACGAAGTGTATCGAGCTCAAAGGAGACCACATTAAAAAATAAAAAAAAATCCAAAAACCGGTGTTTCATTCAAAAAGTCATGGACTTATTGACCCACCCTCTTATCTATATCTATTTATCTATCTCTATCTCACTATATATATATATATATATATAATAGATAAGATGCTCCATGTTGAAAAAAAAAAACAATTCTCATTTTATTTTACATATCTTTACAACATTTCAAAAAAACATTATTTATGTGATTCAAAACATTTTCTACATAACGTAATTTTAATTAATTATATGAATTATAAATTAAAATTAATAAATAATATTTATTAAACCTGCGCGTTTTTAGCTCGTTTGTTAATGACACCACGTCACGTGCTGGCGCGTGATTGGCTGTCAAGGTGTTAAAAAATTTAAAAAATTAATTCCAGTACATTCAGCGTATTAATCAAGCTGAAATACTATATATAGCAGTTTTATACAATTTTTAATCATGTGAAAAACTATCAGTTTAGAGGGAAAAAAAATCAAAACGTGGTAGGTAATGATTTACTTCCGAATGAGCGACATTTCTCAAAATTTAATAGAAAACTACAAATTTTGAATAATGCCCTTTTACCAAATTTCATTATTCTAGCTCAAACCGTTTTTGCATAATCCTGTCTACACACACATACACATACACACACATATTTTCTCAACCTTAGTGAAAATGACTCATTGGTTTTCAAAACGTATAAAACATGAAAATCTGGAATTCCAAAATTTTCGTAATCGCAATACTATCTCGTCAGAGTTAGTAAACAATACCTTCCCTTCCTATCATCGGTCGGTAAAAAGAGTGAGCTTGTAATGTCAAGTGGAATAGGTAGAAAGGGGGGGGATACATACATGCGCCAAGAAGAAAACCACTTTTTGGGATCAGAATGAATTGAAACGAGGAGAAATGTGAAAAACGCACAGCGAAAATGAATCGATAATATAATACTTTACTCTCGAAAAACTTATAAATCTTCTCCGTAAGTAAATGTATTTTTTTCAAATATTCGAATTTACATTTTTGACAATGTTTAAATAATTCTAGTAAATTATTAATTTAGGATATTTTAGTAAAAATTTACCATATTATTATCGTTTAATGTTTCGATTTTTCACAATGTTAAATAAAATTATTTTATTGATTGAAGAAGAGTTTAAAATAGGAATGGCCAAATACGGCCCGCGAGCCGCATACATAACAATTTATATGGCCCCCGCTAGATTCATCACACTTTTAAAAATTATATTTATTTAATAATTGGTCATTATTAAATAGTGAAAACCAATGTACACACACCTAAAATACATTCTTTATAGGATATAATTTTATATGTCACCCGCTTAGCTATGATGCTGTTTCAAAGTGGCCCCCGTGGTGTTTTTGGTTGGCCTCTCCTGGTTTAAAGGGTTGATTTGCTATTTTCAGTCCCTGAATGTTATATCGTATTTAATTAGATAATAAGTCAAATTGATTTTCAAATTATATCATCATACCAATTAAGGTTTCCCTTCGTTTAAATTAATTGGATGTTATGTTTATAAAAAAAAAAATTCAAACATCCTCTTCATTGATGAATTAATTACGAGGTGGAGGGACTTTCTCTCATTATTAAGAACTTAATAATTTGAAAGAATAAATCTTTAAAAATAAAAACCATTTTTTTTAAAAAAAAAATTATTTTAATTAAATATTATTTCAGAAATAAAGAGGTTTAAAATTTTTAACAACAATTTTATTTAAAATTATAAATTTTAAAAAAAAAGTAAACAATTTTTTTCCTCAATTTCTATTACTTCCTCGCCCCCCCCCCCTCTCCCTCTTTCACACACTCTTCTCCTCTTACTTACTTCACCGTTTCCAATTAATTTATTCTGATTATTTTTTTTTTATATATTATTTTATTCATTATAGTTAACATGTTATATATTTTTTTCAGGATGATTCGTCCAGTTTTGCTGAGTTTGTCGCTTTTCGCGATTATTTATCTATCACCCACCCAAGCAATGCGTATTGGCGTCGGACGAGCTGATATTACCGGACCAATAGTAGAAATTGGATTCGTAAGCCGTTTTCTTTCCTACTTTTTTTAAAATAAATATAGATGAATTATTCTCTCTTCATCTCTCTTTTTTTTTGTCTTTATTTTTTACTTTTCTATTTACATATCTACCTATCTCTGTAGCTCTACGGAATTCGAAAGTTCTAGGCCACAGAAACCAAATTTTTTCAAGTGTTCCCATCCTGAGCTACAACCATCCAACTCTTACCCTCTCCCATCTCTCTCACGTCTCTTGTCCAACCACTGCGTCCTTGGTCTTCATTTCCCTTTCGACTCCCAGTGTCATGGACCATGCCTCACACCCATATAATACAACCGTCAAAATAATTGTTTTATATATTTTAATTTTGATTCCCTTTGATAATAATTTTGACCAAATAATCCCCTGCTACTAAATATTTTGTCTTAGCACTATTAATATCAAGCCCTACCTCTTTTCCAGCACCTAATAATTTTTCTACTATCTTTAATTGAATTTATCGAATCTCTTATTATATGTAAATCGTCCGCGTAACCTAATACTTTAATTTTTTTGCCTAATTGGATTTCGTTCGATTTCTTCCCAATTTGTCTAATTTTCTATTTACATATCTAATTATAAATTATAAAACATAAAAATATTGAAAATACCATTTTATTTTTTTCTTTTATTAATTTACGTTTTTAGCGAAAATATTATATATATATATTGTATTTGACGTTATGTTTATGTTGGATTTGATTAAAAATGAGTAAAACTGATAGATTTAATTTGATGGGTACTTATTATTTAATATCCATATTACATATATTTATATATATTCCATAAATTAGTAGGATGATAGGTAAACTGCGCCCCTATCAAATATCTCAAATCTAGCATCTTTCAAATGATGTTGATAGCTATAAGACAATTAGACGATTCAATTGTGAGATATAGCATTCTTAGTGAACCAACTTTTATTATTTTCAAAACGTAAATGTAGCATCAATTGGACTATGAGTGTTGCTTCCCCATCCACCGTACTCCCCAATCCTAATCCCCAGCGACTACTATCCTATTCATTTATTGAATAGTCTAAATTATTATTAATTTTTTTTTAATGTTTTCTAGATGGGATATGCTCAAATAAGTCAACGAGGTACAGGTCTACATCTACGACAATTTTCCCGTGCATTTATTTTTGATGATGGAACCAATCGATTGGTTTTCGTTTCTGCTGACTGTGCAATGATACCTCATAGCATAAAAAAAGAAGTAAGTTTAGATTAGTATTGTATTTATTTATACGGGGAAATTATTACAAATTTAAAAAAAAATATATTATTAAATACAAAATTTTAAATTGATAATATATAACAGGGGCTTGAGAGCCAAATCAGAAAAAATTTTGCCTTTTTTTTTGTGTCATGAAATTAAATTTTTACTATCTCGCCGTTTTAAAGGTCCCTGAGTCATTTTCACTAAGGTTGGGTAAAATGTCTGTGTGTGTGTGTGTGTGTGTGTGCATGTATGTGTGTATGTAGACAAGATTATGCAAAACGGTTTGAGCTAGAATAATAAAATTTGGTACACGGGCATTATTCAAAATTTGTAGTTTTCTATCAACTTTTGAGAAATTTAGCTCATTCCGAAGAGGACCATTACCTACCACGTTTTCATTTTTTTTCCTCTAAACTGACCGTAAAAATAAAGATTATGTTTGATAGTTTTTCACAGGATTAAAAATTGTATAAAACTCCTATATATAGAATTTCGACTTTACTGATAAACTGAAAGTACTGGAATTATTTTTTTTAAATTTTTTAACACCTTGACTGCCAATCACGCGCCAGCACGTGATGTCATTAACAAAGAGCTAAACACGCACTGCTTTAATAAATATTATTTAATCTTATATATAATTTATAATTTAATTAATTAAATTTAATTTAAATATAATATATGTTAATTAATCCAATTCAAAATGCGAAATAGTCGAGTGGAGACACTCCAGCTTTTTTAATTGAGGAATAATAAACTCAAAAAGAGCCACATGTGGCTCGCGAGCCACGGTTTGGCCACCGTTGATATATAATATTTAGCAAGTTGTTGAAATTGTCATTTCACACAAATATCTTTATTCTTGACATTGTTATTATTATCATAATATATATCAGAATAAAATGAAATTCAATCAGAAATAAAAGTAATAGAATATTTTCACTATCTGTTTCCTTATTCGATATTTATTAAATAATATAATGGAAAAATTAAATTGTTTATATGCGTTTATGGTTATGTTCAGCTTTTCTTTGATAAGATATCCATTATAATTTAAAATATATTGCTATTTTTATTTATTTATTAAATATATGCAAATTTATTTTTTATCAAAAATTATCGATATGTATACATTTTATCAAAAATGATTATTATATTTTTTAAATTATTAAATAAAAAACAAACATCTGACATTTGTACATTAACAAGTCCAGAGGAGTTAAGAGTAAATAATTGGTCAGGATGCATTTGCTTATCTGGCTGTACCCCGGTGAAGATGGCTCTATTCCCTTTGATGGGAAAAGGTATGAATAATAATTTGGAATTATCGTAATAAGATGCCCTTAGCTTATTATGTGCCACATTAAACATCAAATAATAGTAATAATATATAATCAAAAAAGATAATTTCTTTCTATTTGATAATGAAATTAAATTTTTTGCATCTTTTAAATTTAAAAATTATTATTTTTTTTCTTTTAAATCACTTTTTATGAATGGTTTTCGAAGTTTCATTAAAATAACCCTTAAACAAAATTTAATTAAATTTCAATTATAAATTCATTTTAATAAAATTAAAACTATTTAAATATTTCAAATGATTTATAATGAATAATATTATTTAAATAATTAATTTTTCATAATGATAAATATATTTTCATATAACTTATAAATTTATAAATCTATAATAATAAAAAAATATAAAAAAAGTAAAAACTTGAAAATAAATTAATTAAAAAAATTGTTTTTTAATATACACGCTTTTTAATCAAAAATGCCCTAAAAAAATAGAAAATTAAATATTAATTAAATCTTGAATATTATCCTTTACATCTACCCAACAAAAAAGCGTGGTGCGCATATGAACATAACATAAAGAAATTAATATTATTATTATCGCCCCACGCTTTTTTGTTGGGCATATGTAAAGGATAATATTCAAGGTTTAATTAATATTTTATTTTCTATTTTTTTAGGGTATTTTTGATTAAAAATCGTATATATTAAAAAGTTAGTTTTTTTATTAATTTATTTTTCATTCTTATTAATAAGAAAAATATTATTCAATTTCATATGTAAAAAAATTGTCACAGTTCAATGATGGTTACATCAGACAAGGATTACATTCATGCTTCCACAAAAGGCAATGACCACAAATGGAATTTGCTACTGACTTTATTTTTTTTTTTTTTTTTTTTAATAATATTACTTTAACCACCAATACTATATGTATAATATCATAATAGTAATAATATTTCCAAAAAGCCACAGCGATAGATAATAATATTTCAAACATTCTAACAGATTTAAGTATAAATACTATTTTTATAAATTATGACAAATAAATTTATCCGACTGTACTTAATCCTATTGAAATGTACAAGGATTATAATCTGTTAAATGAATAGATCTTTTATACTAAGTTGATGACATACTAACATATAGAATAACGCCAAATTCATTTTTTTCTCTAATATAGTGTTATCTATTATATAAAATTGTATCGCAATATGTTTTTGATTTTTTAATTAATAAACATATAACTTTTTAATACCAAGGACACGGTGGAAATGTAGAAAGGGACGTAAAAGAGATGGAAGAAAATAGGAGTTGGATGGGTGTGGCTCAGGATAGGGAGGTTTGAAGAAGTGTGGTTGCTGCGGCTAAGAGCTTTCGAATACCTTAAAGATACATTCATAAATAATTTTTTAATAAAAATTAAATATATATATATATATATATATATATATAAATCTGTATCACAATCCATTTCTATATTATTAAAAAAATATTTAGTAACGACATAAAAGATTTTTGATGTCCAGTATATGACCTTGTTGATGCGCGCGCATCTGTCATCAATGGAATTGCACGATACCATATCACTAATTTAATTGAAAATGCATTCATCGAATACGATTTCTAAGATTTCAATTAAATTGAAATTGAACTTCACCTTCACTTTACTCTAATCTATCTCCCCCCTCCCTCTCTCTCTCTCTCTCTCCCCCCTCCCTCCTGTCACCAACTTTAATTCCTTCCTATCGTTACTCCCATTATCTCTCGCTTGACATGAAGCTGATTATTTGTAATTGTCTTTTTTATTGTTTTCTTTTTCTTTTGAACATCAAGCAAGCTAAACGGATAAATGAAATCATCTGTATGAGTGAATCAATAAAAGTAAAAGTTTTGACATGTGACGTAATTATATAATTAAACCACAGGAAGAGAGTTCGTTTGAAAAAAAAAATGTAAATAGAATTAACAAATCTAGTAAGAAAACCTTCATAATAGATTTATCATTCCTATTACTAGTTATTATAAGTTAATAAACAAATATAAGGTTAAAAAATCTGGAGTGTCTCCACTCGACTATCTCGCAGTTTGAATTTAATAAAATAACATATATTATATTTAAATTAAATTTAATTAATACAATTATAAATTAAAATTAATAAATAATACTTATTAGATCAGCGCGTGTTTGGCTCTTTGTTGATGGCACTTGATTTGCAATATTAAAAAATTAATTCTGGTACTTTGAGCAATTCAATCAAGCTCAAATTCTATATAAGGCAGTTTTATACAATTTTTAATCTTGTGAAAAATTATCAAACATATATCTTTATTTTTACGGTCAGTTTAGAGGAAAAAAAATGAAAACGTGATAGGTAATGGTCTTCTTCCGAATGAGCTACATTTCTCAAAAGCTGATAGAAAACTACAAATTTGGAATGTCTGGAGTGTCTCCACTCGACTATTTTCCAATTTGAATTGGATTAAATAACATAATATATTATATTGAAATTAAATTTAATTTCATAATTATAAATTATCAATTCAAATTAATAAATAATATTTATTAAACCTGCGCGTGTTTAGCTTTTTGTTAATGACACCACGTCACGTGCTGGCGCGTGATTGGCAGTCAAGGTGTTAAAAAATTTAAAAAAATAATTCCAGTACTTTCAGTTTATCAATCAAGTTAAAATTCTATATATAGCAGTTTTATACAATTTTTAATCATATGAAAAACTATCAAACTTAAATCTTTATTTTTATGGTCACTTTAGTGGAAAAAAAATGAAAACGTGGTAGGTAATGACCCTCTTCAGGTTGAGCTACATTTCTCAAAAGTTGATAGAAAACTACAAATTTGGAATAATGCCCGTGTACCAAATTTCATTATTGCGTAATCTTGTCCACACACACACACACAGACACAGACACAGACATTAAACTAGAAGAGGCCCGAAAAAATTTCATAAGAAAAGTTTATTTGGAATTGCAAAAGGAACCAACCCATTGGTAAAGTATTATCCAAATCCACGAAAATGCGTTTACTTGAATAATTACCGGAATTCCATTTTCTATATATTTTTTGAATTCTATTTATATCTATTCTACTTTTGAAATGAATTAATAGTAATTAATTTTCAGGTGGTTAATCAACTACAGAAAGAGTTTGGACTACAATACACAATTAGTAATGTGATGATTAGCTGCACACACACTCATTCAACACCCGGTGGATATATGCAGGATCTTCTTTTCGATTTGACCACATTGGGTTTTATTCGTGCTACTTTCAACAGTCTTGTGAGTGGAATCACTCGGGTAAGCTTGACTATATATATTTATTTATTTATTTTTGTATATTCTATTTATTTAGAATTTGAAAACAAACAGAATTATAGATAAAATAAATTGTTATATATTATAATTTTAGAAATTGATATTTATTTGAAATTAAATTTAAAATGGAAATTGTTAAATTGAGAAATGACGACAATGTCTTGGTTTGTGCGTGTCTGAGAGAAATATATATTTGAATTTTCGAAACTGTACCTTGAAATCTTATCGATTATTAGTTGAGGGCGAGGGGTATACGAGAAAAATTTATCCACCTATGAATGTATTAATTGTTTACTATCTTAAGAATATATATATATATATATATTGATCTTTTAGGTTTTCGTGCAAATTTTTATTAGGAAAAGTTATTTCCGGGTTATTTTCACGTTTCGGTTTTTAAGGGAATTTTTGGGTCTCTAGGTCAATTTTGTGATTTTGATTTGAATGAATGGGTAATCTAATCAGGTTACGGTACGAAGCAGACGTGTCTTAGATTCTTCAGAACTTCAGAATACGATAAGTCAAGGATTACCTTTCCAATCAACCCAAATACACAATATTGACTTTTGGACACACAGGCTAAGACCTAGAATCCTATAAATTCCCTTCTGAAAATTCTTTTGAAATTAGCGCCAAAATGGACGCCAAAACGTCGAGACTCAAATCTCAGAAAAAATCAAAAATCTTTTCATAATATATATATATATAGTGTCTCAAAAAAATGTACTAACACTTTGAATGACTATAAAAACATTATTTTTGAACATAATGACAAGTTTAAGGGCTTGAATTACAGAAGAAAGATCTAATTAAAGAATCAAAGAATCATGTTCGCAAATGTTCAAATTGATGACCGTTATTGTCCAGACAATACTGACAACTTGAACCAATGGATTCACAAACGGTACGAAACAGTTTTAAAAAAATGGTCCTATTATGCCCAATACCGATATCCCACACCACACTGTTACCCCTGTAGCGAGAGGATTTTCAGCACCCAAGTAGGTGAAATTATGGCGATCAATTGAACAATTTAATTTAAAGGTGGCCTCATTGCCTCAAACAATTTTGTATGGAAATCCTGCATCTTCTGCACATTTTGTCAGGTACCATTCACAGAATTGAACTCTCCGGTCAGGATCATCTTCATTGAGAGCTTAGAGTTGTGTTAGAATGTAGCATTTCCAACGCAGACACTTCAAGATGCGACATTTTTTGAGACACCCTGAATATACATATATATATATATATTAGTATATTATTTATTTCATATTATTTGCAATTGAAAAAACACTTATATTTTTTTATCAATATAAATTTCCTATTATAGAAATTTTTTATATATACAGGAAAACAGAAAATTTTTTTTTATTCAGAGTTTGATAATCCACTTCAGTATAAAAGTCAGGATGTGCAGATTACTTTTTTCCTAAATATAGCATTATACAATCACAATCAATATCGCTTATCAGATTTAGTTATTTTCAAATGATTTATTCCATTCATTTAATCACTGAATCATCTAATGAATGTCCAATTACTTTATCTATAATTATTATTAAATATTTATCTATTAAAACATTCAAATTGAGCGGAATAATAAATCTATGCCTGCTCATTCCGTATCCTTAAGAATAAATCCGTTTTTAAGAGAGTTTTTATGTTTCTATTTTTATTTTTTTATTTTTTTTTAGAGTATAACCAGAGCACATTCCAACATGCAATTCGGAAGGTTGCAATACGTTCAAGGAGAAATTCTTGATGTGAACATCAATCGAAGTCCGACATCATATTTGAATAATCCTAAATCTGAACGAGATGGGTAAATGTTTATTTTCTGATAAGAACTACTTACATTTTTAGCAACTAGATCTTAAGCGAATTTATTATCAAGTAATAAAGTGCGATAGTTCACTTACATTCATCTTTCAACTCATTAAAATAATATTAGATCATTAGTTATAGAATAATAATATAAAGCATTTATAATTTATTGCACCTATAAAAACAAGTAATATGATAGGTATATGAGGTCTGTTCAAAAGAAAAGGTGAATTTTGAATTATTTCGAAAAGTATTTATTTATCAATATCCATTTGGCCCCCTTCAAAGTAATTTTCTCAGATATAATGCACTTATGCCAGCGCTTCTTCCAATCGACGAAGCAATTCTTTTCGGTATGGCCATCAGCTCGTTCTTTGATTCCGACGTTATCTCATCCATTGTGGCAAAACGCTTTCCTTTCATCGGCCTCTTCAGTTTTGGGAATAGGAAAAAGTCGCAGACAGCCAAATCTGGTGAATACGGCGGTTGAAGCATGATTACGGTGATATTTTTAGCCAAATCAATCAATCAATGATGTGTGAGCTGGTGCATTATCACGATGAAGAATCCATTAATTGTTTTACCACAATTCCGATCCTTTAAGCTGTATTGCTTCGCGCAAACGTTGCATAAATTCCTTGTAGTATTCCTTTTTTTTTTTTTTTTTTTTAGTAAAATATTGAAGAGCACAAAACCTGACTAACTTTTCCAGTTGTCAAAAACAAACTACTAATCCAAAATGGTTGATAATGTCAACATATAAGAAACATATGTGTACCAACATAACAAAAAAAATTGATAGCCCAAGAAAATTCAAAATTCACCTTTTCTTTTGAACAGACTTCGTATGATAAATATAAATAAATAAATAAATACATTTCAAATAAAAAATAAACGTGTGGTTGATCTTATGAAAGAACAAGGCGTATCAAATCGGTTGCTAACTAGGTAGAGGTATTGTAATATTACTACAACTTCTCTCATCCTTTACCTTAATTTTCTTAAACGGAATTAATTAATTAAATCCAAATTTTGAGTAAGAAAACTTCTCCCATCAGGCCTGGTCTATCGAACTCGAATCTAGTGTTAGTCAAAATAAATAAATATTTAATATGAATAAATTTAAATTTTTAGTCTAGTCTTGATCGATTTTTTTATTAAATGCACGAACTAGTGAAGCTTCAGAACCGCCATTTAAAACTATCCCGAATATTTAAATTATTCATAGTATATGTTTATTTTTTAATAAGTTTAACGTTCAGATTTATAATAAAACGAAATATTTTCACGAATGCCTACAAAGTTAAATTTATTAGTTTCGTCGATAAATCCTTTCACAAAAATGATTTATTAATTTAGAAAACTCCTATGGAATTTCAAAAAAGATTTTATTTTATTCATGAATGAATATATTAATAAAATCTATACTTGGTTTCATTGAAAAAAGAACCTGTCAAGGGTGCTTGGGGGATTCCATTGGGTGGAAGATTCCCTTTTCTTGTTGATATGTTCTTTTCATTTTTTTTTTTAATTCCTTCTTAAAGCCTCATTCTGAACCTTGGAAAATGTGTCATTGTGTTCCCTCATGGGTATTGAAACCAAATTCTGTGAATAGAAATTTTTCATCAATCGCATTTTATATAAAAAAAAAATAATTCATCTTTCTAGCCTCTCCTCCCCCCCCCCCCAAATCATTATCATAATAAATAAATTGAAACTCTAGTCCACATAGCCTCCGTGATCAAAGCAACTTTTTTTTATCAAGTAGCGCCTCTGCTCAAGAATATCAAGATAAAAGATGAGAGGACCCATTCGACTGATCATAGAACACCTTTATCCCGCTTAGGTGGCAATCGACTTGATGATGTACAAAAGTCAGAAGTTTTTTTTTATTTAATAATTTAAATAATATAATAATCATTTTTAATAAAGATTATACGTATCGATAACCTTTGATCTAATAAAAAATAGCTATATATTTTAAATTATTATGGTTATCTTATCAAAGAAAAGGTGAATATAAACGTATATGTACAATTAAATTTTTTATGTTTTTTTTTAATACATCCATGTTTAATATATATTTAGATGAAAAACTATTATAGAGAAATAATCGAAATGTGTTTATTTTTTATTTTTTATATTTAATGCTAGAGTAGATTTATTAAATTTATTTTACACATTGGTCAGGAGGGGTAAGAAGTGTAAACTTATCAGGTAGTCCTGCTTATATTGGATATATATATATACACGTTATTTATAATGTATAAATTTCAATTTCAATTTATTACTATCTCACCAGGGATAGTATTGCGATCACGAAAATTTTCGATGTTGAGATTTTGATGTTTTTATATATATATATATCTATGTGTGTGTGTGTGTGTGTGTGTATATATAGACAAGATTACTCAAAAACGGTTTGAGCTACAATCATGAAATTTGGTACATGGGCATTATTCAAAATTCGTAGTTTTCTATCAACTTTTGAGAAATGTAGCTCATTCGGAAGAAGACGATTACCTACCACGTTTTCATTTTTTTTTTCCTCTAATGTGACCGTAAAAATAAAGATATATGTTTGATAATTTTTCACATGTTAAAAATTGTATAAAACTGCTATATATAAAATTTCAGCTTGATTGAATCGCTGAAAGTACCGGAATTAATTTTTTAACACTGCAAATCTCACGCGCCAACACGTGACGTGGTGCCATCAATAAAGAGCGAAACATGCGCTGTTTTAATAAATATTATTTATTAATTTTAATTTATAATTTATAATTAATTATATTTAATTTCAATATATTATAATATATTAAGTTATTTAATCCAATTCAAAATGCGAGATAGTCGAGTGGAGACACTCCAGCTAATTTTTATTTTTATTTCTTGTTGGCCTAGTTAAGGAGAGAAATTTATTCATCAATTAATTATGTAACATTACATCACATTAGAGTACCGAAATAGTGAAATCTTATCTGATGATCAATTTCGATAATAATCAGAAATCTTAAACTTCTACAAATCTAAAAGAGTATTTTATAAAAAAAAATAATAATTAACATTTTTTTATTGATAATAATATGTAAATAGATAGATCTTATAAGATATAATAATAAAAAATGAATAATTAATTAATCAAAAAATTATATTCTTTGTTAATGAATTTGTCAGGTGTCTTTTTATCATTGATATAAGAAAATTATGAATTTCATAATATTCATTTAAATAGCTTGTTATACATATATAATTTAGATAAATTTAATATATTTATGTATGTATTTATTTAATTTTAAAATGCAATTAAGGATATTTGTTTGTTTGTTGTCCAATTTTTGTTAATAAAATTTTTACCTCAATTATAAATTTTAGATTTATCAAATATTCTTCTTTCTAATATATATATATATATATATATATATATATATAATTGGAGTTTAGATGTTGGACAAAAGCTAGAATTTTGATTTGGAGAAATTGATATGTTTGATCAGTTTTTTGGTCATAGCCGAGTAAGGCTTAGTAACAGCTCACGTTCATAAATCCTGCTTTGGATTCTATTTATGTTTTCGAGGGAATTTTGTAAGGATTCATTGGAAATGTGTGTCTTTTGGGAAATTCTTGTTAATTTGTAAATCTAGCTGTGACAATACAAAACTGCGTCCGGGACGAAAAACAAAAGGAGCGCCATCCATCTTGTCAATTTTTTAAATTGCTGAATTTGGCGCCCACAAAAATATGGCGCCCGGGCGGATGCCTCCTTCGTCCTCCCCCTATTAAGGGTTTTGGTTTCATTGGGATTGTATTTGTATGTTTTTGGAGTTAAGTGAATTAGAATGAAGTCTTTCTGTCATGTGGCTACATAAAAATATGTCATTCAAGTATATGATCCAGCATCAAAGTTTTAGTATAGGTGTTTCTACAACGTGGTTCTATAAGTATGATGACAAGAACAGATAAAAGGGATAAACTCCCTTTGATGCGCCTTCCATTTATTATAAAAATTTCGACCTACACAAAGCTCATTTAGTGAAAATGTAAATTTATCTATTATTTTATTCAATAAAAAATTTAACACTCGTTCAATTTATATTTTTAATAATTAATATATTTATTTATTTTTTATAAATAATAAATATATATTTTTTTAATAAAAATTTATTTTCATCTATAATTTATCATTTATATTTCAATTACAATTTGTTTATATAAATTATAGTCATACTTTGTCCTTACTAATGACTTTGGATGTTATTGATTTTAGTGTTGTAAAGTTGACACACACTAGTCATTGTTGTCTATTTATATAAGATAATATACGAGGGCAAGTCAATAAGTCCGTGACTTTTTGAATTTCCTGTCTCTTTAATTAGTTTTTGTTTGACATTCATTAATAGCAGACTACCTCGTGATTGGAGAAGAAAATTGAAACAAGTGAATTTCCATGAGAATCCATGCATTGGGATACGAATTGCTCCCTCATCTGCCTTATTCTCCGGATTTAGCCCCGAGTGACTATTTCTTGTTTCCAAAGGTGAAGAAATGGCTCGGTGGAAAGAGATTGGACTCCAACGATGAAATCATCTCACAAATAAAAATACCTATTTTGATGTTCTCGAAAAATCTTATTTTTTGGAAGGGATAAAAAAAATTGAAGTGTATAGTGTATATGTATATCAAAGAATTAGCTTATAATTTTTTATCCAAAAACCTGTATTTCATTTAAAAAGTTACGGCCTTATTGACCTTATATAACCTTATATAACCTTTTAATTTCACTGATTCCCAAATTGGGCTCTACTACTCCAATTTTTTTATATAACTATTGCTATTATTAATTATATTGTTAATTTTATTTAGAACTTAATAATAATAATAATAATAATACATATGAAGTTTTATCGAATTAATTAATAAATTAACTAGGAATATACAATAGCATGTTCACTTGATAGTTAAAAACCGTGAATAACCGTGTTATAATATTTATTGTTTTGTTTGTTGTCAGATTCAAATATGATGTGGACAAAACGATCACCCAGCTTCAATTGGTTTCCACTGACGGTGATATTATCGGATTGATTAATTGGTTTGCTGTTCACGCCACTAGTATGAATAACACCAATAAATTCGTATGTAATCGTATTTCATTATTCAATTAGACAAAATATATTAAAACAAGATAACTAATAATTTATTTATTTAATAATAATAATAAATTTATTTATTTAATAATTTATTAAAATATTGGCAGTTTGTATTTTTTTTTGTCTTCAGTCTAACCTTCTAGTATATATTAATTAAACATTTGAAAAACTAGGAGTTGGAATAATATACAATAAAATCATACAATTATTAATTATATATATATATATATATATATATATGATAAAAATAATCCTCTGACAGTGCCTATCTAGTCGTTCGCCGCCTAAGCAGTCTAAAGGTGATGAATAATCACTAGAACTGATCTCCTCCTCTTAACCTTAATCTTGATTTTCTTGATCAGAGGCCCTTTTTATCAAATAGCTTCCCCAAAGACTAGGTGGACTCCGTCCGATAGACCCTGCCTAGAGAAATTCTCTTGTCATATCCGGAAGTTGAATTCGTGACCACGAAGATAACCCCCAGACTGCGTGGTGCCATTTTACAATATATCATAATTTTATATAATATCATTTAATAAAATATTTATGAGATAAAAATATGAACATAATAGCTATAATTTTATAAAAAATTTAATAAATATTAAATTAAAATTTAAATTTTTTCCATATTTTTTCTTTTTTTTTTTATTTATTTGGCCTTCGGATTATCACCATCTTAGCCAGCCTTCTTTATTATTTATTCTTATATTTATATTTATATATATCGATTTATATATCGAGGCACTCAGCGAGGTTTGAACACTCGAACTCGAGTCGGCGGACCGGTCACTATAACCTCGCGGCTAAGCTCCCGGTCAATATATAATAATTAAAAGATGAAAAAATTGAATTGAAATATAAAATTTAAAAAAAAAAAATTAAATTAATCATGAGAACCTGAAATGACACACTGTATTTATTTTATTATATTCATAAAATACTAGAAAAGCGTAACAAAAAAGAGCGTTAATGAAGAAAAATATTACAAATTTTAATTGTTTTTTTTTATTCCTAATAATTTATCTATAAAAGTAGTGTGATGTGCATTTGCATCAGTTTATTTATATATTATTTGTTTGTTTGTTTTCTAGGTCAGCAGTGATAATGTTGGCTATGCATCACTTTTATTAGAAAGTTTGCTGGAACCCGGTAAATTACCTGCTAGAACCGATGTTGTTGCAACCTTTGCTTCTAGTAATTTAGGGGATGTATCTCCGAATACAAAAGGACCTAGATGTCAAATTACAGGGGACGAATGTGATTTATACACCTCAAGGTGCAAAAATCCGAATGAGCTCTGTGTCTCATTCGGACCTGGCAAGGACATGATGGAAAGCACATTGATCATCGCGCAACGTCTCGCTAATAAAGCCAAGGTCAGAAATCTACCTTGAAAAACTATCTACACTTCTCTCATCACTAGAATCTGAAATCATATATATATATAATTTAATTTATAAATGTTTAATATTATTAATATTATTTTATTGTGTTATTTTTATTTTTTCTATATTATACAGTGATGTATTGGTAAAATAAGAAGTAAGGGAACGCATGGTGGGAGCAAAAAAAAGTCCTTTTTTCAGCAAACTATTTTTTTCCATATACAAAATATTAACGAACACAAAAAAAAGAAATACTAACAGTAGATTTAAGTGGGAGTTGTCAGGACATGAAAAAGGACTGGAACGCGTTCCGGTTCAGAAAAAAGGTAAGGGAACGTCGTTCCCCCGCGTTCCCCTCTCAATACACCACTGGATATTTGTTCCTCTGTAGAAATATTTCGTCTTCAGAGTCGTTATAATGTAATTTAAAGTCATTGGAGTCAAAAATATGAAAACAAAATAAATACAATAATTAATTACATTAATAAATAATATAAATAATAATAATAATAATAATATATATATATTATAATATATAATAATAATATAAACAAAACAACTGGAACGCGTTCCGGTTCAGAAAAAAGGTAAGGGAACGTCGTTCCCCCGCGTTCCCCTCCCAATACACCACTGATATTATATATATATAATTATATGGCAGACCGTGCAAAGTACATTTCATAAAGTTTGCGTTGAAATATAAATAATTGATTACATTTGTATTTTCTGTATTAATGGAATTTTATACTTACAAAAACATAACTTATATTTATTTATGTTTAATATATATATATATTATAAACATAAATAAAATAATTTTATAAATTAAAGAAATTGTTATTTATTTAATTGAGCTAACTTCATTGGGATTAAATTTAAATTTAAAATTACAAGTTTCAATTGTTAAAAGTTTCATTTGTCTCAACTCCTTATGCCAAGATCTTTAACTATTTTGTTTATTGTATTTATTTATTATTATTCTTTTTATTAACTGGATTTTTAATTTATTTTTTTATTTATAGGAATTATCTGAATCTTTGACAAAAGATATTCTCGTCACCACGGTTGATTACATACATCAGTTTATTCGACCTGCCGATGAACAAGTAATTATAAAGGATCCTCAAACCAAGACCTTTAAAATAGTAAGATTAAATCTTATAATTATTTAATATAGTGTATTTAATATATATATATAGGTTATTATTATATATATTATTTTATATATAATATAATTTTATTATATCTATATATATAAAAAGTTTTTGTCTGCACATTGCTCAGAATTTAAAATTTTTTTCATATTTTCGCGTTTCATGATCTCTAGAATCCAAAAGTGACTTTAGAATTTTTCATGTCTGTCTGTCTGTCGGGAAATTCTCACGTTATAGACTCAAAATTGACTGAACCGATTTCGATGAAATTACATCACAATATTCTTGCATATCTCTATTTCTTCATAGGCTATAAATTTTATTAATATCTAATCAATAACCGCAGAAATTAATTTTTTAAAATTTGATATGTAGACGTTCTTTGTATTTGTATTCTTTGCGCTGATAAATTATAACATGCTTATATAATCTTAAAAATTAAAAGAGAAAATGTAGTCACAATGTGAATGTTTTCAGTGTGTTAAATAAGTTAAAAAAGTTAAATATGATTAATTAAAATATTGTAAATATTAGAAAAATATCGGCGCTCAGAGCAGCTAGTATATACATAAATATAATTATTTAAAATTAAAAATCATAAAATTAAATTTATTTAATATTTTTTTGTATAAAAATTCGAAAGTATTATTATTTTATTTCATTATTATATATATTAAATAATTATCAAATTGGGGAATACGGTTTTGTTTTGATTTCAGGTCAATGGTTGTGTTCCTGCAATGGGATATAGTTTTGCTGCTGGAACTACAGACGGCCCAGGGTCCTTCTCTTTCCAACAGAGTATGAAATCTAGCAATATGTTATGGAATTTGCTAAGGAATTTTCTTGCAAAGCCCACCAATGAAGATGTAGCATGCCATGCACCTAAACCAATCTTACTAGCTACTGGAAGGGTAATTCATTTTATATAATATTATATTAATTAATTCTATAATTAATAATAAAATTAAAAATAATATTTAATGTATCAAACCATTATTTATTATTATAATGTCAAATTCAATTCACCCTCACCATCTAACCTCCATCTATCTCGATGAAATTAATGAACTCGAAAGTTCTTGCCTGGACCATTTACCTTATCCAACTATCCATCGAATTTCTGTCTCTCCCTAATTCTTACATCTACCTTTAGATTGTTTGTTCACCGGACTTCACCCAATTGCTTTCCCGATAAATTAACTTTTTCCTCCCAATCCAAATTGATTTTTAACTTTAAGATTTTGTTTTTATAATGATATGTTAACTAATGATTGTGATTATTATGAAAAACTTCTTGACTGGCGAAAAGTATATTTGTTTGGAGACCGATTGGGAAACGTCCGGTTGGCGGACAATGTAGGAAAGGGAGAAAATAGGAGTTGTATGGGTATATCTGGGGGTAAGGTATCTATTGGAGAAAAGCTGCTGCGAACTTTCGAGTTTTGAGAGCCAAAAGGATAGATAGATGGATGAAAACCTGTGTTTTCTATAGAAAGGGTGCGGAAAAAAATCTATTATGATTTTGAAAGTTTAATAAAATGTTTATTGTTTCAGAAAAATGTCAACTCGTTACTATTTAATTTTAAATGTTTCCATTTTTTACAAAAAATCGTGTTCTCATCACGTCGTGTTGCATGTTCAGTGTATTATCCTTATTTCACGAACGATAGCTGCCTTTAGTTCATTCAAATTACCAAATAACAACTTTGGATGTAAGATACTACAAAAAATAAGATCAAGTTACCGAAGAATGTCTTCTATGAATGAAATGTTGTGGGAACATCTGTCGAAACTGTTGCATAGACACTCATCCGTATTTAGTCCCATTCGAGTTACCGCCACCGATTCGTTTTAAAAAAAAAAACCTTTCCACAACATACACACTCCACTGCTCCATGGTGAATGAAATGGATAGCCATATCAAGTTCATTGACTACACTCGCCTTCCTACGACGACCCCTCATCACGCCACGCGCTTCCTAAAATAGAGATATTTTCACCCCACCCTATTTGTTGTTTACATTTATACATATTTATATATATATGGTTCTAGATGGATTTTCCTTTTGAATGGCAGCCGGAAATTGCGTCTACTCATCTGGCTCGACTTGGAAATTTCGTGATTGCCTGTGTCCCCGGAGAATTTACAACAATGAGTGGTCGACGAATGCGTGAAATATTGAAAGAAAAATTTGGCGAAGATTCCGTTGTTGTGATTGCTGGACTATGTAACATGTATACTGACTATATAACCACACCGGAAGAATACATGGTTTGAAATTATTTTAAAATAAAATATTATTTGATTTAATTAGCTTTTTAAAATTAAAATTATATATATATATATATCAGTGATTCTCCACCACTGTCCCGCGAGATTACGAGGCTCTTAAACATTTCCGACTTTCTAAATTTTTTTAAATATGGTTCTTAAAAAAAAAAGGTAAACCGTTTTTGGGATCACTTTTTTTCAATATGGTAAACTTTTACACTTATCTTTTTCTTTGTGTGCCGCCAAATTTTTAAACCGTTAAAAGTGTGCCGCGGTAAAAAAAAGGTTGAGAACCACTGATATATATATATATATATAATATAATTATTACTTACTATTAAATTTATTAAGAGTTAATTAATTATCATTACTGTACCACAATAAACAAAAACATTATAAAAATCATAAGAAAAAAACTATTTTCATTTCTTTGCTGATTTTTTGATAGAACAAATTATATATTCTATATTATTAATTACATACTTTTAATTGAAAACATCAAATAACAATAAAAATATTATTTTAATTCAAATTATGTATATATAAAAAAATAATAATATTAAAATATTGTATAGATATTAATATCAATTAAAGGTTATTTTTTAGGTAATCTTATATAAATTAAAACTTTTTGTTTGTTCACACAATAAAATATTATTCTACCTATGATATGTTTACTATATTTAAAATAAATTTATTTATATATTTTTGTAATTATAATCGATTTTGGTTTATTGTTTGCAGAGTCAGAGGTATGAGGCAGCTTCCACTATTTTCGGACCCTATACTTTACCGATTTATCTTCAACAATATGATAAATTAGCTCATGCTCTTTTAAAGGTTAATATTATTTTTATTTAATAATTAAATAAAATTTTAAACAATCATTTGTTTTAAATTTCAAGTTAAATTTCTATTTCTTTTAAATAGTTATTGAATGCTTTTGAGATCTTATCTCCCATTTTATGAATTTATTTTATCACATAGTTATAAATGTATTACTTAATTAATTAATTTTTACTTACTACTAATTAATTTGTAAATTATTCAATTGTAATTGTTTTACAGAATAAAAAACTACCTCCGGGACCTGAACCTTCTGAAGTATTAAATGATATACTGACATTGCAAACTCCTGTAGTTGTTGATTATGCTAAGCCTCATGCTTTTGGGGATTGTCTTGAAGAACCTCAAGATATAGTTCAAGCTGGTGATGTTGTCCTTGCACGTTTTGTAAGATCATCCATTTTAACTCAAATCACTAATTCTTGATTGAAATTATATAAAATAAAATAAATTTAAAATTTCACAAAAGGATACATTTTGTGTCTGTTTGTTTATTTGTATATGAACAGTAATTATTTGAACCACTCTATATACTAAACAAAAAGTCCTATAAATATAAAAATTGGATTTTTAAATAATTCTTTATTTTCTATTTTTGATTTATAAAATAAATCCATCAATTATAATAAGATGTTTTTTTTTCAATTCTATCATCAAATTTTTAATATTATAAATCAAAAACTTTAATTGTTATTATTTTTATTGTTTCAGGTTGCTGGCAATCCTAGAAATAATTTGATGCATGAAAAAAGTTTTCTTTTAGTTGAAAAAAAAGTTTTTCGGGATAACGTGCCTGATTTTTGGAAAGTAGTTGCTACAGATGCTAGCTGGAATACCAAGTAATTATTCTTATCAAATTATTTCTAAATTTAGTTGGTTTTAAAAAATTCCAATTACTTTCTTCTGATAACTGAATTAACTTAACAAGTGAAATGTCGTTTTAAAGATTTTATGCTAATATAATATACTATATAAATACTATTATTTATTTTCAGATTGTATTGGGAACGGACTTCACTTGTTTTAGCAACAAGTGAAGTGGTTATAACTTGGGAAGTACCTAAAGATGTCCAATATGGATATTATCGAATTCGACATTTTGGTTACTACAAAGACATAATAAAAGGCATTTTCCCTTATAGTGGATCCACCAGATTATTTGAGGTTCATTTTTATTATTCTTATTCTTTTTTTCCTAAAATTAAGATTTATAATTTTTTTTATCCTATTTTCAAATATATATATCCACATATTATATATTTAAAAAAAATTTTCACTATATACATCTGAAGTAAATCATATTTGTAGAATTTAAAAAAAACTACAAAATTATTGTAAACAAAATGAAAATATGCGGATACATTACCTCATTCTTATAATTTTTTTCAAATGTATTATTTTCTATTATTTGACAAATTTGATCTTTTAAATATTTATTGATATTTATATGTTAATTTTTTCTTTTCTCTATTCTTAATATATATATGTAATGTAGTACATGATTTATAAAATTTATTCATTTTTTTTTAATATTATATTCTTTTTTTAATTTTATATACTTATATGTTTTATGTGATGTTTTTTAATAAAAAAAAAATGAGGAAAAAATTATTTCAAAATTATATAATTTTTCTTCTTCTAGATTACACCAACAATTAGGCAAAACTCATTTTTTAATGATTTGAATTTTCATTGTACTGTAGGAACATGATAGAATAAATCAGGTAACTTAATTGTGTACCATGAATGTATGTTTAGTAAATGTTGTTATTGTAGAATATTCTCTGTCTAAATTAATTTGTTGTATACAAATCATTTTCATATATGTATTTAATGTTTTTTGTAATTTATTCACCATTAACTGTAAAAATTAACAGTATCTAAAATTATTCTCATTACCATTTGGTACATCACTTATTTATTTTAATATTTGTCATTTATTTAAAAAAAAAATAGGATTATTAATTTATGTTAATAGAATTTTTTAAAAATTTTATTTATGTATATTTTTTCATAATTAATAAGAGAAATTAAATTATTTTTTTTTTAAAGAATTTTTCAATAATGATGATGATTTTTTTTTTGTTTTGTTTTGAAATTTGTCTTATCTTAATTTAATGTAGTTTTCTCTTTTTTAGAATAATTTTCATTAATCGATCATATTAGGTCGTCTTACGTCATTGATTGGGTAACTGAAAGAATTACAAAATGTATATTAGGCGGGGAATGATAGGGTTTGAGGCACTTGCACTTTCTCCTATTATTAAAATTTTAAATTTACAAAATCAAAATAATTTAATGAAATATTTTTTAACAGCTATAATAACATTTTTTTTATTAAGAATTACAAGTAGAGTACACAATCAATCTATATACCTATTATAAAATGATAATTAGAAATTTAAAGAATTAAAACCTTAAATTTCAAATTGATATATTATTAATATTAATTGTTCATTTGTAATATATTCTAATTATACTTATTTTAGAAGAATCAGTTTAGGATTATACAATGCGGATAAGGATTTAATTATTATAATTTTTTATAACTATTAATTTAAAAAAAGTAGATTTTTTAAAATAATAATTCCATAATCTCCACCATAATGTTTTTTTTAAATAAAAATATTTTCAAATATAACTCTTAAACTTTGTTTTCATTTTCAGGTGAATTACAAGCGTTCTAATTCCATGGAATACGAGAAAAAGAAAAAAAAATACGGTCCACGATAAATAATGAGAATAGTTTTCAAGTGAACTATGCACCTGATTTTTAGTGTGTTTGTTTATTTTTTTTTATCTGCACAAAACTTATCCTGTGACTTGGAAAGTGAATTCTTACCAAAAAATATGTATTCGTTATTTTTAAGATTATTAAACGCGTGTATATATTTTAATATTTCGATATAAACTTATCTCCAGTATAAGAAATAAAAATGTAGCAATGCTCAAAAATGCATTTAACAATGTTAAATTTAGATTAAGGAAAATTCTATAAATATTTTTTCACTGGTTTCTATGAGAAGATTAATTAAATGTTTTCTTATTGAAAATTAAAAGATAATTAATTTAATAAGAAAACAATCTCAAAAATGAATCTATGATTGGATATTTTAAGTTATTTTGGTGAAAAATGATCGATTCTAATTATTAAATTATCAATCCTTTTATATATTTTTAAATTAACACTAAGTTTCTTTTTATTATTTAAAATTAAAATTCATGAAATAATTGTGCCAAATTTTGAAACATATCCAAAAATATTTCTAAATAAATAATTTAATTTTAACTTTTATATGACAATTAACGTTAATTTTTTGATTAAACTATCTATTATTGTTCCTTTATAAAAAACAATAGTGATAATCATATAAAATATGTAGATAACAAATCATGTAAGTAAACTTATATTTATATATAATTTAATAAGAAAATAGATTTTTCATTAATTTAAACATAATTTTTTATATAGGTACATTATCTGACTTTTTCTATAATAATTAAGAATTATTATACTATAATTGAATTTTATATTATACATAAATTAAAACTTGAGACTGAATATATATATTGAAAGAGTATGAATTATGTTTTTTTTTATTATTTTAAATCATTTCATTGTTGATATTAATATTTTAATTCTATTCTATCAGATGTTTTATATATATTATTTGATTTCGCCTGTTAGTGACTAATTTCAAATCCTACTCAGAGTAAAATAGATATTTAAAATCTATAATAGTTTCTCTTATTAATATTAATAATATTTATATAACATTTTAAATATAATTTTACAGATATTAAAATAAAATAACAATGATATTTTAAAACATGTTTATTTTTATATAATAAATTTAATTACAATATATATATATATATATATATAGTAAATATAATAATAATAATGTATATATATATATAATATATATTATACTTTAGTCTTTAAACGTGAAACAAAATTTTAATAATAATTATATTAAAATATAACAATTTTTCTATACACATGCAACATATACAAAGAATATAATATAGAGAAATTCGATTATGAGCTTTTGAATGGATAAACATTCTATAAATTATTTTATTATTTAATTCAATAATTAATGAATTAATACAATTAAATTTTTTGTTTATTTCTAGAAAACACGATTAATTAATAGATATATTATTTGTTTATTTGAGATTATGATATGGATTTAGAGAGATGAAGTATAATATATTTATTTATGAAATGAAATTATAATAACCAGTGGTGTATTGGGTGGGGATCGCGGGGGAACGACGTTCCCTTACCTTTTTTCAGAACCGAAATGCGTTCCAGTACTTTTTCATGTCCCGACAACTCGCACTTAAATCTACTGCTAGAATTTCTTTTTTGTGTTGGTTAATATTTTGTATTGTAAGAAAAAATAAAAACTTATATGGAAAAAAATAATTTGCTGAAAATAGGACTTTCTTTTGCTCCCATTATGCGTTCCCTTACTTCTTATTTTACCAATACATCACTGATAATAACTACAATTCTATCAACATTCACAGCATCGTTTTTCTAATCAACAACAACAACAACAACAATAAATTTGATAAAATGATTATTATAAGTATCAATATTTATTTATTTGTTTAATTATTTCTTTAAAACCATACAGAATCGACTGTTGTTTCATTGTTTTATTCTACAACAAAATTTATATAATAAGATAATATAAATTGAATATATTAAATTTTATGAATAGATTTAGATTGATATTTAGATTTAAATTGAATTTATATATATAAAATAGAGTTTAAATATTTAGTATCATAGTATTAATTGACTGAATATATATTGTAGAATTATTAATAAAAATTGCTATACACATATAGTTAAATATTTAATACATTTATTTTAAATTTATAGGTAATTTCATCTATTTTCAATTTGTTTTTTTCTTAATATGTATTTTTCGACTAGTATGATATTTTAAATAAATTTGATGAAATTGATTTCTGTATGGTTACCCAAAAGTGATTACACTAATCCTATTAACGTCAATGATTTAAAAGAATTTCTCGATTGAGAATAAATCTTATTATATATAAATTAAACAATGACTATCAAAAGACGTCCAAATATTGTGACAATATTATTTTAATTTTAAAACATTCATATCAGAATATAATAAGTTTTTATATTAATTTCAAACTGGATATTAATGGAATTACATATATATATATGGTATATGGTATATATATATACAGGAAAAATATTGTTTTTCATTATTTATTAACATAATAAAACAAAAACATTAGTTTTATTAAAATTAATTTAAAATAACTTAAATAATATATTTAAAAAAACTTTTTTTAAAGGATAGAGCAATTAGAAAAGTAAAAATTAAAAAAAAAGGAAATTAATTTTACTGTATATAGAAATAGATAATAAAAAATTATGATTTTATGAATTAACTATGGTTCTCTAGAAAAAAATTAATAAATAAAATATCAATAATGATTTCATAAAATCTAATAAGGATCATTTAAATTTAAAGATTCGATATATTATTACATATCTTATTGATTTATTAATTTGATTAAAGCGCATTTGGCTAGTTACATAACACTTCAATCATTTTTTGTAATTTTTAAAATTTTTATAACTAGCTTTCAATTAAATGTTTATTTATTAGATTCAGGAAAATATAAAATAAAATTTTTTAAAATATATCTATTCAATTTATAATTTTAATTAAATAATATAATATAATATTATTATATAATTTTAAATTTTAAATTCTTTTTTGATTTGGTCTTAATTTCTTTATTTTTAGTATAATATTATTTTAAAAATAAAAAAATAAAAATATAGATTTAAAAAAAATAAACAATCCAATGTGATTTGTGTAAAAAAGGAAGAAAAAAAAATTATTAAATAAATAATAAATAAATAAATAAAATGAAAGTGATACTTAAAGCCACTTAATATTGTATATAAATATATATATATATATATATAGCCTGCTTATATAACAATATTACTTTTCTGTGGATTTTATAAAATTTAATCATGATTAAATAAATTGATTAATCCCAATTAATTTTGATAAATTTATTATAAATTTATCAATAAGAATTTTAATTGATAACGAAAGATCGATGTATATCTATGAATATTTACAATACTAAATAAGAAAATAATCTTATAATTATCAAATAAAATATATACTAAACTATAACTTATTTTTTTTTAAAAAATGTCTTGTAAAGATTAGGAAGAATAAATAAATTGTCTGGTTTCTTTCATATTTGCAGTGCCGGCATATTATATAGATATTGCACATCGTATATGGCCGCCAATATTAGGGGGCGTCAATTCACAAATATTACAATTATATTATTGTACATAATCTTTATTAAGTTTCAAGATGATGTACTTTCTATAAAATCATACTGTTTTTTCAAATTAAATAACATCCTACGAACGTGACATCCTACGAAACAATCGAATTTATGTTTAGGATTTAATAAGAAGCGCAATAATTCTTAGCACCGGTCCTGCATATTTGTGTATTAATGAAACAAGACGTTTAATTAATGAAAAATGAAATGAAAAAAATTGTACAATTTTTTCATAAAATATTTCATATTCTATTAGGTTTTTATAAGAAACACTAATAGAAAAGTAGAATTGACAATTAGAGTTTATATTCAGCTTAATTTGAACATATCATGTATTAATTATTCAGTTTAATTATAATATAATGTTAATATTATCTTAAATTTGGTTTTGCACATTTATATTCTTTGGATCAAGGGACTATTTGATAAAATTACTCTCTCTCTCTCTCTCTCTCTCTTCCCCTAACATTCTTCAATACACTCATACAGATAAAACTAGTCAAACGTATTGGGATGAATGGATATTTGATATACGTGGGTTGAGATTCAAAATAATTTTCTTCCCTTCATGGAATCCGGCAAGACAAATTAAATGGACGCCCCTGGGGTGGTCTTTCACCAGGTAACTTAAAAAAGGATTCCGTTTGTAGGACATCGGAATATCGGGAATTTAAGTTGTGGTGAGTCCTTCTTCCGTCATTGTCTGATGATGCCATTCGTTGCATTCCGGAATTGGTTCTGGTGCTGTTGTTTTCATCAAAATACAGTAAGAAGGACGTTTCTCACTTTTTGGAATGGTACGCCATCGGCAGCACCGAGCAAAAGTTTCCTAAAACATTAAACCAACTAAATTAATGCTCGATTTCAGAGGTTCTCAAAATGTTGTATATGTGCCACTGGTGGTAATTGATAGCCTGACGGTGGTACCTTCAGAACAGTTACTTTTATTAACGAAATTTTATTGGAAGCTGAGTTTTTTGGGTAAGTTTCTAATCAGGGCCCCTCCAACTCCTAAGAAATCGGTGAAACCATTTTTTTTTTAATATGATGTCTCTATATGGCACCGCTGAGAGGCGCTGCAGGCGCATAAACGATAACTCTGCATGCAAAAACCAGGCCAGCACACACGCACAAGCCCGATTTTTTTTTCAATTAGTTACAACCTGCACTCGCATAGTGGCGCCCAAAACTTTGTTTCAACAAAGACAAGAGAGTTTACTATTCTTATATGGTCTGTGTTTCTAATGCTATGAACTTCAAAAAGTTTGAGAACCTTTGCTCTCTCTTTATATATATATATATTATTTATCATCATTTTCTATTTATATTAATAAGAATAATTTAAAATTAATCAAATGCATTCATTTCAACTATCAAAATTTTTTAAAGTCAACTGAAATAAAAATAATAAAATTTACCAAATGAATTTAATTATTATCTTTATAATTTCTTCTTTTTGTTATTATTTATTAAGGACCATTCTCCTTCTCGGGTTTGGGGATACATATTTACATTGTTTTTGTTTTTTTTATTTAAATATATTAAATAAGGAAATTATTATTATTATTTTTTCCTGATCTGATTTAAAATTAAAAAAATATATTTCTATCAATTTAGTTATAAATTTAGTATGATTTTCAAAATTCAGAAATACTTTATTACTCGTGGAATGAAATATAAATTATTTAATTTACTTTATTTAAAATTTTTGAAATTAATTAGTTAATTTTAAAGTGTTATAACTTACCTTAAAAGCATAACGAAATTTGTGTGACATAATACTGTATAATATTGGATTTATGGTTGTTGAGACAAAATAGAGTATACCAGAAATATAAGTTAAGACATTATATATTTCCACCATTGTTTGATGTCGGGAGAAGAATTTATCACCGTAGATAGCAGCCAATCTTTGTGCGTGGAAAGGAGCCCAGCAGATGAAGAAAGCCACAACTACCACGACTAAAAGCAGAAATGGATAAATTTATTAAAAATTGGCATTTCTATGGGCAAATGGTGATAAAAGGTTTAATTGTGTCAAAAAATTACTCATATAACACATCAATATATAATATATATATATATTAGGAAAAATAAATAAATCTCATGGGTAACGGGTAGACTCTTTTCTATAATCCCAGTAGAAATGAAATCTACTTCAGGGAGTAGCGTCCCTGCCCTGACGTGAGCTCATGTTTTTTTTCCACCCTCCTCTTACGTGGAAGAATCATGCCCTTTACCTTTGGATTCCTTTCAATTCATTTCCTTGCTTGCCCCCTCCCTAGGGACACGACATCAAAGGCTAAGTATTGATACTCCGAATCGGCTAGGTATCAAAAAGGGTAGTATTGATTCTTCGATAGTATCGAACTCAAAAGTATCGATACTCCAAAGTATCGGTATCGGAAAAAAATTTTTTTTTAGAACCAAATTGAAAAATTTTTTAAAAAAAAGTACGATACTAGGTGCGCTGAGTACCAATCGATACTTTTTTCGATACCACAGGTATGGGTATCAATGCTGTACTAGTATCGGAAGTTAAAATATCGAGTACAAGAAACGATGGTATCGAAAGCAAAGTATCGATAATCCGATAGTATCGAAGTAACGTTAGCGTCCCTATCCCCCCCTGATCCCAAAAAAATACATTTTATTTGGATCAGTGGCGAACCTAGAACTTTTGCCGCCCGGGGCGATCTCCAGTTTTCCGCCCTTTTCATTATAAGTCAATCAAATAGTGGTATTTATAAATTAATGCACATAAATAAATTATTAAGTTATTTAATCAATATTAATTAATACACAGAGAGTAAATTTTTTTACACATATTTGTATGCACTCATAAACATATTAATATAATATTTACTCTTCTAGCTTTCATACTAGAAAAATCGTGTATAATGCTCTCAAAATTTATATTTATATTTTTTCCGCCGGCCTGCTTTTCAAAAGAAAAATCGATGATTTAAAAAAATATTGGTATATCACTTAAAAGTAATCATATAAACTTTTCAAAAGAAATGACATTTATAAACTGATATCAAAAAATTTTAGTTAGGAAAAATTGGTGAATAAAATCGTAAAGATGCGTTTACGAATTCAACGAATTTTAATGAATACAATAAAATAAAATTATTATCCTGTTCTTGGAATTAGAATTCAAAATTTACACTAAAATGCATTTATTTACACCGAGGAATATAATATTCGAAATCATATAGTTAATCATAATTAATATAAATCAAATAGTAAACTTATAATAATCATAATAATCATTTATTATTCAAGAAAGAAAAAAAATAAATATGAAATGAATACGTTGCTTTTTACAACTATAACTAAATATAAAAATTGCCGCCCCAAGATAAATGCCGCCCGGTGCGGACCGCACCCACCGCACCCCCCTAGGTACGCCACTAATTTGGATGAAGGAGAATACCTAGCAAAAATTCATTAAAAAGAAAAAAATATTCTTGATTCTTATCGATGCTCTAGACTAGTCTCCTAGATATATATTTGAATTTACCACCATTGGGATCTCGTATATTATATTCTTTGAAAATATAACAAAACACAGCTATTTGATATTTTTTCCTTTATATAAATTTATAGCAAAATTGTAATTAATATGCACTAAACCAAATGATTTAACAGAATTTTCGCTAGATTTTAAATAAAATGGAATTTTATTATAATAATAATGAAAATTATTATTAATTTTTAATTGATATATAAACAAATACATTTTAAATTATCATCTTCTGATAATTATAGATAAAACGCATACCATACTACTCGTTATGAAACATAAATTCATTTTCACTAGTATTATATAATTTTACGATGCTTCCTTAATTAAATATGAAATAATAAATTTTGATAAATGGAATGTGATATTTAGACTGGCCACCACTTCGAATGCATTGATTTCATTTGCTTATAATATTATTTATATATTTATTTATTTTCTTCTAAAAAATATTTATTTAAACAATCGATTCAACACAATTTTTCGTCAAATTTTAAATAAAATGGAATTTTATTTGAATAAAATTGGAAAATACAATGAATTTTTATTTGGTAAGATAAATACACTTTAAATTAACATTCCCTCTTATGAGAATAATTAAAACTTATATCGAAATTTTCTTTATGAAATGTAGATTCGTTTTTACTAACATTGCATAAATTTATGATGTTTCCTTAATTAAATATTTGACAAATGGAATGTGATATCCGCGGCATTAATATTTTTATATTCATTGGCTGTACGGGTACGAATAGATTCTTTGAAGCAACGGAATGTCAGTTTACTGTTGAAAAAGGGTTTGTGCTTTCTTTTACTTAAATTATTTTTTTTTTTATTTTTACTTGTCCTTCCTAGATACTAGATCATTTTTTATTCTATTTTTTAACATATTATCTTTCTTTTTATTCATTCACAAATATTTTTCAATGCATTGCTTTTCTAGTGATGATTGATTTATTGCCTTGAAGAGGACATTTTAATGGCGACATCTCAACTTTCCAGTGCAATATGTTACACACCAAACCTGCCTATAGCCCAGGATCTTCTCCAGGTAAGTACCAATCATAATTCTAAACTTTATCTAAATAAATAACACATAAATGTGAATTAATAATACAAAATACATAATCAATAAATACATTACTTGTTTTCATTTTATCTGAACAATTTTTGATTTAATTATTTAATCAATTCAATGCTTTGATTATAAAGTTCAGTGAGTTTAATATTAAATATTATTTTAATTAATAATAACTGTATCATCTCTAAATTATTTCAAATGTGTTATTTAAATGGCTAAGAGAACCAAGGGACTTCTCAATTTATATCACATATGTCAAATTATATTATTTGAAAAATACATTTTATTATTTAGTATTTTTTTAAAATTATGTTTAATTGTAAATAATTGTGTTGTTATTTCTTTCCAAAGATTATATTTTATCAAAACCAAGGATTGATTTTAAATAAAAAATGAGTGATTATATGAATCTAAAAAAAAAATGATTATTAGAAATAAACGTTTGAGAAGACATCATTCGTTGTCTAATGATAAAAAAAAATATTTTTTTTCTTTTGATTTTTATTTTATAACATTATTTATTAATATAAATAAAATCAAAATAAATTTAAAAATAAAGCTTTATTTTAGCTTTATATAATATAACAAACTAATACAATTTGAAAATAGCTATAAAACATTTTCACTATTTTTTTTTTATTTAAAATTAGATAAAATCTTGTCTTGATAAAACTTATTTTTATAGCCACCATACAGCTGATATTTTGTTCCTCTGTAGAAATATTTCGTCTTCAGAGTCGTTATAATTTAAAGTCATTTAGGTCAAAAATATGAAATTGACGAGGGAGACATGTTTAATTGTCCCTGTGAGAGAGGACCCACCTCTCCACGCTTCTTACTATTAGAAAATTTGGATCTTGTATATACATATTATATTCTTTGAAAATATAAAAAACACATCTATTTGAAATTTAAACAATTTAAACAAAGCTTTATTTTAGTTTTATATAATATAACAAACTAATACAATTTAAAAATAGCTATAAAACATTTTCACTATTTCTTTTTATTTAAAAGTAGATGAAATCTTGTCTTTATAAAGCTTATTTTTATTTCCAGCATACGGCTGATATTTGCAGTGATGTAGTGGCAAAATAAGAACTAAGTGAACGCATAGTGGGAGCAAAAAAAGTCCTATTTTCAACAAACTATTTTTTTTCATATAAGTATTTATTGTTTCTTATTCTTACTATACAAAATATTAACAAACACAAAAAAAGATATTCTAACAGTAGATTTAAGTGGGAGTTGTCGGGACATTAAAAAGTACTGGAACGCGTTCCGGTTCTGAAAAAAGGTAAGGGAACGTCGTTCCCCCTCGTTTCCCTCCCAATACACCACTGGATTTTTGTTCCTCTGTAGAAATATTTTGTCTTCAGAGTATTTATAATGTAATTTAAAGTCATTTGGGTCAAAAATATGAAAACAAAATAAAAAATATAAATAATAATAATATATATATATATTATAATATATAATAATAATAATAATAATAATATAAACAAAACAACGAACGACATTAAAATGAGTGTCGACAAGCATCGTCTTTTCGTGTTCATAGAGTTCGAAAGATAGAAGTGATAATCTGACAGATGGTGGCGTTACATATTTATATAATTTTGTATTAAATATAATAATTCATATATAAATAAAATCTCTATCTTTTTGTTCAAATACGTTCTGTCATTATTTTTATAGTTATATTCAATTAACCTACAAATAAATTATAAATATATATAATAAATTTATAATTACATTATAAACATAAATATAATTAATCAATTTTTAATTGTTGCAAAGAATATTTGCAGTTTGAACAGTTATAAATTAAATTAACCTAAATATGTTATTATTATTATTTATATTATTTATTATTTATTGTAATTAATTATTGTATTTATTTTGTTTTCCTATTTTTGACCCAAATGATTTTAAATTATTAGGACACTGAAGACGAAATATTTCTACAGAGTAACAAATATCTAGGGTTGTATTGGGAGGGGATCGTTGGGGAACGACGTTCCCTTACCTTTTTTCAGAACCGGAACGCGTTCCATTACTTTTTCATGTCCGACAACTCTCACTTAAATCTACTGTTAAAATTTATTTTTTTGTGTTTGTTAATATTTTGTATAATAATAAGAAACAATAAAAACTTATATGGAAAAAAATAGTTTGCTGAAAATGGGACTTTTTTTGCTCCCACTGTGCGTTCCCTTACTTATTATACCAATACATCACCTCAAATATCAGCTGTATGCTGGCAATAAAAATAAGCTTTATCAATACAAGATTTCATCTACTTTTAAATAAAAAGAAATAGTGAAAATGTTTTATAGCTATTTTTAAATTGTATTAGTTTGTTATATTATATAAAACTTGAATAAAGCTTTATTTAAATTTATTTTGATTTTATTTATATTAATGACTAATTTTATTTATTTTAATGAATAACCCTGCAATATATAATGATAAGCTTTAGATCCGTATTTCTCAACGTGAGGCCCACGCCCCACAGGGGGGCAATTTGATTGTAAAGATGAGCAACTTGAAAATGGACTCGATATGAGTTTAACCCATTTGCTCTGGACCATTTAAATAAGTGCTGTAAATGATTTACAGGTAAAAAAAAAGATATCGTCTGGATTTAACAGAACGAGGGGGGGAGTCTTGGGACTGAAGTTAACCAAATTGGTACCTAACATAAAATCTCTCTTCAGCAAGCGTCAAGCGCATTTTATTTTTATCTATTGAGATTTAAATAATTTTATTTTAAAAAAAAAAAATTAATGGGTTGACTAAAAAACCACTATTTGTCTTTGGACTTCAAAAGGAACCCGTTCTGGATGTTTATCTTTTAGGGATTTCCGGCCCTGCTAATAAATTAACAAAAATAATTACCAATTATATTAATCAATGGCTATAGACCCGTGTTTCCCAACATGGGGCCCACGCCCTACAGGGGGCAATTGATTGTAAAGGGGAGCAATTCGAAATGCAAAAATGCATTTAAATAAATGATTTACTGATAAAAAATAATATAAATATAAAAAAAAAATGTTATAAAATAATGTTTTTCCAATGGACTAAAAAGAATAAAATAATTTTTCTATAAGCCTTGTCAAGTTTATGGATGAATTGCTTCATATTCAACGAAAAACGTTGGGTGCATTTAGTTTTATTTATTTATATGAACAATCAAGTCAAATCTTTGTAATAATAACATTTTTATTAAATATATAAACTGACAAATTTTTTTTATCATGCAATAAAAAAGATAGTTTTAAGAGCTAAGAAATTTATTATTTTTCACTGTACTATACTTATATCAAAGTATGTTACAAAATTTAAAAGAATTTTTATTAAATTTACATATTATCAATCAAATCCAAAATGGTTGATTATATTTGAAGAAGTAATGTTACTTGTTAATGAAGTGTTTTAGTGTTGTATATATCTTAGTATATATATATATATATATATGAATTATAGCTCTATAAAGGAAGTTAATTGCATAGAAATCAAATGAAAACTAAAAGCGCCTAACGTTTTTAGTTGAATTTCAAGCAATTCATCCATAAACTATGTCAGGCTTATAAAAAAATTATTTTATTCTTTTTAGTCCATTGGAAAAACGTTATTTAATAAAAATTTTTTATATTTATATTATTTTATTCTTTTTAGTGAATGCAAATTTAATATGATAAATTTATTTAATAACAAGAGAAATAGAAAAGATGAAGTTATACGAAAATTTACAAATTGAATAAAACAAAAATATATAATATATTAATCTCCCAAAATTGATTTTATGCATTTATGTTAAGTAAATGTTATCATTGAATAATAATTATTATATTATATTTATAAATAAATAATTTTTATTAATATGAGATTTTATAAATATATATATATATTGTCTTCATAAAAAAGTCATTCTTTTGTTGTTTTTTTCTCTCGGGGATATATTTATAAAAAAAAAGATCTTTTTCTCTATGCCATTTGAGGGGAGGAAACCCCTCTTCATTGGCGATACAACTGATTAATAATAAGCATGCATCAAAATCTCACTAATTAAAATATTAAATTATTATAGAAAAATCTTTATTAAAATTATTTCGAATTTCAATATTAGTTTTTCATTATATATTTTGAAAATTTACTTTCTGTGTTTCGTTAACAATTTCTTAGTGATTTCTTCCTCAAACCTATCAGTTAAGTTTCTTAATTGAACAATTCAATTTTTTAATATTAAATATTATGTATATGTTACATAGGAGGGCATAAAAATTTTAGAAGGGCTTAGGTGGGGCATAGCATAAAATTGGTTGGGAGACACTCAGTGCCGGACTAAAGAATTTTCGGGCCCTAGGTAGGGTGACCAAACGTCCCGGTTTTCCGGGATTGTCCTTTTTTTAGGTGCTCTGTCCCGAAAAATGTCTTCGGGACAGTCTATTGTCGCAGTTTTTAAATATTTAGGACATTTCGTACTAATTTTCAAATTTTTTTCAATTTTGTTCTTAAAAAAAAAAAGATAAACCGTTTGTCCCGGTTTGGTGTTTTCGAAATATGGTCACCCTAGCCCTAGGCAATGATAGAATTCCGGCCCCTCACCCCACCCAGATAAAAAAAACAACATAAAATCTATTATTTATTTTATTTTTCATTTATTAAAATTATTATTGAGGAGTAATACATTGTATGTAATAAAGGTATATTATTGCATAGAGTATTTTGCTACGTAGTATTATTAAACAGTATTACTTTGTATGTAATAAAGGTTTTATTGAATTGAATAGTTTTGTTTGGAATTTTTAATTCATATTACATAAATATATATTTAGCAAATTTACCAGCTTGAAAAATTTAACGATTTTTTGAACCGTTTTACGGGCCCCCTGAAATTACGGGCAGTTGCCTATTCTGCCTAGACCTAAATCTGCCCCTGGAGACACTGTTTTAGAAGCTTTATTTATTAATATAGTTTGAATTTATTTTTATTTTAACCTCTAATAATTTATTTTTGATTTTTAGTCTTTTTTTTTTGCTCGTTTTGCTTTATTACATTGTAATTTTTAATATTTGTTAGAAGATATTCTATATTTCTATATATTTTTATATTTTTTTCATTCATTTCTTTATTTATATTTATATTTATATTTTATTTTTTTTCACTATAATTTCTTGCATGAAATATTGAATATATTTTTATTTAGCGATATATTATGTGTACAGCTGGTTAAATGATTAATTAATTAATTGATTGAACGTATAATTAATATACATTATTCTTTTTACTATCTCGCCAGAGATAGTATTGCGATCACGAAGATTTTCGTTGTTGAGATTTTGATGTTTTTATACGTTTTGAAGGTTCCTGAATCATTTTCACTAAGAGGTTGAGAAAAATGTCTGTGTGTATGTATGTAGACAAGATTACTCAAAAACGGTTTGAGCTAGAATCATGAAATTTGTTACACTGGCATTATTCAAAATTCGTAGTTTTCTATCAACTTATGAGAAATGTAGGTCAACCGGATGAGGGTCATTACCTACAACGTTTTGATTTTTTTTCCTCTAAAGTGACCGTAAAAATAAAGATATATGTTTGATAATTTTTCACATGATTAAAAATTGTATAAAACTGCTATATATAGAATTTCAGCTTGATTGATTCGCTGAAAGTACCGGAATTAATTTTTTAATACTGCAAATCACACGCCAGCACGTGACGTGGTGCCATCAACAAAGACTCAAACTCGCGCTGCTTTAATAAATATTATTTATTAATTTTAATTTATAATTTAATTAATTAAATTTAATTTAATATAATATATGTTATTTAATTCAATGCAAATTGCGAGATAGTCGAATGGAGACACTCCAGCTTTTTTTCCTTTTACCTTTATTATAATTAAATGTAAGACTAAAATTTTGTACATTTTAGCTGTTCGTTCAATTGGGTGTTGGACGAAGAGATGATTTCTCTCCACAAAAAATTAAATCATGAAATAACAACCACATTACAGAGAGATATGGGATAATAAAATGAGGGAATTCAAATTTTGAATGTACGTAGTTTATATAACCCAGTTGCATTCCAAAACTGAGTAGGAAATTAAAAAATATGATTTAGACATAATTGCATTAGAGGAGGTGTGGTGGGTGGGAGAAGGGAGGATTGATGCCGAACAGTATACTTGCCTATACGGCGGAATCTGAAAGGCATCAACTTGGAACGGGCTTTAGTATTAGAAAATCAGTAGCCACCGCATTTAAAAATATAGAATTTATAAATGATAGGATATCTATTTTAGTACTCAAGGGCAAAATTTATTAAAATTGATCAAAAACGATAGAACTTACTTAAATAGATTTAAAAAAGAGGAACATAAATTAAAATTTCAAATCGAAATCAAAAATAGATTTACTAGTTTGAATCTTGAAAGAAATGACGGGAGGAAAAACCCGGGAAAAAATATGGGACCAATTAAAGACAAAAATTAAAAGAGTAGCATCACAAATAGTATATAGTTTTAAAAATAACAAAAAGTATAAACCATGAGGAATATTGAAAATTAATAGAGATTAGGAAAAAATCCAAATTACAATGGGTTAATAGTAAACACTAACCACTAACTAAGTGGATAGGTTAGAATATATTAATAGCAGGAAAATATTGACGAAAGTCATTACATACAAAAAAATCTGGAGTGTCTCCACTCGACTATCTCGCAAATTTGAATTGGATTAATTAATTAATTAAAAAATTTAAATTTACTGTATACTATTGTTATTCAATTAAATTAATTAATTAACATAGATTAAATTTAAAATTAAAACCTTTACCTTCATTTTTAAGTCAAAATTTAAAAAATTAATTCCGATACTTTGAGCAATTCAATCAAGCTGAAATTCTATATATAGCAGTTTTATACAATCTTTAATCATATGAAAAAATTATCAAGCATATATCCTCATTTTTACGGTCACTAGAGGTAGGTAATGACCCTCTTCCTGTTGAGCTACATTTCTCAAAAGTTGTTAGAAAACTACGAATTTCGAATAATCCCCGTGTTCCAAATTTCATTATTCTAGCTGAAACCGTTTTTACGTAATCTTGTCTACACACACAGACCCGCATACATTTTTCTCAACCTTAGTGAAAATGACTCAGGGACCTTCAAAACGTATAAAACCATCAAAATCTCGACATCGAAAATTTTCGTCATCGCAATACTATCTCTGGCGAGATAGTAAAAAGAGAAATTCTAAAAAATAAAATATTAGAAATAGAGGAAAGTGGCATCAACAAGAATAGTAGATATATATAGTATACATGGGAATTAATAATATTGAAAAGGGTTATCACAGGCACAGTTAGACTTAATTAGAGATGATAATAATAATTTTAAAACAGATGTGGGTGATATTGAAAAAAGATAGAGGAACTATTTTGAAAAATTATTAAATTCGAATGTAAATAAAAGAACAGAAACCATAACAGTATACTCATCATAAATTAATCTAGAAGAACCAATGTTATATGGGGTAGAAATATTAATTCGAAAATTTAAAAATAAGCGGGAATTTATTGGATCCCGGCAGAATTAATTAAATATAGTGAAAAATCTTTAGCAGAGTGTATGCACAAATTAGTTCTTTCGATCTGGCATAAGGGAAAGATTCCATTAGAATGACAGGAGGCATTTATTATCCCACTTTAGATGAGGTCACCGGCGAATTGCGATGACTACATAACGAGGAATTGCATGATCTTTATGCATCTACATGATCTCTATGCATCTCCAGACATAGTAAGGGTTATCAAATAGGAGTTGGATGGGTGTAGCTCAGGTTAGGGACGCTTGGAGAAATGCGCTCAAAACTTTTCGAGAGTTCCGTAGACCCACATAAAAAGATCCATAAAAATAAAAGATGATTTCGTTAAAAATTATTATATCAACTTTTTTTTAATAAATACTTGATTAAATAAATGAATAATTTGTTTTATATACAAGATTGATCAAAAAGAATAATAATTTAATTTCTCCTCAATTAATTTTATTCACAATATCTTTTTATTATTTATTTATATTAAAAATAAATGTAAATTTGAATTTTTTTTTTTTAATTAACTTGAAAGGCTACATCACTAAATATTGATTTGAAATTAAGCTACTAATTTTATTTTCCCAAATAAATAAATATATATATATATATATATATTTATATTCTTCTCTGTGAGTATTGTAATTGATTTATTTCTGCGAACGATGAATTTTCTTAAAGATATGGATTCAATTTGATATAGAGAAGCTCTGTTTCCGATATATAATGCCTCTTTATGATCGATAGAAACTTGAAGGTTTTCACACTCTGCAGTTTATTTGTATATTGACTTCCGCAACTTCATATATATATATATATATATACTGATTTAATTAATGTATATATCAAACTTTTTTAATTAATGGTACAATGAAAAAAAGGAAATTGTTTTTCCGTTCAACAAATAAAAAAAAATTCAATATGTTTTTTATATGTATTATATATAGGTATATATATATATATATATATATATATATATATGAATTCAAGACAAATTGTCAATTTTAAGATGAAATTTATACACCTTTGTTGATGGTATTCTCATATTTAAATTCACTTTTCGATATTCTTTTTTATTTATGTATTTTCTACATATTCTCGCCATGCGAACCATGAATTTGTGATCACGAAAATTTTCGATCTCGAGATTTTGATGGTTTTATACGTTTTGAAGGTCCCTGAGTCATTTGCACTAAGGTTGAGAAAAATGTGTGTGTGTGTCTGTGTGTGTATGTGTGTATGTGTATGTAGACAGGATTACGCAAAAACGGTTTGAGCTAGAATAATTAAATTTGATATAAGGGCATTATTCAAAATTCGTAGTTTTCTATCAACTTTTGAGAAATGTAGCTCATCCGAAAGAGAACCATTACCTACCACGTTTTCATTTTTTTTCCTCTAAACTGACCGTAAAAATAAAGATATATGTTTGATAGTTTTTCACATGATTAAAAATTGTATAAAACTGTTATATATAGAATTTCAGCTTGATTGATTCGCTGAAAATACCGGAATTAATTTTTTAAAAAGCTGAGTGGAAATCAAGAATTTGAAAATGTAGAAAAATTTAAATACTTAGGTTCTGTAATAACGAAAGATAATAATATTCGAGAAGTGTTTAAAGCGAGGTTACAATCGGGAAGCGGCTGTTATCATGCCGTAAAGGGGCTTATCGCGTCAAAATTATTATCAAAGGGGATAAAAATTAAAATATATAAAACAATTATTAAATTGCGAGATAGTCTAGTGGAGACACTCCAGATTTTTTTTTTGTTATTCATTCACATTATTAATATTCTACAGATTCTTTTAAAGTTACAATAAAATCGATCAGAATGCAGTTGACAGCTTCTATGTCTGTGCCCCGGCTAAGATGGCCTTCTATTCACCTTGACGAGATTAATATAATAATAATCGTCATCTCCTGTTACTCTTAAAATTCATTATTTATTAAATACATTGAAAATTAAAAAAAAAAAAAAATATTTAAATTTTTAATATATATATTCCTCTGTTACTAAAAAAAATTCAAAATTTTTATTAATTATATATAATAAATTCATTTATATTTTAAAACATTTTTATCAAATATGTGTGATTTAATTAGTACTCTAATTAATACTCCTAGTTTATAAAAATAAAATAAAATAAACAGAAAAAAATTATTCGGTTTCCAAGTTAACATATTTTTAATTTTTATTGTTAATAGTTAATTACTTTAGGTAACTGTTAATATATAATTTAATGATTATTTTATAAATTTAATCATTTTTATATTATAATATTTTGTTAATTTATATGAAAAATGTATTTATTTATTTATTTTCGTAGATAAAGAGAGCAAATTAGTAATAAACATCAACTAAATTGGCCTTGTCAATGCATAACAATTCTTATGATGAATAGTTTTTTTTTTCCCGATTGCATAAGTAATAACTTGATCGCAACCATTTTGTTAAACATCTACTATAGAATAAGATTTGTATAAAATATATAACTTATGTTTTTTTTTTTTTTATTGAATAATTCTTAAAGAAATTGATAAACATTAATTCCTATTAATAACATTTATAATTACAGCACATCAATATTAAATTTTAATTTTAATTAAAAAATAATAATAATAATAATTCAAGCGTAGCTCGAGTTGCATAACTCATTGCTTGAGAAGGACAGTTCCAGCCGCATCGTTAAGTAAAATTTAAAAATAAAAATTTTTATAAAAATTAAGAAAAAAAAAATAATAATTTAAATACAAAAAAAAAAAAAAATATCTACCATTTATAAAAAAATTTTAAATTCTAATATTCTTAAAAAAAAAAAAAAATAAGCTGGAGTGTCTCCACTCGACTATCTCGCAAATTTGAATTAGATTAAATAACATATATTATATTTAAATTAAATTAATTATAAATTATAAATTAAAATTAATAAATAATATTTAATAAAACAGCGCATGTTTGGTTCTTTGTTGATGGCACCACGTCACGTGTTGGCGCGTGAGATTTGCAGTGTTAAAAAATTAATTCTGCTACTTTTAGCAATTCAATCAAGTTGAAATTCTATATATAGCAGTTTTATACAATTTTTAATCATGTGGAAAATTATCAAACATATATCTTTATTTTTACGGTCACTTTAGAGGAAAAAAAAAATCAAAACGTTGTAGAAAATGACCCTCTTCCGAATGAGTTACATTTTCTAAAAGTTAATAGAAAACTACGAATTTTGAATAATGCCAGTGTAACAAATTTTATGATTCTAGCTCAAACCGTTTTTGCGTAATCTTGTCTACATACATACACACATACACACATAGACACACACAAAGACATTTTTCTTACTCTTAGTGAAAATGATTCAGGAACCTTCAAAACGTATAAAAGCATCAAAATCTCGACATCAAAAATTTTCGTGATCGCAATACTATCTCTAGCGAGATAGTAAAAAATAATAACACACATCGTACCATATCTTAATAGTTATAGTCAAGATCAAGATTAGACGTACATAAAATTGAAAAAAAAAATATATTCAATAATTTGTTTAATATAAATAAAAATTAATAATATTTTAATTAATTATCAAAGAATGAATAAAATAGTCTTTTTTATTCAATCTGAAGGGAAAAAGTTTCGAAAGCGATGCTTTACTAGCCATTTCAAGTGACTTTTATATCCTGCTTTATCTTATACAAGAGAAATTTTTTTCTCCCATATATAAAACTAATATTAATTCATTAAATTTAATTAATAAATTAATTAATTGAATAACTGCATTAGCTTCAAAAAGTCATTTACTACAAGTTTAATAAAAATATATTTTTATTAACTATTTAAAAAATTTGAACAAGATAAATAAATACTATACACATAGGGACCAAGTAAACTATAGATATTTAGTAAAAAAGATTTCTCGACTTTTTAAAATATATAAATAAAAATAAATAATTATAATAGATAATAAATATTCCAAATGACTTTTTCATAAACAATTTGTACGAGGGCAGGTCAATAAGTTTGTGACTTTTTGAATTTCCCCTCTTTTAAATGAAATGGCAACAGTACTTCTGTCAGCAGGTAATCAGCTGATGCCTGTCCAATATTTGAACCAGCTGAGTCTTTTAGTTTTTGTTTGGCATTCATTAATAGCAGACTACCTCGTGATTAGAGAAGAAAATCGAAAAAAGTGAATTTCTATGAAAATCCATGATTTGGGATACGAATTGTTCCCTCATTCGCCCCTTTTCTCCGGATTTATCCCCGAGTGTTGTTTCCAAACCTAAAGAAACGGCTCGGCTGAAAGAGATTTGACTCCAACGATGATATCATCTCTCAAACAAAAATATCTATTTTGATGTCCTCGATAAATCAAATTTTTTTGGAAGGGATAAAAAAATTGGAGAAAGGTTGGACGAAGTTGCTCAAAGAAGATTACGTTGAAAAATAAATAAATAAAAAAAATTATTCAAAAAACTGTTTCATTCAGAGTCACGGACTTGTTGACCTGCCCTCGTACCTTACATTTCGTTGTTGAGATGGGTATAGAAATATAAAATTTTTTTCTCTTACCTAACATTTTAAGTACTCTTCGTGATGGTGCGTACTCTTGTCTACGTCGCTGGCTCTTTTTCATATTACGAAGTTCGAAATCGTCCTGACTGTTACTTAAACTTGTCTCACCGGCTGGCGCATGCGAGGAAGTTCCATTAGTACCTTTGCCGGTAAAGGTCACCCCATATCCTCCATAACCTCTTTTTAAACGATTTGATCTCCGTAAACGCAATCCAATTAAGATATATAAAACGGTAATAAGCGTCATCGGTGCGATGAAAAACAGAAAAGTGGAGATTTCAAATGAATGACCCATCACCTGTAAATTTTTTTATTATTATCGATTAACTAATTATTGACCACCCTGTGAATGGGTGGATCCACATTCATAAAGGTAATACAGTGAAAAAAAGTATAATATATAAATTTTTAAAATAATTGAATAAATTATAATAGTAATCGTTTTAGAAATTATTTGGATTTTCTACAAAAAAAAAAAATATTTCATAGTAAAAGAAAAGAATTTTACTTTTTTTTTTAATTATACAATTAGTAAAATATCTTAAGATTTACTATAAAAAACAAAGATTAGTTATTATTTTTTTATTTATCACTTAATAAAATTATTTCTTTTTATCTTTAAGAAAATTTAAAAGAAAAAAATTACAAAAATATAAATAAATAAATATTATAATAAGAAAAGAATAATAAATAATATTTAAAAAAAAAAAAAAAAAAAAAATTGAATGCGAAACAAGTTATTGATTGATAAATGATACCTTTCGCTTGACGACACAGACGACTTGCTCGGGTTTTTGTCCACGAATCAATCCCAACTGAAGGGCCTGTGGTATGGCGCAAGCTACAGCCACCAGCCAGATAAGTGCGATAAGACGTACAGCCCGGCGGGGTGTTGATATGATATGCGCCAGAAAAGGGTGGCAGACAGCCATATATCTGAAATTATTGGTTTTTAATCAATTCTAATTAACCCAAGTTTTTGTTATTATATATATATATATATATATATATATATATATATATATATATATATATTATCTTATTTTATATTAGCAAAAATTGTATATATAATATATATATATGTTTTATATATATATTTGTATTTTTGAGATATTTAACAAATCGAAAGATTTTTTTGAAATTACACCATAGATAATTTTTATAAAGAAAAATCGATCTGTATTGGTTTCAGCCTCGGGAAAAATCATCTTTGTTAGTTTTTTCTTAATTTAAAACAGAAAATTTAAATGACGTCAGCGACTACATCAGCCCCTCCAGACATTACCTCCTTAAATACAAAATATTATTATAAATAAAATAAAATTAAAATTATTTATTTTAATAATAATTTGTAATCAAATTACGAAATATATATTATGTTATATCCACAGGCCATACTTTTCTGTTTTTCAGTGCATTAATCGTACGTTTAAGGGCGGTATGTTTTATGACAATTTTTTAATTTAAGTTCTTTTAAAATATTTGAAATTGTTTCATATATTTTGTCGTTGATTTATTTTTTAATAATAATCTTAATCTTAAATATTCATAGATCATAATGAATAATTTTTTTTAAAATATCGAGCGGCGGCTCGGTGAAGCAGGTATTATCAGCCAAACCCGATAATAAGGAATATTTTTTTTTAATGTCTGAGCGGCGGTACTCTATACATACGGCCGTACTCAAAGAATTTAAAGAATATTGTATATATTTTCGGACTTAGATTATATATATATATAAACCGATTGAAAAGCACCCGATTGTTGGATTAATAAAGAATATAGAGAAGGTGTGAGGGAATTTCGGGAGAATTAAATTTGGATGGAGATAGGGTAAGAACAGTTGAAGGAAAGTCGTTGTTCCACACACAAGAACTTCTCAATTTCTTAATTCTTCATTCGCCTCCTGCATTTTTTGTTATCTTGCATTCTAAATAAACAATCATAGCTTCCCAAACCTCCCCCTTCTTGATTTTGATTCTAGGTGCATCTATGTATATGCAAGTATATTAAGTATTTTCCTAGTCAATAACCATCAAATAAAAAATATTTTAAATTTCTTAACAGTTTCAAATAAAATAGACCTTTAATGACTAATTACTATTAAATGTTTATTTAAATATAATTATGTACATATTTTATATTCAAATTAAAAACATCATTAAATAAAATTCTTAAAAAATACTTATAGTTGATATATAGTCAATATTTTTAATTAAAAAAGTAAAATGACGCCCATATAAATTTGTCGCCTCCTCCCACGCGTCAAACTAACCTCAAATTATTTTATTATTTTTTTTTTTAAATTTATTATTAATAAAATTCAAATATGCTTAAAATAGTATAATGTGATAGATTGTGTAATATAGTTATATATCATACTAAATAGTTTCAAAGTAGTATATTTTCAAAGAGTATAGAAACACTATTTAATATTAATCATTCGATTAAATTTTCAGTAATAATATATCTATAATAATAGGTCTTTAATTGAGTATAATATTCGGTAATATAAACGATATGTTACAAATGTCATAAATGTCATACGTTTTTTCATTAAAATTAACCATATTTACTTTCTCTTTAGTATAATAACTTAAGAGAAGTTTATTTTTGTCATTATTAATGTTAGGGGCGTATCGGCTTCTTCTGCTATTAACACCACAGAAACAATTTAAGCTAAAATAAATAAACATTAAATTAAAACATACATTTTTTCTTAAATACTTTGTCATAAAGGTTTTATTTTTACTATCACGCCAGAGATAGTATTTCGATCACGATAATTTTCGATATCGAGATTTTGATGTTTTTATACGTTTTAAAGGCACCTGAGTCATTTTCACTAAGGTTGAGAAAAATGTCTGTCTGTGTGTGTATAGACAAAATTACATAAAAACGGTTTGAGCTAGAATAATGAAATTTGGTACACGGGCATTATGCAAAATTCGTAGTTTTCTATCAACTTTTGAGAACTGTAGCTTATCCGGAAGAGGGTCATTACCTACAACGTTTTGATTATTACTATCTCGCCAGAGATAGTATTGCGATCATGAAAATTTTCGATGTTGAGATTTTGATGTTTTTATACGTTTTGAAGGTTCCTGAATCATTTTCACTAAGGTTGAGAAAAATGTCTGTGTGTGTGTGTGTGTGTGTGTATGTATGTAGACAAGATTACGCAAAAACGGTTTGAGCTAGATTGATGAAATTTGGTACATGGACATTATTCAAAATTCATAGTTTTCTATTAACTTTTGAGAAATGTAGCTCAACCGGAAGAGGGTCATTACCTACAACGTTTTGATTTTTTTTCCTCTAAAGTGACCGTAAATATAAAAAATATATGTTTGATAATTTTTCACATGATTAATAATTGTATAAAACTGCTATATATAGAATTTCAGCTTGATTGAATTGCTGAAAGTACCAGAATTAATTTTTTAACACTGCAAATCTCACGTGCCAACACGTGCCATGGTGCCATCAATAAAAAGCCAAACATGCGCTGGTTTAATATTTATTATTTATAATTTATAATTAATTAAATTTAATTTAAATATAATATATGTTATTTAATCTAATTCAAATTTGCGAGATAGTCGAGTGGAGACACTCCAGCTAATTTTTCCTCTAAATTGACCGTGAAAATAAAGATATATGTTTAATAGTTTTTCACATGATTAAAAATTGTATAAAACTGCTATATATATAGAATTTCAGCTTGATTGAATCGCTGAAAGTGCCGGAATTAATTTTTTAAATTTTTTAAACACGTTGACTGCCAATCACGCCCTAGCACGTGACGTGGTGTCATCAACAAAGAGCCAAACACACGCTGGTTGAATAAAAACATTACTTATTAATTTTAATTTATAATTTATTTAATTAAATTTCATTTAATTAATCCAATTCCAATTTACGAGATAATCAAGTGGAGACACTCCAGATTTACTTATTTATTTATATTTTCCAACGTCTACATCCAAAGAAAACGAATTAATGTCGAATTTGATGCAATATAATATTTAATTAATTTAAAAATATTTGTATATGAATAAATTATCGTTGACTTATCAAATATTGAAATAAGTAAAAAATAATCTACATCACCCCACACCGCCCTCCTACTATCTAACCATCTGAAATCGTGAGAACCCAATAATTTAATTTGTTTCCCCCACCCCCCTCCTTGGTTTGTCGACAATTATTATAATAAATTGAATTAGGCTTTTTGAATAGAGTATAATTTTCCGGTGTGTAGGCATATCGTGTTGTCAAACTAATAAAATTAGCTTCTTCTTATAATATGCACTGAATCAAAATAATAATAATAATAATAATAATTTAAGTAAAAAAAAAATCGAAGAATTCGACGCCAGCCAATCCAAAAACAATATATGCTGAAAAATGGTTCATAAAATAGTTTTATGATTGAATTTATGATCAATCAATTTATGATTGGCATCGATAATTTTTTTTTTTTTTTTATATTATATTTTTTTTTTACTTTTTTTTATATTTTTTATTTTTTATTTTTTTTTTTGAAGTAACTTGAAAGACAGCAGTAAATGCCTCTGTTGTTGAATCAATAGATAATTCTAAACGTATGTGAGTCACGTTAACTAAACATAAAATAATACAATGTGTTCATTCTTGGGTCTCCAATCTTGGCATTTTGTTAGATGGAGTATAATTGATACTCGACGATTCACATATATAATGAATGGACTGTGACTGTTTTGATATTTTTTGGCTGAAATAGGATTTAGTTGCAATGAACCTCTAAAATTCATGTGAATATTTCTTAACAATTTCAATCTGAATTATAAATTCAATATTATTTTAAATTGTTTCACGTTCATAATATTATATTGTTTATTTAGTAATTATTTACAAAACGGGATTTGAATGAAACTTTACCTGTGGATTCCTTGTTTAATTCCAAAGAAACTTTTCTTATAAAATTTTTCCCGGGCTCTTCTAGTTTACGACGATTTTATAAAAAAAAAAAAAATAAAATAATATATATAAAAAATAAAAAAATAAAAATTTTCTAAGTTTGACAAATTAGCTGGTTATGAAAGTTGAAATGTGCAGCCATTAAGTAATGTTTTATTGACTAATTCACTAATTATTCACTTATTCACTAATTTTCGGTTTTTTCGGTTCGGATTGGATATAGAAAAATTAATTAATTTTATAATTTTCATATAAGCAAATCAAACTGATAAAACTCGAAAATTAGTAAACCCCTCTGCTGGCCAAATAGAATATCAATGAATTTATATGGAAATTTTAATAATTTTAAATCTCGTAAACTAGAAGAGACCGAAGAAAATTTTATAAGAAGTTTCTTTGAAATTAAACAAGGAATCCACAGGTAAAGTTTCACCCAAACCCCTGAAGATTCCCGTTTTGTAAATAATTACCGTTCATTTGATTGTAGGAAAAAAAAATAAATGTTAGAGAGAATTTGTTAATAAATAAATAATTTACTTTTATGTATGTACAATGACGAAAAAATGTAAACGCCAGGGTGGTAGTGTTATGGGTGAACCGGTTGAGAAGGCGCATTGCCAATGCCCAACAACACTGTCGTTTACATTTTTCCGCCTCTATACATACATAATCTTTACAGCTAAAAAGTTGAGCTCTCTGAAATTGATAGAATCTTTATGGTGAAAATGCTTTAAAACTATAAATATAAATTATTTTTAAAAAAAATAACAAAGTTAAAATAAGGACTTATTTAAATTTGTATTTCAGGATTGAATAAATTTAACTGATTTAGAATACGATTTAATATTTATACAAAATTGATAAAAATATTAATAATAATAATAATAAAGGTAATATTAAACAGTTCCATTTATATTTTTTATTGAAATTAAATCGTGTAGGTATATATTATTATTCAATAATTTTATTCTTTTTTTTTTTTTTGAATAAATCATTGAACCATTATATATGCATTCAACTTTTTTTTATTTTATTTAATATTTATTTATTTATTTACTCTTTTTTTTTTATTAAATTTGCAATTATTTTACAGTATTTTTTTTATCTAGATAAAAAAAGTCAAGTTTTTTTTTTCAATAAAAAAAATTTTTATAAAATTGTTAAAGAATAGTAAAAAAAAAAATTATATTAATATTTAAATAATTATTTGAGAATCGACAGAATCATTTTTTATTATATTTTTTTGCTCTGTATGTATGTGTGTGTATGTCTTTTGAATAATTGAAATTGAAATTAAGTGGAAAAATACTTCCAGTTCTTTGAACCGATTATCAAAATATTTATCATCGTTTTTTTTTTTTTTTATTTCTTTCATAGGACATTCAACTTAGAATTAATTCTTGTTTTATTAAATTTTCAGTAAATATTATTTTCAAATCCCATATCAAATATGCATATATGGATAAATCTCTACATATAAAATAAAATTTATTTATTTTTTTTTATTTATCTATATTTATATATATATAAAGGTTTTTGTCTGCACATTGCTCAGAATTTAAAATTTTTTGCATATCTTCGCGTTTCATGATCTCTAGAATCCAAAAGTGACATTATAATTTTTCATGTCTGTTCATAGACTATACATTTTATTAATATTTAATCAATAACCGCAGAAATTAATTTTTTTTAAATTTGATATGTAGGTTCATTGTATTGTATTCTTTGCGCTGATGAATGACAACATGTAACATATATATAATCATAAAAATTAAAAGAGAAAATGCAGTCACAATGTGAATGTTAAATAAGTTAACAATTGATTAATTGAAAGATTGTAAATATTAGAAAAATAAAAATAAAAATATAAATATTATAAATTAAATTTTTAATTTTATTTATTTATATTTAAGAATGGGAGCTAGTTATATAAATTATGAAGATTTTTTTTATCATAATTACAAAATTAATTGATCATTTTTATATTTCATTTTTTTTTTTAAATTTATTTTATGTGAATCGTATATTTACATATTAAATAATGAAAATGAATAAAAATGTGGACAAGTAGAAATAAATAAAGAAATATTAGTTCTGACAATTAGCAAAGCTGGTTGAGGATTAACCAGGCGTCATCATGATTATATATGACCAAAAAGGCGCTAGTTAATCAGAAATGAATAGACCCATTGCAAAATTTATAATTTCAATTAAAATTAAATTATAAATCCATGAATTAAACATCACGTATCATCATCATGTTCCAAAATTTAAAAACAATAGAACTTTTGATAGTCATCTATTTTTTCCTTTATTTATTGACCTTGTAATTATCCTATTAATTTATTTATTTTTTTTTTGTTGAATTATTATAATTTGTTTTTATAAGGTGGAAATTTCCCCAAAACGTTCCAGTATAAACAAAGGTCAAAATTACGAGAATGACGGAATAAATAATAAATAAAAAAATAAAATAAATTGAATTAATCTAAATAATAATAATTGTTTTTTATTTATATATTTTGTATTATTATTTAAGTTATATTTAAATTACCCATCTCTCATACTTTATAATTTTATGCAAAATATACAAGCAGGTGAATATCTATATATAAGATAAGTGAAAGCAATACGAACTTATATGTTTTTTCTTTGTCTTTTTCTCGGCTTTATATATATAAATATTCATATATTAATTATTAAATATGTTCCGTATGATTTATTAGCATGCCATCAATGAATAATTTTCATTTAAATGATGATATGATGATAAAGACAAAAAAATGATAATCAATTTGTCTTATTTTTATTATTGTGTGATGTGTGTGTGTTTGTGTATCTGTACTTATATAATCAATTTCATAAAATCTTACAAATAACTATAAAATTTTTTTTTTTTTGTTAAAAATATAAAAAATTTCAAATTGAGCGCCATTTTTTAGCAGGTTATGTTTTATAGGTCATACTTAATTAATTTAAAAATTACCTTATAAACAATTCACAAAATTATAACTATATAGTTGAACTCGTTGCAAACGGTGTTTGCAATTTCAGTTTAAAAGGAATTTATCGTGGTATGCAGTAATTAATTAATAGTTCTTTGAAAACAATATTTTTCGTATATCTAATGATCCTTTTTTAGTAATCTGCCTTGAGTTTTCTTTAATTTTTGTTTTGATGTTGTTCTGGTCGTGGATATTAAAAAATAAAAAAAAACGATCTCTTTTGTCGATATTGACATTTGTTGGTCGCGCTAATCTTTGAGCTGTTACCTGTATACATATAAATATATAATTTAAATAATAATTTTAATATTTATATAAAAATCAAATAATTTAATATTTAACTAAATATTTTATTTTAATAATTATAGTTATATATTATTTATTTTATAACAAATAAATAAAACTTATATAATATAAGAGTATAATAGTTTATATTAATACATAATATTGAAAAATAAAAATTATCGATTAATATAAAGAACTAATTTATCAACAAATTCAAACACCAAGAAGAAATTGGATTAAAAGAATGAAATATAGGCATATATATACAATACGAAATCTAGTATTAAATTAACATTTTTTTAAAATACTTAAAAATAAAATTACCATTTATAGAATAATTTCGTTTTTTTTTTTAAATACCGACGTCGAAAGACGCAATCTAGTGTCTTTGGGGGCAACTTAAGTGGTTAGGTGATGATTAACACATTAGGGCTTTTATATATATAATATAATAATATATCTACATATATTATTAATTCACTTTTAATATAGATAATTTAATTATTTTTAAAAACGTACTATAATTAGAATGATTTCTTAAATGGAATGAATTAGCTTATATTTTTTATTTTTTTTTTATATGTTTTAAAAATATTTATAATTATATATATTAGGATATTATTTTTATTAAATATTGAACGTTTCAAATTATCACAGAGAAATATAATAGATAAAGCCATTGACATTATGCTTGTTAATTATTTAAGACTAATCTGATGGTCATTAACACTAGCTAAACATGATTTTACCATTATCCAGAAAGTAACGATAATAAACAAACATCACTTAGGTATCTACTAGAGAAAAGACCGAAATTAATTCACTTGAATTACGTCAAGCAAGATAACATGGAAGAAAAATATTCCATTATAAAACAATCTGTTTAAAGGAATAAATATAAATCGAAAGTGCAATTAATTAATTCGAAAATAAGAAATAATTTTTTTATAGATAACTATAATAAATTAATTATTATTTTCATTTTTATGCATATTTGAAAATAAAAGAAACAAAAAAAAAAAAATAATTAATGATTTTTGTTTTATAAATTAAATTCTCTATATATTCCATTCAAAAGTATTGTGGGGGAGACCGTTATAATACTTTTTAAATAAAACGTAAATCAAGTTTTCTTGTAAAAAACATATACTACTAAATTATTTTTTAACTAATTGAGTGAACACATATTTTCACTTAATTGTAAAACTATTTTATATGAAATCTAGTACAATAATTATGTAAAAAGAGAGAGAAAGAGAGAGTATAAAAAAGTGTTTATTTATAAAGTTATTTTATATTTAGTAAAATTAAAATAAAACTTACATCTAGTCTTGTTTGTTTATGTTTCAATTTTAACAAAAATTTCACTTTCTATTCTGTACTGTACAATTAATGGATCAAATATAACTAAAAATCTGGAGTGTCTCCACTCGACTATCTCGCAAATTTGAATTGGATTAATTAATATATATATATATAGTATATTTAAATTAAATTTAATTAATTAAATTATAAATTAAAATTAATAAATATTTTTTATTAAACCAGTGCGTGTTTGACTCTTTGTTGATGGCACCACGTCACGTGCTGGCGCTTGATTTGCAGTCAACGTGTTAAAAAATTTAAAAAATTGATTTCGGTACTTTCAGAGACTCAATCAAGCTGAAATTCTACATATAGCAGTTTTATACAATTTTTAATCATGTGAAAAACTATCAAACATATATCTTTATTTTTATGGCCAGTTTAGAGGGAAAAAAATGAAAACGTGGTAGAGGTAATGGTTCTCTTTCGGATGAACTACATTTCTCAAAAGTTGATAGAAAACTACGAATTTTGAATAATGCCCTTATATATAAAATTTCATTATTCTAGCTCAAACCGCTTTTGCGTAATCTTGTCTACACACACTCACATATATATATATATATATATATATATATACTAGGGTTGCCAACTGGACTTTTTTGGAAAGGACAGTCCATTTTTAAATACTCTCGACTGCCCTAAGTGTATTTAATTTTTTAAGGGTGTCCTTTTTTGGAACTTTGTAGAGTTTGCAACCATAATATACACATACACACACACAGACATTTTTCTTAACCTTAGTGAAAATGACTCAGGGACCATCAAAACATTTATATTTAGTTTTAATTCTATCAAATAAAATGAATAAGTTTTAATTAAATTATTGATACAATATATGCAAAATAATGGTGGAATAACCGAAATGTGCATAAAGCAAACCAAACAAATCAATATGAAACTTCACAGTGTGTTTAAATTTATCATATACTTATTTTATGTTAAGTTACTTCAAGTTTACTTTTATAATTTACTATTATTTATAAGAAGATTGATTGATAAATTTTAAAATACAAGAGGTCATAAAGTAGAAAAAATAGAATTAAAGATAATAATTAGAAGTTGAAATGATGTTAACCTTTCAATGGTGAACGCAGTAATGGTGAGTATAGATGCATTGGTGGAAGTTTCGGCTGTTAGTCCACAAAGTACGCAGAATACTTCACCGAACACATACGGATAATGCGACCAGATTTGATACATTTCCTGTGGTAGTCCCATAACTAGTAAAAGTAAATCGGACATGGCCAGACTGAAGAGATAATAATTAGTCGATGTATGCATCCGACGATTGCGAATGATCACCAAACAAGTGACAACATTTCCAATCAATCCCGAAATAAAGATCAATGAATAAATGGTGAGAATTGGGATGACAATAGATAGCGGGTCTCGAACGGAACCAGCAACCAACCATGGCTGCGTGGTGTTGTCCACTTCTGGAAGGGAGGTTGTGCTTGGTATCAAGGCATCGACACCTGGTAAAGTCTCCTGGAGGCTCATTCCTGATGAAGGATTTCAAAACGCTTGCGGTTTAGAATCCAGAATTGGCTTCCCTAAACAAAAATAATTTAAATTAATTAATTGAAATAAACAAATAATATGGAATTAATTGGGAATGGTAATAAAAAGGATTTTTAAATAGGTATTATATTAAATAAATAAATTTTTATATTAATCCATAAATCAGGATATTTTTTAGAAAATAAAAATTTTAATTCTTATTAGAAACAATTCTAGTTTTAATTGGGATTATTAATATATAATATAATATCAACTTAATTTTGATCTTTCAGATTAGGCCTGGGATTTGTTTTTTAAAAAGCAAGGATACTTTAAATTTTTTAGTTTAAATTTATAAAATAAATTTTAAAAATTATAAATAGTATATTACAGAGGTTCCCAAACTTTTCGGTATACGGCTCTCATAATACATCGGATTTTTTCCGCGGTTCCATTAATTAGGGTGACCATATTTCGAAAACACCAAACCGGGACAAACGGTTTACCTTTTTTTTTTATTAGATGCATATTGAAAAAATTTTGAAAAAAGCACGAAATGTTCAAAAGCTAAATCCAGAAAACGTTTGAGCTTCTTTTTTTTAGAATAATATTGAAAAATATTTAAAAATAATCGAAAATGTTCAAAAGGTTTCCCCACAAAATCATCTTACCTTTTTTTTTTTAGAACCAAAAAATTTCAAGTATTAGGAAATTTTTTCGCGACTTCCTTATGGGAGCCGCGGTTCACAGTTTGGGAATCACTGGCATATTACTTGAATATAACTAATATGTTTTTCTTAATTCCAAATATAAACAAAAATATTTTATATTATATATTTTAGTTATAAATAATATAAAATGTAATTTTTATATATTGTTAAATAATTAAGAAATACTTATTAGTAAATAAAATATATAATTTATGTATAAATAACTCCAAATTATGTTTCCTTGAAAAGTCTTTTTTTCATTTATTCAAAATAAAGTAGAATAAAATATTATTATATAACATTTAAAATTATTTAAAAATGGTTGTTTAATTCTCTAGTATAGCTAGAAATTAATTACAATCGAAATTATTAATAATTTTTCATGAAAAAAATAAAGGAATAACATAAGTATAATATTGATTAAAATTTTATTAATAATATGCTGGAGTGTCTCCACTCGACTATCTCGCAAATTTGAATTGGATTAATTAACATATATTATATTGAAATTAAATTTAATTTCATAATTATAAATTATCAATTCAAATTAATAAATAATATTTATTAAACCAACGCGTGTTTAGCTCTTTGTTGATGGCACCACGACTCATGCTGGCCCGTGATTTGGTGCGTTAAAAAATTAATTCCGGTACTTTCAGCTATTTAATCAAGCTGAAATTCTATATATAATAGCAGTTTTATACAATTTTTAATTATGTGAAAAATTATCAAACATATCTCTTTATTTTTACGGTCACTTTAGAGGAAAAAAAATCAAAACGTTGTAGGTAATGACCCTCTTCCGAATGAGCTACATTTTCTAAAAGTTAATTGAAAACTACGAATTTTGAATAATGCCAGTGTAACAAATTTCTTGACTCTAGCTCAAACCGTTTTTGCGTAATCTTGTCTACATACATACACACATATACACACACACACCACGTCACGTGCTGGCGCGTGATTAGCATCAAAAATTTAAAAAATGAATTTCGAAACTTTCAGCGATTTAATCAAGCTAAAATTCTATATATAGCAGTTTTATACAATTTTTAATCATGTGGAAAACTATCAAACATATATCTTTATATTTACCGTCACTTTAGAGGAAAAAAACTCAAAACGTTGTAGGTAATGACCTTCTTCCGGTTGAGCTACATTTCTCAATGATAGAAAACTACGAATTTTGAATAATGCCCGTATACCAAATTTTGCGTAATCTTGTCTACATACAGAGACACACACACATACCCACAGATATTTTTCTCAACCTTAGTGAAAATGATTCAGGAACCTTCAAAACGTATAAAAACATCAAAATCTTGAAATCGAAAATTTGGCGAGATATTAAAAATTAATATATATATATATAATATATATATAATATCAATTGCTGTTATATTATTATCACTAATTTTAGATTGATTTCCTGTCTATTAAATTCACATCGGAACGAATTATAATTAACAAAAGAATATCCAATCAAATTAATAATAAAATTTTTAAATAAGGAAGAGATAAATAAATATATAGCTCATTGAAAGTATTCAAAATTCCTATTGAATTAAAAATCATTTCGTGAACCGGATTGATATTATATTTTAATTGATATAATCACATTAAACATTTCGAATGTTCAATAAATGACCATTTATTATTAACCTTCTCAAGGACATATTAGTAATGTCAAAAATCTACCATATTATGTATGTATAACAATGTTATATGAAAATTAACATTTTAAATTTGATGAATAATAATAAAAAATATCGAGAAATTAGAAATAAACAAGTATACTTGGTTATACTCAATTAAGAGCAAATAATAAATATATATTTTATCAAAATTATGCCTACACGTATAATATTTAAAATTTAAAAAAATAATAAAATACTTATACTAAAATATGTAGACTTAGTGAAATAAGCTGGAGTGTCTCCAATCGACTATCTCGCAATTTGAATTGTATTAAATAACATAATATATTATATTTAAATTAAATTTAATTAATTATAAATTATAAATAATAAATATTAAACCAGCGCATGTTTGGTTTTTTATTGATGGCACCATGGCACTTGTTGGCGCGTGAGATTTGCAGTGTTAAAAAATTAATTCTGGTACTTTCAGCGATTCAATCAAGCTGAAATTCTATATATAACAGTTTTATACAATTATTAATCGTGTGAAAAATTATCAAACATATATCTTTATTTTTACGGTCACTTTAGAGGAAAAAAAATCAAAACGTTGTAGGTAATGACCCTCTTCCGGTTGAGCTACATTTCTCACAAAAGTTGATAGAAAACTATGAATTTTGAATAATGCTCATTTACCAAATTGCATCATTCTAGCTCAAACCGTTTTTGCGTAATCTTGTCTACATACATACACACATACACACACACACACACACTCACACAGACATTTTTCTCAACCTTAGTGAAAATGATTCAGGAACCTTCAAAACGTATAAAAACATCAAAATCTCAACATCGAAAATTTTCGTGATCGCAATACTATCTCTGGCGAGATAGTAAAAATTATAGTTTATACATATTAACATAATATACAAATTTAGAACTTGTGTCGTTAAATAATATTTGTAAATATATATTCTTGTTGCGGTTACTTAAAGGGTTAAATAGAAATTTAAAGATTAGGAAAGAAAATCATGTATATTTGGTTGCATGCATTTAAGGGGAATCAGTCAAAAAATTAATATATAATTCAGTTTCCCATATTTCGTATACTAAATAGAAAAATAAAATAAGCAAATTTTTAATATAAAACAATTTTTATATTTTAATATCAGTGTTATTATATTATTTATTAATTAAAAAAAAAATTAACTCAATTTTATATTTAATTTTTTAGATTTTTTTTACCTTTACATATTCATAAGTGATTTTTTTTCTATCTCTCTTGATATTGATAGGCGTTGTTAAAAATATAAATAATTATAACACAATACTAACAACAAGTTTTTATAGACATATTATTAATAAAGGAATTAAAATTAATAAATTAATGGATATAAGCCTGTTAAACGGATGATAGAAAGTAAAATATTGACAGGAATTATAGGAAGTCAACCTATTTAAAGAGAAGGCAAGTAAACAAAAGATAACTTCAAAGTTATTTATGTAATATTGTAAATTTTATGATTTTTTTTCAAACAAATATTATACATATATATATAATATATACGAAAAACACAAAAGTTTCTTCTCTGATGTTTTCACTGATCAATGGGAGGGAACGATCGATTTCGGTATTAATTAAAGGATAGATTTTAATTTATAAACAACCGTAAAAAAATAAAATTCTGTCAAAAATAACAGCATATTTAAATAGTATAAACAAATTTATTGAATTTCATGGAGTGAGAGGAAGAGGGAGAGTTTGGATTTTATTCAAAAAAAAAAAAAAAAAAAAAAGAATTTATTGGTGAGTAAAATGAATGATAAGAAAAGAGTTATGTTGGCATAATTAAAAAGAAAAAGTAAAATTAACAGATGTCTTAATATTTTTTTGGCACTCATATGAGAAACATTAAAAAAACAATAAAATTGTTTCATTTGTTTAGACGAATGAAATTGAAATTGTTTTTTATACAATATGAAAATGATGATTGTGTGGGTGGTGATAAGATTTCAAGCTTCTAATTAAACTATTTTCTTTAAAAAACTTATATTATCTGAATAAATATACTAAATTCATAGTAACTATACATCACATTAAATTTATAGATAAAATAAAATACTATTTAAGCAATTTAAAGGCGTTGCAATGAGATTAAGATTTTTTTTCTTTTATAAAAAATATCCGTATTTCTATGAAATTATCAATTGTGTAAACTATACAAAATTAGAAAAATAAAGATTAGAATTAAAAATGACAACTTTAATTTAAACTTATAATTTAATAATGACTGACTAAACACACCATTTAAACTGAATCTTTTGTAAGAATTTATATATATATATATATACAGTGCCGGATAAAGAGGAGGACAAGGCGGGCGATTGCCTGGGCGCCAAATTTTGAAGGGCGCCGAAATAAAAATAAAATATTTTGTTTCATTCATTATCTTTTTTGATTTTATTAATTAAAATTAATCATTTTTCATGAGACATCGATTTTTTTTAGCAAGTAATAAATTGTTTTTCTTTAATTAATCAAGTATAGGTCACAATTATTTTATTATTATTAACAGATTAAATAATTGTAATATTAGTTATAAGAAAAATATTTGTGTGATCAGAATTCATAATAACTCAAAAAAATAGACAAAAACAAAAATTTACTAATTAAAATAATGAAACCTAAGAATTTTTATGACTTTAATCACATAATATTGATGCAGACAAATCCTTTTTAATCATCCAAAAGTTTGTTTGTGTTTACTTTGTAAATGTAATTTGTATAAAAGTTCGGCAAATTTTGTTTTGCCAGGGGTGTTCAATACCCTATAACCAGCTCTGTTTATATAATGTATATATATCTTATCTTATTATACTAACAAAAATTGTATATATATATATATATATATATATTTGTATTTTTGAAATATTAAACCGCTGTAAGGATTTTTTTGAAATTCACACCATAGATAATTTTTATACAGAAAAATCGATCTGTATTAGCTTTTCCTCGGGAAAAATCATCTTTATTATTTTTTTCTTAATTTAAAATAGTAATTTTAATAATAAAAAAATGGCGCTGAGCAACGCCGGACAGCGCTTCCTTAAATACAAAATATTATAAATAAAATAAAATTCAAAATAATTATTTTAATAATACTTTGCAATCAAATTACGAAATATATATTATGGTATATCCACAGGTGATACTTTTCTGTCTTTCACTGCATTAATTCGTAAGTTTAAGGGCTGAATGTTTTAGGGCTATTTTTATTTTTTTTTTTTGTGTTCTTTTAAATTATTTGAAATTGTTTCATATATTTTGTCGTTTATCTATTTTAAATAATAATCTTAATTTTAAATATTCATACTTCATAAGGAATAACTTTTTTAAAGTACCGAGCTGCGGCTCGATGAACCAGGTACTTTTTATATTAAGCTTGATATCAAAGTTTGAAAAATACTATCAAAATACAATTAATTAAATTAAGAAATAAAATTCTATATTCAAAGATTATTCGTTATCAAACAAGTATGAGTATTATTTTTTTTTTTTTTAATGAAATTGAGAATGACAAATTTCTGTAAAAGTAATCAATACAAATAAATATACAAGAAAATTAAAATTTTAAATTTAAACAAAAAAGAAAATAATTAGATAATTATACATAATCTGAAAACATAACAGACAAGTGTAAAGAAGATGAATTTTTAAATGCCTAATTTGTGTGTGTTTGAAATAAAAAAAATTATCAATTTAAACTTAATCAACAGATTTTATATATTATTGTATATAAAAAATATTAAATCAATATATATTATTTTGATTATAAATTTAAGAAAAAAAATCTATTATCTATCAAATAATAATAGAACTAAATAAGAAAATTATTATTATTTGATGTACAAGTTTTGGTGCTTAAGCTAACAATAAATGATTTCTATTTTCATTTTTCATAGAAACCACCGGTGGGTACAACAAATAGGCAAATTAATAACAATATAATGATTGGAATTAGGTGAGAGTAGAAATTGGATGGAGGTGGATCAGATTAATAATGAATGGACTGGCCAAGTAATTCCAAGTAACACCATAAATAAATAAGTTATTTTTATGTTCATATTAAATAAATTAGAATTGTAATAAACAATTTATTTTTTAGAAGAATAAATGAAAAAAATTAAAATTTCTATTTATTTCAATTTATTTATTCATTTAAAATAAAATATTTAAATCGTATTAATTTTATAGTATCGAATCATAATTTATACAAATTATTATTTTATGAATATTATATATAATAAGTAAAGTTGAGAATTAAATATTTATTTTTGATCTTTTATGTGTTATATAACCCTTAAAATTCATTCATTCAATTACCATAGGAGATTTTTTTTAAAAAAAAAAAAACTTAAAAGTTAATTCTTTAAATAAATGCCTATTAATACTCTGCTATTTTTCTTTTAATCTCCAACTTGCACTAAAAATACTTGAACATGTCATAGCTGGGTATAAATTATGTGTTGGGGGCTCCTTGTAAGGCACTGATTGAATCAAGGTGGGGATCAGGTGAGAATTGAACTATCGTTCGATATCATTTAGAAAGTTGTTATTTAAATATATATTTTAATATATTTAAATATGCTATTTTAATAAATAATAAATCAATTATTTTACATTTTTTTTGTATGTGTCTGATTAAAAAAATATTAAATTATGAATATCTTTAGAATAGAATCTACAAAGAATAATCATAACCATAATATATGGCCCAAAATTAACTCAAAATTTAAATTAAATAGAAAAAAACAGTTTTTAATCTTTAGTTTGTTATTTTTTTTTCTTTAATCTTAAAGTAGGCACATAGGAAAGGGTTATTTATGGAATTGAATTTATTGCACAAATGAACTCCAAGACTTTGCTGGCACATACACACTCTTTTGGAGAATTTGTTCAAAAATTGTCTGCATAATTGTGGCTTAATCTCGTTGATGCATCGTTTAATTTCATCTTGTAATATACGGTTGATTGTGATCTTGTTGATCTAGATCAGTGATTCTCAACCTTTTTTTACCGACCGACGATAGTAAGGGAGGTATTGTTTTCACACCAAATTTCACATGTGGAAATTTTTACATATCTCCACGAATCATGCATTTTCTTAACAGAAAAAAAGTATTTTTAGCATGATGCCCGTCTGTCCGTCTGTCCATCTGTCCGCCAGTCCATATAGATGTGTACAGCTTGAACGGCTCAACGGATTTTGATGAAATTTGGTATATTTACTTAATGCATCAGTCTGATGAATTGATCAACTTTTGATGTATATCCGAAAACCGTAAGTGGTAGTATTAGCGATCGACGATAGTAAGGGAAGGGTTATTTTCACACCAAAATTCACATGGGGAGATTTTTCTACATCTCTCCACGAATCATCATGCACTTTGTATTGGTTTTATCCTCTGGAAAATCATCTTCATTAGTTTTTTCTTAATTTAAAATTATATAACGTCACCCAGCTCTTCATGACGTCACAGCAAGCTCCTACTTATATATTATAAATAAAATAAAATTAAAAATATTTATGTTATATCCATATCTATTTTTTATTGCATTAATAGATACATTTAAATTATTTGAAATTGTTTTTGTAGCTGGAAATTAATTTATTTCAAACCGTCCGTCGGTTCTGCGCCTGGCGAACTTATTTTACCGCGGCACACTTTTAGGGTTTAAAAATTTGGCGGCACACAAAGAAAAAGATAAGTGTAAAAATTATTTACTTACCTATAATAGACTGTGTAATAGTTTATGATAATAATTAGGGCTCAATAGTCAAGCACAATTTCTGAAATAATATAACAGGGGTGGGCACACTTGGTGATAGAGGTAGAGCCATATTGAAAAATCGAAAATGTTTAAGAGCCTGACCGCAAAAACATTTTACCTTTTTTTTACATACATATAAAATAAATAAATACTTTTCCGAACGAAATTCAGCCAAAATCATGCAGAAAGTTCATGGCAAATTTGACAAAAGAGTATGTATATGCCAGCAAAGCCCTGGAGTACATTTGCCCTATTTGTTATTCCATAAATAACCCTATTCTATTATGCTTTATGATTCAATAAAAAATAACAAACTAAAAATTAAAAACTGATTTTTCCATTCAATTCATATCTTTTGTTAATTTTGAAACACCCTACAAATCAACAAATATATAACAGTTAATGAATACATATTCAATCTACCATATGAAATTTATTTAGTAAAGTGAAATTAGAACTCTTCATTGTAAATATAACTCAAGGGGGCAATTTATCATATACATTAAATTATGTCTTAAAAGGAATATAATCATATAACATTTGTAAATCATTGATAAGTAATGGTATATTGTATTCATATGAATATATGTATATAATAAAACAGATATCTTATTAAATTACAAAACAAGAGATAATCTCTGAGAAGAATTCAATTCACATCACCCGTATTATATTTCAGGCCAATGTCGTACATGATAATGCCAATCATTCCAATATCGTAAACAGAAATGTTTACGTTTCGTTCTGAATTCATGTTTTCATTAGTATAATCATGAAATTATTTCATTCATTATAAAACTTTTAGCCATCTTTCAAGGAGATTATGGTGATCAACAACATTTTTACTACTAAAAGAATTAAAATAAGTTGTAGTGTCTCCACTCGACTATCTCGCAATTTGAATTGTATTAAATAACATAATATATTATATTTAAATTAAATTTAATTAATTATAAATTAAAATTAATAAATAATATTTATTAAACCAGTGCATGTTGTAAATGATACCACATAATTATAGTTTATTGCACTTTTATTAAAAAATCTGGAGTGTCTCCACTCTACTATCTCGCAACATTGAATTGGATTAATTAACATATATTATATATTTAGATTAAATTTAATTAGTTATAAATTATAAATTTTAAAATAAATAAATAATATTTATTAAACCAAGCGCGTGTTTGGCTCTTTGTTGATGATACCACGTCACGTGTTGGCGCGTGATTTGCAGTGTTAAAAAATTAATTCCTGTACTTTCAGCTATTTAATCAAGCTGAAATTCTATATATAGCAGTTTTATACAATCTTTAATCATATGAAAAAATTATCAAACATATATCTTTATTTTGACGGTCACTTTAGAGGAAAAAAAATCAAAACGTAGGTAATGACCCTCTTCCGGTTGAGCTACATTTCTCAAAAGTTTTTAGAAAACTACGAATTTTGAATAATGTCCGTATACTAAATTTCATGATTCTATGTAAAACCGTTTTTGCGTAATCTTGTCTATACACACACACACACTCACTGACAGACAACCTTAGTGAAAATGATTCAGGAACCTTCAAAACTTATAAAAACTTCAAAATCTCATCAACGAATCTTGGAAAATATCAATGCAGATTAAGGTCAAACCATAACATTAAATTAAATTAATCTCGCTAAGAGCATTCCATAAGAGACGCCACAGGGTGGGAGTTAGCCTAGCTGGCTCTCATTCTCGTGGTCCCGGGTTCAAGCAAGGGATTTTCTCTAGCTGGGGTCTATGGGATGGAGTCAACCCAGCCTCCGGGATCAAAATTAGGAAGCTACTTGATAAAAAATAACGCCTCCGATCAAGAAAATCAAGGTAAAGGTTGATAGGACCTGTTCTACTGATCATAGGACGCCTAATTACTAATATAACCGACTTGATAGGCGTTGTCCTTGCGTAGAACGTACAAAAGTCAGGAGAGCATTCCATATTTCTGTACATCAATTATTATGACTCACAAGTTAAAATTAAATTATATTTAAATTCCAAAAATAAATATTTGAATTTATTTAAATTTTATATGGGGTTGTGGGGAGGCCAAATAAGTTAAAAAAAAGTTAGTTTTTGTTTTATAAATCAAATAAATAAAAATGAAAACAGGAGGCAGAGTCCCCTGTCTTGGCTCGGAGAGCGACGAAGGCGGTCTGAGCAGCTATTATTTAATATAAATGAAACGAAATAAAATATTTATATTTAGCTATCACAAGGCAAAAGACAAATCAATCAACACATTTATTTTGATGTATTTACATATTCCTTTTATTTATCACAGGAAAGACATGGACAACCTCGTTGAAAACCACTCACCATCACTTAACCACGCTCCTCTTTCCCCTTGCAATGTTCTATCTCTAAAAGGTTAGTGGATTGGAGAACAATGTATATTAACGCTCGTTGAACATTTGATAAAACTAAATAAATCTTGAAAAACAAAAAGACTTCACCGCTAGTAAATTATCATTGGCTGCCGTTATACAAACTACTTGGACAATGAGAATAAAAGCCATTAGCTTTATCAATTAATATCAATTGGTGATTTTAACGAGCGGATATTATCGATTTTATTCGAATCAAGTGTTAATTAAATTAATTTAAATGAAAAGGAATTTAATATATTCAGATATTCAGATATATAAATTTTGTAATTGAAATTTATAAAATATATAGGGTAAAGTATACAGTCGTTGGCCCCCTTAAGCAATTCCTAGCAGTCTTTAATGCATATCTGAGAAAATTGCGGAATAACCTGTGTCAAATTATGTTTGCAGAACATACATACTATGAGTATTTTGATGAATAAAAAAAAATCACACTTTCAATAAGCACGCAAAAATTCTAAAAAATACCGTTATTGGCCCCCTGTTATAGTTATTGGCCTAGGTGTTCTATAGTATTTATACAACCATACAACAAACGATTATATAAGCATAATTAATAGCGCCATTTTTAAAATAAAAATCTTTTATTATTTGTATTTTAGTGATAGGGGGCCAATGACTGCCTCGGGGCCAACGACTGTATAATTGAATAATAAGATTAAGATGCAGAGACTAGTCTAACGATTGAAGGGGTTATTTTCAAATGATCTAGATCAGTCTATTAATTTCAGCTCTAATTAAACAAAACAAATAAATGAAATTAATAATTTCACCATCAATAAATTCATTCCAAAATGTTATTATATATATATAACACTCACATAAAACTTTTATTATAACCTGAAATTAACTTTTAATATACTAAATTATGATGCTTACAATTATTAGTATAGAAATTAAGATTACCTAAATATCTAAAAGTTAATTACATTTTTATTAATATATGATCCGAGATAGAAAAGAGATCAATCAGATAAGAGATAATAATTGATAGTAATAATAATAGTAGTAGTAATAATAATAATAATAATCAATATGTGGAGTTGAACTAACTTTATTCATGACCAAGGTCATTGAGAAACAGGAATATCCGTTTTTTTATCAATATATAGAGAGAGTGATTTTTTTCAATATATTATTTATTTTCAATTATAATGTTTTTATGATAGTTTAAAGATTATTTATTATTAATTAATTGATCAGTAATGTTATTTTCTTAGAGAAATTATAAAATAATGCATTTTCGTTCAAAAATCTTCCATAATAATAATAAATATATGTTATTGTAGCTGGTTGTTTGCCTAATAATGATTTTCCACATTTCGCTGATATTTTAAACGCTAATGAAGAAATTCCAAACCTTTACAATTAGTATAATTTGAGCATTAATAAGCTATCTTTTATCCAGATGATCCAAAAACAACTTATAAAAAGATTATATTTTTCCAGACACTCTTGTATGGAAATTTAGTGCTTTCTTGTTAAGCGGATATTAAAGTTCATTCAACGGTTGTAAGATGTTGTTTTTGACATAAATTCGATTATTGGATAGGAACTAAAAGGAGAAATGTTCAGATAACGTGCTGATTGGCCAAGTTTGTGTTCAGAAAATATATTTGGTAATATCTTCATTTACAATGTTAATTTATTTTATTATTCAAAATTTTACCTTTTTTCTATCTCGCTAGAAAAAGTATTGCGATCTCGAAAATTTTCGACGTCGAGATTTTGATGTTTTTATACGTTTTGAAGGTTCCTGAATCATTTTCACTAAGGTTGAGAAACATGTCTGTCAGTGTGTGTATTGTGTGTGTGTGTATATAGACAAGATTAAGCAAAAACGGTTTTAGCTAGAATCATGAAATTTGGTATACGGACATTATTCAAAATTTCTAGTTTTCTATCAACTTTTAAGAAATGTAGTTCATTCGGAAGAGGACCATTACCTACCAAGTTTTCATTTTTTTTTCCTCTAAACTGACCGTAAAAATAAAGATATATGTCTGACAGTTTTTCACATGATTAAAAATTGTATAAAACTGCAATATTTAGAATTTCAGCTTGATTGGATCGCTGAAAGTACCGGAATTAATTATTTAGCACGTTAACTCCATCACGCGCCAGCACGTGACGTGGTGTCCTCAACAAAGAGCCAAACACGTGCTGGTTTAATAAAAATTATTTATTAATTTTAATTTATAATTTAATTAATTAAATTTAATTTAAATATAATCTATGTTAAAATTAATCCAATTCAAATTTTCGAGATAGTCAAGTGGAGACACTCCAGATTTTTCTAAATGTTTCAAAATTAATACGCGTCATCACCACTTTCTTATGCTTGAAGTTAGAATCTACTAAGGACTAATTGAATTACATTAGAACAGTGTTGTTAATTAATGAGGGACCTTCGAAATTATTTTATATGAATAAAGTTATTTATATACAACACTTCTAAAAATTTATTCCAAATATATCTATTTTAATTTGAAATGACTCCATTTACTTAAATTAACTCTGTTATTATTAAATGTATTCAGTAAGTATTTAAAACAGTATATATTTATATATATAGTATTATATAGTTATTATAGTATATAATAATTTTGTTATTTATTTTCAAACATTCGACATAATATTCGTATATTCAAAGTTATTAAACATTTACTTGATCATTATCTATTGAATTACTGATTTTTCATGTCCTTGGGTGACCTTGAATTTCAGTAGGCCTCTGCATATTAACTGTAGAAAAGACGTTAAAATGTTATATATAGTTTTTTCATAAACTATGTCTCACAAATTCCAATTCTATAACAATATTTTTTGTCATATAACATCTCAGGGTTTATTATATATATATATATATCGAAAAAGAGTATATATTATGCTTTAACTTATTTTTATCTTCATTTACCCTTTACTCATCTTTACTCTCTTATTCTCTCAAACTAGTTTATATATATTTCTAAATAAATGATTGATTATATGTTTATTTTTTAAAAAGAAAAAAAAAACCTCTCCATTAGCCAAAGCATCAAATGAAAATAATATATTTCTAATGACTCAACAGATATATATCAAAATGACCGAGAGGAAAAATATTTAGATGATTTTTGTTCCATTTGAAGATGAAGAATAATCCAGGTAGATTGTGAAATCAAAGAAATAAATTTATTAAAGCATAAAAATAATTCATGTTTTTTTTTTAATTATTGATACTGGATGACATACTGGAACATTTTTAACATTTTAATCGGTTTAATTAATATTATCTGAAAATAAATGTGAAACTATTTTTTCTATTTTCAGAGATATGAATAATTGTACATACATAGTTTATGATTAAGCTTTATCGTTCACCAATTGTAGATTCTGATTTAAAAAAAAATATCTGAAGTGTCTCCACTCGTAAATTCTGAATTGAATTAATTAATATATATTATATTTAAATTAAATTTAATTAAAATTATAAATTATAAATTAAAATAAATAAATAATATTTATTAAACCAGCGCGTGTTTGGCTCTTTGTTGATGACACCACGTCACGTGCTGGCGCGTGATTAGCAGTCAACGTGTTAAAAAATTTAAAAAATGAATTTCGGTACTTTCAACGATTCAATCAAGGTGAAATTCTATATATAGCAGTTTTATACTATTTTTAATCATGTGCGAAACTATCAAACATATATTTTTATTTTTACTGTCAGTTTAGAGGGGAAAAAAATGAAAATAGGTAATGGTCCTCTTCCAAATGAGCTACATTTCTCAAAAGTTGATAAAAAAAACTACGAATTTTGAATAATGTCGGTGTACCAAATTTCATTATTCTAGATCAAATCGTTTTGGCGTAATTGACATTTTTCTCAACTTTAGTGAAAATGACTCAGGGACCTTCAAAACGCATAAATACATTAAAATCCGAACATCAAAAATTTTCATCCAAAAATAAGTTAGCGCTCTGGAATACTTAAAAGACCTAAGAAAAAAATCCTTAATGTGAAAAAATACATACAAAAGTTTCCAAATTTTAAATAAATAAGAATATGTAAAGAATGTATACATTTGGACCTGATGGTACTATATTTTTAGAAGATATGTTGACAGAACTACATTAAAAATTAATCAAACATCCTGCATACTCTCCAGACTTGGCGGCATAAATACCACCTTACACTTCTCATATTAATTACAAAACAAAATATTTAATAATTGATCGACAAACGGATTATATCAAAGATATTATTTTCGACAATAAAGTACTGTAACTAAGGCATATTTTTTAATAAATCCCTTTTATATTGAATATTTATCGAATACTAACCATTTTCAAAAATATTAGATTCCAGTGTATCGTCCAATATATATATATATATATATATATATACATATAGATATAAAATAATACCATTGATTATTGAGTATGTATTTCAATGTGGCTTGAAGAATCCATTCATTTGGAGAAACTTGTTTCATATTCGATGATCCGCGAATAATCATACTACGGATAAAAAAAAAATTGAATTCTATTAATGTTGTTGGAGTTGTTTAACCAGTTTTTAGGTTAAGGAAATTAATGATTGAGATAGATAAAAGAATTTAGCTAATGTATGAAGTGAATGAAAAATGAATTCATAAATATTTATTTATATAGATATTTAATTATATTTAATTTTATATTTTTTAAATTCATTATTAATAAGTGAATTATTAAATTATAGTGAAATTTTATATAAAATTTTATTAGTATAAAGAAAATTATGCATGTATATAATTAATTTTCTTTATTTTTGCAATTAATTTATCTTAGTTTAGCTTATATAACTATATATATAGTACCTGGTTTACCGAGTCACCGCTCGATCATTAAAAAAAAAATTATTCCTTATTATCGGGTTAAGCTGGTAATTTTAAAACATAGTTCACCGAACCACCGCTCGCTATTTTATAAAAATTATTCTTTATGAACTATGAATATTTAAGATTAAGATTAATATTTAAAATAAATTAACAACAAAATATATGAAACAATTTCAAATAATTTAAAAGAACATTATTAATAATTAATAAAAAATAGTTATAAAACATACGTATTAATGCACTGAAAGACAGAAAAGTATGGCCTGTGGATATAACATAATATATATTTCGTAATTTGATTACCAAATATTATTAAAATAAATATTTTTAATTTTATTTTATTTATAATATTTTGTATTTAAGGAAGCGCTCGTTGCTCAGCGCCATTTTTGTATTATTAAAATTCCTATTTTAAATTAAGAAAAAACTAACAAAGATGATTTTTTACCGAGGCTGAAACCAATACCAATCGATTTTACTTTACAAAAATTATCTATGGTGTGAAAAATCCTTAGATATATTTTATACAATTTTTGTTAGTATATTAAGATAAGATATATATATATTTTGTACAAATTTAAAATCGCTAATAAAAAACTTTGTATTCATTCATATAGTTTAAATGCCTTTTTTTATAACTTGTAGTAGATGTTTTGTTAAATATTAATTCATTTAATTAATTAATTTTATGTTTAAAATTGTGGAAAAAAATCTTATATAATATATTTAGCAGGAAATTAATTTGTCTCAATGGCAATATTCGTTAGAGCGTCGGCTTTTCATCCCATCGAATCTTGTCAAAGCATATAATTTTTTTAAATAATTCCTAATACTTCAAATAGATTTTTGGCAATTTTAAGTAGAAATAGATATAATTTTTTTTTTATATAAACTTGTTAATTATTTATTATTAAGTATTTTCTTAAGCATATATTCGAAATATATTCAGAAAAAACAAAATAGGTAAATATATATATATATAATTGAAATTTGAGGGTCCAGGAATCCGAAATAATGATTCAAATGTAATCCTATAGGTATTCTTTTTTTGCCCTTCTCCTTTCCCCTCTTCTCTTATCAGCGCAGAATAATGACAATAATTATCGTTTAAGCACACAACTGATCACGAGAGATAAGATTATGGCCTGTTTTAATACATCTTTTTTTTTCTTTTAAATATGTTTATTATTTTAATAAATAACGAATCACTAAATCAAGGAATTAAATAATACAAATTTGGATGACATGAACCTCCCTCAGTGAAATATTTTTTACCGACTGACGATAGGAAGGGAATGTATTATTTTCACACTAAATTCCACATGTGGAGATTTTTACATATCTCCACGAATCATACATTTTGTTAATAGAAAAAGTATTTTTAGCATATATGACCGTCTGTCCGTCCGTCCATTGTGTGTCCTTATAAACGTGTATAGCTTGAACAGCTCAACGGATTTTGATAAAATTTGGTATATTTAGTTAATGCATCAGTAACATGAATTCATTCACTTTTGGTGTATATCCGGAAACCGGAAGTTCTAGTTTACAAAGTATTAATTTTATATTCATTGTCGGAAAGTTTTTTACTTAAAATATAGTAGTAATTAATAATTGAGTAATTAAACAAATAATAAAAACCAAGATAATATAATTTTACAATATCTCCACGAATCATGCATTTTGTTAACAGAAAAAAGTATTTTTAGCATCATGTCTGTTCGTCCGTCCGTCTGTCCATTGTGTGCCCGTATAGACAGACCTGTATAGCTTGAACGGCTCAACGGATTTTGATAAAATTTGGTATATTTTCTTAATGCATCAGTAGCATGAATTCATTAACTTTTGGCGTAGATCCGGAAACCGGAACTGGTAGTTTATAAAGTTTTAATTTTATATTCATTGTCAGAAAATATTTCACTTGAAATATAGTAGTAATTAATAATTGAGTAATTAAACTAAAAATAAAAACCAAGATAATATAAATTAATTCAATTTAAAAAAAAAAAAATTGTATATTTTATATATATATTTATATATATAATGTTGTTTGTAAATTACTTTATTTCAAATCATCGGTCGGTTCTGTGCCTGGCCACAGCTTTTTTTTTGTATTTTTATTAATATTATTATATTAATCATTGATGATAAATACTAAGAGTGTGTAATAATTATATGGTTGTTAAATTAAAGAAAAATCTATGGATTTGTTGTTTATTTATTATTTTTTTATTTTATTTTATATTTTTTTTTTTTGATTACCTTTGTTTTTTATTATTTTGTTAAATTATAAAGTTTCTAGAATATCAAAGAAATTAGAAAAAAAAAAATTCCACTAAATATATATAATTAAAATTAATTTTATTTATTTATTTTTTAACCAACTCATTGAATTTATCCTCTTTTGTTTGAAATCTCTTAAAACTTTTAACATGATTCTTTAATTTATTTTATCAAATCGTTATAATCTTTATTACGCATTAAATATACATATTACCATTTATTTACTTCTGTTACCTTGGATTATAGAATTCGGAATTTAATTTCAATCACTAGATTGTAATTTCCCATCCCCTCAAGACATAATTTCTAGATTCTGTTTAAAAAAAATTGAATTGATTGATTATTTATAAAATCTTTTTATTTTCAATTCATTACATGGAATATAAAAAATTCTAGAACTAGGAAAAAAAAATTGTGTATTCATTATTTCTTAAAAATTTTAAAATAACCAAGCATCACATTACATTCATTTACAATATCGGACAATATTAAAAATAATATTTTTATATACGAGGTCTGTGCAAAAGAAAAGGTGAATTTTGAATTTTCGCAGATTGTGTACATTTGATTATCGAATTTTTTTTTTTTTTTTTGTTATATTGGTACACATATGTTTCTCATATGTTGGCATTATCAGCCATTTTGAATTAGTAGTTTGTTTTTGACAATTAAAAAAGTTAGTTATGTTTTTGTATGTTCTTCGATTTTTTTAATTAAAAAAAAATGGATCATAGAATCTGTATTAAATTTTTAGTTAAAAATGGAATAAAGTCTCCAATTCATGTTGACTGTGGCATTCAGCGAGTCTACTTTGTCTCAAAAAAATGTTTATAATTGGTACAAACGCTTTAAAAAAGTACGCCAAGTTCTATCAAATGTAAAAGTTTTGCTGACTGTTTTCTTCGATTACAATGGTATGGTGCATCATGAGTTCCTGCCAACATGTGGTACTGTTCATAAGAAATACCACAAGGAAGTTGTGCAACATTTGCGTGAAGTAATACGGCTCAAACGGAAAAACAAATCATTCTGCAACACGATAATGCACCAGCTCACACATCATTGCTTGTTCGTGATTTTTTGGCCAAAACAACACCGTAATCATGCATCAACCACCGTATTCACCAGATTTGGCTCCCTGCGACTTTTTCCTATTCCAAAAACTGAAGAGACCAATGAAAGTAAAGTGTTTTGCCACAATTGATATAGTCATACCGAAAAGCGCATTTGAGAAGTGCTTCGACGATTGGAAGAAGCGCTGGCATAAGTGCATTATATCTGAGGGGAATTTCTTTGAAGGGGACAAAATGAATATTGATGAATATATATATATATATATATATATAAATACTTTTCGAAATAATTCAAAATTCACCTTTTCTTTATATATGATATACCTTAAATTTATATACCTAATGAATTTGAATATGGGAAAAAACTTTAAATTATTATATTATTATTTTAATTAATTTATAAAAAAAAAAGATATTTTCAAAAAACATTACAAAATTGCCCTTTGAGTCGTTCAACTTTAATGAAAATTATAGACAGGTAATAAATTGGTGTCTCTCTCTCTCTCTCAAGGCTTTTATTAAATTTTACAAAAATACATTAGACGCTTTTCAGAAAAAAAAATGAATGATAATCATAATAGCAAATCTGACCTTTCTTGTTACCCAATTTTATGAATATGATAAAACTTTCTCACATCGCATTGTTTTCGATTATTCGGAAAGCATTTCCATTATTTATTTATTTATTGTATATTGCGAGTTTTGTTTTTAAAGTGATAATGAACGATGAAATTCGATAAATTTAATCTTTCATTGATCGCATCGATTGTAATTAACGTGGTTCGTAAATCTCCTGAACAAAATTCTGTAAACCTGTTTTGTGTGGGACTACCATTTTGTCAATTTATCTTCCTCATAAACATCCGATAACTTATTTCTTGCTTAAGTAACAATTTTATTTTACAATAATAAAATAAATAAATTAATTAATTAATTAATTAAAAGTATAATGCTGATTTTGATTTCCATATTTGATTGAGCATCAAAAAAAAAAAAAAACTATCTAGCAAATTTTTTTAATGTTGAATTGAATTTAACACAAAATCTACATAATTTAAATTATATTATAAAATTAGTAGTAAAAAATAGTAGTTTATACTCTAGTTTGATTTGTTTGTTTTTTTTTTATTAGTAATTTTTATATTATTAATATGGCGCCACAGGGTGGGAGGTAGCGAAGCTGTCCCACATTTTCATGGTCCCGGGCCTGGTAAGGGAATTTCTCTAGCTGAGGTCTATGGGATGGAGTCAACCCAGCTTCCGGGACCAAAATTGGGAACCTACTTGATAAAAAGTAGCGCCTCCGATCAAGAAAATCAAGGTAAAGATTGATAGGACCCGCTCTAGTGATCATAGGACAGTTAATTAATATAACCAACTTGTGATAGGCGTTGCCTTGCGTAGGACATACAAAAGTCAGAGGTTTTTTTATATTATTAATATACCTAGTCATATACAATAGAATTTATACTTAAATATAATTAAAAATAGTATGCCAAATATAAACAAGTGCTTTGAATTATCAAAAAAAGAGTAAATATGTTAAAAGAAACACAATATTAATAAATGTCATAGTTGCTATAAGAAGAATCTTCCAGGTAGAATTTCTTCATCAGACCAACCTTGGTAGATTGCTATGTCATGTGAGTTCCAAACTACCTTTCTTGTACTGTCGCAATAAATACACATACAATACAATCATTTGACATTGATTTTTCGTTGTTTCTGTTCAACCGTTTCAGGAAATGATATAAAATAATTAACATTTAAACATATCCTATTTTTTTTTAAATATATACACTGTTTATACATACTAATATTTTGATTTGCTTAATGGTCATAAACTTAAACAAAATGTGTTAATAGAATGTCAATCAATGAAATTGTATTCATTAACAGGTGGAAATATGTATGAAATCATAAAAATTTAAATAATTTTATTTTTTATAAAAATAGTTATTTGACAAAATAGAGACGATAGTTATAGTATTTGGTGTTATAACATTTACGTATTTTTCGATTCCTACTATTAAATATACACTCTCTATGACAAGAAATTCAAAAAGTCACGGACTTATTGACCTGCCCTCAAAATAAAAATTGTTTATGAAAAAGTCATTTAGAATATTTATTATCTATTATAATTATTTATTTTTATTTATATCTTTTAAATAATCTTGAAATCTTTTTTACTAAATACCTACAATATTGTTTAAATAATAGGTTCCCAAACTTTTTTATGTCGTAGACCCCTTAAATTGATTTTGATTTTTTATAAAAAAATTTTACCCTTTTTTTGGAGCCTTATTGAAAAATTAAAAATGTTTCAAAAGCCATGTCGGAAAAACGATTTAACTTTTTTTTTAGAGCCGGGAAACCACTTGGACCTTTCATAGACCCCCAAATTTTTTATTCGCTGCCGTGGACCCCCTGGATGTTGAAATAGACCTCCAGGGGTCTATATAGACCACTTTAGGAACATATGCTTTACATACTCCTTAGGTGTATATTATTTATTTATCTTGTACAAATTTTCAATCGTTTGTAAAATACATTTTATTATTCATCCACTTAAGTTCAAATACATTTTTTGAAACTTGTAGTGAATGAGACTTGATGCTGTTTTGGAAATATTGATTCATTAATCATCATATTTAATTAATTTTAGTTTTATATGGGGGAGAAAATTTCTCTTATATAAAATATTTAGCAGAGTACATATTTGTCTTGTAATGGCAAAGTTGGGTAAATCTTCAGCTTAGAATTTTCATGCCTTCAGGCATACAATTTTTTTATTTAATCTTCAAATAATTTTTAATAATTTATATAGAGTGCTTACAGTTTTAAGTAAGAAATGATTTCAAATATTTTTTTTTTTTCATTTTACTTATTTGAATATTTAGTACCTGGAACACCGAGCTATCGCTCGACCCTTTAAAAAGTATTAATATACAATTCTTTAATTATTTATTACAATTATTAAATGTTATATCATTGCATCAATTTGATTAAAATGAATGGACTTGGGGTCCTCAATAATAATAAATATTAATACTAAATAAATAATATTTTAGTGAAAAAATATTAAAAATTATAAAATTATCTAAAAATTAATTAATAAAAAAACAATGAATAAATAAAATGGAATTAGTAATTTAATAAAATATAAATAAATTTTTAAATATTATTAAAATAAATATTTTTAATTTTATTACGAAATTAAATAAAAAATTTTAAAATATTTAAATTATTAATACATTTTCAATTAAAAAAGATTGGCAAAAAGTAAATTTAAATTTAAATTTAAATTAAGAAAAAACAAATGAACATGATTTTTCTCCAGGCTGAAACCAATACAGATCGATTTGTCTAATTAATAAATTAATTCAAAAATATACAAATATATATATATATATATACAATTTTTACTAGTATAATAAGATAATATAAGATTCAATTTATGAGAAATGATTGTCTACTAATGTGTTACCTATATTAAAAAAGATGGTAATTGAATTTCATCAATTTTGATCAATGTGTGAAGGTTGGGGGAGGTTCATTAATACTGTAAGTGAATTTGTTAACTCCTTAATTCTATTTATTATAATTGAAAAGTGTATGAACTGAATTAAGATAGAGAATCAAAGGAAAAGTTTAATATTATATATTGGAAATCATATTCAGTATAAAGTAAGATCCAAAGTTTTTCATTTATGTTTTTGATGGTTATAAACAGAGAGCAAGGAGGTAATTGAGAGGTGAAAATTGATCTTAAACGGTTTGGTTAAGGGTGGGGTATGAAATAATAAGAGAGGTAGTTTTAATAACCGATTTTCCAATACAAACATCAATAATAAAATAAAACGAAAATTGAAAACAAACTTAGGAAAATATTAATTATAAATAATTATAAAATATATAAGTAGTCAACTAATTATATGTCTATATATATATCTTATTTTATCTTATTATACTAGCAAAAGTTATATATATATATATATAAGGATTTTTTTTTTAACTTCACATCATAGATAATTTTATAAAGAAAAATCGATTGGTATTGGTTTCAGCCTCGGGAAAAATGATCTTTTCAATTTTTTCTTAATTTAAAATTGTTAATTTAAATGACGTCAACAACTACGTCAGTCCCTCCAGACATCGCTTCCTTAAATACAAAATATTATAAATAAAATAAAATTAAAAATATTTATTTTAATAATATTTTGCAATCAAATTTATATTATGTTATATCCACAGGCCATACTTTTCTGTCTTTCAGTACATTACTACGTACATATAACGGCAATATGCTGCATTTTTTAGGACTATTTTTTTTTAATTTATGTTCTTTTAAATTATTTGAAATTGTTTCATATATTTTGTCGTTTATTTATTTATTTTAAATTAAATAATAATATTAATCTTAAATATTCATAGTTGATATGAAATAATTTTTTAAAATACCCAGTGGCGGTTCGGTGAACCAGGTACTATATATATATATTAATATTAATAATAATAATAATAATAATTTAAGAATGCTTTCAAATCCCCTAATTAATGATTCTCATAATAATAATTAAATATGATATCATATTTTAAAAAAACCAGTGAATATTTAAATCATAACAAAATAAAATATTAATTATATTAGGATATCCCATGTAGGCGTTATAAATAATTCATAAATAAATAACTTAAGATTAAAAAGATTTCCCACAACCTAGATATTGTGTAATTGAATTTAAGTTTATTTTTAGATGAATACATTTAAAAATAATTTCACATATATGATAATTTTCACAATTATTTAATTTGTTAGGGACCTATTCACTTTTGTTGGTTTCGTTAGGATATGTTCAGAGAATCAAATAATATTCATACATTATACTAGTATATGACAATGGCTGTCATCACAATTCATTAAAAGTTTGAAGTAAAAAGGCAGTTTTCAATTTTATCATATTTGTATACTTGACAATAAATACTATATTTAAGATATATAAGATTGTTTGTTTTCAAATAAACAATAAATTATATATATATATATAAAACTAATTCATATCATTGTCAATTTTACCATTTTAAATATTTTTATGTTATGAATTTTAGACATTTTAGTTTTTCAAAAATTATTTTTTATTTTTAGTTTATGACTCTAGTTATATAGTTAATATTTTTCAACTTGCATCTATAATAATAATTTCCGTCGTATGTATATGATGTCTGTAACATTATGAAGTTAGTTACAATGTCAATGTAAAATTATTCAGACGATTTGAATGAAATTAATAATTTTATATTTAAACATTGTGTTGTTTTGTAAGTATTTGAAACACAATTTCCTATAAATTATTATTATTATTATTTTGTTTAACAGAATAATATACTTTAAATATTTAAATCTATAAAAAATAGATCCAAATAAGAAAAGATTGAAACATGCCGAGTATATGCGTGAATATAGAAGAAGAAAGCTTGTTATTATACTAAAGTATGATCATTAGTATTCGAAAAATATTGTTTTCAAAGAACTATTTAATTAATATTGCTGCAAACCACGATAAATTAAGTTTAAACTGAAATTGCAAACACCGTTTGCAACGGGTTCGCCTATACATATATATATTTTTCCTAAATGAACAGTTCTAAATATTTATTTAAATTTATTTCTGGAATACATTTTATTAATCATTTTAAATAAACGTTTATTGGTTTATTTATTTTATTTATTTACTTAATAAGATAGGAGAGGCTTATAGTTTTATTAAATGATTTCTAAAAACAATAATATTATTCTTTTACAAATTTTATCTCTAATAGTAATATCAGCTTAGTTTCTAATTATTTTAAAATGATAGATTTTTATTATTATATTAGTTTCCACAAAACTAATTCATATCATTGTTAATTTTACAATTTTAAATATATTTTTATATTATAATAATTATACTTGTCACGTAACGAAATTTTTTTTTTAACAGTTAGAAAAAAACTCTACTAAACATGCTTACTACTAAGTAACCACTCCTTTTGTCAACTATTTAAAAAAAAATATTTACTTTGATTTTATTTCAATAATTACGCTTTTAGTTAAATATAGCAATGAATTCTTTTGATCAAAAATTATTCTTATTAATCATCTCCATGGATGAAGAACAAAATAAGTTGACCTGTGGCCAGGTCCGAACCGACCGACGGTTTGAAGTAAATTAATTTCCAGCTACAGAAACAATTTCAAATAATTTTAATATATCTATTAATGTAATCAAAAACAGATAGGCATATAACATAAATATTTGTAATTTTATTTTATTTATAATATATAGCTGAAGTAGCCGGCGTTACCCGAGGCTGTGACGTCATGAATGGCTGGATGACGTCATATAATTTTAAATTAAGAAAAAACTAATAAAGATGAGGATAAAACCAATACAAAGTGCATGATTCGTGGCGATATATAAAAAAATCTCCTCATGTGAAATTTGGTGTGAAAATAACCCTTCCCTTCCTATCGTCGATCGCTAATACTACCACTTCCGGTTTCCGGATTTGCACCAAAAGTTGATCAATTCTTCTTCTGATGCATTAAGTAAATATACCAAATTTCATCAAAATCCGTTGAGCCGTTCAAGCTGTACACATCTATACGGACGGACGGACGGACAGACATCATGCTAAAAATCCTTTTTTCTGTTTAGAAAATGCATGATTCGTGGAGATATGTAAAAATCTCCACATGTGAAATTTGGTGTGAAAACAATACCTCCCTTACTATCGTCGGTCGGTAAAAAAGGAAGTTGCAAAGAAAACATAAAAGTTTAGGGTAACGGGTAGATGAAGTTTTTATCTACTTCAGGGTGTAGCGACCCTGCCCTTACGTGAGCTCATGATTTCTCCATTCACAATCCTCACTATATTTCATTCCAAGATGGAGATTTCATGTCCCATCCCTAGAAATATTTAAACAGGATTTACTTCTTCGTCCATTAGAAAGATAGATTTAATAAAAACTTCAAATTTAAATTGAAATAAAAAAAAATTATTTTATCTATCTCTATCTATATTTAAACCTCTGACTTTTTGTACGTCCTACGCAAAGGACAATGCCTATCGTTATATCAATGAGGTGTCCTATGATCAGTAGAACGGGTCCTCTCAACCTTTACCTTGATTTTCTTGATCGGAAGCGCTATCAAGTAGCTTTTCCCCAATGTTGTTCCCGGAGGCTGGGATGTCCGTCCCAGAGAACCCAGCTAGAGAAATGCCCTTGCCAGGCCCGGGACTTGAACCCAGGATCATGAGAATGTGAACCAGTTTCGCTACCTCCCACCCTGTAGCGCCTTATACTAAGTCACCACTCAGAAACTTTATTGAATTTATTCTGATTTTAAATTTAATTTAAGTTGAAATATTCAAATATTATTGTTGTTTTTCCGGGTTTATAAATTGTAATATGCTTCCTGTTTCAGTTCAGTTTTTTAAAATTTGAATTTTCTAGATGTGTAAATATTATTAAATTTAAATAAATTGATATTTTTTGTTTAGGGTAACTTACTAATAAATTAGAACATTCGATTGAAAACTTATAAAAGAGAAACCAAAGGAGATAAAAAAAATCATTGAATGGTTGGAAAAAATAATAAAACACGGTTATGAATGTATTTTTTAATTGACCAAACTCAATATAGGAAAGAAAGAAAAGCAATTAGAATCATTACTAACTTAAAAGAAAGAAAAAAATTTTTTATATTAATTATACAGGAAATGAATAGAATGAGCCACTAAAAAGTATCGATCAAGTCAATAGAATTTAAAATATTAAAAATAATATTAAATTATATATAGGTTTATTAATAAATATACTGAATATTTAATAGATTTTTAATTAGATTGGTATTTATTTGAGATAAAAAAAAATTAAATACTTTGGACAGATGTCAAAAACATAATTTAAAAATTTCAAAGGAAACTTTTTAGTATAGGGGGAGAATGTTTATTAATTAATTTTCATTAACTCTTTATCTAAAACTTCTCTTAATTAAATAAACAATCGAACCCATTGCTTGTTGATTTTCATATTGAGAATGAAATATATATTATAAATATATATATATATATCATTCAAATAAAACAAAATCAAAATTATATTCTCTAATGAAATAAATACGAAAGGGACTAGAAACAAATATACTTCATTATGAATTATAAGTTGTAGTTTATATTAATTCTAATTCAAAATAATAAAGTTGTAATTATAAAAAAGAACAATTTGTCTTTTATTTTTCTTAAAATTAATTATGATTAAAAAAATTTATGAAAACTAGATTAGTCTTAATTCTTCTAATTTAATTAAATATTTAAATATGGCGCCTTTAAAAAAATACACTAAGTTTCTGTACTCAGTAGTAGGCATGTGTAGTAGAATTTTTTCCTAATAGTAAAAATTTCGTTAAGTAACAAGTATAATTATTATAATAAATACTATATTTTATAATTAATAACCAATATGTTTATATATATAGTTTTATGAAAACAAATATAATAATAAAAATCTATACTTTTGAAATAATTAGAATATCAGTTAGTCTCTAATTATTTCAAAAATAAACCAATTTACGTTTATTTAAAATTATTAATAAAATTTATTTCAGAAATAAATTTAAATATAAATAATATTTAAAATAAATACTTAGAAATTCATTTCGGAAAAATTATTTACTTATATCAATCAATAACATTTAATTGTATAATATTTTAAATATAAATATTTATATAATATAAAACAAAAATTCAAATTTAATTCCAGGTGATTTACACTCCATAAATTATCTTCTGTATTATTATTATATTGATATGATGATTATCGTGCTGCATTTTTAACATTCGGCGTTTGATACCGGGGAATTCCTCGCATCATCTTTCTTAGTTAATTATTAAGTAAATTATTTCTTAAAATTCTGATACAATTATGGAATATTTAGATTATTTACTTTTATGATATATCCTTCAATAACATATATTCCATGACTTTAAGCATATTAACGCGAAAAACATTGTTATACAATATAAAGTATATATATAGGGTGACCAAAAGTCCCGTTTTTCAGGGATTGTCCCGTTTTTAGGAGCTTTGTCCCGGCATCCCGAAAAAGTCTTCGGGACAGCCAATTCTCCCGTTTTTTTAAAAATATTTAGTACATTTTGTACTTTTTTTCAAAATTTTTTCAATTTGTCCCGGTTTGGCGTTTTCGAAATATGGACTATGGTCTAATATATATATATATATATACTCATGATAATCCAATAACAATAATAATAGAAAGCACGAGTGATAATAATAAATGTGTCTTTATGGCTATTAATAACTAACATCAATCCATTCTTATACTTGAACCACTTACAATGTCAAGGCCAATTGTGAACTGGACACTCAAAGAAATAGAGTTTAGAAAGAATTAATTTTTAAATCATTTTTTATTTTTTTTTCAATGCGTTCATTTCCGGTTTTTAACCTAATTAGCGTTCTTTGAAATTGGTTGAGATCAATGTAAACATAATAAAAATGTCAATATATATATATATATATATATATATATATTTAATTTTTAAACTAATGATTTTGAAAAATTAGATTCGGATATATAATTTCATATATATATATATAATATTGATAATCACATGAAATAAACGATTATTTATATTTAAAACATCTACAAATCTATTTTTTATTTAAGTATAATTCCAAAAATAGGTAAATAAACAGAAAAAGGAAATGTTTTTATTAGAGGTTTTAAAAAATAAATAAATAAATAAAATATATTTTTAGAAAAAATCAATACTTCTTTTCTTTTTTTTTGCAATCTTGATTACTCTGGGATTTCCCCAATTAGTGATTCGGGAGAATTTATTTTATATTAAGTTCTTGGATATTTCTTATTTTTCTTAATTCTCAATAAAAATTGTAATATTGGCCTTTTTCCAGCGCTCTGGAAATTCCATATTTCAAGGCAATTAGAAAGTAAGTGGAATAGATTTGATTAATATTATTTATTTATTATTAATTATTTGAATAAGTGGTCATTAGATTTTAAACAATATATATATATATATATATATATATTATTTTCTCATCCTTTAATCTATGCATAAATTAAATGGTAACGATTTATTTATTCAATGTATAAGGTAAACATCAATCTACTAAATGAAATAATTTGATTTAAATTCCAATTAGTATTATAGTTGTATAAAGATTTATTACTAGGAAGAGACAAAGAAAAAATTATATCGAAAACTCATAAATTATTAATTAATGTGTTTTTAAGAATAAATTGAAATTTGAATATAATTAAGAAAATATTATCACATTCTTGATTTAGTAATTCAATTGTCATTTTATTTCAATATATATATATATCTTGAAAAGTTATTTTCTGAATATAGAAAATCTCGTTTAATTCTCATTTTTTATTTATTTATTTATTTATTTACTTGAATAGAAATATATTTTCCGATAAATCCTCCACGTGTTTATTTATATAGCCAAGCATCATCAAAAAAATAAAAAAAAAGATGAAAGTTTAGTACTCAGGATGAGGATTAATCCATTTCGAGATTAAGGTTTATTATAAAATATTTAGCCTTATATATGGATAATATGGTAATATTCCTAATTATGTATACTTATATTTTAACAGACTTTATATTCTTAAGAATACATAATCAATTTGTTGTAAATTTTTTCATATCATAAAAACATTGGTTATAAGATTAAATAAAATTAAATTCATCAAAAAGATATCATATCATGAATCAACATTTCAATTCATATGGCGCAGAAAGAACAAGATGCATGTTAGCATAAAAGCTGTTTTTCAACCTGAATATTATTATTAAATAAAACTAATAAGTCTCAACCTTTCTTAATATTAAAAATCTTACAGTATAAAATCTGAATTAAAATTAATTTTTGCAGTTATAAAAATAGCTATATCTGGTACATTTTTTGTGGGAGAGTTAAAGCTTAAAAATAAGGTCTTTGCTATGCATTCTTTAAATATATCTTTTTAAATATATATGTATATATTATTTTTTACTTTTATTTGATTGCAATTTAATATTTAATTTATGAAAAATATGAAATTAAAGTTACACAAATTAATATGTACAGTGAATTTATGAATGAATTACTTTGAATAATTTTTCCCATAAATAATACTCCAAATTATTAATATCTTATTGTATGATGATCATTTTTCTTATAGCTCTACAAGCAAACGATTATGTCGAAATGCTTCATCTAGAAAAGATAAAAAAATAATCTAATTTTTATAATTGCTTTCCATTTAGAATTCGTGAATTGAGTTTCTTTCATTTAAATATTATAATATTTTTATATCTTATCTTATTATACTAACAAAAATTGAATATATATTTTTTTGAGATATTAAACCATTTTAAGGTTTTTTTTGGAATTCACACCATATATAATATTTATAAACAAAAAATCGATCTGTATTGGTTTCAGTCGCGGGAAAAATCATCTTTGTAAGTTTTTCTTAATTTAAAATAGGAATTTTAATAATAAAAATGATGGCGCCGAGCAACGCCGGACAGCGATCGCTTCCTTAAATGTAAAATATTATAAATAAAATAAAATTCAAAATAATTATTTTAATAATATTTTATAATCAAATTACGAAATATATATTATGTTATATCCATAGGCCATTCTTTTCTGTCTTTCAGTGCATTAATTAAGTTTAAGGGTTGTATGTTTTATGACTATTTTTTATTAATTATTAATAATTTTCTTTTAAATTATTTGAAATTATTTCATATATTTTGTCGTTAATTTATTTTAAATAATAATCTTAATCTTAAATATTCATAGTTCACAAGGAATAATTTTTTTAAAAGACCGAGCGGCCGCTTTGTGAACCAGGTATATATTATCATATTTATTTTCAAAATTTATAGAAATAGAATTGTTTTTCTATGTTCTTATCAGTTTTACTTTGATTAAATGACTTTTTTCAAATTTTACTACATTTTCGTTATAATATCCACTTGCAAAAGTCCTTATCCGAAATACAGGGATTTTTTTTTGTGAATTCATAATTGACTATATTTAGCTTATCTAGTTAATAATTTTTAAACTTCGTTATTTTTTTTTACCCCCTCTATATTAACGAGTATTTGAAGAGTTTTCTCATTAGCTCCGTCCACGAATTGAATATCCCTGTCTGAATAATTCGATTTTCATTGTTTTTTTTTCAAAATAACTCCCGGTCATTGTTATGATTCGTTAACTATAATTAATAAAATTAAATTAACAATTATTCGCAAATTTTCTTTGTTCGAAACAAATTGAATCTTTTAAACTAATATGAATATTATTCAATTAAGAAATTATTTTATTTTTTCATGCTATATATATATATATATATATATATATTGGAGGTTAATAACCTTATTATAATTTAATAAATATTTATAAAGAAAAATCAATGCATGAATAGATAACAAAAGAGAGAAAAAATTAAATTCTATAATAAAATACATATTGATAAAATACACCTAAAAATGACATTAAAAAAATTATAGAAAAATTGTAAATAAGTAAAATACACAATTAGACTATATAAACAATTAATATATTATAATTATCTACATATTTGCCAAGCAATACAAATAATTTATTCTATCATTTATATATATATATATATATTTATATTATTTAAATTCTCGACTATAAAATACGATAATATAAATAAATAAAAATAGTAATGAAAAATTTAATTAAAAAAATAATCATAAGGTTATAACCTATTATTAGTTATAAATAATACCAACTTATATTTTAAATATATAAGAATTATACTCTTTGTCTTTTATATTTTAGATTTAGATGAACGTTTCTCTACATATTATTCAAAATTAGAGATTTACCTTAAAATATGGTATTCTATTTTGACATTTTAAATATTTTGACGATCACAGTAATATATATTAAAGTTTTATATGAATGATAATATATTTCTATTCAAGTAAATAAATAAGTAAAGTAAATTAAAAATGAGAATAAAAAGATATTTTCTATTTTCTGAAATTAACTTTTCAAATGATAAATTTATATATATATATATATATATATATAGAAAGAAATTAAATGGCAATTACTAAATGAAGAATGTGATAATATTTTCTTGATTATATTAAAATTTCAATTTATTCTTAAAAGCATATAATTAATAATTTATGAGTTTTTAATATAGTTTTTTCCTTCCTAGTTATATATATATATATATATATATTATAAGTTTTAAAATAATAAAATAAAATAATTATAATTTTTAAAATTGAATTCAAATAATTATTTTGTAAAATTTTAAAACAAAAAATTAATAAATCTAGCTTTGAAATGCAGTTGGTCAGTTTTCAAATGTCATCAATCTTTAGTGAACGTAAACCAACCATGATATTGAATAAAAAAATAATATTAAAAGAACTCAACATTTTAAATGTTTAAAATATTAATTATAAAATAAAATATATTCATTAATCAATATTTTTTGAGGGAGGAGAGAGAATTGTCTCTCTCTCTCTCTATATATATATATATTTTAAATATTCAACTTCAAAATTAATGTTTAAATATTCACATTATTATATATCGTAAATTAAATAAATAGTTAGTTGAATTATCAAAATAACAAATAACAATATACCATTTATCAATAGGAAACTTATGTTTAGCATTTGGATGTGAAGAAAACTTTAATAATTATAAATATATTAGAAACATTGGTTTAAAATGTTTAATTAATTAATTTACCAATTCAATTATGTAGAAATCTATATACATATATTGATATAACAAATCCAGCCGCTCTTCCTATTCATATATGAATCTATTTTAATATTTTCTAAAAATAATTAAATATTATATTTCTTGATAGATAATATTTTATAAGAACAAACAATTGTTTTGTTTTTTAATTTAGAATATGATGGAGCCATAATATTTTATATTTATTAAATTGTTAATTAATTATTTTTTAATTTTATAAAATATTTTTTAGTATGGCTATAAGGGAGATAGCAAGGAAGATTTTGATAAATTGAAATTGGCAAAGAAAAATTGATGTTTCCCGCATATTTTAACCTCAATTTTTCAACAATAGAGAATTGTTTCTTTGTTATTTGTAGATAAGATGATTTAATTTTTCACACACAATGTTTCAAAAAAATAAATCATTTCCAATCAATTAATTCACTTAATGGTAATTTTTATCTTTATTTAAAAAATTCCAATTCACATAGAAGTATTAAAATAGATCATGAATAATTAAAATGAATTTATCAAAAGTTTTTTTTTTGTTAAAATCGTATATATAATACATTCATATTATTTTTTTCATTTATATACAATTTCCTATCATAAATATTCTAAATTAAAACCAATAAAAATTGCAAAATTGCAAGATAAATAAATAATTGAAATAAAATATCATAAGAAAATTTTAACTTGGAAAACAATATCTAAACTTAAATTGAATTCCAGGGCGATTTATAAGATAAATGAAATGATTAAATAATATTTTTAAAATTAACATATTAATTTAATATTACTCACTTACAGATGGTATTAAAATTGTTTTATGTTGGAATATTTTTTTTGAATCCAATAATATTAATTGAAAGAGAAATGTCATAAATAGACTTTTGTCATGGTGCTATATTAATATATTACTCCAAGGTTTTATATAATATGATTTAAAAATAAAATTATAAAATTTAGTATTATTTGGATTTTATTATCTTCCATAGGTACTATTAAAAATTGATTGATATTTATATTAGTAGACATATAGTCTTTCAATACAAAATAAAAATAAAGATATGTATTTATTTTAAGATTAATAGTTAAATTTTTCATGCCAAAGAGTATTAAAATGCGAAGCAAGCGAGTGAAAAAAAAAACAATTCTTTTAAATATTCATATTTAGGTTAAACCATTTGTTGAAAGTGAATTTTAAATTATAAATTAATTCTCACATAAAAATTAAAATGATGAGAAAAAAAAGAAGATAAAAAATATTACGCGATAAATGTTGAATTCCATTTTAAATAAGAAACAAATAATAACAAAAGTAAATAAATTAATTAATAACTTAAAAGAATATAAAAAAAAATATTGCTAAAGAGTATTTATTTAAAGTTAAATAAAATTAATAAAATTTTTTTGTATATATTTTAGTTATCCATTATATATTTGGGCTGAGTTTATTATAATGTGATTAAAAATAGATAAATATGATTTCATATTATTATAAACATAGTCAAAAAAATCAATAATAATTCTTTCTAGAATTATTGAAAATGTATAATATATGTTTTTATTAATATAAATAATATATATATATATATATATATATATATTGCCATTGTTAATAATGACTCCTTGCCAGCCTGAGGACAATTTCTATAAAATGTTTTATTTTTTTCATTCAAAAAATTGAACCTGTGATTGTTCGATATCTTCTTCATTTTTGAATTTTTGCCCTTCAAATTTTCGTAATAAAAAAAAAGTGATAGAAGAATGATGCTATGTTTGGGGAATATGGTGAATGTAACAAAATATTCAAGTCTACTTCTGCAATTTTATCATATAAATCTTTTTATTTCTTTCTATTAATTACAATTATAAAAATAACATAATGGAAAATTTATTTAACATATTACTTAATATACAATTCATTATATCTCCGTGTAGTTAAATTTACAGAAGCTTACTTACAGAAGAATTAAAAACACTCAGGTGGAGGAAGCGGTCAATTGGTTAATCGAGAGATACAGGACCACAAAAGTACAATTTTTCAACTTTAAAAGTTTAAAAAATAAGCAATTATATGTAACGAAAAAATTGATTTAAATGGAATGTTGCTTTTGTGCTGGTTTTTGATTGGTATTCAGAAATTAGAAGGGTCAAAAACAAGTTATTTACTTCGCCGGCGAATTAATTATTTATTAACAAAGATTATTTAAATTTGTTTATCGCAAAAAGTTATTATAAAATGAAGTTAGTGCGAGGTAGAGGGGGGAAGGGTGTGATGAAACGTCTATTTAGTTTAATATCTTTTTATTCATTAGCCATTTATTATTAGATTATTATTTATTTATTAGATTAAGATTATTATTTAAAATAAATAAACGAAAAAATATATGAAACAATTTCAAATAATTTAAAAGAAAATAATTTAAAAAAATAGTCGTAAAACATACAGCCCTTAAACGTACGTATTAATGCACTGAAAGATAGAAAAGTATGGCATGTGGATATAACATAATATATATTTTCTAATTTGATTACAAAATATTATTTTATTTTATTTATAATATTTTGTATTTAAGAAAGCGCTGTTCGGCGTTGCTCGGTGCCATTTTTTTTATTGTTAAAATTCCTATTTTGAATGAAAAAAAACTAACAAATATGATTTTTCCCGCGACTGAAACCAATACAGATCGATTTTTTGTTTATAAATATTATCTATGGTGTGAATTTCAAAAAAATCCTTAGAGCGGATTAATATATCAAAAATACAAATATATATATATATATATATTTATACAATTTTTGCTAGTATAATAAGAAAAGATATAAGGTAATGGACTTGTAGCGGACACTATAACTTAATTTTTCAATGTTTTGATTCCTAGAATCAAATTCACAATTATGAATAGAGAAACTTATGGTTTTATTTGACGTTCATAGATTAATCTCAACGATAGCAATGAATATTTTACTATTGCTAGTTCCTTAAAAAAAAATTTTTAATTTTTAAAAAATTGAACTTTCGCACTTAAAGGTGATTTTGAATAATGCCCGTGTACCAAATTTCATTAGTCTGACTCAAACCATTTTAGCGTAATCTTGTCTACACACACACAGAGAGAGAGAGAGAGAGAGACATTTTTCTCAACCTTAGTGAAGATGACTCAGGGACCTTCAAAACGTATAAAAACATCAAAATCTCGACATCGAAAATTTGGCGAGAAGGTAAAAATACATATTAATCAATTAGATAGATTATTTTTAAAATTTAACAAAGGAAATTATTGTGCTAGTTTGTTTATTTAATATGTAATTTAAATGAACTCAAAAAAACAAAACAAAATCAATAAAAATATAAAAACAATTATTAGATAATATTTGATATAAATGTATGTAAATATAAGTAAATAAATATCTTAAATATCAGAGAGCGAAATGAAGCACGTCCGCTCAACACAGCCATCTCATTAATTAAATATGTAATTGTGGCAATATACATTAAAGTAAATAAATACATATCTTAAAAATTATTAGAAAGAATTTAAATTGTATCAAATATAGTGAGTTGATTAATCCATCTAAAGGTAAGACGTTACTGAACTCGAAAGTTCTTTGTCCGTAATAACCACATTCGAGTAATGTTGTAAATGATACCACATAATTATATTTTATTGCACTTTTATGAAAAAATCTGGGTGTCTCCACTCGACTATCTCGCAACTTTGAATTGAATTAATTAACACATATATTATATATTTAAATTAAATTTAATTAATTATAAATTAAAATTAATAAATAATATTAAACCAGCGCGTGTTTGGCTCTTTGTTGATGACACCACGTCACGTGCTGGCGTGTGATTGGCAGTTAAACGTGTTAAAAAATTTAAAATATTAATTCCGGTACTTTCAGCGATCCAATTCAATATATAACAGTTTAATACAATTTTCAACGAACTTTTAGTTCGTTTATAAAATCTATATGTCTGTGTGTCTCTCGCCAAAAATTTTCGATTTTTTAAATTTTGATTTTGGATTCGAGTAGAGCTTAAAAAAGTGTAAGTGTAAAGTGGTCTTGGTTTTGTAAAATTCGGTTGGGAACATGGTCAAATCGGCGGTCAAAGTTGAAAATTTACCATATATTATAACTACTGTAATTAGTGTTATTATAATGTAAAATTTTAAAGAAAAAATGTTTAGACATTATTTGGTCTCTACAATATTTATCTAATTCTCCCAATATATTAAGATCATATAAATTGGAATTATTTATGCAATTTTGTGATAAATATGAATAAAAGTTCGTTGATAGTAATGCTTCCTAGCATTCCCAGATGTTTAATCATGTCGGAAATTCTATATATAGCAGTTTTATACAATTTTTAATAATGTGAAAAATTATCAAACATAGATCTTTATTTTTAAAGTCAGTTTAGAAGAAAAAAAAATCAATGCGTGCGTGGTTCCAAATGAGCTACATTTCTCAAAAGTTAATAAAAAACTACGAATTTTGAATAATGCCTTTGTAACAATTTTCATTATTCTAGCTCAACTCTGTGTAATCTTGTCTACATACACACATACACACACAGACAAACATTTTTCTCAACCTTAGCGAAATGACTCAGGGACCTTCAAAACGTATAAAAACATCAAAATCTCGACATCGAAAATTTTCGTGATCGCAATACTATCTCTGGCGAGATAGCAAAAACACCTAAAATACAACGTTTCGATTCCTTTTTTTTCAATCGAAACGATGTATTTGATGTGTTCTATAATAAAAATGAATAAAATATAATTATATGATATCATTTACAAAATTCTTTCATTAATAAACATAAACTAAGATTTTAATAATTTAATCTATATTCCACATTCTTCATCTTCATCCAACATCTATTCCTCCCATCTTCTTCATATCTAGATTTATACTATCAATTAACTTTTAATTTTGTTTTTTTTTTTGTTTTTTGTTTTTTTTTTTTAATAAAAATTTAACTATTATTACATTCTTTTTTCAGCTGTTTAATTAATATTTATATTTCTTTTTAAATAGACTTAATAAAAAGATAATGACATTTATAAAAAAAAAAAAAATAAATAAAATACCTTAGTTCAATTTTATTTTAATTATAATCATTGAAATTTTTTTATTCCCGATTAATCATTTGATTTATTTAACCTCGATAAATAATATTTTCCTTATACATATGTCTTATTATTTATATTAAAATTTGTATTACAATTAAAATAAATATACCTTTTAAATATTGTGAAAAAAAAAACTAAAATTTATTCAAAAAAGTTGTAAACTTATTAATGGAAATCAATATACAAAATATACAAAAAATATATAAAATTATATAAATACTATATTTATAAAGTATTCAAGAACCTCTTATTATAAAAATTCGAAAATATTTATATACGATTAAAAATAGAAAACAGGAATAGCCACTATGTGATAAACTTACATTTCATTTTTAGTTTAAGCAAATTTAAAAATTCCACATCTTTACATCTATGGCGCCCCTTAAGTTACGGCGCCCCAAGGCTGTACCCCAAGCAGCCCATAGAGTTAGTATAGTCCTGGATATAACCTAGTCAAGGAAGGATAAGATTGAATAGAGATGGATCAGGATAGAGATATTCGGAGAAATGTGGTAACTGCAGTCAACTGCAGTTAAATTCCTTACTAATAGATTCAGTTTATAATTTATATCTGTATGTGTGTATACGTATGTAGATAAAATATTCAGGAGACAAATATTGAAATATATCTGTAAAATTCAAATATATTTTTTATCACTGTTTTATGTTATGCCTAAATACGTGATTTTCATGTACATAAGCAAAAAAAAAAAAAAAAAACTATAGGAAAGCTGCGGTATGTAATTTTTGTTAGAATATATGAATGTAAATATTGGATTTTTATATACTAATGCAGTTTATGTGTGATAAATTAAATAATTTAATCATATTTTGCTAGAAAATTTAGATATATTTTTCAACAATCTCTGATAATGAATCTGACTATTTTTTCTAGACTACATAAGATATCTTTTATTATTATTAATTATTAATTAAAAGTAGTAATTAATATGTTAGATTTTAAAACGCCAGGCACTTTTGGGGGAAACCAACTACGCTCTTCTTTCAACCTCGTGAACCCGAGTCCAAGCTCCAGGTCTGTCAAGGGAATTTCTCTATAACTGGGGTCTATGAGAACGAGGTCCAGCCTATGTAACCAAAATTCGGAAGCTAATTGAAATAAAAAGTAACGGCTAACGATCAACAAAGTCAAAATAAAGATTGATCCGTTGTACTGATCATAAAATACATCTACCCTTCTCTTAGAAGACAACCGACTTGATAGGCGCTGTCTTTTCATAGAATGTATAAATGTTAGAGGTTTTTTTATCTTAGATAAGAGAAGAACATGATACATCGATTATATATAAAAATTAAACAACGTTTTACAACGAACAAGGATTATTTAAATATAAAACATTGAAGTCGACAGATCAAATTATGTATAAAATTACCGAAAAATTATTTAATTATTTTGAATTGTTTATAATAAATTCTAGTTATTATTAATTGATACTTTAATTATAAATTAGTGTCTTCATTTATCATCTCCGTTATTATCCTAAAATTTATTATATACATAAGTATATTGCATAAATAATGGTCAATCATTTCAATGTCATGAAAATAATTAACAAAATCAGCAGCAAATCTTTCAATGACAGATTTTAGAGATAAAAAATTAAATAATTAATAAAAATGATATGATAATGGTAGGATTTTGATCCAGGATGTTTTAAATTTGTATGAATCGCCTTGGGCCTACTTCTAGTATAATGCCATCAAATATTAAATTAATATAGCTAATTTTTATAAATACCTTCTTTTTTTAATGAAAATATTTTTCATTCGAATCATCTATAGGTATAGTTTTTAAATCTGCCATTAATCTATCATTTGTTGTATTACAATAAAATGTGTTCAAAAATGCTATTAATTGTGTTAAACACAATATTCGATATGTATATACGAGGGCAGTCAATAAATCCGTGACTTTTTGAATTTCCTATCTTTAAAATGAAATGGCAACATTGCATCTGTCAGTAGGCAACTATCAGCTGACTCTTGTCAAAATTTGAACCACCTGGGTCTTTTAGTTTTTGTATGACATCCATTAATAGCAGAGTACCTTTTGATTTGAGAAGAAAATAGAATAAAGTGAATTTCGTGTGCTCATTAAGCATTATTTTTTGTCGAACAAAAACATCACTGTAACCGAGTTTTTGCGCCGTTTCGTAACCCTGTGATGAAACGTGGATCCACCACAACAGACCAGAGACCAAACAGCAGTTAAAACAGTGGGTTTCTCGGGGTGAATCGGCACCAAAGATGTCCTCAATAAATCTTATTTTTTGGAAGGGATAAAAAAATTGGAGAAAAAATTGGACGTAGTAAAAAGAGTTTATAGGAGAGTACGTTAAAAAATAAAATAATTTTCTATCCAAAAAATTGTTTCATTCAAAAAGTCACGGACTTATTGACCTGCCCTCGTACATTATATATGATGTACTCATATTAGGTGGAGTCAATGAGTGTCGCATTTCGGTTTTATCTTATTTTATTTCAATAATTACATGAATAATATATATATATACTAATTACTTGAAAACCAAAATTCAAAATTCTAAAATAAATATGTTTAGATATTCCATATAATTCTTAAGTGTTATGTAAAGTATAAATATATTTATACATATAACGAAATTAATATAAAAGAGAAAAAATCCAAATTAATTAGTTACTAATTTTTATAATTAAAATTTTAGCTTTAGTTAAATGAAGTATAGCAAAATTTCTTGGCATAAAAGCAAATAATACAATATAAATTATGTATTAGAATAGAATAGGACCGAATTTTACAAAATCAGTCAAAAATATATTGAAATAATATTAATATTATTAATAAATGAATTTAAATCGCTGATGGAAGATTCAGTTTAACTTAATAAAGATTTGCAGATATAATATAAAAAAATATTATCGATGGTTGATGGCTCCTTTACAGTCAACCAGCTCTTGTATAACCTTTATATTGTTTGTTTTATTTTTAAAATTTTTAAGAACAAAGTGTTATTGGAATCAATCATATTAAATATATATCATATATATAATTCGAATTATTCTAAGTCTTATTTCTACTTAACTTGTAATTTATATATTAATATATTTTACCATAATATCTCTTCAATTACTTTTCATAAATAATGAAAAATTTTCTATTATATAATATAATTTGAAACTATTTTTTAATCAAAAGACATGAATCAACATTTAAGATAAAATCAAATAATATTATTGTCAAATTTGATATTAATTTTCTTAAAATTGAATTTATCTTTTAAATCACTAGTAACTATTATGTAATTTATATTGTCTATGTGTATTATCTTTATATAAATTTTATAATTTTAAAAGATACTTCCCCCCAACCTATATATATAATTATATATATATATATATATATATATATATATATTATATATAAACAAATATACTATTTTACCCTAATAATTATAATAATACCAAATTTTTAAAAAAAATATTTTGGTTTTAATATAATTATTTACTAGAAATAGATAATAATTTAATATTATTTCAAATATTTTATACTGAAAATATAACAAAAAACTTAACAAAAGCAACTCAACAAAAAAAAAAAAATTTGAAATAAATGTATGTATAGTAAGTATTCTTAGGCTTGATTCGATCCAGTCAAATAGATCTTGAACATTTAAAGATTAGTTTACTAAACAAATAATTGAATATCATTATAAACAATGATTTAATTGAAATTGGAATAAATATCTACAAGTGGTTAGTTTTTTATCTTTTTACTATCTCGCCAGAGATAGTATTGCGATCATTGAAATTTTCGATGTCGAGATTTTGATTTTTATAGGTTTTGAAGATTCCTGAATCATTTTCACTAAGGTTGAAAAATCTCTCTCTCTCTCTCTCTTTGTGTTGTGTGTGTGTAGACAAGATTACGCAAAAACGGTTTGAGCTAGAATAATGAAATTTGGTACATGGGCATTATTCAAAATTCGTAGTTTTCTATCAAATTTTAAGAAATGTAGCTCATTCGGAAGAGGACCATTACTTATTTTCATTTTTTTTCCTCTAAACTGATCGTAAAAATAAAGATGTATGTTTGATAATTTTTCACATGATTAAAAATTGTATAAAACTGCTATATATAGAATTTCAGCTTGATTGAATCGCTGAAAGTACCGGAATTAATTTTTTAACACTGCAAATCACGCGCCAACACGTGACTTGTTGCCATCATCAAAGAGCCAAACACCCGCTGGTTTAATAAATATTTTTTATTAATTTTAATTAATAATTTATAATTAATTAAATTTAATTTAAATATCATATATTTTATTCAAATTGCGAGATACACTCCATCTTATTTTCCTCTAAAGTGACCGTAAAAATAAAGATATATGTTTGATAGTTTTTCACATGATTAAAAATTGTATAAAACTGCTAGATATAGAGTTTGAATCGCTGAAAGTACCGGGATTAAATTTTAAAATTTTTTAACATCTTGACTGCCAATCCCACGCCAGGGCGTGACGTGGTGCCATCAAGACTCAAACACCCGCTGGTTTAATAAATATTATTTATTAATTTTAATTTATAATTAATTACATTTAATTTAAATATAATATATATTAATTAATCCAATTCAAATTTGCGAGATAGTCGAGTGGAGTCACTCCAGATTTATTTTTTTTTTTTTTTTTTTTTTTTTTTATTTATTTAGGTACTGTCTTATTTATTTTTGTATCTCCACTTTCGTTAAAATAACTCAATAATTTATAATATAAATAAATGTAAAGGTGTGGATGTGTCTCATGTGAATTATATTGAAGATGAAATATGTTATGCATTCAATTATTTATTTATTTTTTTTTATCAAATAACTATCCAACAATTCCGGCTTATTAAATCGACTTAATTAATCTAGAATTTTATAACAACACCTAGCAGAAATGATGAACATCCTGCAAGAAATTTATTTATTCAAATGTTCAATAAGAAGTGAACACTTAACTTATAATAATAATGACATTGTAAAATATAATAAAAAATACAAGCATATTTGAATTTAGGACCAATCCCAATTAGATAATTAATTTTGAATTACCAAAAAGGAAATAATTAATGAATCGTTCATATTTTATAAAAGCAATTAGGATTTATTCAAAAAAAAAGAAAAGATTTTGTTTATTATATATATTTAAATGACATTTGTTTAATTTGAATTATTTAATTAGTTACTTATTTAATTTAATTTTTTTGTATATTTTAAGTTGCCTTAATGAAATTTATATTATTATATTATTACTATTACTCTCGCGCCAGAGATAGTATTGCGATCACGAAAATTTTCGATGTTGAGATTTTGATGTTTTTATACGTTTTGAAGGTTCCTGAATCATTTTCACTAAGGTTGAGAAAAATGTCTCTCTGTGTGTATGTCTGTATGTATGTAGACAAGATTACGCAAAAACGGTTTGAGCTAGAATCATGAAATTTGGTACATGGGCATTATTCAAAATTCGTAGTTTTCTATCAACTTTTGAGAAATGTAGCTCAACCGGAAGAGGACCATTACCTACAACGTTTTCATTTTTTTTTCCTCTAAACTGACCGTAAAAATAAAGATATATGTTTGATAATTTTTCACATGATTAAAAATTGTATAAAACTGCTATATATATAATTTCAGCTTGATTGATTCGCTGAAAGTACCGGAAATAATTTTTTAATACTGCCAATCACGCGCCAGCACGTGACGTGGTGCCATCACCAAAGACTCAAACATCGCGCTGGTTTAATAAATATTATTTATTTATTTTAATTTATAATTAATTAAATTTAATTTAAATATATAATATATTTGTTAATTAAACCAATTCAAATTGCGAGATAGTTGAGTGGAGACACTCCAACTAATTATAATATGATATAAATTTTTCTTTTCGTAGAAAATTCATTCTAATATTAGAAATATTTTAATATTCAGTTTTGTTATATTGTATTTCATTGATAAAACAAATAACTATAATAATCGATTGATATATATATTTTTATTATATATTATTATTATTATACATATATTTTAAAGGAAACCTCTCTAAGGTGGTCTCTTGTTTGAATTGGGTAGAAAAAGGAATAGACACCCCACAGAGCGTAACATGTACTGACATTCAATAAGATAAAAATGGCAATTGATTAGTTGTTATTTATGAGTTGGTAATTCATTTATCAATTCGTTTCAAATGCTTTAATTAACGCTTGGATGATGAAGAAGTGCCAAGCGATTAGGTGCCACTAGATAAACATGGACAATTCGCTAAAGGAATAAATTGATAAGAAAGGATTATTAGTAAAAAATCAAGATTAGAATATGTCTAGAATTTGGTCAATAATCCCATTTTTTTTACTATCTTGCCAGTGATAATATTGTGATCACGAAAATTTTCGATGTTCAGATTTTGATGTTTTTATACGTTTTGAAGGTCCCTGAGTCATTTTCACTAACAATAAGGTTGAGAAAAATGTCTCTGTGTGTGTATGAGTATGTAGACAAGATAACACAAAAACGGTTTGAGCTAGAATAATGAAATTTGGTACATGGGCATTATTCAAAATTCGTAGTTTTCTACAACTTTTGAGAAATTTAGCTCATTCGGAAGAGGACTATTACCTACCCACGTTTTCATGTTTTTTTCCTCTAAACTGACCGTAAAAATAAAGATATATGTTTGATAATTTTTCACATGATTAAAAATTGTATAAAACTGCTATATATAGAATTTCAGCTTGATTGAATCGCTGAAAGTACCGGAATTAATTTTTAAACACTGCAAATCACGCGCAGGCACGTGACGTGGTGCCATCAACAAAGAACCAAACACGCGGTGGTTTAATAAATATTATTTATTAATTTTTTTTTATAATTAATTAAATTTATTTAAATATAATATATGAGTTAATTAATATAATTCAAATTTACAAAAGATAGTCGAGAGGAGACACTTCATATTTTTTGTTTATATATTTATATATATATATATATATATTCATATGTTTATTTTATCTGTATTATTGCCTACCTTAAATAAATTAATATTAAATAATAATAATTAATTGAGTATAAATAATTTAAAAAACGAAAATCTATTTATCAATATAAATGTTTCAATATTATAATTAGCCATTCCTTGAAGATCCAAAAAATTTATTTTTTTTATGAATTTTTCTATCTAGAAATATATATAATCTATCTACGAGGAACATTCAATAAGTAAAGAGACAAATGGCTACAGCTCAAAAACAGTTTATTTGAATCTTACAAAATTCAGATTATTTTTCAACATAATCACCTCCCCCCTCCAGTTATGGACTTTTCTGTAGCTTCCTAAGCTTCTGCATGATAAGCTTCAAAAATTGAATAGGGAGGTCTTACCTCATCCTGCCTACAGTCCCGATCTCGCTCCATTTGATTTTTAACTGTTTGGACCACTCACGTGGAAAAAGATTTCCTAACAATAAGGAAGAAAGCGGTGCAAAAGTCGCTTCGGGGTAAATCGAAAGAATTCTTTGCCAAGGGAATTAGGAAGGTGCAATAAAATTGAGACAAGTGTAACTGTGGGTGATTATGTTGAAAAGTAGCCTGAATTTTGTAAGAATCAAATAAACTGTTTTTGAGCTGTAGCCATTTGTCTCTTTACTTATTGAATGACCCTAATATATATATAATATATATATATATATTTATTAAAAAATTTTAAATAAACCACCTTTCCATTCACTAATATAAGTTTTTGGTTAAGTATTATTGGTATGCTAAAAATTATTGGTAGGGATAAACAAAACAATTCTGGTCAAATTTAACAAACCAAGGACAATAACTTTATATATATATATATATATATATATATTTAACAAGACAATATTTACAAGAGTTGTTCTTCCTCAGCAAGCAATATTATATATATATATATTCAAAATAACTGATTTTTATATTGCTTGCTGAGAAAGAACAACTCTTGTAAATATTGTCTTGTTAAAGATATTATATGATTTAAGAATTAATTTAATGGCTCCTTCATTTCGCTCTTTAGATATTATTAAGTACCCTTGAAGAAAACAATATTAGTGCTTAAAAAAATAAATCCTATCAAAGATAATAGGCCATCGAAGAAAAGAAAAACAACAATATATATATATATATATATATATAAATGATAGGAAAGTATTTTGAAATTTTGAGAAGAATATATTAAAAAGATGATTAAAAAATTTAATTTAATTGTGATTTTTTCCTGTTTTTACTATATCGATGTCGAGATTTTGATGTTTTTATACGTTTTGAAGGTTCCTGAATCATTTTCACTAAGGTTGAGAACAATGGCTGTGTGTGTGTGTGTGTGTGTGTGTGTGTGTGTGTGTGTGTGTGTGTGTGTGTGTGTGTGTGTGTAGACAAGATTACGCAAAAACGGTTTGAGCTATAATAATGAAATTTGGCACACGGGCATTATTCAAAATTCGTATTTTCTATCAACTTTTGAGAAATGTAAATCATCCGGAAGAGGACTATTACCTACCACGTTTTAATTTTTTTTTTTCCTTTAAACTGACCGAAAAAATAAAGATATATGTTTGATAGTTTTTCACATGATTAAAAATTGTATAAAACTGCTATATATAGAATTTCAGCTTGATTGAATCGCTGAATGTACCAGAATTAATTTTTTAACACTGCAAATCTCACGCGCCAACACGTGATGTGGTGCCATCAACAAAGAGCCAAACATGCGCTGATTTAATAAATATTATTTATTAATTTTAATTTATAATTAATTAAATTTAATTTAAATATAATATATGTTAATTAATCCAATTCAAATTTGCGAGATAGTCGAGTGGAGACACTCTCCAGCTTATTCTATAAAAGATCTCCATTTAATATATTTGTCTCATTTTTTTTTAATAAAACGAAAAACAACAACAACAAAAAAATGAATAATATTTTATTGATTTTTTTTTATTAAATATTACTATAATTCAATCATAGTGTGTGTGTGTGTATTTATGTTGATTTGTCAATTATAATTTATTAATTAATATATGAAATATTAACAAATCAACTTCAGAGAGCCCAGTTCAAGGTAAAAAATGCCCCTTGGGCACCAAATTAAATGGCACCCATAAATAAAAAAAAGAAAAATTGAAAATGATTTAGTCAATATTTATTAAACTCATAATCGATTTCTTGTAAATCTTTCATATTAATAAATTTTTAAAAAAAATATCAAATAAAAATTTAATTATATATATAATTGATAAATATTGCCAATGTAGTTATTATTAATGGAATATCTAATATTTCCTAAGCTAAGGGTGTATAAAATATTAATCTCTATTCTCTCGTTACATTCCACAATATTTGATTAATTATTAATATTTTTCATTTGATATAAAAAAAATATAATCAAATTCTTTACATTCCTTTTTATAAGATATGTATGTAGAACAAACAAAACAAATAAACAAAATAATCAAAATTTCCATTCTTCCACAAAACCAAAGTTGTTAGAAAAAGTAAACAATTTAATAAAAAATAATAAACTAAAAAAACAAAAAATATTTTATTGAATAACATTCCTTTTTTCAAATAATCATAGGAATGTGAATATATCTATTTACCTCTACTGAACTCGAAAGTTCTTGGCCGCAACAACCACATTTCTCCAAATGTCCTTATTCTAAGCTACACCCATCCAACTGCTACTTTCTCCCATCTCTCTTAAGTCCATTCCTACATTATCTGCCCACCTGGTCCTTGGCCTTCCAACTGGACTTTTCCCAATCGGTCTCCCCAAAAATAGACTTTTCGCCACTCTTTCGTCACCCATTCTAGCCACGTGCCCTGCCCATCGCAATTTTCACGATTTTAATACTTTTTATCAGGAGATGCATAAAGGTCATGCATATAAATATATAGAATTTTTATTAAGATTATAAAAATTATATATAAAATTACACTTTCTCTCATCTCTCTTAAGTCCATTCCTACATTATCTGCCCACCTGGTCCTTGGCCTTCCAACTGGACTTTTCACAATCGGTCTCCCCAAAAATAGACTTTTCGCCACTCTTTCGTCTCCCATTCTAGCCACGTGCCCTTCCCATCACAATCTTCTCGACTTTAATACTTAATGTTTGGAGATGCATAAAGGTCATGCATATATATATAAATATATATATATATATAGTATTTTTATTAAGATTATAAAAATTATATATAAAATTACACATAAACTAAGTAAATTTAATTTATATATAAAAAAAATAAAATAAAATACAAATCAATATTTTCTTTATATTAAAATCTTCAATCATATAAATATAAATATATTAATATACATATATTTATATACATATATTTATATAATTATATTAAATGAACGAGAATGGAACAAGGACAAGAGACAATGGGAATTATATTACGTATTTATCCAGGTATATAGATGTTTATATATCCATGGAGATGTAGAATTGTTATGATATTATTATATGATTATTTAGACATTTTTTTTTTCGGCTTAAGCCATGCAGAAACAGAATGGAACTTAAAAACGACGCTCACGATGTTTCGGCAATTATTCAGCCGTAATCGGACTCAAAAAGTTCCATTCAAGATTCTGATATTTAATATATTAATATTATATTTTTACTCATATAATATAAGGATTGTGATTTATATTAAAAAAAAAAAAAAAAAAAATTATGAATATAATTTGTTGTGTAGATATTATATTAATATGTATATAATAAAGAATTTATTTATTTTAATATGGATTGTTAAAATATAAATGTATAAACGAATAAGGAGAGAATTGAAATTGGATGGAGGTGGTTTAGGCTAAAAATTTTCGAATTATAAGTAGTTAATGTACTTATAGAGATAGATTAAAATAAATTTAAAAAAATTTGTTTAAATTTACTTTTAATAATAGTTTTGTTTATTTAAAAAAAAAATGGGAAAATTTGGTAAAAAAAAAAAAAAAAAAAATATTATGATTGATAATATATCTATAATATTTATATATGTATATAATTATTTAATTCAATGTATTTTTTTATGCTGAATTTTGGACTGGGTAGTTGGTTGGTGGATACTTACAGGTGTCGTGGCGTGTGTCCCCCGGTGGCCGGCCGCATCGTGACTGAACCGTCGCCGATCAACGCTGACGGAAGTCCCGTCTCTGCGCACTCCCCACTTACCAAAAACGTTTCCAGCTCCATTAGCATCTTCTTCATCATCCCCTCCACCATCCACCCACATACACATCCATTCATCCACTAAATGTAACACCCATTTCTTTCTTTTACTATATACTCATCCATCCATAAGCCATTTTTATTTTTTTCACTTCGAGGCATTCAATTTTCTCATCTTATCTTCTTCTGTCATAATCAATAAGAAAAATCAAACATTCAATCTCCCTGATTAATAGCTTAAGTGAGTAGAAATTCTACTAGAACACCAAAATAAATAAATAAATTAACACTTATTATCTACTAGTACTCCCCACTTTTATTTACAAAATACAAAAATAATGATAAGAAGAAAGTATCATACTCATGATACTTTCATTTAAAATAACGGATAATAATACATACAATTAAATGTTTATTTATAATTGATTTTAATATCAAAATATTATATTTTTAATTTTATTATGAGAAGTTAATAAAAATAAAAGATACAATATTATATATATTCGTTTTTTTTTTTTATTTTATTTGAAAAAATTAATAAATTATTATTATTATTATTATTATTAATGATTATTTTTTTTTTAAATAAAAAAAATGTCAAAAAAAAATTATAATTCGAAGGTTTAAGAAAGTGATTGAACTTGAATTGTAAATTAGTTTAATTGAATTAAAATGCGTATATATAAATAAAAATGAAAAGTTTATAGACATAGATTGGTGAAATATTTGTATTTTATTTTATAAGCAAATGTACAATGATTTAATCTATATACGAACATACAAAATATTTTGTTCTATACTTTCATTGACTATGTCTACTCCTATCATTTTTTTTCATAAAAAATCAAGGATATTATAAAAAAAAACTAGATATTTTTTTTTTAAATCTTAAATAAGAATCTGAAACCCAGAAGCGCATAATCCATCGGTCTATACAGAAAATAATAAAATACTTTAAAAAATCTGGAGTGTCTCCACTCGACTATCTCGCAATTAGAATTGGATTAAATAACATGTATTATATTTAAATTAAATTTAATTAATTATAAATTATTAATTAAATAAATAATATTTATTAAACCAGCGCGTGTTTGAGTCTTTGTTGATAGCACCACGTCACGTCCTGGCGCGTGATTTGCAGTATTAAAAAATTAATTCCGGTACTTTCAGAGAATCAATCAAGCTGAAATTTTACATATAGCAGTTTTATACAATCTTTAATCATATGAAAAATTATCAAACATATATCTTTATTTTTACGGTCAGTTTAGAGGAAAAAAAATTCAAACGTAGTAGGTAATGGTCCTCTCCCAGATGAGCTACATTTCTCAAAAGTTAATAGAAAACTACGAATTTTGAATAATGCCCATGTACCAAATTTCATTATTCTAGCTCAAACCGTTTTTACGTGATCTTGTCTACATACATACATACACACACATACATTTTTTTCAACCTCACAATTAGTGAAAATGTCTCAGGGACCTTCAAAACGTATAAAAACATCAAAATCTCGACATCAAAAATCTTCGTGATGGCAATACTATCTCGGGCAAAATAGTAATAATAGTTTTTGAATTAATTATATGGTTTAAAAAATATTTTTAAAATTTTAAATATTAAAAGTAATTATTTTAATTCACTTTTAAATAAAAAAAAAGAATATTGTCTCCATAATAAATAATCATTAATTATTATGTAATTAGAAGATTTTTTAACTTATCATGAAAATATTTTGAAATTATTAACATTTGTAAAAAAAAAGTAAATTAATTCTTAAAATATTTAATTTATGATCCAGTCAGGCTATCTTTTTATTCTTTACTAAATTCTTTAATGTTTTGATGTTTATAAACATTCATCAATATATATCTACATATATCCTATTTATATATTTATGATCTTCGGGTAATTCAAAGTTTATATATCTGTTCATCAAAAAAATGGATAAATATATAAATTAACGTCTAATCTTTTGACAAAGATGAGAATGTGATTAAACTGTGAGATTGTACGTTGTTGCTGAATTTAAGCGTTATAATTAATTAATTACTAATTAAAAACTTGTAAAGTTAATGCGCCATCTATCATTTGAAAAGTTAACTGTCAAGTTTTTAAAGAGAGTAATTAAACAAAACTGCTACAATTTAAAAAAGTATAATAATATTTATTATTTAGATAATAAAATTTTCAACATTTAATTATATAATAATAATATAAATAATCAATTTTCAAATAAATATAAATTTTGAAAATAACAATTTAATAAATAAAAAAAAAAATAATATTTATTACAATATAACACATATTTCAAAAAAATTATCAATTTTATTTACATAATCAGTTTCATTTCTCGCTCTAAAGAAATTACTGCAAAATTTAATTTTTCTACTTAATCAATTAACTTAGTCTAAATTTTATATTTATAATATATTCAATATTTTAAAAATAATTTGTGATACATCAAAATGATTAAGTCGTAATTAAATCTCATTTATTATTTTTTTCTTTAAAGAAAACGCCATATATTTTATAGATTCAAATATATATATATATATATATATATATATTAAGCGCCTTGTATGAGTTTTAAAACTTAATCGAACTAAACCGAGAGGCTTATTAAATGCTTTCACGTCTAATTTAGATACCTATTAAAAGCAAGCGTTTAAGATTTACACTTCGGCTGAATTCGTAATTACTCGACAACTCTCGCACTTGATTCATTTGAGAATATAGAATGTGAGATAGAAATTGTTAAATGAAATACAATATTTACGAATCAATTACAAAACAAATATAATACACCTGTCCCTCGTTTTACACGGTACTTTTTTTACACGATTTCGATTTTATACGGTTTATAAATTAACGGATTTCAAATAAGTTGGAGAGTCTCCACTCGACTATCTCGCAATTTGAATTGGATTAAATAACATATATTATATTTAAATTAAATTTAATAAATTATAAATTTTAAATTAAATTTAATAAATTATAAATTTTAAATTAAAATTAATAAATAATATTTATAATATTTACCTCTTTGTTGATGGCCCCATGTCACGCTGGCGCGTGATCTGCAGTGTTAAAAGATTAATTTCGGTACTTTCAGCGAATCTGAATTTGGAATAATGCCCGTATACCAAATTTCATGATTTTAACTCAAACCGTTTTTGCATAATCTTGTGTACATTCACATACACACACACACACAGACATTTTTCTCAACCTTAGTGAAAATGATTCAGGAACCTTCAAAACGTATAAAAACATCAAAATCTCGACATCTAAAATTTTCGTGATCGTAATACTATCTCTGGCAAGATATTAAAAACTGATTAAAATGTATATTCGGCTGCATACACGCATTTATATTCTTATATTTTTTATTCCTAATATAGAATGAATTAAATTCTGAATTATGTGTACTTGCATATACTACCTAATAAGATAATAAAAGAATTAAAATATGATTGAATTATCCACATTTTTCGTTTTACATGGATTTAACATAGAAAATTTAAGATTTCGATTTACACGGTTTTGTTCGGAACCAATCTTCCGTGTAAAACTGGGGAGAGGTGTATAACTATTTAATACTATTGTTTTTTAATATAATTAACTAAAATTTTAATATATGCAGATAATAGATTAAAATTGATTGGTAGAAAGTAATTTTTATTGTTTATATAGGTAAATTAGAGATAAAGTAAAAAATATATATAAATATGTATTATTATATTGAAATAGAAGTTTTCTAGATTTGACTAATAACTAGACTTATTATTAACTAAATTAATAAAAATGTTTGGATAACTTTAATTATCCCTTTCAATTGGTATTATAAGATAAACAATTATTTTCTCAAACAGTAAATGATTATAAATAACATCTGATCATTATAAAATGAACATTAAATTTTATAAACAACCGTTGGTTATATCATATATATATATATATATATATATATAATCAAGTATAAAAGTATTTTATTTAAATCGAATTTTTTATTTCATTTAAACAATTAATCATGAAATTATATTTTGAAAAGTTATTAGTATATCTTAAAAAATATAGAAAATTATATTATTAATAATTATTTGAACTCATAATTTATTCTTGAATGACATTATGTTTCTCAATTACAAGTGAACTATTTGTCAATCAATCTAATTGATAATCTTAGGCTTTGGATGTATACCAGTGATTCTCAAAGTGGGCGCTGGAGCGATCCAGGAGGGCGGTGGTGGCCACAGGTGCATTTAGGGAAAATTACTTGTATATTACTTTTCTATTCTAAGATCAATCAATAGATACATAAATTCAATGTTTCTAATTTACACCTTTATTTATAATATTTTGCAAATAGGTATATTTATCTTTCTGATTAATTGTTAATAAAATTAAAATAAGTTAATTCCCAAGGGGGTGCTGAGTAAATTTTTTTCTGGAAAGGGGGCGCTTGGCCAAATAAGTTTGGGAACCACTGATGTATACCCTTAAGAACTTATTAAATTATTATACTCACTGATTATTAATAAAAGACAACAAATACAATTATCAATTTTATTGAAATTCTTAATAGTTTATTAAAATATTAAGAAAACGATTGATTTTATTTTCATCTGTTTTTAAAAATCATTTATGATATATGATTATATTATTTTCTCTTGTTAATTGAAAAATTATTATAATTTGTTCTTTTTTCTTAAATAATTGAATTTATATACATATAAATATTAATTAAAAAAATGAAAGAAAAAAAAAGGTTCAAAGAAAGATAGAGTTTTGTTTAAAAGGTGACAAAATATAGAAATAACTTAGATAAAAAATATATTGATTAAAAATTAGAAAATAGTTTTATTGGTAATAAATTATGTAAAATATTATAAATTGTATATTATTAAATATATTTCTTGACTAAAAATAAATCAACTCGACATTTTGCTAAGATTATGTTGTAATGGACCGCTGTATAATATTTTAGCACTCCCCAAACATTTGTTATCTAAATAAAATACGGCAAACTGGAGAAAAAAAAATTAAAATAATGACCATTAATTAATATTTCATTAAAAGTATTTACTTGTCCTGGTGTCAATGATCTTAATGGAGTGTCAAGAAATACCAACAATTTATTATCTTTTAATAAAAATAATTTACATTTCTCTAAAGGATCTGTATGCTGGAAACGGAAATAGCATGAAAGAATGTGTTTTTTTATTAATTTTTCTGGAATGGAACAAATCCAATGAACATTATCGGTAAATAAATTTCTAGCAAAAAGTGCTGGATGATCGGTTCCTTGAGCCTGTAAAAATTAAATAAAATAATCCATCAATCAATTTATCATAAGTAAAATCAATTACAAATGTTTTGGTTCCCATTATTCTCTTACCACATAAATATTGTTTGTAGCAATATCTTTTTTAACTATAAAATAAGCTTTATTATGATTTTTAAGTCGACATCGCTGGCCATTTGTCCAATAATGAAATCCATTATGTTCACCAACACAAATATTTTTGTCGATATCAATAAATTTACCAATTTTATCAGGAAGATACTAAAGAAAAAGAAAAAAAAGTATTTTTATAATTATTTATTTTAAAAATAAAAATTAAATGATTCTACATTATTTAGTTAAAAACAAATTAGAAAAATATATTCAAATTTTTGGTGTTTTCATCAAAATTCTCCAAACAATTTTCTTTTAACTAAATTAAGTGAAAGTTTTCTCCCTCTCATTAATAGAGAAAAGATTTACATTTTTTTTTTAAATGATAGCAAATTGAAATTTAATATAAATAAACTAGATATTTTAGAAATTATCTATCAATTTCTATTAGGTTTATAAATTTACTTGTATGTGTTAATGTGAATAGAATCGTATTTTTATTGCACGCGAATTCAATTTTGGTCTATAATTTTAATTTCAATATTAAAGAATCAGTAGAAAATATTTTTGTTAAATATAAAAAAAAAATTTCAATAAATTAAATACTTTATATGATATTACTAATATTAAAAAAAACAGTGGGGTAGGGAGTTTATTTAACTCAACTATTTAAAAAAAATATTTACTTTGATTTTATTTCAATAATTACGCTTTAGTTAAATATAGCAATGAATTCTTTTGATCAAAAATTATTCTTATTAATCATCTCCATGGATGAAGAACAAAAAAAGGAAGTTGCAAAGAAAACATAAAAGTTTAGGGTAACGGGTAGATGAAGTTTTTATCTACTTCAGGGTGTAGCGACCCTGCCCTTACGTGAGCTCATGATTTCTCCATCCACAATCCTCACTATATTTCATTCCAAGATGGAGATTTCATGTCCCATCCCTAAATATTTTTAAACAGGATTTAATTCTTCGTCTATTGGAAAGATAGATTTAATAAAAACTTCAAATTTAAATTGAAATAAAAAAAAAATTATTTTATCTATCTCTATCTATATTATCTATAATTTTTGTACGTCCTACGCAAGGACAACGCCTATCAAGCCGGTTATATCAATGAGGTGTCCTATGATCAGTAGAAAGGGTCCTCTCAACCTTTACCTTGATTTTCTTGATCGGAAGCGCTATCAAGTAGCTTTTCCCCAATGTTGTTCCCGGAGGCTGAGTTGACTCCGTCCCATAGACCCCAGCTAGGGAAATTCCCTTGCCAGGCCCGGGACTTGAACCCGGGACCATGTGAATATGCGGCAGGTTCGCTACCCACACACCCAATGGCGCCTTTCTATCTATATTTAAAATGTTTCAAATTGTTGAAAGTCAAAGAGAAAAAATAACCAAATAGATTACCCTAAAATAAAAACTTTTTGATGCAAGTAAGCCTTGATGCACAAAAATTCGGTTTCACTAATGATAACAGAATGTGTGATAAATTGCATTCTTTTTAGTTTATTATAAGAGGTATATTTAAAAAAAAAATTCATCGTTTTTAAATAAATATTTAATTATTTGTTGTTATTCTAAACTACTTGCTAGAATAAAAGAAATATAAAATGAATTAATTTTATTGCAGGTATAGAAATGTATTATAAATTTTATATATTAATCTTTCATCTTTTATTATCGTGAATTTAATTCTATCAGATTTCGTTGCACTGATAGTAAGCCTTGATAATACTTAGGTACATAGAAAGATTAATAATAAATCAATATTGATGATTTATTTCGTTTTAATAATGAAAAAAAAATATTATTAGTATGATTTCAATGTTTTGTTTGGAAATAATATACTAAATTAGAGTAGTTATAGATCAGAAATAGGAATAAATATATTTTTAAGAATTTATGTCGTAGATATTTTGTTTCTAAATTAAGTTTTTAAATTAAATAATTAATATTTTCCAAAATAAAAAAAATATGCTCTTTTTTTTATCTACCTCAGAAACGAAATTTTGAAAATTTCTTGTGCCTATAAAACAAATACCAGTACTTTCTTTTTTGCTTGCTATCAATTTTAATCCGTTATGTTGGGCGATTTTTTTAACCTCGGACTTCATTAAATCTCCTAAAGGGAACATTGTTTTGCTCAGTGCCTTGTGGTTAATTTGACTTAAAAAAAATGTTTGATCTTTCAAGTGATCTTTTGAACAGAGAAGTTCAGGGACTAAAAAGAAAAAAAAAAGAAGTGAAAATAGAATATTCTAAGAATATAGATATATCGTTTTACCTGATTTATCATCATAATTTTCTAAATAAGTGCCGAAAGAGGTTTTTGCATAATGTCCTGTTGCAATTGCATCAGCGTTCAATTTTTCCATTGAATATTTAAAAAATATATCAAATTTGATAAATTTATTACATAAAATATCAGGATTTGGAGTTAATCCGTTTGTATATTCTTCTAATAAATTACTAAAATACATTCAAATGATTTAAGTAATAAAATGATAATGTTTCTATAACATAAATATTTAAAAATAATAAATTATCCAATGCTATGAAATGTTTTCAATCGTATATGTTTTATGATGTATAAATTGACATTAATTTAATAGAGTTTAACTAAATATTTATTAAATCAGATATAATCATATTAATGTTCAGTGTTTATATGTAATATAATATATATCTCTTTCATATCGTCTCACTTAGTTTAGACACACTAGAATCTTGAAGAAATAAATAATAACATATTATGGCGAATAAATAATAATTTAGAATTTTTGTCACAAATGTATTATTTAAATTATGAAAGAATAATATAAAAAAAAATGAAAGAAAAGCTTAATTTTATTGGTGATTTATTTAAAATAAACAAATCGAATTTATATATAAAACATTCACAATTAAAAGGATGGTTTATTTATAAATTATAAAAGGATCTTTTTCATTTACGAATCAATGTTTTATTGGGAATATAATATTATTGTTACATTACACATAATTTACAATGATTCAAGTCTTAAAAACTGGTAATTTATAATTAAATAAAAATATTTTTATTTTATTAATTATAAAATTAATTTCTAAATTTAATAAATTCATATGTTTCAAATGATTAACAAGAAACAATATTGTATTTAACTTTAATTCTACAACACAAATCTGAGTCATTTTAAATATTTTAAGTTTTAAATTAGAAAATAAGTAAAAAAAAACTAAGATATACAAAAGAAATTTTACCTGAAAACATTATTCCAATATTCTTTAACAAAATTCACTTCATGAAATGGAATTTGTAATTTTTCACACACCCATTTAGCGTCATTGTAATCTTTTGTGATTGTACATTGACCAGTTTCATCAATAAGATCCCAATTTTTCATAAAAATCCCATGTACCTTGTAACCTAAAAACCAGAAATTCTTTTTCATATTTTAACAAACACATATTTTTATGAAATACCTTTATTTTTTAATAATAATCCTGCTACTGCACTATCAACACCTCCTGAAATACCCAGAACAATTTTATTAAACTTTGACATTTATAAATTTAACAACTTCTTGAATTTTTCTGTTTTTATATTTATTAAATTTTTTTGGTGGACTTTATATTTTATTCAATGTTTAAAAAAAATAGTTCTATTTTATTTTCAAATATTATATAACTTTTAAAATAATTTAATAACTAAATAAAGTGTTTTTCAATCCTTAAATTGAAAAAATAGCAAAGATTATTTTTATATATACATATTTAAAGTAAACATTTTCTCTTTTTTAACGTCTGTCATATAATTTTATAACCCAAAAATATTTTAAAACATGCGCTTTTAGATTATCTAAATTGAATCAATTTCAAAATTTATATCAAATTATAAATAAAATATTAATTTAAAACTGTTTTATTTTAAATAATCATATTTTAATCAAAAAAATAATTATATTAATTTAATTCAAATTTAAATAAATTTACTGTAAAAATTAAATATACAAGTATATTAAATATATATATTATTATTATAATTTTATCTAGAATTATTTGTTAAAATATAGTGAATAGGTTTACATAATTTATAGTATATAGTTTATTTATATATATGGATGAAATATTCATTATAGATAAAAAGTTTAAAATAAGAATATGTTGATTTATATAGGCGCTTTATTTAAAAGCCCATTTTCTATTTACTTTTTTATAAGTTTATTTTATTTTATTTGTAATTATCCATTACGTTTTCACCTTCAAAAAAACTTAAAAATATTAAATTTAACGAAAGCATAATAAATCTAAATCTAAAGAGAATGTACTAAGTACATTTTCAAAACTTCTATATCGATTAAATGTTCAATTATCATTTAATCATAATTAAATAATTTTGTATAATCTAATGAAAGATTATGTGAAAGATTTGGGTAATGCGTTTAGAGAAGAGGTATCACCTCAAAGAGTTAAAAATAACGCTGATTTTAAATGAGTTTATGTCTCCTCCTACACATTTAAAAGTTTATCAAAAACATTTTACAATCTATATATATATATATATATATATATATATAATAAATTTATTAAATATCGAGTTAGACAAAAGGCTTTTAAGTAGTTGTAATGTACATATGATATAAATACTTGTTTCAAAAATATTCCAATTAAAAATTTATAATAATTGCTGAAAAATTAATAAAAATAAGTAAAGAATAAATAGTTATGTGATAATATCTTATAAAAATAAATTAATAATATCAAATATTATTTTAAATCAGGTAAAATTAAAGAAAAAGTTAACAAATATAATGTGGCAATAAATTAAAAATGTAGTTTATTGAAATTTAATATTTTATAGTTGTAGTCTAACAATTATCTGTATTCACAAAAAAATTCAATATTTATATATATAATATATACACATTCTATTCAATTTATTTATAGCCTAAATACTTTACATAAAAAAATATACCAGTATGTAATTTAATAGTATACAATAATTAAAAAAAAATTACTTGAATTTTAAATTATTAATATCATATTAATAATAATTAATATTTAAACATTTAATAGTAACTTTATTTCACAAATTTTATTTAATAAAATTTTTTTAATTAATTACATTTTTTCATAAAATGTTAAAAACAAATCAAATAGTAAAATTGAAGAAAAAATTTGGAACTATATTTATTTTATATAAATTAATAGAAATATATATAAAATTTTTAACTCTAACTGGCAGAATCACTAATTTTCTGTTTGACCATGGTTTTAAATTGTTGAAGTATTTTCGTTTCACGTTTCTGTCTTTCATCTTTACTAAACATGGCAAGAGCTCGTTTTTCATCAGCCGAATAAATTTGATTTTCTTTCCGAAGCCGAACAGCTTCCATTCGTCGATGTCTGAGAATTAAAAAATGTAAAGAATTCAAAATTAATTGATTTACTGATAAATTTGTCATTTATATATAGATAATGTATTTAAAAAAAATTTTTGCATATATACAACTTTTTTTAGCATCTCTAACTAAGTAGTTATAGCAATTCCAATATATGTTGTATCTTATTTAGTTAATTTTCTTATAATTTAGAGAATCAGAATTTATTTTCAAAGTTCTCTTACCTGCTTCCACTCATAACATAGCCCACCGATTCATAAGATGCAATTTGATCCGAGGTTAAACCGATTTCACCTCTTCGTGGAATTCTCTTTCCCTCAGTTACATAAGCGGCCATTGCAGCACCCTCACCAGGAAGGAGAGCTTTACCATAATTCAAACTTGGTTGCTTTTGTTGTGGCGAAGGATTTAATACTGGACCTATTTGATCGATTAATCTTTCAGGAGTTTTTTGACTGGATGAATCTGAATCCGAATTTGAATTGGGTTCTAAAAAAAAAAAAAATTGGGTTATATTTATATAAAAGTATAAATATTTAAAAAAATGAATACCTCTTTTCTCAACCCAAACTGGACTTTCTGATCCAGATGATGACGAAGAGGAAGATTTTCTTTTAGATTTGGACTTCTTCTTTTTCTTTTTTCGTTTTTTCAATTTCTCTTCTCTTTTCTTTTCTAACTTTTTCAGTTTTTTCTTGTCCTTTTTATGTTTTTTACTTTTCTTTTCTTTTACTTTCTAATAATAAATGAAAAATATGATATTGACAAATAATAAACAATAAATTATAGATATAAGAAATGATGAAAAAAAAAGTTAAAGCGAAACTCTAGATAGAAATAGAAATATTATTAATAGAATAAAAGACTAGAAAACAATTAAATAATAGAGATAGAAGAAGCATAATAACATGTGAATTTTCATCTGAATCAATGCACCTTGTATAGTAAAGATATAACATAATTCATAAATTTTAATTGTGAAATATTTTTATTTATTTGTATTTAGTTAAAAAATATAAAATTAAAATTACTTTTATCATTCAAAAAAGAAACATAATTGATTCATTTTAATAAATTAATGTATTCCTTCATTAATTGAATTTTATTTGGTAAAATAATTTTGTATACAAATGACCTTTGTTGCTGTAAAGCATTGCAACCGCTTAATAATAATCATTATATTCTTTTGATTTAAAATATAAATGATAGATCCGTATTTTATAATTTCCAATCTGTTTCTTAATTTGTTTATCTCCAAATATGTTAAGAAATATAACAAAAGCCATATTATTTATATGATATAATCCATGAATGTCTAAACTATGACCATTCGAAGGCCACATTGCAAAAAAAAAAATATGCTGAGCCGCACATAAATATTTTTTCAACAAATGAAAATAAAATTAACTACAGTAAAACATCTCTATAAAGGCACACTAATAGTTACTTCATTCATTTTAAATCACAATAAACATTGTTTTTAAGTGTTTTGAGAATTTCCTTATAGAGAGGTTTTAATGTATATAAAGTTTTATTAAATTGAATTAGATATATGTATAAAATTATAAATGAACATGAAAAATATTGTAAACAGTAATTTTTTTTTTTTAGTAGAAATGAGCAAATTTAAATATTTTCATAATTTGCGTTTGGGCCGGATCTCAAAGGGTTTTGGGCCGCATTTAGACAATTTAAAAATATAAACCTTTATTACATATTAAAGACACGTGATGATGATGTTTCAAGTTATTTGATATAATATATATAAGCATTTCGGTTGATATACCATCATATTTCTTTTTAAGTTTTTTTGAGAGTAAAGGTATCGTTATTCGAATTCAGTACCGATATGTGGTTTTTGACAGATCTCCATGTTTCAATTCATTATGATCCCAAAAAATGGTTTTCCCGTTGTCGTATGTGTGTTTTTGTGTTGCAAAAATCTGATTCTTATTATAATAAAATTAAATAGATACTATTGTAATGGGAATTGGTAAAAAAATACAGTTTAAATTCATGCTAGTACTATTTTATTATAGAAATTATAATAATTTACTAATAAGACAAAATCTAAGCTTACCAGGTGGACATTAACTTCTGGTAATGAATATGTTAAAGATGTGAGACTGTTAGTTCCATTAATTGGTTGGAAATAATTCTGTTAGGTATAGGAATCAAGGTTTTATTAATAAATTAGTACTTAGAACAAGTTAAGACTGAAGAAATTAATGAATAGTTTACCTACGAGAGAAGAGAAAAAATGATAATAGAAAGAAAATAAGCATATAAATATTCAAGAAATTAGATTTTGAATTTTTTCTTTTAAATAAACTAAACTTTTCAAAATATATCAATTAATCATCTTCTATATTGTTATATTCTTTTTCATTTATTAATTTTAATAAAACAAAGTTTCAAATATCATTGAATAAATTAATATTTAGAGAAAAAATATTGTTTGTTTTGTTAATGCATCGAAGTTTAATACCTTTGGTGAATGAGTCTGATTTTCAAGGGAAATTGGAATGTAGAAATCATCATCTGAGCTGGGAATAAAATAAAAAAAAAATGTTTGTATAATTTAAAAATAAATAAATAAAAATGTGATTCTAGATATAACATTAATAATAATAAAAAAATAATTATAATTACTCAATAATTGGTTCTGGAGATTTAATCCAGCAATCAGGTACACCTTGACAACTAATTTCAACTCGCAATTGTCTTATTTTAGAAAAATCTTCTTGTACAGGCATAAAATTTGAATAAGCTGTCCTGTTTCCTTGAGATCTAGATGAATAAGAATGACTAAACGAATGATCTGATAAATACATTTTAAAATTCACTATTTGAAATAATTAATAATTTTTTAAAAAAATTATACGTTTTATTTTGTTATCATCAGTTATCATGAAAGTTATGTTCAGTTATGTTAATAAGTGATATTTGTATTGAATTAATGATTTTATTTTAGAATAGATGGCGCTCTAACTTTATAATGGAGTCACATGTTACTGCCAAGGTCAAAAAACACATTACAAATTACAATTATAAAATTATGGACAATGATATTATTAAATATACATTTTCTAATCAAGGAACAATTTAAACACATTAAAAACAATTGAAAATATTAATAATTATCATTATTATTTGAAATATTATGGGTTAATAATTAAATATTCTTATTCATTTTTATTATATTTTTCTTAAAATAAATTATCAAACATTTCTCATTTGATTATATTATCTAGAATGTTAAAGAAAAAAATTAATTTGAGAGAGAAAAATGTTTTATTGAATTATATATCATTATTTAAAATAATACATTTTTCTTCATTAGGAAATAAAATCTCAAGAAATAATAAAATAATTTATTATTTATTTATTATATAAATTTTATTGATTTAAAATAAAAATATGAGATAAATAATAGATTATATAATAAATTCTAAGCATCTTAATTGAGAAATATATCATGTATTTTGTCATTCGTCATTCTATACCGCGAATTAACTAAAAACATGTATTTGATCTTTTATTAATTGGTGAAGATAGTTATGCGTTGAAGCTTTCTAAAATTAAGGTGGAAAAAAACCCTGAAAATTCGATAAAAAAAAAAAAAATGGGTCACATATATAAACAAGCGAAAAAAGTCGTGGTCCAAGAGCAGTGAGGTGATTCAAACGATCACCAAGGTTTCATTTTTGTCTGGTGGGATTGTAAATGAATTCTTTACTATGAGCTTCTCCCAACAGGCCAATCACTCGATTTGTACCTATAATTAACCATATTGAAGCAAACTATTGACGTGAAGTGACCTGCATTGCATACTAGGGAAAGTTCTATTTCATCAAGGCAATGCCAGGCCGCACACATCTTTAGTGACGCGCCAAAAGCTCTAAGAGCTTAAATGGGAGGTTATGCCACACCCACTGTATAGTCCAGACCTTGCTCCAAGCGATTATCACGTTTAACATCGAATAAATCAACTTCCATAATAAACCATGAAATTTATGATGAGAATTTTATTCATGAATAATTTAATATTAAATACACTAAATTATATAGGTGTTATTAAATTGAAAAAAAAAATGTAAATAATTATTAATTAAATTAATAATTCCAATTAAATTTAAATATAATATATTAATAGAATAATTATAAATAAATAAAAGTGAATTTCGTCCAAATATTAAAAACAAAAAAAAAAATAATTTAAATAACCTCTATGAATAAAATATAATTAAATAAATAATAATAATACTTACTTCAAATACTTACGACAATAGTATATCAGGAAAACCATTAATAAAAAAGGGAATTAATTTAAATATAATTGAAACTAAAAAGATTTTATACAAATAGGTCATGTTATTAAAATCTCCCAATAATACATTTAAAAAATCTTTTACTCAACTCCAATTAATATTGCTAATACTAGACCTCTCTTACTAATTAAAAATACTAATAAATTAGCCATTAAAATTGAATAAGAATAAATAAAATAAGAAAAATAAAAATAAATATCATCATCAAAAACTTAAAAAATAATAATTTTTATGGAATGTTATGTTAAAATATTATTAATATAATTTTGAATTTGTTTCAAATATATCAAGGTAAGGTGACTATTGTTTTCTTGAAAAATTCTTCAACTATTAATTTTCATAATCAATTTTTAAGTACTAGTTCTTTAATTAAATTTGGAATTCTGACCAAATCCAAAAAGGAAGACCAAAATAAAGAGGCTAGTTCAATATATATAAGTACTAATATACAAACACTACACATTCTTATTTGATTATAATACTAAACTGGAAGCGTGATGGTAATATGCTTGGTAGATCTTCTTGCTAAATTTAATGGGATTTATAAGTATAAGTGTTTAAATTTAAAAATGACTTTATTATCCGGAAATGATTTTTATTGGTTTATTGAGATGTAATAAGTGCCATTTGGGCTGCAGCAACATTTTTCATTCCATCATTAGTAATTTGTAAATTATCTTTCCATGTACGTAGCAATTCACGTAAAATCAACCATTGAGGCCGAGCAAAAGTGCGGTGCATTGTGCTTGAAATATACACCTTTCTGGCTTGCTGCTCCATTCTTGCACGTACCAATTTTGTTTTAACCACTGAAATAGAAAGTAAATAACAATAATTTATTTAGACTGTTAAATTAAAAATAATGATACCTCATGAATAGTTAATAAAATAATTTAACAAAATAGAATATTACCATCGATAATGAATGATTCGACCTCATCACTTTTCAATTGTAATTCCTGTTCAATTTGTTCAAAGCCCATTTCGGAATTACTTTCGGCAAGTTGCATGAATGTTAATAATCTCATTTTTTTCATATTTTGTTCATGATTTAAACCTTATAAAGAAATATTAAAAAAAGAAACACATATTAATAATTTTAATGACAAAAAATTTCTAACTTAATAATAATAACCATAAAATTGATTAAAATTAGATATTTTACCAAGGTTATGGACAAATTCTTTGTGCTGACTATAAAATTCTAAATATGTTGGTAACTTTTCTGAAACGAATACTGATAACAAATCATGTATTAATTCTCCTTCGAGAAAACGCACGGGTTTAAGTGATAAAAGTGGATCCAAAAGAAAAGTGTGGGGATCAGCAAGTGCAGTTAAAATACAACGTTGTGCGTCTTCTCGGGCCTGTGATGCATTTTCTGCTGTATATGTTCCAAGAAGTTCTATCATCACCTTAGCAGCCATTTCACTAGAATAATAGGATATAGGAATATTATAATAGCATTAATTATAGTTTTTTAAATTAGTATTTCGGTAATTATACAGTTTACCGTGTACGGGTTGGGATGCCAATGAAATATACACTAATAGATTCCTTTTTCAATTTCAAGAAAGTTTTTCAAATAAACATATCGTCGGTCTTTTCTAGTTCACGAAATAAAAATTATATAGTATTAAATATCTAATATTAAATATCCAATCAGACCTTCATTTCTACTCCATTGAATTAATTAGTACAAAAAGCTTAAAAAATATTGGACACAATTGACTGATGTTTTAAATTAATATTATTATTATTTTTAATTTGAAAATAAATAATTTTAATACAAATATGCAATATATATATATATTACTTTTAACCAACTCTTCGGTTCACATATATATATATTGCATATTTGTATTAAAATTATTTATTTTCAAATTAAAAATAATAATAATATTAATTTAAAACATCAGTCAATTGTGGCTAATTTCAACTGTATAATTACCAGTATTCCAATACCAGTTATGATAAAAGCAAAATAAGATTGACTCATCTCGTTTGATCACTAAATTAAATATTACTTTGATTTACGATAATAATATTTATTAATAATACTAACAAAAATTATGTTGCACAAATTTGTAATATATAATTGAAAAATTACCTTTGTTGGGAGGCAAGTAAAACTTCATGTAGTAATCTCAACATTTTCTGCATTTGTTCATTAGAAGGTGAACATTCAGCAAATTGTTGTTTGAGAGAATCAACATCTTTAAATATGGCTTTAATTTGATTCACTTGTTTTGCTACTTGAATAAGATGATAATAAACGTGATAACGCATTGGAGAACGTTCATCCAACGATTGAAACATCAACCAACCTCTGAAAGAAAAATTATAATTTAGTGACATCTATAAATAAATAGTAAACAATTTTGTAAATAGAATTAATTACTTACACACGGAGCGCGATCAAACCTAAATTATGAGATGGTGCTTTAGTCAATTTTTCTGAAAAGGCTAATATTAAATTATCAACCCTTTCAACAGGAATCTATAAATAATAGTTTTATTTAATTAAAATAACATTAATTAGAATATTCTATAACAAATATACAAACCAAAACAAGCATTGATACAATGCCATTTAAAATGCTTTCAATTTCAGCTTCATTGGACTCTTTAAAACAAGTGTCACATACGCCAATAATTTTATGAAGATCATCTTCAATACCTTTAGGCGATTTATCCTCCGAGATTTCGGCACCTAAATTTTTAAAATAACCTCTTAATCCTTGAGCCTTTAATCATAAAAATCATAAACACATTAAAATTTATGAAATATAACATATGCATAAGCTATCGTGTTGTTAAATTATTAAACACTAACCTGCTCCTCAAGTGTAAGATCAATAAATACTGGGACATCCAACATAATTATAATTTTATAAATTTAATATAAAACTGTAAATTTTAAATGAATATATAAATATATTTGTAAAGAAATTAAAAAATAAAAAACTTATAAACGTGTGTCCTAGAATAAAAAGGGACACGGAAGTATAATAAACAAGCAACCATTTTAAACAACGAAATTTGAGCTTTATTATGAATAAACCAAAACTCCTTACTATTATTTAATTATTTTATTGCCAATTATTTATTAAATAATTTTTTTAATTTATAATATTGTGTTACTAAGAATTAGTAATTTATTTTATATAAATTCTATTTTAAATAAATATAATCTTTAATTTATTAATTATAAAATTCAATTCTAAGTATTAATGTAATATATTTTTTAACATTTTTTTTAAAATTATTTTATTTTACTATTTAAATTCTTAAAGAACAGTTAAATTTTATTATTGTTTAGTTTCAAAAAATGTATTTGACCAAATAATTAAAATATATTAGATATATATTATGTTATATTATATATTTGATTGTTTTTATTTTGTATAAATGTATAATTCTTTATATATTTTCTATATTATTTATATCCGCCTATTATTAAAATAATTACATTAAAATATTTACAATTTTATTTTAAATAAATCTTTAATTCGTTTTTTTTTTATAGATATTTATTTATTATTTATTATTACCTTAACTATTTTATTTTTTTTAAATTTGGCGGGTTTTATTTTTTGCAAAATTTAACACTATGTCCTATCTTATTATATTCACTCGTTTCCTATAACCAAAATATCTTCTCGACTATCTTTTCCACTTGTATCTAGCGTCGAATTAATATCCAATATACAGTATTGGAACATAATTCAAGTAAGATGTTTTTTTCGTTATTTATTTTTATTAATAAAAACTTATTTAATAAAATATTAATTCTACAATATTTATTATTTAATTTTTCAATTTACATCGATTTAATCATGTATGAAATAACCTAATTGTAAATTGACCACATGGCTTCTATTTTTTTAGAATGCAAATTTTTGTTAAAACCTTAACTGGTAAAACCATAACTCTTGAAGTTGAGGCTTCTGATACCATTGAAAATGTAAAAACTAAAATTCAAGACAAAGAAGGTATTCCTCCTGATCAACAAAGATTGATTTTTGCTGGCAAACAATTGGAAGATGGAAGAACTCTTTCTGATTATAACATTATTAAAGGTAAAAATAGTTTAATATATTTTACAATTGTTTATAAATGAATAAATAATCTATTTTATAATTTTATTGGCTAAATTGGAAATTAAAATTAAATCTTGTCCAATTTTGTCAAATTATTTTTTACATTTGGAAACGGTGTAACGGTTAAATTATATATTTTGCTTTTACAAAATGCCATTTAGCCAATATATATAAAAAATCCGTTTTTCATTAAATTCAATTTTAATCAAAAAGTATTTAAACAAAATGCCATTTAGCCAATATATATAAAAATACCCGTTTTTCATTAAATTCAATTTTAATCAAAAAGTATTTAAATTTTAATAAATTATTTATGCCTTAACTTAGATTATTTATTAATGATATGTTACTCTATTTTAATGTAATGTAAGATAGTATAATATTTAATAGATTTATCAGCCATTGGAACTTTGATTTCTCTTACAGAGCGCCCTCTTCAATGTTGAATTTTCTCATGAAACTAATTTTTTAAATATACCAAATTTTTACTATTTTTAATAATTTAACCACTAAATTTATTAGAAAATATTTGACTAAAATACTATATTTAGTTATTGTTATAAATTCTCTCGGGTTGGAAATAATTTTGTTTTATTTTATCTATAAACAAAAAAGAAAAACCTAATAATTTCTTCTTATTTGTAACTATATATATTAAAACAACTTTTTATTACAAAAAAAAATTTAATTGAAAATTTCGCTTGGGAATAATATATAACGATCAATATGAATAATTAAATAGGCTGATAAATTAATATATGTATATTTATGTCTCTATATATATAATTAATAATAAACAACATAAAAAATGAAAAATCTAATCGATGAATTTCAATCTCTTTCAGAATCCACACTTCATCTTGTGCTTCGTCTACGTGGTGGTGTTATTGAACCCACCCTCCGTATTCTCGCCCAAAAATATAATTGCGATAAGATGATTTGCCGAAAATGTTATGCTCGATTACATCCAAGAGCAACCAATTGTCGCAAAAAGAAATGTGGACATACAAATAACATCCGTCCCAAAAAGAAGTTGAAGTAGATTATAAAACAAATATTGCCATATTTTTTTTTCTGTATTATGGCTAATAAATCACAACTTATTAAGAAATAAAATTTATTAAATATATAAAAATTAATATTAATATTTTCAACTAATCTCCTAAATCCCTAAAACCTATGAATTTGATGAATACAAATAATCCCATATATTGTTATTATTAGTTACAATTGAAACAAAGCTTTATCAATTCACTAAATATATCGAATTATCGAAATAAAGAAAATAATACTTACATTTATTTTATAAATAATTTTGAATTTAAAATATAATTTTACTGATGTGATGTATATAATATATTTTAAATTCACCACCTTCTCTCCAAAAATAAAATTTTCACTTAATGTCTGATAATACCAACGACCAGTGGCGTACCGTGAGGTTCTTGCGCCTAGGGGCAACAGAGAAATTAGCGCCCCCTTTCTTATATATATATATTTATTTTTTTTTTAAAGAATATTAATGACGAATAACGAAACAGGTTTATATGATTTTAATAAGCGTATAAATAATATTTATTGACTTACATAAAATACAGTTTAACTTTAAATATTAATTCTTTTGTTCCAAATTGGCTTCCCTAATTTTGCGCCCCCTAAATTTGGCGCCCGGGGACATGTCCCCCTGCCCCCCCTAGTTACGCCACTGCCAACGACTTGTCAAATATTCCCCCATCCATAAGTTAATGATATATTTTTATCAATCTATTTACTGATTTGAAAGTTGTTGGTTGAAGTAACCATCCCAAATTATTCTAAATCAGTGATTCCCAAAGTGGGCTCTGGAGCGATCCAGGAGGCGGTGATGGCCACAGATGCATTTAGGGAAAATTACTTGTATATTAATTTTCTATTCTGAGATCAATCAATAGATACATAAATTCAATATTCCCAATTTACACCTTTATTTATATTTTGCAAATAGGTACATTTATCTTTCTGTCTGTTTTTAAAATTAAAAATTGTTAATTTCCAAGGGGGTGCTTGGCCAAATAAGTTTGGGAACCACTGATCTAAATAAATACATTCATTTCTCTCTTTATATTGTTAACTCGCTTGATACTACTCAAATGGCTTCACTATTAATAAGGTGACCATATTTTGAAAACACCAAATCAGGACATTTTTACCTTTTTTTTTAGAACCAAATTGAAAAAAATTACGAAATCTAAATATTTCAAAAAACGGGACAGCTATCATAAAGGACAGCTTACAAATTGAGGACTGCCTCCATAAAGCCTAGTTTACACGGGCCACACGGGCTTAGTACTTGTCATTTGTTCAGGGGTGGGCAAATACTTTTAAGCGTGGGCTTTTTGAACGCACGCCGGCTCGTTGAAAAAGTTGGCTCTTATTTTGATTTTTCGTTCAATATGTCTCTTTAAAAAAAAAGATAAATTTTTTTATTAGTCTTTTCGAAATATGGTCCTCTGGCCCGGAAGACATTTTGAAAATTTCATTTTGGCCCGCGCTTATAAGTATTTGCCCACCCCTGAACTAATGACAAGTACTAAGCTCGTGTAAACTAGGCTTTAAGCCCAATTTACACGGGCTTAGTTCTTCCATTAGATCAGGGGTGGGCAAATACATTTAAGAATGGGCTTTTTGAACGCCCGCCGGCCCGTTGAAAAAGTTGGGTCTTATTTTGATTTTTCGTTCAATATGTCTTTTAAAAAAAAAGACAAATTTTTTTATTAGTGTTTTCGAAATATGGTCCTCTGGCCCGGAAGACATTTTGAAAATTTCATTTTGGCCCGCGCTTATAAGTATTTGCCCACCCCTGAACTAATGGCAAGTACCAAGCCCGTGTAAATTGGGCTTTATGCAATCTCCACTATTCGCATATGATTTAATCTTTTTTCGGTAGATAAACTGGACGAAACAGCCATCAGTCATGGACCACTCTTAACATCGTTACAATACAACAGACAAAATAAAAATTTATTTTATTTTGAATATCCTCGATAATAATTTTAATGAAATAAGCATCATTACTACTCCACCTGATTGTAACCTTAGTTTAATTTTTCGAATATTATTATCCGACTTGGGTATAACTACCAAGAATAACTTTTCTCTATTTTCAAATTTTAATTTTTGTACTTTAATTCCTTTCTGTTGCTGATTATTTTGTTTCTATTGTCTCAAATCCTCTTCCTATCAATTTTTCTATATCTTTAAATTTTTAGAAAATTATTATTGTCCACATAATTAGTAACTTTTTTTTTTGTTAAATTTGATTTCTCCCCGAATTATTTATAATGTTTTCCAATGGAAAATAAAATAAAATTAATGACAATGTAACTCTTCAAAAATTGCCTAGGTTGCCTAGGCTTTAGTCCGCCCCTGCTTACACCTGAAAATACTCCACATACAGTAGATATATAATTTCTGATATTAGGCATTTAAATTTTTTTATATTTTTTTTATATAATAATTCTTGCTTATATTTGCACCCCAATGTTTATTTGTATTAATTTTTACTTAGATTAACATTTAATATAAATTAATAAATTAGCTTATACCTTATTGATTTTAATTTTTAATCGACTTCAGGTTATAAAAATAGCTATAAATATAAATAATTTTTTAATATTTAGATTTCTGGTTATAAAATTTTAAAATCTTTCCTTGAAAATATGTTTATTGGAAAATCTCTAAAAGCATTTTAAGAGAATTATTTCCTTTCATATTCAATTACACCCACATCTCGTTTTTCATCGTTTCGTTTTGTTTTTTCTCAAGTTGCGTCGATGCTTGATTAGGACTAATTTTCATTATGCGTCGTTAGATTTTCGAGGTTGCCTTTTTTAGGTTCGAGTATTTAATTTTTTTTTTAATTTTCTTTTTTCCTAAAAGATGGCACCACTTTTATTTCTAATTGTGCCATGCCATCAATACTCGGGGATTCCCTTTCTAACTAACAATCAACACAATTTTAATAGTTTTATTTTCACTTTATTTTGATTATTTTAGAGTAAAAGAGAATAATAAACTTTTACGGGTTGTTTCTGGTAACAAATAAAGGTAAATATTTTTCAAAGTTATTTTTTGGCAGATTTTCGAGGTTGCGTTTTTTAGGTTCGAGTATTTAATTTTTTTTTTAATTTTCTTTTTTTCTAAAAGATGGCACCACTTTTGTTTCTAATTGCGCCATGCCATCAAAACTCGGGGATTCCCTTTCTAACTAACAATCAACACAATTTTAATACAGTTTTATTTTCACTTTATTTTGATTATTTTAGAGTAAAAGAGAATAATAAACTTTTACGAGTTGTTTCTGGTAACAAAAAAGGTAAATATTTTTCCAAGTTATTTATTGACAGAGTTTTATTATTAATTTTTACATACACTTGTAATTTTTTTAGCCAAATGAGTGGAAAAAATGGAGATAAAATAAGAGAGCCTGCAAAACATTATTTGATGTTAAAATGAGGAGTGTTTTGATGATCAAAATGGAGACCTTGCTTTCTATTTGGATTGAAAATCAAGAGAATACTTAAGTACTTTACTTAAGTAAAATGATAATTCAGACGAAAGTAAAAAACTTCTTTGATGACATAAAAATGATGATCAAAATAGAGTCCTTGCTTTCTATGTGGATTGAAAATCAAGACGAAAGCAAAAAACTTCTTTGATGACATAAAAAGTAAAGCAGTATCCAACGATAATGCTAGTGGTAGTAATTCAGACAAGAATGAAACATTTGAAGTTAGTTAGGGCTGGTTTGAGAGATTAAAGGTTCGAGCAAATCTGCACTCTTAAAGGTGAAGCAGCTAGTGCTGATGAAGAACTATTGCAACTGGAATTGCAATTTGCTAATGAAGAAGATGACAGTGAACTTTCAATAGAAATATCCGAAGAACAAAATTTAACCTTCAAACAAATTTCCTAAGTGATGTGATTGATTGACAAAACTATGAAGATTTTTTTAAAAAACGATCCTGGCAGCGGAAGGAGTTTTAAAGTGTCTTTGGGACATCCAAGCGGTAGCTACAAATATCTTAAATAACGATCCTGAATTGCTACAAGGAAATTTATTTTTGAAAAAAAGCTGTTGGGCAAAGATTGGACCAATTTTTGTGAAAGAAAGCCGACATACGACAACAACCACTATGGACTCATCAGACAGTGATTAATTTTAATTTTGTTTTTCATAAATTAATTGAATAGTTTATTTTGTTTTATGAATACGTTTTTTGTATGAATATAATAAAATTTTATATTATTTTTGATTTTTAAATGTTTATTTTGTTTAATTTTCTTTTTAAAAAGTAGTATTTTCTTAACCCTGGAAACTATCTTCGATCTTTACTTGGCTTGCTATAAAAAATCTCAATTCACTTTGCGTCATGTTTTTTTGGAACGTAACCCCGACGCAAAGTGAGGTATTGGTCTATTAAAAAATAACTATATAGTAAAGTATAGTATAAAGTTGATGTGGGGAGTCTTTTTATCTTTGGTGGCCACATTTAAATTACGTAGTTACAAGGGAGGCCGCAGAAGATGAAATTCCTATTAATGCAATTTTTACCGACTGACGATAGTAAGGGAGGTATTGTTTTCACACCAAATTTCACATGTGGAGATTTTTACATATCTCGAATCATGCATTTTATTAACAGAAAAAAGTATTTTTAGCATCATGTCTGTCCGTCTGTCCGTCCGTTCTTCTGTCCATTGTGTGTCCGTATAGACATGTATAGCTAGAACGGCTCAACGAATATTGATAAAATTTGGTATATTTACTGTGTTGGTACTTTTTGGTGTATATCCGAAAACCGGAAGTGGTGGTTTACAAAGTAATTAATAAATTTTATATTCATTGTCTCAAAACATTTAATTTAAAATATAGTAGTAATTAATAATTATTAAAATTTAAACTAAAAATAAAAACCAAGATAATATAATTTAGTCATTTTAATTCAAGTATTAAAAATATTTTTTTTTTATACTTTATATATATATATATATATATACATTATATATATATATTGTATGGAAATTAATTTATTTCAAATGGTCGGTCCGTTCTGTACCAGGCCACAACTCATATTTTTATTAAATTATTAGTGTTATTAATTTATTTTATTATGAAGAAATAATACAAATACATTCTCATTTATTTATGAATTGTCTACTATTAACATAGTATTTTTTGTGAAAGTAATAATTTGATATAATAGCAAATTTCTACTCTGTGAGGCGTGCTCTCCTAGTTGGGCGCCGAAATATCCAATATTATTTTAAAAAATTGATTAACTGTGACATCTTGTTATTTTATTATATTTTTTTTAACTTTGAATTTCATGATTAGTGCGAGTTTGTCGGTCGCCGTGGGAGGTTGTTTCTTGCCGCTCGTGTGTTTTTTAAATAAAAGTGTTCTTTCTCAAGCCTAAAGAGTACGATACATCAGTTTTTATTTTATAAATATTTTTTTTTATATTTTTTTTTCGCATTGAAAAACGTAGCCATGTCGAGTGATGATAATATTTCGGACTCTGAATTGAGTTCTAATTTCACATCTGAGAATGAATCTTTGGACACGATTGATGTAAGCAGTGATGACGATAGTGTAGTTGGTCATAGAAAGAAAAGATTGAGAGTGGAAAGTAAATCTTCAGAATCGTCTTCTTCTTCTTCTTCTTCAGAAACGGAAGATCTAACATTCATACCCATTCAACCAACAAAAACATTATTTTACAATGATTGTCAAACACGCTAATACAGTTTTTCACCAGCATTATGTACCACATCAACAACTATCTATTGATGAATCACTGGTTGGTACACACTGCCATTCATCAATAAAGCAGTATCTTCCCAGTAAAAAGCATCATAAATGGGGAATAAAATTCTGGATGTTGTGCGACTCAATAACAAAATACTGCTTAGGATTTTTCTGTTACAAAGGAGCCAATAATGCAGAAGACAGGGATATAATAAAAAAAGACGGACTAGGATTTTCAGTGGTAGAAAAGTTATTGTCAGTTGGAAATTATCTACATAAGGGTTATCATTTATTTTTGGAAGGATGGTGTTGAATGGCTATATCAGAGGTGGCCATCCCAAATGATCTTGCGGGCCACTTTGGAAATGCATCATAACTTCGCGGGCCGCATATAAAATTATACATACCCATATTAGATTTAGACCCATTATAGATATTGTTTGGTGTGACAAATTGAAAAATAATGAATTTTTATTATGTTTACTATTATTTTTACATATAAACATATATAATATAATAATAATGATGATACTGAATGCACATTGTAAAAAATATATAATACTAAAAATTAAAAAAGAAACATCGAAATAAAAAAAATGAAATCATATTTATTTCACTAGTGCGATATTTGTTTCATGAGGGCGCAGAATAGAAAAGTGTGATGATTCTCGCGGGCCGCAAAAATGTTTACGGCGGGCCACATGCGGCCCGCGGGCCGCGGGTTGGCCACCCCTGGGCTATATCCTATACAAATCTAACCACAGAAAAAAAAATGTCCCGGCTGCAATTCACATCCGCTATTATTGGACAAATCGAAGAAGAATGGATGACCTTTAGAAATATGGAAAATGAAGCATCAACTTCAAGCCCAAAATTTGCTTTGGAAAAACTAACTGGACGCAATTTACGGCAGTGTGCGGTCTGCAGTAATAGGAGGACTGGAATAAAACGTTCCAACCTTATCTGTTGCCGTCGCAAGAAGGGGTTACATGGAATTTGCGCAGCAAAACATAAATGTTAAACTTTTTTTTTTAATTTTTATTTGGCTTTCCATTTTTTTTTATAACATACTACTTGTATATCATTTAATTGCCTTCAACAGTTGTTTCCATTAATTCTTTATCTACAAAATGTTAAAAGTTTTATGTAAATCGATGTAAAATTGGAGAAGTTATAAAGTTTTAAGTAGATATATATTTTTTATTTATTTTATACCAAAATTTCCTTTAGCGGTTTTGGAATGTATTAGCATTTTCATAGATAGCTGCCAAACGGTTAAGTGAACTATAGTATTATAGTAAAAATTGTTTATATAAAAGAACATTTGAAAAATGAATAATAAACCATTACATTTTTGCTCTATTTGAGTTAATTCACCCTGGTCCCCAACCATTATTTTTTAGCATCTATCCTCCTAGAGGTTCTCAAATTGTGGTACATGTACCACTGGCGATTCCTTACGGTGGTACCTCCAGTACAGTTACTTTTAGTAACGAAATCATTTTAGTGGTACCTTTTTGATGGAAATTTCTGTGGTACCAACTTCAAAAAGTTTGAGAACCTCTACTCTGGAAGAAAGTTGTTGGGCCTGATATACACAACTTCACTTCAATATGAAAAAGTATTTCATTTTTCTTTGAAATTCATTTTAATATAGAATAGATCAGTGGTTTCCAACCTTTCTGTACCGGCGTTCCCCTTTTTCTAAAAAAAATTCTTGCGCCCCCTTACACATTTCTGAAATAATAGAACATCAGGGAACAGGGGTGAGCCATGGTTCAGAGCATCGCAAAATCATCTGACCTTTTTTTTCTTTTCTTTAGAACCATATTGAAAAAAAATTGAAAAAAATTGAAAATTATCAAAAGTTTGCGGGCACTTGAATTGCCTTCACGCCCCCCCCCCCACAGGTTGGACACCGCTGGACTAGATCGAATTAATTTTATAATAACAATAAATTTTGTTCCTATTCGCTTTAAATAGGAATGAATTGAAATGTTGAAACATGACACATTTCATTTCAATTTAATTGATTTTTACTATTATATACCAATGATCCTATAATACCACAGACCATTACTATAAAAATACACTATAGAAATAGAAAATTTTGAATTTGTTACTTCATATTAAATGATGTAAAGAAAAAAAATAATCTTTTATTTTATGATTTGTTCTTTTAAAATTTATTTTGGTTTATTTATATAATATTTTATTAAGCAAATTTTACATATTATTATAGAAATATAAATATAAAAAAAAGTATATTTAAATTAATTTTATTTTTAAATATAAAATAATTGTGAATTATTCTAAATATCAGTGATATATGTAGGGCGCGAAAGAAAATATTATTTAAAATAATTGATTAACTGACTGAAAGGAAAGCACAGATACACATAGAAAAACTGTCGTTATACTATAAAAATAATTTAAAAACAGAATCCAAAATACTCATTTTACATTATTGATGGGATACATTTTATTGTAAGGGGGTGCGATTCAAATTATGATGGAAACTGCTACAAATGCAGAAAGATTGAGAAAAGCTGTGTTATAACATTAAATTATAATTATTTTTAAGATAGAAATATAAAATTAATTGGAAATATTATATAAGTATAAATAAAATATTTTTAAATTTAGATGCAAAATTGAAGTTAATAGGATATTTGCATTTATTTCTTGTTTGTAGCTAATTGAATATATGAATCACTCTTCGTAACACACAGTTTTTAGTGATCAACAACAGTGATGTATTGGTAAAATAAGAAGTAAGGGAACACATAGTAGGAGCAAAAAAAGTCCTATTTTCATCTAACTATTTTTTTCCATATAAGTTTTTATTTTTTCTTATTCTTACTATACAAAATATTTATGAACACAAAAAATGAAATTCTAACAGTAGATTTAAGTGGGAATTGTCGGGACATGAAAAAGTACTGGAACGCGTTCCGGTTCTGAAAAAAGGTAAGGGAACGTCGTTCCCCCGCGTTTCCCTCTCAATACACCACTGATCAACAATGATTAAAAATATTCTGTTACCTCGATCAAAAAACTTTTTTGGTTTAGTATTCAAATGTTAGATGTGTTAAATTTGCTTTACCACCAATAGTTACTGAAACTTATATTCATACCGTTTGTATTTATTCCATTAATTTCCAAATTACTCCAATCTATTGACAAGACCTAACTTTTCTGGAGACCACACAAAATAACGGAGGCCACTGGTTCCCCCGCCGATATAGAGTATAGACATTTTAATTAGAAGTTTGCTTTTTTAAATTTTTTAAATTAATGAATATAAGAAATATTTTATTTTTATATCGGCGCCCCTCAAAATTTGGCGCCTAGGACAGTCGCCCGACTTGCCTGCCCTTTCATCCAGCGCTGACTTGAATACTCCCCATCGCCAAAAGATGTGATCATTATCTTTCATTATATGTACCATATAGTATAGTATTATAGTAGAAATTAAACTTTTTAAATAATTGTTTTTACAACTTTTTATCAAATTTCAAATATTTTATTAAAGTTACAATTTTTTGAACTACTTTTTTGTATGTTTTCAAATGATTTTTTTATATTAAAAAAACAATATTTTACCTTATATATATATATATATATATCTTATCTTATTATACAAGCAAAAATTGTATATACATGTATATTTGTATTTTTAAAATATTAAACCACTCTAATGATTTTTTTGAACTTCACACCATAGATAATTTTTATAAAGAAAAATTGACCTGTATTGGTTTCAGCTTCGGGAAAAATTATCTTTGTTAGTTTTTTCTTAATTTAAAATTATAAATTTAAATGACGTCAGCACATCAATCCCTCCAGATAGCGCTTCCTTAAATACAAAATATTATAAATAAAATAAAATTAAAAATATTTTGTAATCAAATTACGTAATATATATTATGTTATATCCACAGACCATACTTTTCTGTTTTTCATTGCATTAATACGTACATTCAAGGGCTGTATGTTTTATGACTTTTTAATTTATGATTATTATATTGTCTTCAACTACCTAAAGACATTTTCTCTTTGGGATTTCTTACAAATATATTATTTCTTATTGTTAATTTTTCCTCACACATACACATTCATTCCTTATAAATTTCTCGATTTTTTAATTCTAAGATTAATTTAATAATACATAGCTATAATTCAACATAAAATACATTTTAAAAATAATTTGAAATTTATTGTACAATTTTCTATATTTTTTTATGTTCAAAATTTTTAAAACAAATATTTTTCACTTCTACAATGTCAGAGACCACGCCCCACACTAAAGTTAATATATTCATATTTAATATACTTATATACGCATTTTAATTATTAGTTAAGTCTTTCTTAAGAAATTATTTAAAAATGCCAAACGCTAATTTAATATCGCAACTTGAATACGCTGAAACAACAATTCATTTTTTTTTCATTTCAAAATACAATCTTTATTTTTTTTTTTTTTAAATTACTAAAAAAAATTTTTAATATATTTTTTAAAATTTAAAAAAAATAAATAATTTGAAAATATCAATAATTTAGATTTTTTTTTAAATAAAAAGTTTACTTTTAATATATTTTTTCTTTTAATTATTTTATATATAATATATAATTTTAAAAAATATTAGATTTTATAATTTTTACAAATTTTTAAATAATTTTATTTCTTTATTATATATATATATATATATTATTTAATTTAGATAATAATTTATAAAACAAGCAATTTTATCAACTGACCAGAGGCATTTCAATTGATAGTGGAATCTGGAAACTTAAAATAAAAAAAAAATCAGATTCAATCATAATTATATATATATATATACATATATTATACTCTATATAGGAATTGGAAATAAAAAAAATCTTATAATAAAGAATACTATATAAGGAGTTAAAGTGCTCTTTAGAGGCCCGATTTGATTATAAATCAAATTTAAAGTATTTAAATCAATATTTATATGTAAAATATAACAATTATACTATTAAATTAAAAAAAGCTTTATTTTTGAGAAGAAATCAATTTGTAATGAATTTTGAGTGTAGGGTCTATTTATAACGAGTATTATGCAAGTCGAGGACCTTTATAGAAGAAAAATAAAATATTATTGTTATTCATGTTATTCATGACGTATAAAATAACAATTAATTAATATTATAATTTTTATTAAGAAAATGGATTAATCATTATCATGAAAACGAATAAATAAAATAATTATAATATAAGTGTGAAGTTTTTTGGGTGGAACCCGGTATCGGTGGCTTAGGTCATTTCAAAGTTAGTTGATAAGCTAGCCGTTGGTTATGCTGGTGTAGCTACTGCGGTTGGGCGCAGCCAGCGCCTCTTAACCAAGCTGCGATTGGCTGTCCGGACTCAACACTGACCAATGAGCGTTCTTGGCACAGCCCTTGTTGCTGCCTTTCTTTGACCCTCTCGGGCTACCATTGCAGAGTCAAATTCTCCACTCTAGTCGCGAGAGTATGTGTTTCGTGATTGTTGATTGATTTCAAATATAAAGTTGCTTATTCTTTTAAAAGATGAATTAAACTCACTTTTATATGAACTTAATTCGCTTTGTCATTGTGTGCTTTACTTTCTGGTGAGTGAATTAAGTGACAAAAGGAGTGGCTATTCGTTATTAGCTTTAAATTTATAAAATTTAGAACTGACCTTTTGGTGAGTATAAATTTAAAATCATATTATATACGCATTTAATTATATCGATTATTTATAGAATTATAAATACAATACAATGAAATAATTGTTAAAGTATCTAATATTTAATTTATATATATATATATATATATATTTAAATATTTTATATAAAATATATTTATTATAATAACATTTCTATGTGATTAAAGGGTTAATATTAAGATTGAAATCTATGGAATCGGATATTTTTGAGTGGTTTTGATTTTCCCCCTTTTTTTGATTGGCGGTTGAGGCCGGTGTGGTTTTCGATTGACATCCAGGTAGATGGATGAAGAGATGGACGGGCCGAGTGCAGATGCCCTACTGCATTTGCTTCCTACCACTTCGCCGGGAACAACAACCTTGGCCAAGACACTCCCCGACGTATGCCTAGCCATTGATTTTTCTTGTTTTCAAATTCATGGGGGATACAAATACGTTTCAAATGCACACACATACACCAATTTGAAAACCAATCTCAATTATAGGACAATTATTCAATTGACTATTTTGACATAACAAAATTTGTAAAAATAAATAAATAAATGAATGAATGAATGAATAAATAAATAAAACACATCCTCTATAAATCGACAATAAAATTATCCGTCGATAAAAATTAAATAATTGTTTATAGTTAAAATCAAAAAGAGCATACTCTTTTTATATTTACCAAAGAATATAATTTACAACAATCAATGAATATAATTTACAACAATCACAAACAATCAATCAATATAATTTACAACAATCACAAACAACAATCAATGTTTTTCATTTACAATTATTTGAAAAAAAAAACAAACCCAGCATACTATTCGTAGATCTTTTAGAGTCGATAAACATGTTTCGGAGCCTGAACTTGGTGCGGGTGACCGCCCAGGAACACTTGCACTGTCGAATCAGGTGCCCCGAGGGATTCGAGTGAAAGGAATCTAAAGAGGAAGAGTCACTCACTCTTTTCATCCTCCGCCTAAATCAATTCCTTCTAGTTTACGTTTTCAAATAAAATCAATTTATAAATAAATTATAAATTAACAAAATGATACTAACGTTTAATATTTTAAAATTAATTTTATATTTAAATCTTATTAAAAATACTATAGAGTTATGTTAGAAACAGATATATATATATATATATATATATATATATACATAAATTATTATTAATTAATATATTAATTATTATTAAATATTAATTTAAAAATATTAAACTTTACTATCATTTTAATTTATAATTTTTGTTAATTTTTATTAAATCAATTTATATATAAAATATCAATACACCTAAATCTTTTTATAATTTTATTTTATTTATTTATTTTTAAGTGATCGTTTATAAGAATAATTTTAATTAATATTTAAATATTCTATTTTAAAATGAAAGTATTATTTTATTTTTAGAAAGCACTTTCATTTATTTTTTTAAACTCAATGAATAATTAAAAGATCTTAATTGTTAGATATTTCTTAGATGTCAACCGACACCCGAAATTTATACGTTGATAATATATATATGTAAATAAAGAGAGAGAGAGAGAGAGAATATAAAAGAAAAAAAATCATTACTTTACTTGCTAGATTTAATTATTAAAAAACATACTCCATATTTGTTAATTGTTAATATTTGTTTTCAAATTCAAAATTTTAAGTATTTTTATTTAATTTATTTCATAATAAAATTATATATATTGAGTTATATTATGTAATTTATAAATATAGATTTAATAAATTTCATAAATTTAATTATTAAAAAACATATTCCATATTTGTTAATTGTTAATATGTATTTTCAAATTTAAAATTCTCAGTATTTTTATTTAATTGTTAAATTTATTTCATAATAAAATTATATATATATATATATATATATATAATCGAAACGAGTAATTTTAATTTTTAAATATATATTATATATATAAATAACATTATTTGGGTAATTTATATATTTATATAGATTTAATAAATTTAATTAACCGGGAGCTTAGCCGCGAGGTTATAGTGACCGGTTCGCCGACTCGAGTTCGAGTGTTCAAACCTCGCTGAGTGCATCGATATATAAATCGATATATATAAGTATAGATATAAGAATAATAAAGAAGGCTGGCTAAAATGGTGATAATCCGAAAGCCAAATAAATAATAATAAAAAAAAAAAAAAAAATAAATTTAATTATATTAAAAAACATACTCCATATTTGTTAATTGTTAATATTTATTTTCAAAATTAAAATTTTCAGTATTTTTATTCAATTGTTAAATTTATTTCATAATAAAATTATATATTATTATTTCTTTAAAAATATTATATATAAATTACACAAATAATATTATTTATATATTATATATATATTAAAAAATTAAAATTACTCGTTTCGATTATATATATATATATATATTTGTTAATTTATAGTAGTATATGATAAATTTCGAATTCAAATATAAGTATAAATAAGTAAAATAAAATAATAATATTAATTTGTAAATTAATTTTTAATATAAATATATATATTTAATTGTGAATAGCTTATATATATATATATATATATATATATATATATCATTTAATTAATATCTTTAAAATATTATTTTAATTTAATTTCAAAGAACAATATATAAATAACAATAATAAAAAATATTTTTACAAAATTACAAAATTCCAACAAAAATCCATATATGTTATGTAACAATGACGTAGGATTGTGGAGCAGACTCACGGGGCTTGAGTCTCCACCCTTCTCCCCAGCCATCTCCCCACCTTTTTAAGATAATTAATAAAAATTCAGATATTTATTTAATTATTTTTTTATTACTATTCTTTTAATTTTCTCTTTTAAAACTTTTTTAATAAAATAATTATAAATCAACATCAAAGCAACAAATAAACTTTCTTTATCAATTTTAATAAATCCATTTCAAGTAAAATTCATTTAATTTCATTTTATTTATATTTACTTTTATGTTTAATTGTTTTTTTTTTAATTTAAGACAATTTAATTATATTTATATTTAATTATAAATATCTCTAGTTAATTTAAATTAGAACTCTTCCATTCCCATTTACAAAATAATGAAACGAAATTGTTTCATAAAATATTCAATGAAACATTATATAGATATACTGATGAAAGAAATTATAGATCCAATAAAATATAAATTATAATTATTGACCTAAAGTACACAACTATAGCCAGTCATATTCTATAAAAATAATTACTGATATATTATAAATATTATAAAAAAAAAAATGAAAAAATAATATAATAATAACTTTCCTTTTCCTCAAATTTCAATATTTATGTTTTTATAATTATTATATAATTATATAATGATTACAAAATTTATTGTTTTTATGTTAATTTTTTTTTTTTTTTGTAAAACCGCAATTAAACTTATAAACACCAAAATCAAGTTTAAATATTGGATATAATTTTTAATTTATTTTTTTACACATAATTTGATATTTATTTAAATTATTTTATTTCACATTTACATAAAAAAAACCTATGATATTTAATAATATTATTAATGTTTATTTATTATTAATATTTAAATGTTTACTATATATATTTAATAAAAACGTTATAAAAAACGTAGATATAAGGGAATTTGGAGAGAATACAAATTGAATGGAGGTTGCTTAGGATAGACATAGTATGAAAAATCCGGTTGCTGAGGTGTGTTTTAAATGTTTACTATATATATTTAATAAAAACGTTATAAAAACATAAATATGAGGGAATTTGGATAGAATACAAATTGATTGGAGGTGGATTAGGATAGACATAGTATGAAAAATGTGGTTGCTAAGGTCATCCTTTTGATTTAAATCATGATTTAGATTTTAAAGGCTAAAGACTTTACATAGCTGTTTGATTTATAATTATAATATCCTAAAAAGATTAGAAAAATACATTATTTTTAACATTTATAATTAAATTTCATAATTCATATTAAATTATTTGTTTTTTAAATTTCATCTAGAAAATTATGGGAGAATGAAATTGATTTATATATACTAAATATGGCCTTCTTTCCAGTCTCTTTGTACCATCTCAGGACCGCGCCTGGTTCAGAGTTAACGATTACATATTTTGAAAGTATAAAAAATTCAGCTACCAACAAAGCCTAGAATCCATCCACTGCTTAGATATCAAGAGATCAATAGATACATGAACAAACTAATACCCAACTACGCTAAAAAGCCGATTTCTTTCGTTTGTGATATGATTACTATACATTTTGGATTATTTATTTGTTATTGAAAATGTTTCTTTTAAACTATCATTTGAAGAATAAAATATAGACCATTTAATATGATGATTCAAAAATCAATAAATAATTATATTATATTTATACATCTAGAGAAGCATTTTTTTAAATTTGTCTCAAAATATATTTATTAATATTATATTTTATTGTACAGGTAAAGTAATAAGTTGGCATTTGGTCAGGCACAGAACCGACCGACGGTTTGAAATAAATTAATTTCCAGCTACAGAAACAATTTCAAATAATTTAAATGTATCTATTAATGCAATAAAAAACTGATATGTGTTTAACATAAATATTTTTAATTTTATTTTATTTATAATATATAAGGAGGCGCTTGCTGTTACGTCATGAAGGGCTGGGTGACGTCATATAATTTTAAATTAAGAAAAAACTAATGAAGATGATTTTTCCCAAGGATAAAACCAATACAAAATGCATGATTCGTGGGGAGATGTAAAAAATCTCCTCATGTGAATTTTGGTGTGAAAATAACCCTTCCCTTCCTATCGTCGATCGGTAATACTACCACTTCCGGTTTCCAGATATACTCCAAAAGTTGATCAATTCATCATACTGATGCATTAAGTAAATATACCAAATTTTATCAAAATCCGTTGAGCCGTTCAAGCTGAACACATTTATACGGACGGGCAGAAGGACAGAAGGACGGACGGACAGACGTCATGCTAAAAATACTTTTTTTCTGTTAAGAAAATGCATGATTCGTGGAGATATGTAAAAATCTCCTCATTTGAAATTTGGTGTGAAAACAATTCCTACTTTAAAATATGAAGCATAGTATAATATATGAATTGTCGTTCAATATTTTATCATAAATAGATAATATATATTATGATTTATTTAAGCTATATTCCGTTAAGTTTTTTTTTTAATTTTATAGTACAATCTTAGAAATCAAAATCAATCATTTTGATACATTTATAAAAAATGTTTATTTTATTAATCTTGTTGATTAAATTATATATATATATATTCATTTTTTCGAATGAACAAATATATTTATTTAAAAATATCATATATATTATTTTTGTACAAATATTCTTAAAATAATGTTAGCAATAATTTTATTTTTAATATCTTTCTAATCGTATATATGAAATGATGACGTCATTTCGCCAATCCGTCATTATAATATTTTTGAGGTATTTAATTTTATTTAAATATTAAAGAAGTATTAATATTAATTATTTAATAATAATTTAACTAATTCTACTTGATAATAAATAAATATTAATGAAAAAAAAAATGTTTATACTTATAATAACATTTTTTTCAAATCATTTGACTATACAAGGTCTGTTCAAAAGAAAAGGTGAATTTTGAATTTTCGTAGGCTGTTTTATTGTTTTTTTTTGTTTTGTTATGTTGATACACATATATTTCTCATATGTTGACATTGTCAGCCATTTGGATTAGTAGTTTATCTTAGTCTTAGTTAGTCACGTTTTTGTATGTTTTTCGATTTTTAAAAAAAATGGATCAAAGAATCTGTATTAAATTTTGCGTTAAAAATGGAATAAAGCGCTTTAAAAAGCCACTCCAAGTTCGATCAAATGTAAAGGTTTTGCTCACTTCTTTTTCGATTACAATGACGTGGTGAATCATGAGTTCTTGCCAACAGGTCCTACTGTTAATAAGGAATACTACAAGGAAGTTATGCAACGTTTTGCGTATCATGCATCAACCGTATTCTCCAAATTTGGCTCCCTGAGATTTTTTTCCTATTTCTAAAACTGAAGAGACCAATGAAAGGAAACTTATTCCACAATGGATGAGATAAAGTCGGAATAGAAGAACGAGCTGATGGCCATACCGAAAAGCGCATTTCAGAAGTTCTTCGACGATTGGAAGATGCGCTGACATAAGTGCATTATATCCGAGGGGAATTACTTTGAAGGGGACAAAATAGATATTGATGAATAAATAAATACCTTTCGAAATAATTCAAAATTCATCTTTCCATTTGAACAAACCTCGTATATAATAATAATTTATTTTTGAGATGAAATTACAAAAATAAAAAATAAAAATAATAACTGCAATTAATTTAACTAGGTAAAAATAAAAATACAAAATTATTTATTCGCTTATTTTTATATTTAATTGTATATTAAGTTGTAGCGAATAATACAACTTAATTTTTTTTCAAATCAGATGAACTATTTTGGATTGAAATAAACATCTAAAATATGATTTTTATTATTATATACATTTTAAGAAATATTGCTTTTCAATTCTTCTGAAAATTGTTTATCTGGTTTTATTTTAAATTTTTATATTTTATAAGATATACCAGTGGTGGCCACACTTGGAGATATTTAGAGCTTATATTGAAAAATCGAAAATGAAAGAGCTAAATCTGAAAAAAAATTTACTTTTTTTTTGGGGGGGGGGGGAGCGGGGGGTTCGTAGTCACAAAAGCAAAAATTACGAATACGTGCGCCATTAAAATACCTAATTATATTAATAATAAGTCGTACGTCCACCATTCAATAGTTCTGCTGTTGCTATTGTAATAAAGAAGACAAAGTTAGGATAGATCGGATACATTATACAACAAAGTTTATAAAACTTGCAGAAATAACTAAATTTTAAATAATTATATGTAAATAAATACGTGTCATAACGCAGCCTTTTTAAATTCTAAATTATGATAACTTTAAATTTTTTAATTGAACCACAATAAACTCAAAAAAACCACATGTGCCGCGCGAGCCACGGTTGGCCACCGTTGAGATATTGTATTTAAATCGTACCATCGTACCAAAATGTTCACATTTGATATTCATTTAGATTACTAAAAATAAATAAATTAGAATTTATCTGTGAACTTTATAGATAATTAAAGTGGAACAGTTACAGTCATTATAAACAATATAAAATGACAATATATTGTATAAAGATATTCATTTCATCAACTTAATATTAAAATTAAAAGATCTAAAAAAATATAAAATCGTAACAGCTACTTTTTTAAAATTAATGATAAAAAAGTTTATTTTTCAAATTGTAATTACTTTTATTTGTTTATGTTTTTAGACTATTCAATCAAGTATATTCAAAATGTTTTATTTTTTTTATTAGACGAACGTTAATAATTGATATTCAAATAACAACTTCGATTTTATGAATGGTTACAAATTTATTTCAATCTTATAAATGTATCAATTGATTGAATGAAACATTCATAAGGAGTTAGAGTTTTTAAAAATAGCCTCCTCTTTTAGATTTTCTTTAATCTATAAAATTATTATACAAACCAGTTTACAAGTAACGATTTATATTCAAATATAATAAAAAAATTATATACCTACTTAATAAATAAAGAAAAGGAAATGTATATTTTTTAATATACCACGTAAATTATAATCTTATTTTTTTTTTTTTTTTTTTGTAAAATGACAAATATATGAACGAAGTATATGAAATATATTAAAAAAAACGGAATATATAATTTTTTAATAAAATGTATTCACATAATTTATAACAATAATATATTTATATACCTTTTTAAATATTTTTTACTCTCACTTTTTCGAAATTATAAATATATTTAGAATTATTATATACAACAATAATTTATTTTAAACTCATATTAATTAATTAATTATTTCTTTAGTTGTAATCATTAAAAATATATAATTGTTATAGGTATTACATGACCTCTATGCATCTCCAGACATATTTAGAGTATTAAAATCGAGAAGATTGCGATGGGCAAAACACCTGGCAAGAATGAGAGATGAAAGATTGGGGAAAAATATATTTGTGGGAAGAAGGATTGGGAAACGTTCATTTATATGTCCAAGGACTAGGTGAGCAGACCATGTAAGAATGGATTTAAGAGATAGGAGAACGTAGGAGTTGGATGGGTGTAGCTTAGGATAGGGCTAATTGGAGAAATGTGGTTTCTTCGACCAAGAACTTTCGAGTTCCGTAGAGTCACAGAGGTAAATCGATGGATACGAGGGTAGATCAATAAGTCTGTGACTTTTTGAATGAAACAATTTTTTGGGTAAAAAATTATTTTATTTTTCTCGACGTAGTCTCCTTTGATCTCTAAATTTTTTTTATCCCTTTCAAAAAATAAGATTTCTCGAGGACACTAAAATAGATATTTGTTTGTGAGATGATTTCATCCTTGGAGTCAAATCTCTTTCCGCCGAGCAATTTCTTCTGGTTTGGAAACAAGAAATAGTCACTCGGGGCTAAACCGGAGAATAGGGTGGATGAGGAAGCAATTCGTGGATTTTCATGGAAATTCACTTTTATCCATTTTTTTCTCAAATCACGGAGTAGTCTGCTATTTATGGATATCAAACAAAAACTAAAAGACCTAGTTGGTTCTAATTTCGACAGGATTCAACTAGTCAGCTGATAGTTGCTTGCTGACAGGACCAGTGTCGCCATTTCATTTAAGAGACGGGAATTCAAAAAGCCACGGATTTATTGACCTGCCATTGTGTATATAATTGTTATAAAATACATTATTTTTTTTAAGGTTATCTTAAATTTAATTTTCCAATAATTATTTTTTTTTTTAATTTAAATTAATCTTTTTTGTATTATATATATATATATATATATATATATGTATTAACTTAATATTTATATAGTATATTTTACTTAAAAATTCATTGTAGATGGAGTTTAGACCAATGACCTCTACGTTAATAGTAGACAGACTATTCATAGTTAGGATAAATGAAGGAAATGAAGCACGTTTGACAAGGAACTGGTTAAATTAAATCCAAGATAATTCATCATATTTTAAATAATCACGTCTATCGTTAATGAAATAATTGAATTTTTTTTCTTATCCCCTAATCATTAAATATTGTAGAAAGAACGGTATTCATGGATGATTTGAACCAATTATCTTAAAGCTTATTATTAAACGGAGTATTCCTTATTACTTGGCTATACAAAAGTATATTTACCTTGTTAATTTATACATAACTTGGTAAAGTAATAAAATAAAATTAAAAATTAATAAGATTCCAATTTGTTATTATTATTTATTAAATATAAATTTATTTTTATTAATAATATATATTGTACATTCTTTTCAACATTTTAATATACTTATGTATATTAAAGAATTCATTTATAAAAAAAAAATATTCTCTGGAGGTTTCGAGGGTAAACATTATAAATAAATAATTTAAGAAAATAAATTTATTTATTTTTTATTAAAAAAAAAAATAAATTGAAAAATATTTTTTTTATGGATGAAAACATTCAAATAAAATTTGAATTTTTTAAAAAAATAATTTAATATCTCTTTTAAAAATATACATTAATAAAAGATTATTAAAAAAATATTTTTTGTTAGTTAAATATTTAAATATTTGTATAACAGCCTCGGTAATTTTTAAAATTATAGAATTATATATAAATATATTTATTTATAAAATAAATAATTAAGGTAAATTATATTAAATTTTAAATTATTTAATAATTTATTATAATAATAGAAAATATGTTTTTTCAATAATTTCTTAAGTTTGGAATTATATATAAAATAAACAATAATTTAAGTACTTAGAATGTAAAATATTATTTAATTATTTTTTTTAATCTAATAACTTAAAAATTTATTATATATACTCACTCAAACTTCGAGAGATTTCAGCCCTTATAACTCCTTCCTATCCTAACTGTAACTTATCGATGGAATTTATAGTTTTTCACATTTTTTTTATTTAAATTTATTCATTAATGACATTAAAAATAAATAATTTTAGTATTTCATACTATATTAAAAAATTTATTTTGAAATATTCAATATTATAATATATATATAATATTTTATTCGGAGTATTATTATTTAAATCATTTTAATTTTTTTTCAATTTAACAGTCATCAAAGCACCATCATTATAATTTAAAAGTTTCTAAATTTTTATCATTCATTGATCTGATTATGGCGTTATCATTCACAATCCTTCATTTTTACCGACCGACGATAGTAAGGGAGGTATTGTTTTCACACCAAATTTCACATGTGGAGATTTTTACATATCTCCACGAATCATGCATTTTCTTAACAGAAAAAAGTATTTTTAGCATGATGTCTGTCCGTCCGTCCGTCCGTCCGTATAGATGTATACAGCCTGAACGGCTCAACGGATTTTGATGAAATTTGGTATATTTACTTAATGCATCAGTGGGATGAATTGATCAACTTTTGGTGCAAATCCGGAAACCGGAAGTGGTAGTATTAGCAATCGACGATAGGAAGGGAAGGGTTATTTTCACACCAAAGGAGATTTTTTATATATCACCACAAATCATGCACTTTGTATTAGTTTTATCCTCGGGAAAATCATATTTATTAGTTTTTTCTTGATTTAAAATTATATGACGTCATCCAGCCATTCATGACGTCACAGCCTGGTCTTGCATATATATTATAAATAAAATAAAATTAAAAATGTTTATATTTATTATTTATGTATCCATATCTGTTTTTTATTACATTAATAGATATATTAAAATTATTTGAAATTGTTTCTGTAGTTGGAAATTAATTTACTTCAAACCGTCGGTCGGTTCGGACCTGGCCACAGGTCAACTTATTTCTTTTTTATATTCATATTCAGTGGCGGATTAAGTTGATTGGGGGCCCCGGGCGGTAAAATTGAAATGGGCCCTCTGTTATTTACAATTATAATTGAAAGACAAAGTTTGTTTATATTATAATTTAGACTGTTTTATACTTACATATATAGTACTTATGTAAAAAATACATAATTTTTACTGTGGTCGCCGAGACCCAAAATTGATTATTTTTTCTTAAGTAAGTCGGGTTCAAACACGACCGAATAAAGATCTGTTATTCAATAAAGATCTATATCAAGAATAATTTGTTTTATTTAAACTCCGATTATCCATAAACTCAACAGTCTTTTTAAATTTTTTTTAAGGAAATTTTTTTTTTAGGTTTTGGTGGCCCCCTCGGGCTGGTGGGCCCCGGGCGGCCGCCCGGTCCGCCCGGCGTTTAATCCGCCTCTGCTCATATTATATTTCTTTTATTAACTTATCTTTAACACATTGATTGCTAGTCACTTAGAGTTACATTGATAGTTATTGCCTTAACATAGAAAAGATTTTACGCAGATGCCAACATATTTATTGTAAGAAATGTGATTTGAAAATAGTAATCAAAGATAAATATGTAATACCTACGTATTATTTAATCTTTTTATTGCAGAATTTTATAATTACGCTCCAGCGCGTGTTTGGCACTTTGTTTATGACACCATGTCACGTGTTTGCGCGTGATTTGCAGTCAATGTGTTAATTGATGCATCCAGTTGATTTATCTAGACAATAAAATTCCTTCATTTTTAAATTTATCCCTTTTTCTTTAATATTATTTGAATTATAATTTTCTGAATACTTATTAATATTAAATAAATTTTTATTTATATTTTAATTATTCCACCATTAAATTTCAGTTGGATTACAATAACATATGTATTTATTAATTCAAACATAAGCATAAGAATGTGACTATCTTCTTAGAATGAATTTTTTTTTTTTAATTTGTAAATGAATAAAAATTTTTTATTTTATTTCAATTTTGTTCTAAAATATATATAGATATCAATTTTATTTATAGTTATTTTTTTTTAAACACAGGGTAACAGGTAGGTCCTTGGGGAGATAAGATCTACAGAGTATAGCATCCCCATCCGCTTTATGATATCGTCACACATCCTCTCCAAATAAAAATAAAATATAAACAAAAACAAAAATTATTTTTTAAAATTAAAAATTTGTTACCTCTTAAAATTTTATGTGAATCCAACTAAAATAGTTTTTTTTTAATATTTTAAAGTAAGTTAGACATGCGATTTATTTTTTCATTATTCAATATCAATCAATAAAAGACTATCTATCTATTAATAGATGTGAATTCATTAACTAATGCGTCGTTATTGAACTCAAAAAACTTATTTGCTGCAGCAACCATATTCCTACAGCAGTGTTTATCCTAAGCCTCCATCAAATTCTCTACTTTACCGTGTTGTTGGTGTCCACCCACCAGTCGTTTTTACCGACCGACGATAGTAAGGGAGGTATTGTTTTCACACCAAATTTCACATGTGGAGATTTTTACATATCTCCACGAATCATGCATTTTCTTAACAGAAAAAAGTATTTTTAGCATGATGTCTGTCTGTCCGTCCGTCCGTAGGTCCGTCTGTCCGTATAGATGTGTACAGCCTAAACGGCTGAACGGATTTCGATGAAATTTGGTATATTTACTTAATGCATCAGTGGGATGAATTGATCAACTTTTGGTGCAAATCCGGAAACCGGAAGTGGTAGTATTAGCGATCGACGATAGGAAGGGAAGGGTTATTTTCACACCAAATTTCACATGAGGAGATTTTTTACATATCACCACGAATCATGCACTTTGTATTGGTTTTATCCTCGAGAAAAATCATATTTATTAGTTTTTTCTTGATTTAAAATTATATGACGTCATCCAGCCATTCATGACGTCACATCCTGGTCTTGCATAGATATTATAAATAAAATAAAATTAAAAATGTTTATATTTATTATTTATGTATCCATATCTGTTTTTTATTACATTAATAGATATATTAAAATTATTTGAAATTGTTTCTGTAGCTGGAAATTAATATACTTCAAACCGTCAGTCGGTTCGGATCTGGCCACAGGTCAACTTATTTCATTATACTTTCTTCTCTCATTCAAACCACGTGTTCCGCTCATCTTATACTCTTTGATTTAATGACTGATATTTATTTGTGAATGCAAAGAATGATAAAATTTATTGTTATTCGACCTCCGCCAATCCCCTATGACTTAATTTATACTTTCTTCTCTCATTCAACCACGTGTTCCGCTCATCTTATACTCTTTGAGTCATAAAGACTGATATTTATTTGTGAATGAATGCAAAGAATGATAGAATTCCTGGTTATTCGACGTCTGCCATTCCCCTTAGATTTAATTTTTTACCCTTTTAAATACCCTTCCGTCTATTCTAGGTTTACCAAATATATAAAAAAAAAATATTTTTAAAATTTATTTAAACTTTTCTATGATAGATTTTTATATTCAATTAAATGTTTTTTGATAAAAGGTATAATTTATTTTTAAAATATCTGAAATATTATAACTTAAAATATTTTTTTATAAATTTTAAATATCAAAATTTTAAATGATTTTATTTTGGATTTGACAATTCTCATCCCGACACATTCTTCACCACTATTACACAAATAAAAAGCATATTTAAAAACCATCCCTATATACATAATTCATAATTAATAATATTACCATAATATCATTAAAACTGTATTATAATTAGAGATTATAAAAAGGTAATTATATTGAATGGTTATCCAGTCATGGATTTGGTTAAATTGGGTTCCTTTTTTAATTCCAAATAAACTTTTCAAATGCAATTTTTCCGGGTCACTTCTAGTTTACAAGATAAAAAGGATTAAAGTTTCCATATAAATCCATTAATATTCTATTTAGCTATCATGTTTTAATATTTGAGCATCAGAGGGCTCTACTAATTTTAGGTTTTTTTTAGTTCGGATTAGATATAGAAAAATTAAAAAATTAATTAATTAATTAATTAAACAATTTCCCTATATCCAAATCGAACCAAAAAACCGAAAATTAGGAATAAATGAATAATTAATGAATTAATCAATAAAACATTACTAAATGACATCCTATTTCGAGGTTCATAATAAGCTAATCTGTCAAACTTTAATCATTTTTATCTCTTGAACTTTAAGCGACCCGCAAAAATTGCATAAGAAAAATTTATTTAGAATTAAAAAACGAACCCACTGGTAAAGTTTTATCCAAATCCAATATTTCAATAAAATTATTTATAAAAATAATAAAATAATGAAACACTGATATAAAGAAGAATTTAATTTAATCGATTTATATTGATCAATTTTTTTAAATTTGAATAAGAGTAAATCTTTATAATAAAAAGTTTATTTTTTTCATTAAAAAAAAATATTTTATCTTTTTCAATAAAAATAAAATGTATATAATTATAATTTTATTCCACTTTCCATTTTATTAAAACGAATTATATATATTCATGTATATATGTGGGTTAAAATAAAATTCAATTTAAAATTTTGTGTATGTAGATATTATTCAAATTAAAAATTTAGCATAATTGTTATTATTATTTTATAATATTACGAGAAAATGCCAACTCTGACATTGGATGGAGTGGTGGGGGAGACGAGCAATGACGTCGACGTTTTCAAGGGGGTGGGGGAAAGTGACATCTCTTCATACGGGGAGAGACACATCTTCTTCCGCGGTACTAATCGAAATTTAACTTAATATCTCGTGGGTATATACCACATTCTATCATTCTATATTATCATTCGTTGTCATATGATTCCGATTTCATAATTTAAGTGAAGTATTAGGGATAGTTAAATTAGGGGGTAGTTAATCAATTGCCTGATTGGAAATATATGCATACATACCCCCACCCTTTCCCATTCTCACTACCTTTTCAATACAATAGCATGACCCAATATCAAATAACATGAAATTATCGATATAGTAATTTCAAATAGGATCTATTTAGAATTCTACTTCATTTATTTAATAATACTCCTAATTAATAATTAATTATAATAATTGTGTATACATTAATTAGAAATTGAATTGAATTGATAGACGAAATAAATCAATGATTTATATAATTTCTATTTATCAAGAGATACATTTTAATTTATTTATAGATATACTTTGAATTCTATTTCTATCAATTCTGGTTGTATTATATATTAAAAAGAATCAAGAAAATATGGTATATATATAATCTTATTATGCTAGCTAAAATCGTATATATATTTGTAAATGGGTTCTCAGAAACCGCTCTAACGATTTTTTTTTTTGAAATTCACACCATAGATAGTATTTATAAAGAAAAATCGAGCTTTATTCATCCCATCCCTGGGAACAATCATTTATATGACGTGACAAAAAACGTCAGAACCCTTCATGACGTCAAATCCAGTGCCTCTTATATCTTATATTATAAATAGAAAAAAAAATTAAAAATATTTATGTTATATCCATATCTGTTTTTATTGCACTAATAGATACATATATTATTAAAAATTCTTGCAAAACGTTTAGAATATTTATTTATTTATTTGTTTATTATGTTTGTTTTGTAAAATTCCCAAAATATATTTATTATACATATAATATTATTAATTTTCAAATTGAGATTAATATAGTATATTATGTGTAGTTTATAATTTTTGATCTTTTTTTTTTTTTTTTTTTTTTTTTTTTGATTGTTTCCAAAAGTTGACCCTATTTCTCCAAGAGAAAGAACTATAATATGCTTATAGGTGAATGAGTGAATGAGTGAGTGAATGAATCTTTGTGCTAGGAACTCGAAGGACGATCAATCTGAACACGAAAGTGGTTTGTAGGATGTGTCCAGTGGTGTTTGCCCGGAACTTAAATTCCTGTGAAAGCTCGGCGCCGGGCGTCGTGGCCCGTGCTCGATCAATACTGGCGCCAGGCCAGCGGCCTGCGCACTCTCCGGGCTGCCTCTTCAAACAAGGCTCTGCACCAAAAACATTGGCGCATAAGAGGCAAAGTGGCTTGTCTCCAAGTCCCGAAACCCCGGATCCTCGGCCTCCTTACATCACAATTTCAAAAAAAAAAAAAATTCTCAGAAAATTATCTACTGGAAGCAACTAACAAAAAGAAAAAACTATCAAAAAAATAAAATCAATTTCAAGACTTACAATTAGTTACTTGAAAGTAAAATCGATTCCTATAAAAAGAAGTAAATTTAAATATATATTCATTCATTATATATAAATATTATATATATAGTACCTGAAACACCGAGCTATCGCTCGACTCTTTAACAAATTGATACAATTTATTATTATAAACTTTAAACATTTTACAATTTTTTAATTATTTATTACAATTGTTAAATGGGTTTTCTAAAAATGACCCATCTAAAATTTGTTTCATAAAATAGTACAAATTAATTAAAATAACTTGATTTTTATTTCAAGATGAAAAATATATCCAAATTTACTTGATAAAATATTTGATCCTATATTATATATATTGAATAATTAGATGTCTTCAGTTTTATATTTTTCAAAGTAGCAATAACTTATAGACTATTTCGACTATAAGGATAACTACTGATAATAATATAAATTCTGAAATTATACGGACACATGTACTTGTCTATATTTTAATTAAGAAAGGAGGTTATATTTTTTTCTTTTTATTTATAATAATCAAATATCATTTATATTATTTATAATTTATTTTAAAAAACATTTTAATTAATATAGTATAATTTATTTAATATTATTAGATCAAATTTATTCAACAATTTATTTGAAATTCCTTCCTTTATAATTGTTCATTTGAATTATATGTTGCTAACTTCATGAATATTTTTGTTTTTTTGGTGGGGGAATGATAAATATATTTCGTAATTTTTTATTCTAAAATATTATTAAAATAAACATTTTTAATTTTATTTCGAAATTAAATAAAAATGTTTAAAATATTTTAAATATAAAAAAATATTAATACAATATCAATTAAAAAATAATGACGGGAGGGAAATTTCATTATGGATGACGTCATTTGTGACGTCATTTAAATTTACTATTTTAAATTAAGAAATTTCTAATAAAGTTGATTTTTCTCGAGACTGAAACCAAAACAGATCGATTTTTCTTTATAAATATTATCTATGGTGTGAATTTCAAAAAAATCCTTTGAGCGGTTTTAATATCTCAAAAATATACAAATATATATATAGTATATTTACAATTTTTGTTAATATAATAAGATAAGATATATATATTAGGGAACAAAGGGCGAATTAACCCACTTTGAACGTCTAAGCAATTTTCTTCATACCGGGCTGGTGGGTTCGGTGGAAGAATATGGTTTCTGGGAACAAAAAATGTCGGGATTAGTAACGCTACAGAGATATTCGATAATAGATATTATTTATTTAATATACCTATATTATATATTATTATTATTATATTATTATTATTAATTTTTTTTTGTTTTCTTTGAAAGAATTTGAAGAATAAATTTATGAAATTTAAAATTTAAAGTAATTAAAAATAAACAAATTCCTTTAAAACTTTATTTTTCAAATTATATACACTTTTTTTCTTGAATATAATAATATTAAAATAATATAATTAATAATATTTAATAATATAGTTTCATATCTTGAATTTTGAAAATTGATTGATTTTAAAGAATGTAAAAATGATAAACTCAACCTACGCCCCCCCCTGGGTTAGAAACCACTGAACTAATGAATTATAGTGGTTTATTAAAAATCATTGAATATAAATCAGTGTTTTTAACTCTTATCTACTCGCCACATAATTTTTTTTTATTTATTATAATAATGTAAATATAAAATTATTAAAATCAAAAAAAAAAAAGAATAAATAAAGCATAGATAAATTTTATCTAAATTATTTCAAAAGAGACTCAAAATTTCAAAAAGGGATTTCTCATTGAAATGAACGGATGTAGTTAATAAATATTCTGCATTAAATCTAGAATGGTTATTATTTACAATGTTGCTTTTCGAAATGTATATTAACCTCATATGAAATGATAAAGGATTAAAGTGTGGGATCGAGGTGACGGGTAAAGAGAGGGAGTGGTTTAACCACGGCATATATTAGTATATATATATATATATATATATATATATATATATATCATTGGTTACATTATAGAATGTAATATGAAAATAAAATTAAAAAAAAAATAATTTTCCTAACTGAATTTTTTTTTTAAGTTTCAAAGAAATAAAAGAAATTATAAAATATACTACTGACAAACGGACAAAATTCCTCCTTTAAAATTTCCGGTTACATATATTTGTTGTATTGAGGGAAAAAGTTTAGCGAACCCTGCCCCAGGGGACTCTTTGTTAAAATAACTAATTTTTTCTCACATTTCATAATCTGACATACCATACATTGTTCTAACGACCGTTGAAGTTAAACAGATCCTTTTACTTTATTTATTTATTTATTTATTTATTTAATTATTTAATTTATTATGAAAATGAATATGAAATTAAAAATTATATTAAAAACAATGGCTTATTAGTTAAATTAAAATTTATTAATATAATCATAGTAAGTAAGTAAATACTAAATGTTGAGAGGATTCGTTTTACTGATCAAAGAACACCTTTACCCCGCTTAGGCGGCAACTGCCTTGATAGGCGTTGTCTTTTTGTAAGATGAACACAGGATGTTATAGATACTAAATGTTTCTTTTGTGATTGAACCTTTCAATTAGCCCTACTCCCCCTTCTCCTTCTGTATAAATATATATTGATTCTTTTTATTATAAAAATAAGCACATATATATATGTATATATATATACATATATATATATATTCATAATTATAAAGAAATATTTTAAATATTTACCTTTATTTTGATTACATTTCAAAAAATTGATTAAAAACCTTTTTTTTCTTTTCTTTTTTTTGTTCAAAGCAACCTGGATATTTTTAAGTCCCTATTGATCTAGTGACCTGAACTACACTCTATAAAATTTAGAGACCAAATGAACATACAAAATATATTAAACATAATTTGAGAATTGCAATTTGTATCGATTAAATATTTAGATTGATTTGTTCTTTACTAATTAGCTGTTTTTAATTATTGCATATTTAAATTTAAATAAATATTTAAAGTCTAAATTATTGTCTTGAATTAAAAAATTATTAGAAAATCGTTTAAGCACACACTTTTACTTATCATATTCGGTAATTATTCAGGTAAAATCATTTTCGTGGATTTGGATAATACTTTACTAGTGGGTTCCTTTTGCAATTCCAAATAAACTTTTCTTATGAATGTGAATCTTCTAGTTTACGAGATAAAATTATTAAAATTTGCATATAAATATCCATTAATATTCTATTTAGCTAGCATGTTTTATCCGTTTGACTTCCAGAGGGCCCACTAATTTTCTATTTTTGAAAGTTCGGTTTCTATTTATGAAAATTAAAAAATAATTTTCCTATATCCTAACCGAACTTATAAAAACCGAGAATAAGTGAATAATTAGTGAATTAGTCAATAAACCATTTCTTAATGGCTCATTTCAACGTTCATAATACTAAACTGTCAAACTTAAAAAATTTTTATTTTAATAATTTTTATCTCCAAAACTAGGAAAATTTCATAAGAAAAGTTTATTTGGAATTGCAAAAGGTAAACTGGTAAAGTATTATCCAAATACACGAAAATGAATTTACCTGAATAATTACCTCATATTCCAATACTAATAATTATTATTTAGTATTTTTTTTTTTTTTTATAAAAGAAATATTCAAACTCTAATTCTTATCTTAGCCATACTTTAGTACTGAAGTATATTTCATATAATAATAGCGGCTCAGGCAAATGAGGAGGTTTCTCACCCCCTGAAACCATTCCATGACGTAGATGAAGACTGTGTTATTGACTTTGACATTAACATAACTTTCGGGATAATGAGAGCTCCTGAATGTGCACATACATACATTTACTTATATATATATATATATAGATAATTAAATAGGTTTATGTAAAAAAAAAATGTATTAAAATACAAGAGAAAATTTTAAGCAATATTCTGATAAAAATTCTTAAGCACCGAATTGTTTTATAAAGATGAGGTTAATTAATAAATACAATGAAAATTTTCTCTTTTATTGGTCGATTTATATTCAGTAACGTTGGTTCATAATTCTATTGACGATATAATATTCATTTTCATTTTGATATGATTTACCCTGCGGTGATTAAAAAAAAAAATAAAAAATAAAATAATTTATCTACCCTTTATTGTTAATTCGTATGTATCTTTTATAACAGTATAGTATTATTTTTAAAAATCTCTGTGGGTGGTAATTGTGCCTCTGAGTGTAAATTAAATAAAAAATCCCAAATTATATTTACATATTTAATGTTTTTTTTTTTTTTAAATTAACAAAAAAAAAAAAATATTTCTCTAAAGGCAAGTGGGAAGGTTCATAAAAAAAAAACCATATACGCAGGCCTATTGACGTCATTAGTTGAGCATATTCCGGCGGTGTTAGGATTTTTCGATACATTACTTTATTACACGTAAATGATCTCACTGCACCTCTGTACGGCGCCCAACTTGCACTTATAGCCAGCTGAACAATTCAATCCAATTGATATTGTTCATTTAGTATATCCCGTTCGTTTCATTTCCTTTACCTGCGGAGATGGTAAGTGAAATTTAAGTGATGTTCTTTTTTTTTTTTTTTTTTTACTATCTCGCCAGAGATAGTATTGCGATCAAGAAAATTTTCGATGTTGAGATTTTGATGTTTTTATACGTTTTGAAGGTTCCTGAATCATTTTCACTAAGGTTAAGAAAAATGTCTGTGTGTGTGTGTATGTAGACAAGATTACCCTAAAACGGTTTGAGCTAGAATCATGAAATTTGGTATACGGACATTATTCAAAATTCGTAGTTTTCTAACAACTTTTGAGAAATTTAGCTCAACTGGAAGAGGGTTTTACCTACCACGTTTTGATTTTTTTTTCCTCTAAAGTAACCGTAAAAATAAAGATATAAGTTTGATTGTTTTTCACATGATTAAAAATTGTATAAAACCGCTATATATAGAATTTTGGCTTGATGAAATCGCTGAAAGTACCGGAATTAATTTTTTAACACTTCAAATCACGCGCCAGCACGTGACGTGGTGCCATCAACAAAGAGCCAAACATAATAAATAGTATTTATTAATTTTTATTTATAATTTATGATTAATTTAATTTAAATATAATATACGTTATTTAATTCAATTCAAATTGCGAGATAATCGAGTGGAGACACTCCAGCTTATTTTTTTTTAGATTCTTTCTTAAATATATAAAGAAAGTAATTTAGAAAAAAAAAATAATAATCACTTGAAACGATTATACCAGTTGTCATCAAAGTCCATTGACTTATGACTTGAATGTTATTTAGTGACCCATTTTCGAAAATTAATTTCACACGTTTCTAGTAAATATTATGATTTAATTTATATCCTTTATTCAAGGATGTATATTGATCTACATACTATGTTATTCTATCCGTTCAACCTATTTTAAGGTTTACCTTGAACAAAACACGGTGATAAAATATGAAATTGGGTTTACTATTTATTTGTTAGTACTGAATCAATAATATATAAGAAACTTCTTACAAATATTCTTATATTTATTATTATTATTATTGTTATTATCTATTCAGTAATTACGGAAGTAGTATATACTTCCGTAATCATTGTTTTTTACCGGATATATATTATTATATTATTTTAATATTTATTTAATTATTAATCGGTTGACTAAATCTCCCATCGCTTCAAATCCCTTCCATATATATATTGATCTTTAAAGAATAATATTAAAATTGACATCTTTTTTTCTTTATTAATCTCATAATTAGGATTTTATTGATTTATTTTCAATCAAGGTTCATTTATTATAATGATTTTTTTAATTTAAATCTTAATTTTTTTTTATATAAATATAAATCGATTTGTTATAACTTTTTTTTTTGTTTTTACTAGCTCTGGCAAGATAGTATTGCGATCACTTAAATTTTTGATGTAGAGATTTTGATGTTTTTTTTACGTTTTGAAGACCCCTAAGTTATTTTCACTAAGGTTGAGAGGTCTCTCTCTCTCTCTCTCTCTCTGTGTGTGTGTGTGTGTGTGTGGACAAGATTACGCAAAAACGGTTTGAGCTAGAACAATTTAATTAGGTACACGGGTATTATTCAAAATTCCTTGTTTTCTATCAACTTTTGAGAAATGTAGAAGAGGGTCATTACCTACCACGTTTTCATTTTGTTCCCTCTAAACTGACCATAAAAATAAAGATATATGTTTGATAGTTTTTCACATGGTTAAAAATTGTATAAAACTGCTGTATATAAAATTTCAGCTTGATTGAATCGCTGAAAGTATCAGAATTAATTTTTTAACACGTTGACTGGCAATCACGCCCCAGCACGTGACTTGACAAAGAGCCAAACACTCGCTGATTGAATAATTATTATTTATTAATTTTAATTTAAATATAATATATGTTAATTAATCCAATTGAAATTTGCGAGATAGTCGAGTGGAGACACTCCAGATTTTTTAATAAAAATATTGTTTTGATGTAATTTTAAAGAATTCATAAATTAAACATTCTTTCATATCAATATGATATTATTAAAATAAGTTTAAGTCATTTAAAATATATATACGTTAACTATTTGATTTATCGGTGAAATTAGTAGTTTTTTGAAAGTTAATAACTATAACTTAGGTATATAAAGTTACGGTTTAGGTTCCTAGCGACAGTCCGACTTCTGACCGGGTTGTTTTGCTTTAAAAAAAAGGAATAACCCAGGTGGAGAGCGTTTTTATGCTGGATAGCTCTTCTATATATTAACTTTTATTTAAGTAATTAACTCTTCAGAGCAAAACGATTTTTCAGGGTTCGATCGAACAAATAAGATTTATTGAAATTTCATTATTATTATTATTATTTATATTATAAAAGTACACTTTTAAATACAAACACTTTACACTTAGTGAATTAATAAAATTGAAATGTCAATTAAACAATACCTCCCTTACTATCGTCGGTCGGTAAAAAGATTGGCGGGAGGCAAATTTCTATATGGGTGACGTAATTTGTGACGTCATTTAAATTTACTATTGTGAAAATTAAAGAAATTAATATATATTTTTCAATACTTATGATACTAAAGTTGAATTTAACATTTGAATGACATTTAATTAAACTTTAGGGTTTGCCAACAGAAATAGGAAAGTGTATATATGAATTGAAATAACATTTCATGAAACACCGAGTTAATACTAAATCGCTATGCGGCCTAAATCGAAGGGATGCTGGCCGCAAACCGCAGAGGGCGGAGCCCTTTATATATATTAAATATATAGGAACAATATATATATATAAAGGAAGAAAAGAATCAATATTCTTTAAAACAATTAAATTTAATTATATATATATATATATATATATATATTATTTTTTTCGAAATAATTTAATATATTTAATTAAACAAAAAGAAAATCAATTTGTATAAATAAAGTAATTTATTTATTTATTTTTAGAATTTTAATTTTTTTTTTAATCTGTCTTTTTCTTTTCCTATAAATTTGGTGGTGCTATAACTATTTAGGATCTCAACTACCAAACTTTTGTACTTTTAAATATTTTTTATACTTATACTTATACTCACTTCGGCTTTGTATTTTTAGGTATGTCAGGTTATTTTATTAGTTCGCTGATTAATCATTTGGTCGGGTATCAGTCGTATCCTTTGTTGCCTAACTTCAGAAAGCAATGAGATATGCCCCCATCTAAGTCCCCCAGTTAAAACGATATGCTCCCGGCTCTTTATTTTGTTTTAATATTATTCATTAAATTGTTAATAAATATCATATTGTAATTTTATTTTCTACTAGCTGCTTCGAGCGCCTTCGGCGCTCTCCACACCTAGACGGGGGCTCCGCCCCCTGTACCCCCCCGAGTGTTCCTATTCTGAGCTATAACCATCTAACTCCTAACCTGTCCCATCTCTCTCACGTTCCTTCCTACATTGTCCACCCTGTTCCCAATTGGTCTTCCACACAGACGTTTTCCAATCGAACTCCCCACCAATATATTTTTCCTCTCCCATTCTAGTCCATGTCCTACCCATCGCAGCCTTCTCGATTTTATAACCCTAACTATATCTAGAGATGCATAGAGGTCATGCAATTCCTTGTTATGCAGTCTCTGCCATTCCCCGGTGTCCTCATCTTTCTTTGGTCCATAAATGCTGGGAAGAATCCTATTCTCAAATACTCTGAATCTATTCTCAGATTATAGACCATGCCTCCCACCCATATAATACAATTAATAATTTAATAATTATGATCCCCTTTTGATAATAATTTCCAGATTGCAACCTCGATTTAAATTCTTTGCAAATATTATTCTCTCTGATACTAATTATTTTGTCTTATCACTATTAATTTCAAACCCCATCAATTTTCCTGCCTCGATTAATTTTTTTATGCTACTTTAAATGTTATTAATTTATTTAAAAAAAAATCAAAGTAAACAAAATAAAAATAAAATATAAAATTAGCATAACACTAAACTACTATAAAAATAATATTAAAAAATATATTATATATTAAAATCTTACGTGAAAATCCAATTATGAGATCAAATTTTCTTAATTAAAATAATCTTAAAAATTAATAGTATTAAATTATAGCCGTAATGTGAATGTTTTCAAAGTTTAAAAGGCCAATAAGATCAATTGAGATATTGTAAATATCAATAGATATATAAAAAGATTTTTATCTGCACATTGCTCAGAATTTAAATTACCGTCAAATTATCTCCACCAGCGCCTCTATGATCTAGTATGGTAACTAAACTATTTTTCATTAATTATTCATGGGCCTTATTCAAAATTTGTAGTTTTCTATGAACTTTTGAGAAATATAGCTCATTCCGAAGAGGACCATTCCCTACCACGTTTTCATTTTTTTCCCTCTAAACTGACCGTAAAACTAAAGATATATGTTGGATAGTTTTTCACTTGATTAAAAATTGTATAAAACTGCTATATATAGAATTTCAGCTTGATTGAATCGCTTAAAGTACCGGAATTAATTTTTTAACACGACTGCAAGTAACGCGCAAGCACGTGACTTGATGCCATCAACAAAGAGCCAAACATATACTGGTTTAATAAATATTATTTATTAATTTATAATTTATAATTAATTAAATTCAATTTAAATATAATATATGTGTTAATTTTAATTCAATTCAAATTTGCGAGATAGTCGAGTGGAGACACCCCAGATTTTTAGTTAAAATTTAGGAATCTATTGATTAGTTAATAAAATTTTTCTGATTTAGAAAAACAATTTTTGAAAAGATAATATATATATATATATATATTCATTTTCATACTCCAATTTAAATATTTCATAAGATGACCCACAATAGTCTCTTGTGCCTCCCACTTTTATTTTTCAAACAAAAGAATGCCCTTTTGTCAACCTCATTCTTAATTAAGCAAGATACAATTTATATTCAATTTAAAGGGAGCAATAAAGGTGATCGATGCTCTCTATAGGGTCTTGTGTTGTCGTTAAAATTTCATTTGGTCGTTTTTCTTTCAATTTCTCTCTCCATCTTTTCAATGGATGCCAATTAATTATATATTTTCACTTGGTTTGAATAGCTCATAATGAATTAACACCAGATATCTGTCATCAAATGTGCAATAAAACGTTTTTTTTAAGTTGGAAGTTAAATTGAGAAGTTCTTATCCACTTCCATTTTATTTCTCTGTTTTTTTCATCGATCTTACCCCTTTAGGCTTTCCATTATTTTTTTTCATAGCAAAAAAAAAAAAAAGAAATTCTAAATTAATACAAACATTCAATACTATGTTATTTTTTCTTTATACAAAAATCATAAATTTGAGTTTGAAATAGACAACCTGATGGGCAAAACTGTTCCAAAAATAATCGAATTTTATTCTAAATTCATGGTATTTTAAAAATATATATGGAATAGTTTCCGTACTTAACAAAATAAAAATAAAATATCCAACTTGTTACATAAAAAAGTTACTTAGAAGTTACTACCTTTAATATTATTATCTGGTTCACCGAGCCGCTGCACTATACTTTAAAAAAATTATTCCTTATGAATTACGAATATTTAAGATTAAGATTATTATTTAAAATAAATAAGCGACAAAATATATGAAACAATTTTTAATAATTTAAAAGAACATCAATTAATAAAAAATAGTCATAAAACATACAACCCTTAAACGTACATATTAATGTACTCCAAGACAAAAAAGTATGGCCTGTGGATATAACATAATATATATTTCGTAATTTGATTACAAAATATTATTAAAATAAATATTTTTAATTTCATTTTATAATATTTTGTATTTAAGGAAGCGCTGTTTTTTTATTATTAAAAAAATTCCTAATTTAAATTAAGAAAAAGCTAACAAAGATGATTTTTCCCGAGGCTGAAAGCAATACAAATCGATTTTTCTTTATAAAAATTATCTATGGTGTGAATTTCAAAAAAATCTATTAGCGGTTTAATAATTCAAAATTACAAATATATATATATATATATATATATATATATATACAATTTTTGCTAGATAATAAGATAAGATATTTTTTTTTAATTTATATTAGTTATTTTTTTACTAGCTACCCATAATAATTTAAAAAATAATTTAAAATGAATAACAACGTTATTTACACCACTCATATCACACAATAAAAAATTTCAAGGGGAAAAAATTGAAATAATCCATTTTCTAAATTTTCTAAATTATTTTACATTTCAAAATAAATTTCACCATAAATTGTAATTTATACTCTTCTGATTTCACATAGAGAAGGTTAAAGTTGATTTCTATTAAAAAAAAAATAAAATATTTTTTTCTTTTTATTGATTTTTGCTAATGACCTGTAGATCGTTAATATGTATATTTATAAACTCAATTATTATACATTTTCTTAACTTTTACAATTTTTTTTTTAGGTGATGTTATTTCGATCGCTCTAACAGTGACTATGGAAAAAGAGGGATGGGCTTGCGCGCAGGCCAAGTGGTCCAGTGGTGTGCAAACGCGCTGACGCTGATTCTCGGACTGTCCGTCGCCAAAATTCCTCTGTTCCTTCTTCCGAGACCAGGTAAAATCAATTCTACAAATTTAATCATTTCCGGCCTCTCATATTTAGTACAATACATATACACACCTATATTACAGATGAAATATTTACAAAAAATATTTTATAAAACGCCCATTCAAAGTATAAAAAAATAATTAATAATTTATTAAATTTCAATTTTATAATTAATATCAAATTCTCAAAATATTTTGAAAATCAATTAAACAAAATAATTGTAAAATGCATATATTAAAATAATTTAATATATCTATCTAATGATATTAAATATTTAAAATATGTCATTATAATTATAAATTAATCCAAATTAAAATAACATAACCTCGATAAATCATATTTTATCTATATTATAATTTTAAATATTATTAATTAATTTATATATAATTTATATTAACATATATTGATTAGTAGCATAGCTAAATTCTTATGATATTTTAATATTATTTGATAATTACTAAATAGATATATATTTTACAAAATGTCACACACACACACACACATATTCCCCTGCATTATCAAAATTATTCACTTTTACTTTTTATTATTTTATTTTATAAAAATTAACTATATATATATATATATTTATCGGTCGGGTAATTTTTCTAGTTAGGAGTAAATGGGTTTAAATTGGGAACCTACTTGATAAAAAGTAGAGTCTCAGATCAAGAAAATCAAGATAAAGGTTGAGTGGACCCGTTTTACTGATCGTAGAACACCTTTACGCTGTTTGGGCGGCAACAGACTTGATAATAGGCGCTGTTCTTTTGTATCGTATGATGTACAAAAGTCAGAAGGATATAAATATATATATATATAATTGAAGAGAAAGAATGATATATATATATATATATATATATATATATATAATTGATTTAATCTCTATTACTTATTATATTTTATTTATATCTTATTGCTGGATTTTATAAAATTGACTGGGCTTTTTATAAAATATCAATATTTTCCATTCTCCTGGTATATATACATCTACTCTCTATTTCATTTTTTAACCAATAACCATTTTATTTCAAATCAATGTTTATCTTTTTTCAATACGGTTTGCTCATTAAATACATTTATAGTGAACCTTGTATTGATTGATATTTTACGGCATTTTATATTTGGATTGTAAAATGTTATAATATGTTCCTGCTAAGGGATATTATTTTTCTTCATATAAAAAAATATATTAATATCAAGACCATTAAGCAATATACGACAAATCTTTGTGAAATAAATAATTGTTTATTTCGAAAGAACCTATTCTTTAACATTTCTTTTATTTATTCTCATAATTTCAGTAATATTATTTTATAACTCGTAATTTTATGAATGGAAAAAGTGGGAGGCCGTTTTTACAAATTATTAAGGTTTTTGGAACATTGAGTACATACATTTCTATGTATTCAATAAATAGTATTTTTAATATTTATTATTATTTTTATGCTGAAATATAATCATTCTTAAAGAGCAGATTTTTTTTCTTTGGGAATAAGAACATCTATATTATCCAAAATAATACACAGATCAAACCATAATCGAAAATTAGATTTTTCTATTATTGTTATTATATAATTTAATAACATTAGAGAATCAAAACACCAGAAATTGAATCAACGATTTGACCAACAGTGATTTTAAATTAAATAAAAATATATTAAACAATTTGTCGCAAAAAATACTGATTGCATTCACTGATAGTCTAGTCTAGCTCTGGGTTATTAGTCTCAGATCTGTATTCACAGTTTTTATATAATATTAATCACAAATTTTTTTTTATTTCAATTTATTTTGATGCTCTAACTAATTCTATGGTTTTTTTGGAATAAAATTAAGTTGAAATTAAACAAACATCATCTCTCAGAAAATAAATATATAGAGAAATGAAATATTAATCAATCCTACTCATTCAGAATCAGCTAAGGCAGAGGTTCTCAAACTGTGGTACATGTACCGCTCACTGGTGGTACCTTATAACTTGAAAGTGTAACCTCCAGTAAGTACCTTTAGTAACGAATTCATTTTAATGGTATCTAAAATTTTTGATGGAAGTTCCTGGAAGAACCTCTGAGCTAAGGTACTTGTGTCTTATCCCCATTAATGGTATTTGATTGAAACAGCATTTTTATGTGAGATTGAAAAAATAAATTAAATATAAATTAATTACTATCCTAGATCTAATACTGTTTTTTTTTAAATATAGATTTTAAATATTTTTTAATTTATTAATTATTTTATATATAAATTAATAATTGATATAATTTATTTCATCGTTTTTTTTATTAAAAAAAAATTCTTCACTAAATTAATTTATCATCAGATATATCTTTTGTTAATTAAAATTATTTATTCAATTAAATAAATTATTTTTTTAAACTTAAAATATAATTACTCATTAAATTTATACACACATAAATATATTCCTTTTTCTCTTATAAATATAATAATAATGATGTTTCTATTAATTTGAATAATAAATAAATATTTGGGCTTAACAGAACTGGGAAAGTTCATTACTGTTTCATGATTGGAAGTTTTATAGAAAAGATAAATATAAATAATTTAAATCATCAATTTGTTTTTGAGGAACTAGTAATGTAAAAATGTAAATCACCCTGTAACTCTGCTACAATTATAACGATTATAATATTAAATAAGTATTTTTTGAATGATTTTATTTCATCATGGCGTCATAAAGACCACAAGTTTCCCAATCCTGATATTATTTATAGTTTTGAGATAAATTTTTTATGTGAAATTTTTCTCACAGACGATGGGAAATTATATTCTACTAATAATTCCCTTGCAGTAGAATATATATATATATATATATATATATATATATAATATTATATTTTACTCAGGTTACCTGATATAAAATAGAAATATGATCTTTTTTTCTTTGTTTGATTTTTAATTTAATATCTTTTTCTTGAAAGGGTTAAGTATTGATTGATTTTGTTTTATTTTTAGGAGAGAGTTTCCAAGATGCGGTACACATTACCGCAATCCTTGGCGAATCAGTCGTGTTTAATTGTCACGTGGAATTTCCTAGCGATCACCCCGTCCCTTATGTCCTCCAATGGGAGAAGAAGGTAGGCGACACGGTAGGCACCAATACTCTGCTCTTTCTTATACTCTGCTCGCATTTTTCATCTCTGACCAGTTGGTTGGAGGATTCAAGTTTAGAAACGTGGGCGGTGGCTGTGGATGTCCTTTCATCTTTATTCCTTTTCCTATTATATATATTGTCTATTCCTTTTTTAATATCCTATTTGATTGTTATATTGTTCAAAAAAAAAATTACATAACACTATGTTACATGAAATAACTACATATTTTCCGATAAGGTCATTGAATAAAGGAATGAACAAAACATTGAAAAATTTTATAAATAAAATCATTAAAAAACGTTCAATAAAAAAATAAAAAATTTTAAATGTGAATAAAAATTAATAATTATAAAAAAAAAATAGTTTATTCTGAAGTTCAGAAGATATTTTGGAGGTAAAAACTTGAACGAAAGAGGATGATTTATAAAATAGTACATTTATTTGATTAATTTTCTGTATAGTTTAATATTATAAGTATAATTATAAATTTAGAAAATTTGGGTGGAAATTCAGGCTCACACAATGTTGGTTGATAAAAACTTGCAAAATAAATAAATAATTAGAAAATGTGAGATTTTATAAAATATAAAAATATACATATCTGAATGGTCAGGGGGAAAAATGATTTTAGTCCATAATTGATTTTTTTTTCACGGGACAATAAAGTAAGTTTGATACTCAAATTAATATAAATTATCAAATGCAAAAATCTATATTTGTTATATTATTCATCCATATGGTATATTAAACCAAAAACAACAAAATATTATAATAATAATTTGACTTGTGACCAGGCACAGAACCGACCGACGGTTAATTAATTTCCAGCTACAGAAACAATTTCAAATAATTTTAATATATCTATTAATGCAATAAAAAACAGATATGAATATAACATAAATATTTTTAATTTTATTTTATTTATAATATATAAGGAGGCACTGGCTGTGACGTAATGAAGGGCTGGGTGACGTCATATAATTTAAATTAAGAAAAAACTAATGAAGATGATTTTTTCCGAGTATAAAACCAATACAAAATGCATGATTCGTGGAGATATGTAAAAAATCTGCTCATGTGAAATTTGATATGAAAATAACTCTTCCCTTCCTATCGTTGATCGGTAATACTACCACTTCCGGTTTCCGGATTACACCAAAAGTTGATCAATTCATCATATTGATGCATTAAGTAAATATAGCAAATTTCATCAAAATCCGTTGAGCCGTTCAAGTTGTACACATCTATACGGATGGACAGACGGACGGACAGACATCATGCTAAAAATACTTTTTTTCTGTTAAGAAAATGCATGATTCGTGGAGATATGTAAAAATCTCCACATGTGAAATTTGGTGTGAAAACAATACCACCCTTACTATCGTCGGTCGGTAAAAAGGAAAATGTTCATAAAAAATTGTGTTTGGAAGTACCCTCCTTTCTTGTAGCCTGAAACCAAACCAAGAATGGCTTTGTTATACGCTTTTAATAAGAGAAAATCAGATTAAAACAATCATTCTTATAATTTATTTAACTTGTATTGACCTTTAAAACCGTGTAAAATCATGGTTTTCAATATTTTATGGACTAAAAGCATTTTTCCATTTGACCCTTCATATGCAATGAATATTTTTTAAACGATTTGAATTCAAAGTTTAGAGAGAAAAAAAAATGCATTCCGTCTTTACGTATGAAATTCGAGTTACGAATAGGATGTACTTCACTTAGTTCTTTGGTTGAGATAGATGAAAGTAAATGACTTCAGGGACTCTAAATGGGAGGAGGAATAGGTTGGAAAGGGGGAGGATAGATTGTAAGAAAAGATACTTGATAGCCTAGTGGTAGTGAAATGGGTGGGGGGGGGATAGAGAGATTTAAAGTTTAATGAGAGGTTGCATCAACGGGGATAAACCAAACTTCCTCGCTACGATAGGAAGATGATTTAAATATGAAATTGAGTTTACCACGAGTAGAACAGAAATATTTATATGTAAGTTTTAAATCAAATAAGTTATGTTGAATCTTCTGCCAATAAATAATGATTATACGAAATTTACATTTTCAAAGGATTAAATTTGGTACATTTTTTTTGCTACAATCTTTTTTGAACTCTTTGGTATATCAATTTTTAATTTTAATTACAAAAAAATAAATACATTTTATTGTTTTCTTTTGATTTTTTTTTTTTTGATAATTTATTTACACAGAATATCATTCATAATAATAACCTGACCTTTTCTTAGTCCTTTATTCGTTTAATTAACCCTCTCCATTGAACCTTCACAGCCTTCATCTCACCATTTATTAATTTTCAAGTATCTAAGAAAAAAGAACAAAATTTTCAAAAAGATGAGTATATCTTGTAATGAATTTATCACCTATATATCACTATTAATTGGTTATTTTTTTTGCAAATGAGTAAGTTTATTAGCCTTAATTATGTAGCAAAGAGCCTAAAAAAATTTTAAAATAAAATGAACATATTTTCAATATAATTTACAAATAATTAAATAATTAACTATAATATTAAAATATTTTATTTTATTTTAAGTAAGTGTTGTTTTTTTGTCTAATTGTACCTCTAAAATAGATTATAAATCAATCGCTTTTAAGATCAATTTTTATTCTCACGTGGTATTATCACGTGACCATAAAAATTGCTCTAATTGGCTGTGCCCGAAAGCGGTTAAAAATCTAAATAAGATGTAGAACCCTTTTCATTATTTTTTGTTTTTATCTTTATTTTTAATTTAAATTTAAGAATAATAATTAATCATTGTCCCAAATAAATATTATTTTTTTAGGCTAAAGCTAAACATAATCCGAAATTTAATATTAATTAATTACCATTTCTTTGTTTAGGTTCTTTGTTACAACTGAGCTACTAGCTTTTTCAAATTTGATTTTGATGCCACTAGGGATAAAACAACGACCCAAAAGACGAGTCTAGGAGAGAGAACAGAGCTTTTCTTAGCACACAAATAAGAAATAATTATTTTGCACTTTCAATGTTTTATTATTATTATTATTATTATTTTTTTAATTATAATTATTATAATTATTATTTATAACTTATTGTGTTTCTACGTTTATTATTTTTATTATTATTTATTTTTTTAATAAATATATATATATATGTCTTTTTTTATAAGTTTATTGAATTATCTCGGGTATAGAGCTAGACCAGTTCAACCATTGCCTTATGTGATTTTGAAGTTAGAAATGAATGAAAATTGTAACTTTAGAATTTTTTTTTTTTATTTATTTATTTTTTAACGGAATTTAAATTTTCAATTTGAATGAATTCAAGAGGCTGTCTTTGGCAAATACTCGTTTATACTAAAAACCGGCTTTTTTTAAAACTGATCTAGCACTGAATACTGGCTGCCTCACTTCTTCATTCAATATTCATCCATCACCATTGCACCTTCATTAACAAAAATCATTAAAAAAGTGTTTTATGTAAAAATAATTACATCTCACATTTTGAAATAGTGTATGAGTACACACTTCTACTAGTTCAATCAACTTCTTATCATTAACTCATAATTATTATTATTATTATTATTATCATTAACATTAACAAAAAATAAACAAACTTCTCATTTATTTCTCTTTTTCACTCAATAATACATTAATTTCTCTCAAATATTATTTAAGTTTCACTTAGTTTGTAGAAATTGTTTTCAATCACCTACTTGTTTATAATACAGGCGAAACACTACAAACTTTTTCTTCTACATAATTCTACTGCGCTATGTTATTATATTAAATTCGATCTTTTGAATTGATTGAAACTAACATATTGTGTAATTTCTAAACCGACATAATGATAAAAAAAAAACACTTGAAATATTTCTATAGCGCCCAACATTAATGAAAAGTTGATTTATTTTTTTTTTTTTTTGGCTTTCAAAAATAACACATTTATACAACATGAATTCGTTTCAACGTTATCACTAATTATTTGAATTTTTATTAAAATAATTAATAGAAAATGATAATTTTATTAAATATATATAATATATGGATTATTTATATTATTAATTTTTTTTCCATTTATTTATTTTTTTTTTTAATAATTTATTAAGCGCACAATTTTTATTTTATTTTTGGTAATTTTTCAAGTAAACGTATTTTCGTGGATTTGGATAATACGTTACCAGTGGGTTCCTTTTGAAATTCCAAATAAACTTTTCTTATGAAATTTTTCTAGTTTACGAGATAAAAATTATTAAAATAAATATTTTTTAAGTTTGGCAGATTAGTTATGAAAGTCGAAATGTGCCATTAAGTAACGTTTTATTGACTAATTTACTAATTATTCATTTATTCACAAATTTTTTTGTCTTTATAAGTTCGGTTTGGATATAGGAAAATTATTTAATTAATTTTTATAAATCCAAACCAAACTTATAAAAACAGAAAATTAGTGCGCCCTCTGGTAGCCAAACGGATAAAACATGCTATCTAAATAGAATATCAATGGATTTATATGCAAATTTTTATAATTTTTTCTCGTAAACTAGAAGACGCCCGAAAAAATTTCATAAGAAAAGTTTTTTTGGAATTACAAAAGGAACCCACTGGTAACGTATTATCCAAATCCACGAAAATACGTTTACTTGAATAATTACCTTTTTTTAGCTATGAAGGATTAATATTCAACAAAAAATTTCACATTTACTGCGCATGGATTAATTGAAATTTAAACTCACATAGATTGAAATGAAAAGATATGATCAAAAATGTTGCATTTCACTAGATAGCATAATCCAGTGCAATGTTTTATCCAGCGACTTATATCATTATAATATTAATTATATGTTTACATATTGCTTTGTTTCTTATATTTTAATAAGACAATCATGTTTAATGTAATGTCTTGTGTTTATGTTTCATTAAAAACTATACAGGATGTAAGAATATATTATTTTAATCACAAATTTTATTTTCAAGTATAATTAGATCAATTAAATTTTTCATTTTCACCGATACCCTCTATATAATATTTATTTTGGTTATTTTGCTTGCAAAATAGTATATTAGGGCCCGTGCAATCTCTGTCTCTCTCTCTTTTTTTCTCTTTCTCTCTCTCTCTATCTCTGTGGCTCTGCATGACACTCGTAGAAATAATTAATCACTTCTTACATTTAGTCTAAATAATCTTTTTTATATTTATGCACTTCCTATATATTTCAAATACTTATTTCGCTTTATATTTTTATATATTTACATTTGAATAAAATTGTTATATATATATATACCTATTTAGTTAAATATATATGAAAAATGATTAAATTTTAATTACTAAAATGAAAATTTTCTATGATTAAACAAAAATATATAAATTTAAAATCAAATTCAATTAATTTGTTTTGATTTATTCATTGTGATATAATTATTTATTTAATAATAAACAAAATTTTTGATTTTTTTTTTTATATTAAATTTATAAATTTTCAACTATTTGATATTATAACTATACTTTCTTCTTATTAACTCTATGATTATACTTATTAATTTCTACACCTTCACATATTCTATTATTTTACTTATTATTTTAAATATTTTGTAAAATTATCCAATATAATCTTTAATATTTTTTTTTGTTCTTAGTAACACTTAAATATTATATTAATTGCTTTTTTTTAAAAAAAAAAAAAAAAAAAAAACAATATTAGTATATTTCTTTATTTTATCTTTGCTTTATTTTTTTTTCTTGCTAATTCAAATATTCAAAGAAAAAAATTAATGAATATGATGTAAGAAATTTGCTAAGCACTATTTCTTTAGATTTTTCTTGCCTGGCTTTATTTAATTTGTATGTATGTATTTAAAATTAAACTTATTATTAAATAAATTTAAAAAAAATTTGCAAAAAATATTTAATATTACCTATATGAAGTAATTTTTTTAAATTATTTACTTTACTTATAAGTGTATACTATTATTATAATATATGATATGAAATTGCACTGATTTTTAACTTTGAAAGTTCAAATTCCTTTAGACTAGGAAAAAAGATTCTTTTGAAAATAAAATTAAAGCAAATGAAAAAATTTTTCAATTTAATATAAATAAAATTAATATACAATTGCATAAAAATGAATTAAAATCAAATTAGAATCATTTGGATATAAAACTGCAGCAACGTTTCAGACGGTTACAATTATATATATATACAAAACAAAAAAAGATTTTAATTTAATTGAAAAATTAATTAATTCATTAATAATAATAAAAATAAAATTAAGATAAATATGCATAAAGGCAAGTCTAAATTTTTTCATAGATAGAAGGTTGAAATTTTTATATTCTTTGGACATATTTAATTGTTTACTTTTTTAAATTTAAAATATATATAATTATATTATTATTGAATAATTAAATAGAATATTTTTTTTTTAAAAATACAGTATACTCTTTACACTAGTAACACTTATATGGTAGGATTTTTTTTTAAATATACTACAACTATTATTTTAATAAAATAAAAATCATTTAAAATCATTATTCTTTAAACATATTTTTGGTTTAACTTATCATCAAAAACTGTATCATTTCATTTCATCTTGCATTTGTATTCTTGTGAAGAATGCTTTTTTTATTTAGTTATATATATAAATCAAATATCAATATTTAAATGCATGTATTTGTTTGAAATGGATCTAAATATATTTTGATCGTTTGCATGGCATTTCTAAATATTTTTATTTAATTTTTAATATATATTTTAATAACCTTGTTTGTTTGGCTGGGTGGGTTGGGTTGTGCCTTCTTTTTTTAATGATGTTTAGGGCAGCGAGATACCTATCTACATTTGGTACGACGGCTATCCGACCCACTCAGGTGAGGGATATGAAGGCCGAGTATCTCGCGTGACACCGGATTCCCCTTACGGTCTGGCTTCTCTCAATCTTACCAACATTCAAGAGTCGGACCAGGGGTGGTACGAATGTAAAGTTGTTTTTCTCAACAGACCTCCAAAACCACACAAGAACGGCACCTGGTTCCATTTAGATGTCCATGGTAAACAACATTATAAATATATTTATATTTATAGAATAAATAATTTAATTTAGGGGGTAAAAGTTCATTATAATTTTTTTTTGGAATCTTATTAAGTAAGTTTGACTCAAAATCATGTTTAAATATGGGTTCTACTTCTTTTTAAGATTATAACTGACCAATAATTGATGAAACATAATCACCATAAGCACAAGATAGGTACAAAAATTAATTATTTTATGATTAATTTACAACTATACTCTACCTTCGGATGAATACTAATTTTTAATAAAAAATTTCTCGTTTATTATGTTACTTAAGAATTATAAGACTAATTCTTTTTAATTTAATGAATTTTCCTAACAAATCTTAATATCTAATTTCGGTAAGTATTCAATCGAGTTATTATGACATGGATTTGGATAAAACTTTATCAGTGGGTTCCTTTTTAATTCCAAATACACTTTTCTTCTGCAATTTATGCGTGTCGCTTCTAGTTTAAGAGAAAACAAGGATTAAAGTTTACATATAAATCTATTGATATTTTATTTAGCTGCCATGTTTTATTATTTGACCATCAGAGAGCTCCACTAATTTTCAGTTTTTTTCGGTTCGGTTTGGATATAGAAAAATTAAAAAATTAATTAATTAAATAATTTTTATATATCCAAACAGAAGTGAATAATTAGAGAATTAGTTAATAAAACATTACTTTATTATCATCATATTTCGGAGTTCATAATAAGCTAATCTTGCAAACTTTATTCCATTTGATCTCTTAAACTAGAAAAATTTATTTTAAAAAAGGAACCCATTGTGGTTAAAGTTTTATCCAAATCCATTTCATAATAACTCGAATGAATAATTACCCTAATTTCATTTTTTGTCTCCTTTTTTTGATTGTTAGAAACGAATTAAAAGTATAAACTGTCATAAAAATAATTACCTGTAGTAGACTTTCGAGTATCCAGAAAAATTAGAAAAAAAAAATATTTCGAATAATAAAAATCCGTTCAAATATCTGTAATTAAAAAAATATTCTTAATATTGTTACTGTTCTTCTAGTATTGTAGACATATTCTTCTTACTACCAAAGTCAAAAATTTTCAAAATTTCCCACATAAATCCGATCCCTGACAATCAAGATTTTTCTGTATTTGATCTAATTTCGTCATTGATTTCTTTTTTTCTGTTTTAATCAAATAATTATCCAAATATTGAATATAATTTGAATTTTTTTTTTTTTGTATTTCAGCTCCACCACGTTTTTCAGTTACTCCAGATGATATCATTTATGTGAGTTTAGGTAACGACATTATTCTCAATTGTCAAGCTGAAGGTACTCCAACACCTGAAATTCTCTGGTACAAAGATGCCAATCCAGTCGAACCTTCTGTTACTGTTGGAATCTTTAATGATGACACAGAACTTCGCATTTCTAATATTCGCCATGAAGATATTGGAGATTTTACATGTATAGCACGAAATGGCGAGGGGCAGATTAGTCATACAGCTAGAGTAATAATAGCAGGCGGACCAGTAATAGTGAATCCTCCACAGAACCAAACCAAATTGGAAGGAGATAAAGTTGAATTTGGTTGTTCAGCAAAGGCCAATCCAGGCAATGTAACTGTAAGATGGTTTTGGGACGGTGTCCCAGTGAAAGAAGTGTCTGCATTAGAAACTCGTGTCACGATACGTCGAGATGGGTCCTTAATCGTCAATCCGGTTGCTGCTGATGATTCTGGTCAATACACTTGCGAAGTTTCGAATGGAATTGGTGAACCACAAACTGCATCAGCTTACTTAAATGTGGAATGTAAGTTATGGAAATTTATTTTTATTATTTTTTATATTTAATATTCTATGGTTTCACTGAACTGAAGCATACATAACACATTCCTCCAATATTCCTATTTGAACTTTGAATTTCTTTCTTAAATATCCTCCAAACATTTTATATTATTTTCTTCCAAAATATATTATTATTATTTAGTAGTAGTAGTAATAATAATACTATTAGTAACAGTAATATTAATATTATAAATAAATATTTTATGGTTATATAAAATATTTTTTTTAATAATTTCATATAATAATTTAGAAAAAAAAGGCTTTAGGAACAGTTAAAAAAATAAGTCTTATCGCCTTTTTATACACTACAAATGCAAATTTTATTTTAATATACATTTTTTACCGACCGACGATAGTAAGGGAGGTATTGTTTTTTTTGATTTTTGTTTTAATTTTAAATTTATAAAAAATGTTCATTTCAATCATATGAAAATAAATATTAGAAAAAAATCTATATTGTCTAATGAATTATAAATATGTAATCTTACAAACAATGTAAAATTTCTCTCATATATTTATTTATATCTACCCTCTTATACTCCATCCTCCCCTAATCTTTTTTTATTTTATTTTTGACTCAAATTACTTTCACTTAACCTTTTAAAATCATTAATATATTATTATAATAATAAAAAATATTTATAATAATAATTAGAAAGAAATAAAATTATAATACTCTTGAAAATCTTTCAATGATAATAAATAATATACACTAAAAATGAATTTTATAAATTTATCTATACTTAATTCTTTTAAGAATCAAATATTTTAAAAATCATAATAAGGTAGTTGTTCCTAACATTTTTTAATATTACATTTTTTAAGAAAAACTATGATTTGATTTTAAAATAATGAAATAATTAATCCTCCACTCGACCTTTTAATGATTGTTTAATTATTATTTTTCTATCGCTGTTGTTATTACATACATATATAAACAATATTTAATTTTATTATAATGTCTACATCGTTCTTTATTTAATATAAATATCATATTTAATTATTATTTATTTTAGATCCTGCAAAAGTAACATTTACTCCCACAGTACAATATTTACCGTTTCGGCTAGCTGGTGTTGTACAATGTTATATTAAAGCAAATCCGCCACTTCAATATGTTACATGGTCTAAAGATAGAAGGTTACTGGAGCCATACCAATCGAAAGATATTGTGATTATGAACAATGGTTCTTTATTATTTACAAGGGTAAGATATTCTTTTAAAAATTATTTAAGTATATATATATATATATATATATATAATAGGTATCATATTTTAACTTTAATTTCTTAAGCGTGATATATAAATTTATTTATTAATAATAATAAATTTTTTTTTTATATTTTGTGCCTTCTTTTATATTTAAGGAAAATATAAAAATTAAATTGGTGTAGTTTTATTAAGATGTAAATAAGTAATGGAATATGAGTCAGCGGGCAGTCAGTAGGAAAAATTGAATATTTAGAAATATTCAACCAATGTAGACGTTTCGTTCCTATTTCAGAATCCTCTTCACCATTTGAGTTTTGTATATTTCACATATGATCGCGGGGGAGGAAGCAATAAAAAATATTCTAGTTATATTAGTTTGTCATTTTAGTGCCCTAAATTTTAAATATGTGTGGAGTTATGAAAAATTATTAAGGGTAAATTTAGAAAAAGACTGTTTTCTATGAAGTATAAGTTTCAATTTTATAAAAATATAACAATTTTCCACATTTCTAACTTACATATGAGATCGAAACGTCCACTTTATTTCATATAATTGATAAATTGATTATAATATTACAAACAAGTTTAAACAAATATACTTGTGAAATATATTTAAAAAATCATTATTATTATTATTATTGAATATTGAATTTATTTATATTTTTCATGTTTTAGGTAAACCTTAACCATCAAGGTCAATATACATGTACACCTTACAATCAACATAGTACCCAAGGACCATCAGGACCCATGGATGTATTGGTTCGAAAACCTCCTGTTTTCACCATTGAGCCTGAAAATTTTTATCAACGGAAGGTTGGAGACACGGTTGAAATGCATTGTGAAGCTCAAGAAGGGGAAGGATCACAAAAATTGCCAATTCAATGGCAACGGGTAAATATAATGATATTCATCAAAATTACATTAATATTATAAATAAACAATACCTCCCTTACTATCGTCGGTCGGTAAAAAACAGATATGGATATAACATAAATATTTTTAATTTTATTTTATTTATAATATATAAGGAGGCTGGCTGTGACGTCATATAATTTTAAATTAAGAAACAACTAAAAATATATAATATATAAAATTATTTGTAAATTTAAAAAAAAAATGATATATATTTTTAAATAACTTTAAATTACTAATAATATATCTCAGTTAATTTTAAAAACTTATATACATTTTATATTTCATATATTTAATGTATTGTAATATATTTAATATAAACGATTTTGTTCTAAAACATTGGCAACTATATTTTAAAGATTATGAAATTATTCTTTTAACTTGAATGTATAAACAAATATACCATCAATATATTTAAAAATAAATTTCTCTCAGAATGTTATTATATATATTTTTTCTATTGATTGAATCATATTTTGACTCTTACTATTATATTATTAATCAATGAATGTATCTTATAATAGATGACTTTTAATAAATTAAAGAAAAATACAATAAAAAAATAGTATGTAAAACAAAAAAATGTTATTCTATAGCTCTATACTAAAATAATATTAATTTTCTTTTTTTCAGCGAGATGGTTCTCCATTACCACGAAATCGAGTAAAAATGAGTGGCGGTAATATTACAATCGAGGCCTTACGTCGTTCTGATTTTGGTTTTTATCAATGTGTGGCATCGAACGATGTAGCTACTATTGTCATAGTAACACAATTAGTGGTGGAGGGTACACAGCCACATGCACCCTATAATGTTTCTGGGAATGCCAGTGAATTTGCAGTTACATTACAATGGCTTCCAGGATATAGTGGAGGCCCAGATTACAAACAAGACTATACAATTTGGTATTTTTTTATTATTTTATTTAGATTAATTTATTAAATTTATTTAAGAAATAAAACTCTCTTAACTTCTTTTTCCATCAATAACGTTAGTCGTTTCGGTCCATGATCAGTACTCTCTTCAGAACTTAGTGTTGAGAAAAGTTAGTAAAAAAAAGTTTTATTTCTTAACTTTCAGTTTTCATCCTGGCTGTCTGCCAATTCCAATCCATTATACATTTTCTAATCAGCCAATATCATTTAGAAAATTAATAATAATATAGTCTATAATAAATATATATATAAAATTAATTATTTTATTTAACTTAATTTAATAATTTAAACTTTGGTCATTTGTGATAAATTCCTTGTAATGTTCATAAAATTTGGTTGAAAATGCTATATATATATAAATTCTGTTTTTCTCTTTGTAGTAAATATATAGTTAAAGATAATTTCAACTCCTTTAAAACCACGTCTGTGAATAAATAATAATACATATATATAATATATTAATATATATTATGAGTAATTATTTCCGGGTTATTAATATAAAGTACCACGGAACCTAAATGTACAAATATATATATATTATAAATCTTTTTCTCGAATTAAATTTATTGCAATTTTATATTTTAAAATTAAATACCTTAAAAAATTTTAATTATTTTAACAACTATATATATGTGAGTCTTATTTTTTCTATTTAAAGTTAGATAGTTATTAATTCATTATGATATTGACATAAAATATATAATCAGAAAATTTAATTGAATGATAATATAAACAGATATAGATAATAGAATTAAATTAATTAATTAAATCAAGAATAGAATGATTATTATTTTTTTTTAATAATAATTAATAATTAGAAATTGCCTGTTAAAGATATTTTATTATTTTTTAAGTAATTTTATATTTCTGGTAATATATTAATTTTTTTAATAATTTTTAGGTATAGAGAGGCTGGTATATCGAATTGGTCTTCAATTCCCGTCACACCTAGTGGTAGTACGCAAGTTACAATAAATCAACTACAACCAGGAACTACCTATGAATTTCAGGTGGTAGGAAAGAATATATTGGGCGATGGTATGCTCAGTAAAGTTATTACCGTCCGCACTCTAGGTAACTAACTTTTGGAAATGGTATTCGCCGGTTTTAATTTTAAGTTACATATATTAGATACAATAGATAACGAGGAATAAATATTAAATATCGACCAGTTGTTGTTTGTCCCCATTTGAAAAAACTAGTCAAATTTGATGTTCAATTATTTACAAATATATCCGTTAATATTTTAATTAAAAATGTTTTCGATTTCAATATATATATATATATATATATGTAGTGATTTGGAAGGGGTTGGATTCGGTGTCTAGAGGTACATTATCTCGATAGAGCAACAACACTTCTTGTTTGGGCTTTTCTATAAAATGGTTTATTTACAAATAAATATACATAGGCAAATACACACACTCTCTCATCATCATAGTCATCACGAATCTAAACTGAATCTAAGAGAAGAGTCCAAAACGAATCCCTTGCGGGAGTTCGCATTCCAATTTATATATTAATCCCACCCCTACTGAGCATGTCGGGAGAAGGAGGTGGGAGACTCTCCTGGTCGTCACCCAAGGCCCGTCTCAAGCCTGATCAGGGTTGAGAGAGACCCGCGGAAAATTTCCGCTACTACCCTCGGTTGCATTTTACAACCAGGACAAGGAAGTGGAGTGAGGAGGTCGAAACATCCTTGTCGCCAACATCCCTTGATCTGAATTTAAATTCCCACATATATATCAACAATAGGATATTAATATTCAAAATTTGATACAGATGGCGGCATCACAAGGACACTTAGTCCTATAGGAGGTCCAAATACTAATAAAGATTGGCCCAGTACGGTGCCACCTGGTAAGGTGACATACATTAAAATATTTTGCATTTGTCTTTTGCATATGTTTTTATTTTAATTTATTTTATGTTATTTATTAATATTTTTTTTTATATGTTTTTGTTTTTTTTTTAAACAAATTATTTACCATATATTAAATTCCTCGTTTACATGCCTCCCTTAAAATAAATTAAATCAATTAAATATACTATTTTTTGAGCATGGCCTCTCTCATTATATAAACGCACAAATATATATATATGTAATGTAATAATTTTAAAATGAATGCTCTTTGATTTATTGTTTTAACTATTAATTAGTGAGATATTTGTTTTTTTATCAATCCACTTTGCTGTTATATTCATTGTTTCATGCATTATGCCTTAATTACTATTTTATTTATTTAACCTTAAAACTGTTTTTTATTTTGAATTTTAAATTAGCTCAATTATAATAGTTTTTACAATAAATATAAAATATAAATGAGTTTTTAAAGATTTCAACTTAAAATATTGCATCTCTCTAATATAATATATTAATATAGAGTTATATTATATATATATTAAAAAATAAATATAAATATAATACTAAACTATTAATTATAGATGGCATTGGTTGAATAAAGCAAAAAAAAAAATTGATAATATTTTCTTAAAGTTAAAATTATATTTTATTTAGTTTTGAATAAAAAAAAAGGTAAACCGTTTTTCCCGGTTTGGTTTTTTCGAAATATGGTCACCCTAAATACAATGCTATTTTGACAATAATTGAATTACTGATAATTATCTGATTACTATTCTAGAATATTATATTTAAATTATAAAATATTAAATTTATTTTCTTTTAAAAAATAAACAAGTTCAAATTAAAATTTAAACAATCTATCTTAAGTTTTAAACATTCTTATTTAATAGAAAAATACACTTTTAATTAAATGATTTAAAATATTATTCTTAATTAGTTATATATTACATTAGATTAAAAAATAGGGAGATATTACTTTCACTTATTGAAAAGTTTTGATAAAAAACCATTCAACACTAATCTTTAATAGAAATATAACGAAAATATGAATATATATATTATTCTTACTTTATATATATATATAATATATAATAAAACCAAGAATCACTCATTCAAATTATTTAAAATTAATTTTATAATAGTAGTATTAATTTTTTTTTGAGCTTAATAACATAATTTTTTAGGATTTTATATAATAAAAATTTATATTGAAAAAGAAAATTAAAATTTTGAAAATATTACAATAAATTCGAAAATTATAAATACCAGTTAAATTTTTTAAATTCTAGAAAATCATTAACTGGTCTATCGTCTGGGCATTGTTTTTTTATGATAATCTCTAATATATATATACATATATAAATATTTAAATAGATTTTTAATAAATACTTGTCATTTTATTTTCATCGTGAGCATGTTTGTTGATGAATGTTTGTTTGTTTGTTTTTCTTTTGTTTTATTTTTATTTTATTTATTTTTTTTTAACAGATATCAATGATTCTAGCCTTGTAGTTTTACCTACCGACTCTAGTGGTGGTAGTTATTTTCCACCTGTTTTTAGACCCAAAGGTTTGTCTACCATATAATTTAATGCAATATTTATTTTTGCTTTTTTTTCATTACCTTTTGAATACAATAAATAAATCATATAATAATTATAATATAATAATAATTTATTTATTTAAGTATAAAATTTTGATACTTTTATAAAAAAAAAAAAAATAAGTAAAAAATAATAGAAATAAATTATTTTATTATAATTATTATTATTATTTTTCTTAAATTTTTTGATTGATATTTGCTTTTCCAAGGTCCCCGCCCTGGTCATCCACGAAATCTTACTGTCACTGAAATCAGTAATGGCTTTGTCATTTCATGGCAAGCACCCCTTGAAAGAGCACACCTAGTCCAGCATTATACTATCAAATACCGAACTGATGGCCCTTGGAAAACTCTTAACCATCGAAATATTCGACCAGAGGAAACTAGTTTCTTAGGTAAAAATAATATTTTTTTCATATTTGTTTATAAAAAGATTTATGAAAAATTATTTTTTTTTTTGTCATTAAAAAAAAAAATCAATGCAAATAAATAATAATATTTTTTTTTGCTTTTAGTTAAAAGCCTTGTTGGGGCACGAACATATTATTTCCGAGTTTTAGCTAATTCTGTGACTAGTTATGAAAGCAGTGAAGAAGTAAAATATTCTGTTCCTGCTCGAGTTAAACACAAGGCTATTACAGCAGGCGTCGTTGGTGGAATTTTATTCTTTATAGTTGCAATTATATTGTCAGTTTGTGCCGTTAAAATTTGTAATAAACGTAAACGACGGAGACAAGAAAAAGGTATCATTTATATATTTATTATTATTATTATTATTTTTATTATTATTATTATTACTATTATTATTAGTATTATTTTCATTATATCACTAATTTTACAAGATTCATGCTGAGGACCGGATCTCAAAAGTTGTTTATTATTTATAAAATCCTAGAAAAGAAAAAAAAAATTTCTTTAAAAATATCCTATATTTTGGATATATATATATATATATATATATATTCATCTTTTATTAATTTTTTTTTTTTTATTATATTTTATTTTCGTATATTTTCAATTTACTACTTTTAATTGATAACCTTAATTAAGAAATTAACCAAAAATTCATATAATTATTATTTTAACTCATATAATTTGTTTATTTATTATCATACTCTATTAGAAATTAGAGTTTATTTTTTCAATTCTATTTCATATTCACATCTTTCATTTTTGAAAAATTTAACAACTATCATTTAATATTATTGTAAAGGATTTTAATATTTTTTTATATTTCTCCTTAGTTTTAATAATAACAATCTATCTATCTAATTTTTTAAAAGTTCGTTTTATCTAAATTGGTTCATTTTTCTAATTGAACAATCGTGAATATAATGGATTGGTACGATCATAGGTGTCTAAGATCCTGAATAGTTTTTGAGTATAGCCAATTAGAATGTCAAAAAAACATGAGCTTATTAACTTTGCCAACACAGTTTACAATTACCTTTCCAGAAATTACATATTTTACATCTTTAACTATAAAAAAATGACCATGTCAAAACAATTTTGTTTGAATTCTTTAAATAATTTTCGAGTTTTATCAGGACTAAGAATAGTTCATCTCAGACCTTTTCAATTCAGATATATTCACTTTTCTGCCAAATTTATGGCGGAGTTTGGCATTTCTCCTAAAACCAAATTTGCCATGTTTATTATTTACTCGTACAATGATATTTCCAGTTCAAGCGTACAACGGTCGTTAAAAATATATAAATTAGGACTGATATTTTAATAATGGTTGAAATTGAATTTATTCTTATTATATGGGGTATGCAAAAGTTTCCGCCGTTCACATTTAGGTGTCTCCTGTTATAAATGTAGCCAAGAATTCATTATCTATTTTTCATGTTTCTTTTTTTTAACGATGGTGACAACATTAAATGAAACAAAAATTTGCACAAGATACGTGCCAACAAAACGACATTTGCGACAAATTTTACTTTTCCACTTTAAGGTTAGGAAAACTGCTTAATTGAGACTAATGTTGAAAAATAGGTGTATTACGACAACCCCAAAGGAAAAAAATCATGGGTTTGTAAAGGAGGAGCATCCACTTTGGTGCTGAAGAAAAATATCCATGGGTCCAAAATTATACTATGTATTTGGTGGGTCGAAAAAGACGTTTTGTTTCCTGATGTTGGTTTTTTATAAAGTGTATGTATATTTTAGACAAAATAACGGCAGAAATCTTTCCATACTCCAAAATTTTCATGAAAAATAATTTTTTTTTTTAGAACACATGATGAAATAATACAAATATGAAGTTATTTCATTTGACAATATTTTAATTAATTTTTTAAGATATCAAGGCTTTAAAAGTAAAATAATGCAGGGGTGGCATTCTTTTAAACACATTTTGAATTCTTATAATGGATCTATCTATCCATAAAGCAGATCACATATTTAGTATGCTATTATTTTCTTTCAATTAGTGGATAAAATTTCAACTGTTTTTCTATACTTTTAATTATCACTTATACTAGTCAAAATCAAATTTTTTTCCACCGATCGGAATAGATTTTCATATTTTAATGATTTAAATATGTCCTGATATTCACGGCATAGCTTATTAAAATGAAATACTTATCTCAAAAAAAATACTTAACGTTACCAAAACGTTTTAATTTTCCCATGTGGCAATAATAATTAATACTTTATAATACTTATAAAACAAAATACATCCAAGATCCGGTCCTAAAAAGAAAAATATAGTTTAATAATTTATAAAAAATCATTAATCTGAAGGATTTTTTCAGATTTTTTTCAAATTTGGTATATGCAAAGATATATTTAACAAAACGGATATGTATAGTGACAGCTTATTTTGAACTTTTAGAGATTCATTAATCAATTTAATTTATTCATATTCAAATAAATAATAAATCAATGGTATATTAGCGCGTTTTGTCTATAAATATAGTAAACGGAGAATTTTTCGCTCATTTTTATGAAGAAGTTTACAAAATCCGTTAAGTATTTACATTCTTATTGCGTGTCAATGTTTCTAAGAAGGGCTCTGATGATATTATATCGTTTCATTAAAAACAGAGTGCCTTCTTTTAAGCACGCTTGTGATTTTCTAACACTAATAATATTTATTCACTCCACCGCAGCGAATTCCAAACTTATTCTGCGGCCTAATTATGTATCAAGAATTGTGGAGATATAATTATGAAATAATTGATCTGTAATAATCTATAATACAAATGACCCCATTTATATGAAGACTTAAAAATGACTGGAAATGTCTCTGACATCATAAATATTCCTTTAAATTAAATTAAATAATTATTTTTCATTTTTGGACATATTATCATCGTGTTTTTTTTAAATTAATACAAATTCAAATTCAATAACAATTACAAAAATAAATGGATTTTAAACTAGATAAAAACTATATTTAAAAAGTAAAATATATACATAGTTTTAAACTAACTCAAGAAAAATAAAATAAAAAAAAAATTATTATACAAAATAATAACTAAAAAGAAAAATGACGTATTTAAATTTGAATAACGATCGTGTAGAATAGTAATTCCAAAAGTGGGCGTTACCGCCTCCTCGTGGGTGCTGCAGCGATCCAGGGGGGGGCGGTGATGGCCACAGGTGCATTTTGGGAAAATTACTTTTCTATTCTGAGATAAAAAATAGATACATAATTTCAATGTTTCTAATTTACACCTTTATTTATAATATTATGCGAATAGTTACATTTATCTTTCTGTTTAATTGTTATTAAAATTAAAAAAAGTTAATTTCCAGGGGGCGCTGAATAAATTTTATTCTGGAAAGGGGGCGCTTGGCCAAATAGGTTTGGAAACCACTGGTATAGAAGACATTTTATGTTTTTTTTTTGTAGAAAAAATTGTTCTTAAGTTTCAATATATTTTAACTAGAAGAGCAAGAAGAATATCATATTTAGATTACAAGAAGAAATAAGCTGGAGTGTCTCCACTCGACTATCTCGCAATTTGAATTGGATTAAATAACATAATATATTATATTTAAATTAAATTTAATTAATTATAAATTATAAATAATAAATATTAAACCAGCGCATGTTTGGCTTTTTATTGATGGCACCATGGCACGTGTTGGCGCGTGAGATTTGCAGTATTAAAAAATTAATTCTGGTACTTTCAGCAATTCAATCAAGCTGAAATTCTATATATAGCAGTTTTATACAATTATTAATCATGTGAAAAATTATCAAACATATATTTTTATTTTTACGGTCACTTTAGAGGAAAAAAAATCAAAACGTTGTAGGTAATGACCCTCTTCCGGTTGGGCTACATTTCACAAAAGTTGATAGAAAACTATGAATTTTGAATAATGTCCATGTACCAAATTTCATCATTCTAGCTCAAACCGTTTTTGCGTAATCTTGTCTACATACATACACACACACACACATATACACACGCACACACAAACATTTTTCTCAACCTTAGTGAAAATGATTCAGGAACCTTCAAAACGTATAAAAACATCAAAATCTCAACATCGAAAATTTTCGTGATCGCAATACTATCTCTTACGAGATAGTAAAAAAGTTTATTAACCAAAATGCACAAAATGCTAAAATTCAATCAACTTGAAACTTCTCTTTCTCTCTCTCATAAATTTTATTTAGAAATCATTCTTTTTAAATTTTATTTTTATTTTACAAAATAGATCATAATTTTTTTTTTAATATCATCGTTATTATTATTATTAAATCTTATTGATTTTGCTCCTTGCTCACATCAATTTTATTTATTTTATTTTCTTCAATTGAAATATTTTAAAATTGTAAGCAACAATAAATAAATAAATTGAATAAAGCTAGCAGATGGCACCACCATCAATTTTTATTTATTATTATTTAAATTAAAATTTTAGACATATAAAAATATATATTATCTTTATATAAATAAATTAAATATTTTTTTTAATTTAAACATTTGTAGATATATATATATATATATATATATATTTGTGTGTATATATATAAATATACATATATATTTAAATAATGATGTGATTTGTACAGGCCGCAGCTATATAAAGTTTCGGAAATGCTTTAACACAATTCTTATTGCATGTAGTTTCAAAATGCATGTTTCCCATCTTATAAGAGAATACAATTTATATTTTTAATTAAATAAATTTATTGGAATCCTTTGTTACAGCCTACAACATGGTGGCCTGTAGAGTGACAGACGCCCGGAACGGAGGACAGGCGCAGGGCGCTTCACAAGTGCCTTTAAAAAAGTAAACAATATTAATACTTATTTTTTTTTAATAGATCCATAAAATCAAAGACACGAATTTAAAAGTGTAATGAATATTATAATATTTTATACTTATATATACGAGGTCTGTTCAAAAGAAAAGGTGAATTTTGAATTTGCTATTATCGACATTTTTTTTTGTTATGTTGATACTTTACTACTTTTACTTTAAAAAAATGGATCAAAGTATCTGTATTAAATTTTACTTTAAAAATGGAATAAAGTGCTCCAACGCACTTAAAGTGTTGACTGTGACATTCGGCGAGCCTACTTTGTCTCAAAAAAATGTTCAAGTTGTAGTACAAGCGCTTTACAGAAGACCGCAAAGTTCGATCAAATGTGAAGGTTTTGTTCACTATTTTCTTCGATTACAATGGCGTGTTGCATCGTGAGTTCTTGCCAACAGGTCGTAATAAGGAATACTACATGGAAGATATGCAACGTTTGCTTGAAGCAATACGACTCAAACGATCGGAATTGTGAGAAAACAAATCATAGATAATGCACCTGCTCAGACATCATTGTTTGTTCGTGATTTTTTGACCAAAATCAACACCGTAATCATTTATCAACCACCGTATTCACCAGATTTGGCTCCCTGTGATTTTTTGCTATATCCAATGAGAGGAAAGTGTTATGCTACAATTGATGAGATAAAGTCGGATTCGAAGAACGAGCTGATGGCCATACCTTGAAGTGCATTTCAGAAGTACTTCGACGATTAGAAGAAGCGCTGGCATAAGTGCATTATATCTGAGGGGAATTATTTTGAAGGAGACAAAATGAATATTGATAAATAAATAATTTTATTTTCCAAATAATTCAAAATTCATCTTTTCTTTTGAACAAACCTCGTATATAATTTTTTAACATTTCTCTGCAATTTATTTCTTTTACTATAAATATTTGATTAGTTATTTAATATCTGTTTTAAAAACTCTAATCTCTATTGGTGAATTAATAATATTTTTCTGCACACATTTAGTAATATTTATTCATTGAAACCTTAAATGCAATATTGCGCTATTAACTTTTACATTATACTTATATAATTTTATTTTAAATTATCAATTTCAAATTTACTTCCACCAACTCATCCATCATTGCTAATACAGGTTATATTAATTTGCCATATTCGATGTAATTAATTTCGAAATTCAATATTTTTTTCTGTACCATTTATTAAAAAAAATGTGTCTACTTCTTAAATTAAAATACTATTAACCTTATATTATTCGGCATAAATATATTTATTTATTATAAAATTGAAAATCATAATATTTTATACTCCCCTTAAAAAGCATTAATTTAGATTGTCCCTCTGTTTGTTATTATTCATTACCTCTACTAAAGTGGTGCATCTTTTGATCTTAATAGCAACAAACACACTCCTCCATCTATCTTTATTCATCACCCTCTCCACTAATCTTTTTTACTAAATAATCTTTGATTTTCATATATCAAAGATTCTTTGCAAATTATATTTACCTTTTCATGAGCTCTTAATGATTGATGTTAAGAGATGCTTATAGAATACCCAACTCTTTCAGACTTTTATTAGAAAGTACTTATAGTATCAATTCATAATTGGGGTGATCACTCCATTTTATAAGTTAATAAAATATTTCAAATCTATAATAAAAGAAAATATTTTTGAAATCGGTTAAGTCGTATGTCTAATCTCACAAGTTGCCTTTAAAAAAGCTTCCCCCATCTTTAATGCTCTTATAATGAGCAAGATTGTTTTTAATTTTTCTTTTAAATACAAATAAATAAATGAAATAAAAAAATAAAATAATAGAAATATATTATTTTTTAATCTAAAAGAGGGTGCTATATTTTTTCTTTATACACATTTAAATCCATAAAATATTTTTAGTATTTTAATATAAATAAAGATAATCTCTTCCATTTATTATATAATTTATACATATTAATTTGAATTATCTACTTTATTTGTAAAATAATTTTTTTTTTTTGTATTATTTTGTTTTTAATAAACCAATGAAATTGATAATTTAAACATTACAATTTAATATTTATTATATATTAATGGATTGGGAATCAAATTTATATAAATATAACGTTCATAGACCAATTGTTACAAAATATAATTAATATATATATATATATATATATAGGGTGTCCAAATGTCCCGGTTTTCCGGGATTGTCCCAATTTTAGGTGCTCTGTCCCGGCGTCCCGAAAAATGTCTTCGGGACAGTAAATTGTCCCTGTTTTTAAATATTTAGGTCCGACGAACGTTTTCTCACAATCAGTTTGGCTCTTATTTTCTATTTTTCATTCAATATGGCTCTTAAAAAAAAGGTAATTTTTTTTTTACAAATGTTCCGGTTTGGTGTTTTCGAAATATGATCACCCTATATATATATATATATATTTGTATCTATTTTTATTGAAATATGAACATTTATTAATCGTCTATGTTTATCTTCTTCTAAAGGTTATGAAGATGGCCACTTCTTGGATTGAAACTTGCCCCGATGTGTATACAAACATTTTTCATAAAACTAACCCACCTTGGAATAGTGATACTTTTAAATCTCATTGTGAATTTCTAATAGATTGATGTTGGTATACATATAATGGAGGTTTGAACTTTCAAAAGTGTCCATGTGTTTTCCAGTGTATTAATTTATTTCAAGTTAGAAAAATTAATCTAATCACACTACAAGGACTTAGATGTGATATGATCATCCGAAAACAAAACAAAAAGAAAAAAAAAAAAAAAAAGAAAAGAAAAACAAAAAAAAAAAAAGATTAAATTAAATAAAAATAAAACAAAAAAAAAGATTATATATGTATGTATAGGTATACATATACATTCTATATATATGAATACCTATACATACATATATATGCATATATATATATATATAATAAAACATAAAATTATATATAAAAACAACAAAAACTTTTCAAAATAGTGGGCTTTAAAAACCAACCGACATACTTATTAGGACCTCTCTGATTCTAAGCTCTTCATCTCGTGTAATTGCAATCTCCTATAGGGTCAATGATTGCGAATCCTTTCGGGATTTGAAGCCAGACAACCTTTAAGCCTTCTATACGCCTATGACAGTAAGACTCTTCTTAATGCTTTCTTTCAATTGCTTTAGCATGTTTAGTTTCCTTTTTGTTGTCTTTATTTATTTTATTTCTCGTCCTTTTAGAATTTACTATTTACTTTTAAATTACTTTATTTCTTTCTGTGGTTTTAATATCAAAATATACACATATATATAACAATAACTCTAAATAACATAATACATCTATAATACAATAACTAATAAACTAATAAATTTGATAAAAATTGCTTCTTTTTATCTTTTTTTCATTCCTTCTGGTAAAATTTTGAATTAATTTGATTTATTGATAACTAATATTTTAAAATTTTTTAAACTAACACATTGCATTGAAAAATTGATTTTATAAAATTATAAACGTAGCTTCTGCAACCATGAACCGTTTTGTTTGTTTTTCCATTTTTATAAGTTGTTTTCATTTTATAATTGATTTGAAAATAGTAAAATTATTTATTGATAAGAATTAAATACATAAACTTGTACTGTAAATTATTGAAAAATCATGATTATTTTTTCAGAGTCTCAATTAAACAATTATTTACTTAGTGAAACTTATTTTGTTATTTATTTTTACTTAATACTTATCAATTTTATATAATTTGTATTTTTAAAGGTTTTATGAACAATCTACAATTTAATAATTTTTTTAGGTTTGATTTTTTATATAATTTTCTATAATATTGTATTATTTTTTTCTTTATATAGTTATGAATTTTTTTGTCAGATTTATTTTTTTAAATTGTCTGTTTTTTTTTTTGTTTCTGTTATTTTATAATTAATTGTTTTTTATCATTATTACCTTTTTATTAACTATGTTCTTTTTTGTCGTAGACTTAAACAATGCCGAATATCGACTATGAATCGATTATTAACGGCCTTGGGTACAGCACTCGGTCACGGACGCTATCAAGAAAATAACTGGCGCCAAGACGTCCTCTCTAGAAATTTAGGAAAAGATCCAAACCCTCAACTAGGTCAAATATCTAGAGCCGCCGATGGACGCTTCGTTCTAGTAGACTCAACCATTTCATCTGTACATCATAGTCTAAATAGCAGCAGTAGTGATGATGGTGGTTTCCTCCCTAGAAGAAGCCCACCCCGGCCTGGACGAATGTGGATTGATCGACGTTCCTCTTGGCGTCGTCCTCTAGTTAACTACCCTAGTGAATTAAGTTTACGTTCCGAAGGCTCAGGCCAAAGTGCAATATCACCCTCCACGATTTTTACACCAATTCGTCACGCACCTCCACCAGCTCCACCTCGAATTCTTGCAAGTTCACCAACCATACCAACAACACCAGCATCGATTTTAGCTGCAGCTTGGTCCCCTGCCTATAATTTTAGTGATTTAAGTTCTGTACGACAACCAAGTTCAGCTGATCGTTCATTACCCTCTGCTTCCACTTTCTCGCCAGCTAGTTATCAACCAAGTTATCAACAATTACGGTCAATACATGAAAAATACAGCCAAGAGTTACCATCCTTACGTGCTATACATCAAGATTTTTTAAATAACTCTCGTATGCCTTTGGTTGTTCCTGCCGTTCATCCTCCTCTTGCCACAAGTTCCCCACCAAGAGTACGTATTGGATGGAGTAATCGAGGAGGTCGTTCCCTTGTACGTCATGTACGTCATGCAAGATCTGCACCAGAACTGGCAGCATCTGATGTTGATTTTCTTGAAACATCACCATCAAGTTCATCGGGTTTTGGAAGTAAAAATACTTCTCAACAAAATCAAAGTTCTCATTCAGGTAGTACCAGTGTTGAATGGCGTCTTCCTCCTTATCGTCCACCGCCCCCTCCCCCACCAATTTCACCACCACCACCTCTTGCTCCATTAACCGCTTTTGGTCATTATAATTGGCTTGATTTCAACACTGGTCTTCCTTGTTTACCCAATTTGCAACCATTAAAAAGCACTCCAGATGCAAGCGTGGATGGACATTATGAATTTGATTCTGTTCTTCCTCCAACACCAACTGGAAAATCAACGAGCTTTGAAGTGGAAACATGTGGTTTGGCTCTTTATCCTAGTACAAGCCGAGTGAAACCTCGACTAATTCATCCTCTGCCACCTAATAAATATGACAATATTGAAGCGCGAGTTCAAGCAATGAAGGAAGAATTTCATCAATTCCGAAAACGGCAGGCACAACGGCGTCGTAGCCACGAACTGGAGAGTGCCTGTTAGTATTCCCGTGCTCGTGCCCGTGTCTATATTTGTGCCTGTATATTATACCAGCACCCATAATAAAAGAAAGGTGAAAAAAATAAACCTTTCTCGAAACACGGAGACGATTCATATTTTTTACATATTTAACAATAATAACACCAATTATTTGTAAATTATTGCAATCGACGAGATCTAAGAGACGATATTAATTTATTAATTTAAGAACAATAATAATATTATTTTTCCTGAAAAGCTTCCATACTATTTATGAAGGGCTTAGAAGCCAGATGAATTTACCTATATTAGATTTCTGTATTTTAGAAAGATTACTTATATTTATCACAAAAATTCACATCATTCTAATTCCATTTAATACTATTTATGGCAAATAATCATGTCACTATTTATGCTCCATATTTAAACTTGGAATGGGTGCGAATCGCGCAGTGCACGGCGGTAGACGAATTGTCGCGTCCTCGTCCTCCTTCCAACCTATTAGATATATATCTCTAGTTCCAGCACATAAATAGCCTCAGTAGTTTAAATATGGTTCTTGTTTTAAATTACACTAGTAGTTATGTGCCCAAGTGCATTAAGACCAATAATCAAAAATCGGACTAATAAAATATGTAAATCTTAAAAATTCTCTCCTCAAGTATTATATAAAATCCAAAGATTATACACTTGGAAACAAATATAAATGTATATATATGTATATATGTATATATACATATATATACATATATATATATACTAATTTATTAAAAGAAAATTGCTCCAACAAATATAAACATTAAACAAAACGCTCGACACAGTCACATTCTAGAGCTTAATCTAGTTCAATTTAATTTTATAATCTAGAAATAAATTAATTTAAAAGAGATTAGAAAAACTATCAAAATAAGATTGAAATAGATTTAATTTTAAATTAAATCAAAAAAATTGGCATCCTTTTTTCTAAGTACAACAAAGATTCAATATTCTAAAACAAAAACAAACTAACAAATAAATAAATAAATAAATCGTTAAATTTATAATATAGAGTAGATATCGATATATATATATATTTATATATATAAATATATATACACTTTAATTCTAAATTTTTATTTAATTTATTTATTTATTTCAAAATTATTATATATCTATAACTAAATATAGGTATATACATATATATATATATTTTTTTTTGTTTATTTATATAAGCGAATATAAATAAAAAAGTGGATCGATGCCATTTGTTTGTAATATGCTTATTTAAATGAATATTTGATTGTTTTGAGCATTCTTTGTAAGAATTTTATAAATAATATGAGTAAAAAAGAAAAATGTTAAAATTGAAAAAAAAAATAAAAAAAAAATTAATAAAATAAAAAAAAAAATTAAAAAAATATATATAAATAAAAAATAAAAAGAAAAAAATATTATATACATAATTACGTTGAAACGTAATTGCGTATAGGCACCTATGTGATGATTAATTTATATGAAATGTCAGTCAGTGTGTTATGTGTTCATATAATAATTATAAAAATACTGAATATCTCTCCTTTCATCCTAAAATAAAAAAGATATTAAGAAATGAATTTAATTAAAATATATGCAAATATATTATATACAAATAAATAATTATATATATATATGTATATATAAATATATACATATATATATATAGTTAAGAGAGCAGTTTTAGTATTAGATTCCTTGTGTAAGGCACGTGATTCACTATGAGAATACACTCATTATTTCAATTAAATGAAATTTTTATTATTTATTGTTTTATACCTTATTTATTTAAACAAACACAAAATATAAATAAAACATTTCTATTAATTTATTTTAAGAAAAATATAATTTGATTTATATCATAAAATGTGTTCAATGTTCATTTTAAGTGCCAAATAATATTTTATTTTATAAAATTTAATTTTTAACAATTCTTTGTTTTTTAATAATAATTTTCAAGTAGAAAAAAATTAATATATGAAATTCAAAAGTTTTTTTTTATAGTATGTGAAATAGTGCTGCTAGTATAGAGTGTTTTAGTTAAATTTATATTTTGAGTTTATTATTATTATTGATTGTTTGTGCCTTTACTTGAGGGAAATATCCTCAAAATTACAATAGATTTTATAGATGGCTTAGGTATAAATGTAGTAGTGCAGACTAGCCCAAAATTTTATTTTATATTAATATATTTTAAAAATATTTTCATTATTTTCAGGGTTTTCTTTTCTTTTCTTTTATAAAGTTAAATTCTTTTTAATTTATACCTATTTTAAATTTTCAAATTCAATTGTTAGAAATATTTAAACATTGAATTATTTATTTTCATTTAAAAAGAATATAATTACAAAAATATATTATTAGTTTTTATTAGAAAATCGAATACAATGGACAAAGATTTTCTTTTCACTTTTGTGGGTAAAACCAACAAAAAAATGAATGTGAAAAATAAATAAATAAAATGAATTAGTTTGGATTTTGAATCATTCATTATCTGTAAGTTGTTTACTTTTCAATCTATTTATAAAATAATGAAAAAATAAAAATAGCATTCTTTTATTTTTGTTGTTTAATATCTTCTATTGTTATAATATATATTTTAAATAAAAATCAATTATTAACATTTCTATTTATTAAAAAATTCGACAATATTAAAATAAAACTAACAACTTTCCAATTTTAAAATGATTTATTTTTTACTTAATAGAATATAATACATTAAAAAATCATTTCAATAAATTTTATATAGAAATCAAGATTTTTTCTTAATCTTATCACAATTATAAACTTAAATACCTGGCATGTATATTATACGTTGAACACATTTTATTTTAATCATTGCGCAAACACAAATTCTAATTAAATCACTCATGATTATTGAATATTAGTTATAATATAATATATATATATATATATATATGACATTCTCAAATTGCTAAATACATTCCTAAAAACACATTAAACATATATAACGATTTGAAAAATTTAAATTCTTTAAATTTGATAATTGATATTTCTGAGATTAGTATTAATTTATTTATAAATTTTAAATAAATTAAATGATAGAATCTATATATACTCATTTCATAATTATCTTTTTTTTCAGCATCACGATTCTATCATTTATTTATTTATTACTTATAAAATCGCTGTAATATATATTTCCCAACACTTAAATCGATAAATGGAAAAAAATGAATAATTTTGGACGTCTTTGATACTTTTTTTTTAAAAAAAAAGGTTTTTTTTCTATAATAATACTTTTCCCAAGTTTATTTTATTTTAATTATGTTTTTGTTTATTATTATTATTTTTATTATTATTATAATATATTTTTTTTTTGATGGAAAAATTGTTTCAGAGAAACTGTGATCTCAAATATAATTTAAATGTATTTAAGAGGTCTTAAAAAAAAGAAATAAATAAAATAAAGTGTAATCATCATAGAAAAATAAAATTATTTAATTTTTAAGAGAAAATGAGTAATTAAATTATCAAAAAATAAAAAAAATAAAAAAATATAAAATAATAAAAAAATATAAATAAAGGAATGAGAATAAAAGGTTTTTTTGCCATATTAAAAGTCTCTAATATTTAATTTTTAGAATTAACTAACCCTTTTTTTTCATTTTTTTTAAAGGTATTTACTTCCTTCTTTTTCTATTGGAAAACAAATATATAAATTAATAAATCACATAAGCTAGTTTTTTGTTTTTATTACATTTATTTTATAAATAATAAGGTTTTAATTATTTTGAGTTATTTATCTATCTAAATGCATAAAAATAAAATAATTAAATTTCTATTTAATATAAATTAAATATAGAAAAAAATAAATATATTTTTTAAACTTTTTTTAAATTTGGTAGTGTTTAATTATGATTATGGATAGGTTTATTATGGATAAATTTTGACTGAAAATGTGTAATTATCTACTATACAAATACAAATTCCAACAGTAAGTATTTTAAAGATATCTCTCGTGACTTACCAATTTGTTTAATTGTACTGTAATTCCAAAATTCAGGTTTAAAATTTAAGAACAAATTATATTTATTATGAAGATTGTTATTTTTTTAATAACTATATATATATAACTTAATATTTTTGATTATACTATAATAATATAACTTTACTTATTTTCAAAGCCTCAAGTTGGATTCATAACATTAAGTAGATAACATATTTAATGATAAAATTTTATTTTTAAAACTAATATCAAATTGATTAATTACTTATATTATTTAATAATTTAAATTGAACATATTTCAAAGTTTCAAATTAATTAATTTAGTTATCATAAAATGATCTTTTTTAAATAATTATACTTTTTATTTTAGTTTTAGAATAAATTAGCTAACTTTGACCTCATTTACTATCGATATTTTTTTTTGTTTAAGAATTTACAAAAATACACATGAGTAGTTAGTAAATTAAGTAATGATTCTGATTTTTTTTAATAATGTTTATTTTAATTATAAAATAATTAAATGAAAATATTAAATTATTAATCACACATATTTCTAATAAAATAAGTTTATGTAAATAAAATCATAATTGTTTTTGAATCCTTAATATTACGAAGTAATAGTAAAATAAATTTAAAAGCATTTTCTAAAATGTTAACCCACTATATACCCTCCCCTTGTATTTTTAGATTAGGGTTTAACAAACCATGCTAGTTTTTTTCCCAACATTGGTTTTTTAATACCAATATTTTAAAATTAAATAACTCAGCAAAAAAATTACAATATTATTAATATTAAAAAAAAAGATTTAATGTTTTTAAAAAGACAATTTCGAAAATGGCGCTTCATTTCAAAAGCTTTTCTACTAGCGCATTCTATTGAATTGTTATATAAGAGCTGTAAACATTTTAGTTCGATTTCCTACCTATCAGTTATCATTGGTATTCCACGGTGTATACATCTTATAGCCTCGTATTTCTATCTTATCTATCGAAATAACTATTCAGCAATTTTTCAATCTTATTTTATATAGTACATGTGGTATTTAAAGAATCATCATAATATAATTGTTGTTAATTTATTTTAATTTATTAAAATTAACAAATAAATAAATAATTAATATATTTATTAAAAAAGTGTATTTTGCCCGAGTTTCATTGTTTACAAATGTCTAATTTGTTGTTATACATCCATTTTATATATAAAGAAATATATTTTTATTAAAAGAGAAAAAGGTATAAATTTTTTTTGTTTTTTTTCCTATTAATACTTGAATATATATATATAATATAATATTAATGTTTATTTAAATATACATACATATATATTATATATTTAACTTTTTTCTGTTTGTTTTTTTTTTTTTTAATAATTTCTTTAAATCATTTTTTAGGATGGCTGATGAATTTTCCTTTGGAACACTTCCAAAACATTTACAAAAACAATTAAGTACTCGAAGAAGAAAAAAGAAGAAAAATGAAACAAAGGCTACTGAAAGACCTCCAACAAATGAAAATGAAATGTATCAACCACATGTACATAATAATGAGAAAAAAGAAGAAAAATCATCACAAAGGCAACCATCACCTTTGCCTAAGCCCATTATATCAGAAAACGATGCACAACTTCTCCAGAAAAATTTCATTGAAATTTTAACGAAGGTATTTTAATTTTTTATCTTGATTGAGAACTTTTTTTATATTTATTAAAATTAATAATTAAATCATATATATTTATGTATATAACTTCTAAAATTTGGATAATACTCTCAAGTATTAAATTTATTTTTTGTGAGTTAATACAATTTACTAAAAAGAATATATATATATGGAAATTTACTAATTATTAAATATTTAATTGATTTATTACCATTATATAAAGTTGAGATATATTATTTATTTTTTATTTATATTTTATTATTTATTATTTTTTAAATTTATT